>OY992504.1:13903591-14513575 GCA_963921215.1 Scoparia ambigualis
GTAATTTTAGAATTAGGAGCGGCGGTCGCTTAATATCGTAGTACCTAATTAAGTATGATACAGTGTGGGGAACATTAGTTTAATTTGAAACCAGGGCGGGCTAGCTAAAAGCTAGATATTTGGTTGAAGTACAACACGTGGCGTGGCCATACAGTCCCTTAGTCGCCTTTTACGCCACTCAAGGGAAGAGAGGGGGTGGTAGCATTCTTTCACCGCTACGCGACAAGGTTAATGGTAGAGTCATTATCAGCCTATAAACGTCCCACTGCTGGGCACAGGCCGTCCCACATGGACAACAGCACATTGGGAGATTGGGCCAAAACCCACCACGCTGGCTGTGGGTTTAGGAAAATTGGTAGGTTAATTGGTATATTGGGCTCCTGGGTTGCTAAAGGTCATTAAACCCACCTGGGATAAGATGTCTTTCACAAGTACGTCTGACGGCCTGCAAAAATATCTGATCATTGGTGGAATGCATATTATGCCTATAATATTCCTTCCACTCCACCAATGATCAGATATTTTCATCATCACATCTTAATGCTGGTGACTGTACCAAGTATTATTTCAATTTAGTAAATTTTCCTTAGACTCTAGTTTTTACTTTTTGTGAATTACGATCTTTAGCCGCCGCGCCGGTAGGTTGGTAATAACGTTTTATTATTTATTTTTCGAAAATATGAGTAAAACCTTAATTAGCTACGTTTATTTGTTGAAGGTTTTTCTTTGTTTCCGCTAGGTATTAAAAATTTCTGCGTCCCGTGATCACTGTGTGCAATTGCTATGTGCTTCGGAGAATATAAAACCTTAAACATGATTTTCGGAAATGCTATTTATTTCACAACACAATGCGAAGCGACTGGATTGATTAATCGCCTCACCCATGTAGACATTTAAATACAACTTGTAGACTTAGATTAAAACAAAAAGGGAAGATACGGCATTAGCGTCTCGTGAGTGAGCCGCCAAAATTAGGCCTAAAGGCACAATTCCACTTCAGTCATTCAGTCACAATTTGCACAACACATACATCGCACTATTTCGGATATTCTACTGTGTGAAAAAGAGAAAGACGCTACTCCGCAGTGGCGTCGGAATCGGTCGTACGTACTCGTCTGTTGCGAAGCGACTGAGACGTCAACGCGCTACTCGCTGACTCCCTCGCGCTGACGTTGAAACTTACCGCTTTGTCTCGCTCGCTCGATTTACACTTTATAGGTGTGCGTGTGTGAGTGTTTGCTTAAGTAGTTGAGTAGGACTATATTTTGAATGACTACAAGTAGGAGCATGCCGTATCTTCCCTTTTTGTTTTAATCTAAGCTTGTAGATATACAACTTCATCATCTCACCCGATGATAGACCGAACCGTTACAGGCCACTTGTCAACTTAGGAGGTAACTTTGAAGATTATGACGTATAATCTTAGATTAAAACAAAAAGTCTAAGCGTAATACAATTAATGTTGAAACAACATTAAGAGCTCAGGTGGGAAACTTGAAGGTAACTTGCCATCATTAGAACATCTGGATAAAACTTTGTCACTGACGAGAGGACGTAACGAAACGCTTAGCCCAGAATTCTCAACTACCGAAGGTCCGAGAAGTTGACTAACATGAGCTGATGGAACAGAACAATTTTATTAACATTTTTATGGCGACCATAACATTGTGGTGATAAGGCAGGTGGACTTGGAACAAACCCTTGCTACCATCGAACCGAGTGCAATATTTTGTCTGTACCTCCGGTGGAAATTGAACCCGGCACCTGTGAGACTGGTGATCTTACCACTACCCTATTAAAAGTGGTTATGAGATTTCGGTTTCCCACACAAATTTCCAATTTGAAATTCTTAAATACCAGTAAGCCAATTTTGATGAAACTCGGCATGCTGAAGTAGAATATAGAGACCTATATAGTTTGAAAACATTTCTATAAAACGTTTGTTTAGCTGAGTTATTGCGATATAAAGTGTACTATAGAAAGTTTAAAATCGCGATAACTCACTTAAATAAACGTTCTTTAAAAATGTTTTCGACAAACTTTAGATCCGTATATTTTACTTTAGCATGCAAAGTTTCATCAAAATTGTATTAATGGTTTTTAAAAATTTCGACTTTGAAGTTTGTATGGGAAATCGAAAAGCGAGAGCCTCTTAAGAGCGTTGTAAGTATATTTATGTTTTTTCGTTGTTGTGTATTGTATCAAATAAAGATTTTTCTATTCTATTATATTCTATTATAAGATGTTTAATTTTGATCTCTAATGATATGGAAAACACTTATTCATAACATGCCTGCACGTTTTATCAAGCCGCATTCCCACATTGCATAGTTTAATACGTTGCTAATTATCAAGTATTTAGAAGCAAACAAGGAAAAGCCAACGTAGATTAACTAGTCGATAAAATTACGATGTTAATTGACTATTCGTATACAAATTAGGAAGACATGTGCTTTATACACCTACACGAATACTTATGAACAAGTTACCACGAGCATATAGTACATTGCATACCTATACGCATACAATAAGTATGTAGGTACCTACTTAAATATACAGTAGGTAGGTAGATATTAAGTACAGACAAAGTAACACATCACATCAAGACATCTGTGTGTGTCATCATTATGACGAATTTTATAGACGAGTATCATAATTATTTTAAGTTCATGATATCATCAAAGCTAAAATAATATACTTATGCACACGGAGTGTGGAGGAAACTCGTTACTTACCCTATATATATTATTATGATCGAAGCCCTTTGACCACAAAGAGGTAAAAAGAGGTACCAACCTCTCCCGTGCCTGTCCCGTAACCTCCTCCCCCTTGGTGATATGTGGTGAGGTTTAAGTTTAAACCCCCCCCCCCCCTCCCCCCCAATCACGTGTATTTTTTAGTACTTACTTACAAGCTTTTATTTAACTTGAAATGTATTATGTATGTCTTCTTCGGGTGGAATTTTGCAACTCAATTTTGAAGCAGATTCTTCAACCGATTGAGCTGAAATTTTGCATACATGTGTAAATCGAGTGATAATGCAATATTATGATGACATGGTGCTGATCTGATGATGGAGCTGTAAGGTGGCCATAGGAACTTCACAATGAAACGACACAACCTCAACGAGTTTGAGCTCGTTTGAATCGTCTTGACGAGTAGTTTGCCTTTCAATGGTAACCAGGGTCTGATGATGGAGCTGGAAGTTGGTCATAGGAACTCCGTAATGAAACGACGCAACCCCATCGAGTTTCGCCTCGTTTCATTCATCTTGACGAGTACTTTGTTTTTAAATGATTACCAGGGTCTGATCTTATAATGGAACTGGAAGGTGGTCATAGGAACTACGTAAAGAAACGACGCAACCCCATCAGGTCTCAGCTCGTTTGACTCGTCTTGACGATTAGGTACTTTAGTGCTAGACGGTAACCAGGGTCTGTTGATAGAGCTGAAAGGTGGCCATAGGAACTCAGTAATTAAGCGACACAACCGCGTCGAGTTTAATTCGTCTTAATGGGTAGACCGTTTTTGAAGGGTGGTGATGGTGAGTGGAGGTGGTTTGGTGGACGTAAATAAATTCTGTATACCTACACGTTCAGTGAGAAGAACAGATAAAAAACGTGTCCAGGGATAACTAAAAAGTTAAAAGTAAATTAAAAGTTAAAAAACTTTTTCAAAAAATAAGCTTATTTTTAAATGCGCTCAAAAGAAAAAATAAACTTTTACTAACAAATTCTAACGTCATTCATTACTCAATTTATATTATATAAAATGTTGTCGCGAGATTAACTATATAATTAAGTGCTATATACTTATGTTTAAATAAACAAGTAAATTAAATACCTTGATGTGATTGATTTTAAATATAAAAATTTTCAATCTAAGAAAATACGAGTACTTAAATCTCGCGACAACCCTTTAAGTATACCATATAAATTGTGTAATGACGTTATAAGTTGTTAGTAAAAGTTTATTTTTTTTCTTTTTAGCGCACTTAAATAAAAGCTTGTTTTTAAAAAGGTTTTTTACTTTTAATTTTTAGAATATTATGTTTAAATACTGGTATAAAGTTTAATCTAATTTTATTCCAGAAAATTAAAGACCAAGATAAAAATGTCTAACTAGACAGGAAAGGTTGCAAGTTGTTTTTTTTACGGCGAGTCAAGATCACACTACACGCCGCTTTCGGTTTAGAAATCGCGCGTTTAACCTAAAAAACACGTGATATTTTTCTACACCCCCCCTCCCTCCTTGTGATATTTCGTGATTTTTGCCGAACCCCCACCCCCCCTTACGAGCCTCACGTGATTAATGGACGGCCCCTTTTCTCGAATTGCTGTTCTTCAGTGTTAGGTGGGTTTGACGAAACAAAATAAGAACGGAGCCCCTATATATGTATAACCCTCGCTCTCTCTGGAAGCGGGGTTCCATAAGATTGTTTCGCTGGTTACAAAATTACTTTAGGGGGTTAAAGTTACTCGCGTTTGTAGGTTTACCCTTGAGACCCTACACGTGACCCCTGGGTGGTGCTAAATGAGTGACACTGACTGCGTTGCAGCACGCATTGGGCCGGTTCGCCCAGCGTAATACCACCCTCTCACGAATATCCGGCGTAAAATAATGGCACTTGATGCTGTTGTGTATCGTCCGGCCAGTGAGGGTTGCGAAGGCCCATCCCGCCTCTCAGAATTCCTATTACTTCCTTAACCCTATTCCTTCCTTAAAGGACGGCAACGCGCCTGCGATTCCTCTGGTTTTGCGGGTGTCCATGGGCGGCGGTGATTACTCTCCATCAAAGGACCCGCCTGCTCTTTTGCCTCCTTCTTTTATATAAAAAATATATATATAAATACTTCCTCTTCCCTCCCCCCGCGAGCGCGAGCGTATGGGTGAATAGACCCAATAATCCACCGGTTTGTGCGTAAGACAGCATTGTTCCTACCTAATTGAAGAAAAAAAAACTTTTTAAAAACAAGGTTTGAATTAAATGCGCTAAAAAGAAAAATAGAAACTTTTACTTTAAAACTTTTACTATCAACTTATAACGTCATTAACAGTCATTACACAATTTATATGATATAAAAGGTTGTCGGGAGATTAAAGTAAGTATCTACCTACTCGTATTTTCCCCTTCGGAGCATATACAAAAAAAAAGGAGCACTACACTCAAAATCTACAAATCGCAAAACGAACAATAGGTACTCAGAATGTGCAAAACGTTAAATGAGCACAATACGCAAAATGTACAAATCGCAAAATGGACAATCGCGATGAATGTTGCAATGTTGTTCAAAACCTTATGCATAAGAACTGCGCTTACATGTTCATTTTGCGATTTGTACATTTTTCATGTTGTGCTCATTTTTTACGTATTGCACATTCTGAGTACCTATCTATTGTTCATTTTGCGATTTGTACATTTTGAGTGTAGTACTCATTTTGCTTTTTATACATTATGCTCCGAAGGGGTATTTTCTTACATTGAAAATATTAATAGTTAAAATCAATCACATTAAGTTATTTAATTTACTTACTTGTTTATTTACACACAGGTATATAGTATATAGTAAATCTCGCGACAACCTTGTATATCATATAAATTGTGTAATGACGTTATATGTTGATAGTAAAAGTTTTAAAGTAAAAGTTTATTTTTTTCTTTTTAGCGTAAGTACTTATTTAAATAAAAGTTTGTTTTTTTTTTAAAGTTTTTACATTAAATTTATTTTTTACTTTTTAGTTATTCCTGGACACGTTTTTCATTTCTTCATCTCACTGAACGTGTATCAATGATATTATTATCATTGACGTGTATTATTTAATTTAAATTTATTCACGCCCACCTAACCACCACCACTCACCAACGGTCCACCCATTAAGACTATTCAAAGCCGACGCGGCTGTGTCGCTTAATTTCTGAGTTCCTATGGCCATCTTCCAGCTCCATCATCAGAGCCTGGTGACCATTTAGCTCCAAAGTACTCGTCAAGACGAATCAAACGAGCCCATACTCGATGGGGTTATGTCGTTTAATTACTGAGTTCCTATTACTATCTTCCAGCTCCATCATCAGACCCTGGTTACCATCTAGCACCTGGGTTCCTAACCTGGGGGTAATTGCCCCTCGGGGGTAAAAGTAGTATTTCACGGGGGTAATAATAATTATGAGCTGATTATTGTCTCGAACGCCAAATATCCCTCTTCCTTCTTCATCACAAAAAAGGTCACGCTGTCACTCCTACATAAACTCTTCACCCGAGTAATAGCCAACAGGATAGCGAGCAAGTTAGACTTTGACCAACTACGCGAGCAAGCTGGCTTCCGGTCAGGATTCCTTCAAACGTTAAAGTTCATGGAGGCCGTGATTGGACGGAGAGGGCGCAAGACCGCCGGAAGTAGAGAGGAGAAGAGGAGGCCTACGTCCAAAGCAGTACAGATGATGGGCCACGACAATGACAATGATGAAGAACGAACAAACACGTCTGTAAATTTCAAAATGACCAGTCTGAACACAGTGTGCCTAGCGCGCGAAGTGTTTACCAACGAACGGTAGTAGGTATAAATGCCTACCACACACATATTGTTTGAGTTGAGTTTATCGTTGGGGGAGGGGTAAAATCAGAGACCCTAGTTAGGTCATTAGGGTAAAGGACCTGAAAAGGTTAAAATAACCACTGATCTAGCACCAAAATACTCGTCAAGACGAATCAAACGAGCTGAGACTCGACGAGGTTGCGTTGTTTCTGTACTGAGTTCCTAGTATCACCTTCCAGCTCCATCATTAAACCTTGGTTACCATTCAAAGACAAACTACTCGTCAAGACTCAGAACAATAACTAAAGCATATTGTTCTGAGCGTCAAGACGATTTAAACGAGCCCAAACTCGATGAGGTTGTGTTGTTTCATTACGAAGTTCCTATGGCTACCTTCCAGCTCCATCATCATATCAGCACCATGTCATCATAATATTGCATTGTCAAGTGATAAACACATGTACGCAAAATTTCAGCTCAATCGGTAACCCTTGAATTGGATCAAAGTTGAGTTGCAAAATTCCACCCGAACAAAAGACATACATTATGCATACGAGGGCAAAAACAGACCTAAGTCTCTTAGTGAACTTCAAAGCAAAATCAATCATATTATTATTCGAATTTAGAACACTTCTGCTTTGAAGTTTCGAGACCTAGCAATTTGATTAGAGCAATGTTTTTATTCTGCGAAATGTACAAAACCATCACGCGCTTGTGTTAAAAATTAAAATTTACTTTTTTAAGATGGGGGCGACCTGCGGAATTTCAATACAAATATTTTTATGTAAGAATTATTGTTTCATGCGTAAAATTATGAAAGTTTTTGAAGAAAAATGTTTTTAGAAGTCATTAGATTTATGTATTGTTTGTTATAAACAATTTGTTTTAAATTTCAACAAGGCCACGACCTTGTGCAATAATCAGACTAACTTACGTAAGTTCTTTTAAAGTATTTAACTATCTTTATTGTTGAAATTTTGCATTCACAATGCTATATAGATAGGTATAGGATAAAATGTTTACTAGAAAAAAAGTTATAGCAGTGGACCGGCAATCCAAAGGTCGTGGGTTCGAATCCCACTCGAGCTTCCTGAGACTGATTGATTGTTTTCTAGTAAACATTTTATCCTATATCTATATAGCATTGTGAATGCAAAATTTCAACAATAAAGATATTTATAAGCAATTACGTCTTTATCAATTGTTAAATACTTGCAATAGTATTTCTTTCGAATGTGAGGGTAGACTTCGTGACGAAATACCGCTGGCTTGCAGCGTAAATCAAACTACTAGGAAAAAAACAACGAGTCTTCTGGGGTCTCGGTAGCTCAGCGGTTAGAGCAGTGGACCGGCAATCCAAAGGTCGTGGGTTCGAATCCCACTCGAGCTTCCTGAGACTGATTGATTTTTTTCTAGTAAACATTTTATCCTATATCTACATAGCACTGTGAATGCAAAATTTTAACAATAAAGATATTTATAAGCAATTACGTCTTTATCAATTCCCTGGCCCCGGGCAATATAGCGGTAAGCGCCGGTTACGCCCTTTTTAATGTTATTTGATTTTTGGTTTCTCTAAGTATCAATCTATCATCATCATCATCATCATCATCCACAGCCTGACTTCACCCACTGCTGGGTATAGGCCTCTCTTTGTATGTGCCACTGTTTACGGTCCCGTGCCAATCTCATCCAGGTCCTGCCCGCGATGTTCGCCACATCGTCTGCCCATCTTGCCGCAGGACGACCGACGTTTCTGTGTCCAGTTCTTGGACGCCATTCAGTTAGCGCCTTACTCCACCTGTCATCACCTTGCCTTGCCAGGTGTCCTGCCCAGCTCCATTTCAGTTCCATTATACGATTCCCAACATCTTTGACCTTTGTTCGACTTCGAATCTCGATGTTGGGAACCCGGTCCATAAGCCTGATGCCGAGCATGGCACGCTCCATGGCTCTCTGTGCAACTCTCATCCTGTACACAGCCTCCTGTGTGAGCGTCCACGTCTCGGCACCGTAAGTCATGGTAGGCAGAACACACTGGTTATGGCGGGTCTTCAGACACTGTGGTATTTCAGCGGACTTAAGAATGTCGTCCAATTTGCCGAACGCGGCCCATCCCAGTTGTATTCTTCTCGCGATCTCCTTGTTTTGATGCTTCTTGCCAAAGGATAGAACATTTAATAACAACATCAATCTATCATTCCTATTTTTTTCAGATTTTTTCAATGAATATTTCTATATAATAAATGACAATAACAGCTTTATTGTATGGAAAGTTCACTTACGACTAAGTTGTATATTAATGCATTACTCTAAGAAACATAACACAAAACACCGGTGAACACCTTTACACTAAATTTATAAATAAAGAGAAACAGTAATACATTAAACCGCTTTTAATAAAATAAACTTATTTTTATCAATAAACTGTAAACATTAATACGAAGTAATCACATGACATTTTATTCTGTACAAGCGATTACGCCTTTCTTCCCGTAAATTTATTGTAGCCTCGGAGACGTACTGTCATGTTACGCAGAACGTCATCCCTTTCACTCTTACGCATAAATAAATACCGCTTGCTTTCTAACACCATTTTTAGGTAAACAATTGATACAACGGCGGGCAGTGTCAGTGCAGCGTGTAACGTCTTGCGCTAATAATAAGCGGTTCCGACAGGAGCAGCTGGACAGCTGCAGCCACTGCGGGATTAACCACCTGTACGCCGCGTTTGAGAAAAAGGATAGTCCCCCCAGCTCTCTGAACTGCAAGAGAGCCAGCCTCGAAGACTGCCACAACACCTTCAATGTGGTATGTCCAATCCGAGCTAAGTGGGACCGGCTGGCTCGAGCGAAGGTAGCCTACAGGTGCTAAGGGCCCCGCGTCAGTTCAAGAAGAGAAAAAAAGAGTATACACGGTCATACAAGCAAACCTCCAACGCAGCAAAAATACCACATCCAAACTCTTTATTGAAGCAAAAAAGATGAAGATCAGCTTCGCACTCATTCAGGAGCCATAGAACAACGGACTGGACAATCGGCATTATATCTTTTTATTTTGAACCCGGCGGCATTGACATTGCCCCCTACGTAGGGCTTCTGAAGGAGATGATAAGGGAGTTGGGGTGTGACAGGATTGTTATTGGAGGCGACGCTAATGCATGAAGTGAGTAGTGGGGCAGTGTAAGGAGTGACGATAGGGGTGTGAAACTAATGGGTGTAATAAATGAACTAGAACTAAATATTTTAAATGAGAGGGTTACTCCAACTTTCGACACATGGCGGGGAGGAAAAAGGCATAAGCGTAACGTAGACGTCACATGCCATAGACAACACATGCAACAGAGTCCTAAAAATTAAAAAAGAAAAAAGAGACATAAAAATATTGTGGTGGTCCGAGGAGTTAGAGGAGCTAAAAAGGTAGAAAAATAGATTTAAGACCAGAATAAGATGGGCAGCTCCTAGCCGGAAGGCATGGGTCGTAGAACAGTATGTGGCGGAGAAAATGAAATACCAAGGAGCTATGGACAGAGCCAGGATCAAGAGTTGGAAGGAGTTTTGTGGCAAACAGGTTAGGGAAACGATGTGGTAGGGGATATGTAGAGTTATAAACTAAGAGCAGCTTTGAGGATCTACCAACAGCCTAGGTCGGCAAGAACACCAGCCCACGGGAGTCGGTCCACATAATGGCCGACAGCATTTACCCGGAGGATACCGAAGTGGGGGAGAACGAGGACCATGAAGTAACGCGAAGAAGGGCAGCCGAAGCGAATGAGGGTGATAAAAATGGTTTTGCGACCCTCCTTTCGTGGAGGCTGAACTTCGACACGTAGTGGCCTCGTTCAACCCCAAAAAGGCCCCGGGTAAGGATGGCTTTACGGCCGATATATGCGTGGCCGCAATAAATACCGACTTCCCTATGTGCCTGGCTTTGTACAACAAATGCCTAGAGCTCTCCCACTTCCCTAAACCCTGGAAAGAATCCACTATAATCCTCCTCAGAAAACCCGGTAAAGACAACTACACACACCCCAAGTCATATCGTCTAATAGGCTTATTAGCAATTTTGGGTAAAATCTTAGAGAAATTATTAATAAGAAGAGTACGATGGCATGCGCTGCCAAAACTGAACCCTGCGCAGTACGGATTTGTACTACAGCGCAGTACAGAGGACGCCCTCTATGACATGTCCAGCGGCGTCCAGCGGATCAGACGTAATCTGGAAGGGAAGAAGATTATGGCTCTAATCTCGCTGGACATTGAGGGTGCCTTCGACAATGCGTGGTGGCCACAGATCCGAGTTCAATTAGAAGAAAAGGGATGTCCAATCAATCCGCGGAGGCTGGTCTACAGCTATTTAGCAGAACGTACGGTGACGGTGAAGTATGCGGGGGAATAGTATAGAAGGGGACGAATAAGGGCTGCGTCCAAGGTTCAATTGGCAGACCCTTATTCTGGTATCTTATACTCGACCCCCTGCTCAATCTACTAGCCGGAACCGGCGTCTATTGCCAGGCCTACGCGGACGACGTTATTTTAATAGTAGAAGGCAGCACATCCATTGAGGTGTCAATTAAAGCCAATGCCGCTCTCTCCCGTATCCAGAAATGGGGTGTGTCAAATAAACTTAATTTCGCGCCACACAAAACCAAGGCCATGATAATAACGAAAAAGTTGAAGTTTGACACGCCCCGTCTGGAGATGGGAGAGGCGGTTATTGAAATAGTCCGTGAAATATAAATATTAAGTGTCGTTTTTGACGATAAGTTATTATTTTAATAGTCACATACAATATATCTGTAAAAATCGTTAGGAATATACAAGGAAGTTTGCAGAGCGGCGCGAGCTACTTGGGGATATGCACCCGGAGATAATAAAAATAATATACAAAGCTGTTATCGATCCTGTGATTTTGTACGCGGCAAGTGTCTGGTCGAAGGAAGCGAGAAAGAAAAGCAGTCTTCAGGAAAGCTCTCGATGCGGTATTGAGGGGTTTCGCGCAAAAGATAGCCAAATGCAATAGGACGGTTTCCCTAAACGCTGCTCTAATACTGTCGGGGCTGCTTCCGCTGGATCTCCGGATCCAAGAAGCATCCCGGCTTTTTGAGGCAAAGCGCGGGAAACCCCAGGCAGTATTGAGTGGCAGGAGGGTTGAGCAGCGCGTACCCTATACAGAAAACACCCACCCCAGTCGGACGCTATATTTAAAGTTCACCCTTTTAGACAACGCGGAAGAGGATGGCGAATTGGCGTAGGCTTAGTCAAGATATATACATTTTTGTGCAGCGGAGTTGTACCCTGTGTTAACGCGTCTGTACCGTCTCTCGCTCTCTTCGGGTTGTGTGCCGGAATCTTGGAGAGAAGCTAATGTGCAACCGATCCCTAAAAAAGGAGATCGGTCAGATCCGACTAATTACCGCCCTATAGCCGTAACTTCAGTGTTGTGTAAGATCCTAGAACGAATATTGAACAAACAGCTTATTCGATACCTAGAAGATCACTCCCTAATTCACGATCGTCAATATGGGTTTCGGCCTAAACGGTCAACGGGTGATCTTCTAGCGTACGTCACACATCTCTGGGGTGAGGCTATTGACAAGCGTGGCGAGTCACTGGCAGTTCGCCTTGACATAGCGAAGGCTTTTGATCGGGTCTGGCACAAAGCTCTTCTCTCCAAGCTTCCGGCATACGGTTTGCCCGCTCAGTTCTGTACCTGGATTGCCTGCTTCCTGCATGAGCGTAGAATCCGTGTCCTTTCGGATGGATGCGCTTCGCGGTTCATATCAGTGAACGCTGGTGTTCCTCAAGGCTCCGTTCTATCCCCCACGCTGTTCCTTCTGCATATCAACGACATGCTTCCTCTTGGAAACATTCATTGCTATGCAGATGATAGCACAGTGCATGGGGGATATAACGGGCACCCAACGGCTGGGCGGGTAGACACCGAAATGAAGCGAGCAAATCTTGTCATTGAGCTCGATCGGGTGTTGGACCTCATTTCTAAATGGGGCTCCGATAATCTGGTGGAGTTCAATGCCAAGAAAACACAGGTGTGCGCGTTCACAGCGAAAAAGTCGCCATTCCTTCCCCTTCCCTCTCTTCAGGGTACATCTCTAGGCCTGCAGAGCAGTATTAACATGCTCGGTATGAATATCCGCTGCGATCTGAACCAAAAGGACTACATCGAAACCGTGATTAAAAATGCCTCACGTAAACTCGGTGTCCTGAACAAGGTGCGGCGATTCTTCACGCCTGATCAGTTGTGTCTATTATACAAGACACAGGTGCGGTCTTGCGTGGAGTATTGCTCTCACCTTTGGGACGGCTCCGCAAAGTACCTTCTCGATGCCTTGGACCGATTGCAGCGCCGCGCTGTGCGCATTATCGGCAATGCAGAGGTCACTAAAACTCTTGAGCCTTTGCAATTGCGTAGAGATATTGCGTCACTCAGCGTCTTTTACCGTTTATACCATGGCGAGTGCTCTGAAGAACTCTTTGACCTCATCCCTCCTTCTCCCTTCCTCCATAGGAGTACGCGTGCTGCTCTCCGGAGTCACCAATTTACAGTCTCTAACATTCCATCTCGCACAAAGAAATTTGGTGACTCGTTTCTTTGCCGCACTTCCAAAAGATAGAATAGTCTACCAGCACACGTATTCCCTCCTACCTATGACATAGGGTCCTTCAAACGAGGCGTGAAGAGCACTTTGTGGGCCGGCAGAGTGAGGATGACTGATGCTACGTCTCTTACGCTGCACCAGTTGTCCTCGCGCCTGCACCTCATTTCCACTTAACATCAGGTGGAGTGGGGTCATTTGCCGGACTTAGTATAAAAAAAAAATTAAAAAAAAGTATACAAATGGCAGCAAACCGGAGGGGAAAGTCGGAGCCGCCCTGACTTGTTGGGAGGGGTCGGCAGAGACGTGTACCCGTAAGTACAAGTTGGAGCCATACTGTACAGTCTTCCAAGCCGAGTTATACGCTATCCTTCAAGCGACTGAAATTATTATTAGCAAAAAATTTAAAGAAGCGGCCATCCTGAGCGACTCGATGTCGGCTCTCCAGTTTCTACTTGATCCAGACTCCTCGCACCCGATCACGAAGGCGGTACAAGGTAACCTAGAATTCCTGAGAGACAAACACCAACTAGTCTCTCTATATTGGATACGGGCCCACGTCGGTGAAAGGGAACGAGAGAGCGGATGAACTGGCGAAGGAAGCCGCACTCAAACTGAAGACCAGAGACTCCAGCCCCATCTCGTTCGTTAAACGTCATATACGGGCGGAAACGATCGAACAGTGGCACTGCAGGTATAGGACCGAATCTACAGCCGCGACCACCAAGGTCTTTTTCGAACCTAGCTCCTGATCGAACGGGGTGGAAGCACACAGTGTGGTGAGGAAGATGTCCATCGACCGCTTGGCCTCGCTGGTCTTGGTTTATAAAAATTATGTGATTTTATTCAAATTAAGGTAGCATTCACTTTCTTAAGAGGCCTATTACATCTCGACTGTGATTTTTGCGTAAAATGGTCAACTTTGGCGCTTTGGATCTCGGAATTAAAAATACATTAACAATTTTGACTTGATGAATAGTGTAGAATAGCTATTGGAATAGTGCGTAGCGGCCTCGCTTTTTGTAAATTTTGCTTAACTTATTAATTAAACCCAAAATTGCAGAGCAAGATTTTCATAAAATGCGCGGAGGCATTTTTTTGAGCTCATCGATTGAACTACTTAACTGTTCTAAGTAAATGAAATAAAAAAAATAGAATGTTAACTTTTATATAGTCGTATAGTGCTTAGCGGCCTCAGAATTTTTAGATATTGTTGATTATATATAGAAAAAAAATCTTATTCTAAACCAAAAAACTTCGAAAATTGCTTCAAGTTAACTGTGAATTTTTCCTATCTACGATAATATTATTGAGCAAAATTTATACCAGAATAATTGTTACTTCATGAGGAATAAAGATTTTATAATTTTAAATCATGAATTTATTATTCTATTTCGATAAAAACGATAAATACAACTGCAAAATTACTACAAAATGCGATGCGCCGGCCGTCCGCACTTCAGTTTCAGTACTGCGCGAGCGCTCTTCAACGTTGGTTCTGTGTCGAATTTCTTCACGCCAATATCGATCGATCGAGGGGCAGTGCATGTATAGTGCGACTACCAAGTTTGATCACATAAGTATAATTTTACAAGTTTTTATTTAGCTTCACCTGTCCGTTTGTCATCAAATCTTGCAAATTAAATTTGATCCACTTTCCGGTTACCGATTGAGCTGAAATTTTGCATACATGTGTAAATCGCGTGACAATACAATATTATGATGACAAGGTGCTAATCTGATGATGGAGCTGGAAGGTGGCCATAGAAACTTCACAATGAAACGACACAACCTCATCGAGTTTGGGCTCGTTTGAATTGTCTTGACGAGTAGTTTGTCTTTCAATGGTAACCAGGGTCTGATGATGGAGCTGGAAGGTGGTCATGGGAACTTTGTTATGAAACGACGCAACTCCATCGAGTTTCGGCTCATTTCATTGGTCTTGACGAGTACTTTGTTTTTAGATGGTTACCAGGGTATGATCTGATGATGGAGCTGGAAGGTGATCATAGGAACTCAGTAAAGAAACGACGCAACCCCACCGAGTCTCGGCTCATTTGATTCGTCTTGACGAATACTTTAGTGCTAGATGGTAACCAGGGTCTGATGATGAGCTGGAAGATGGCCATAGAAACTCAATAATTAAGCGACATAACCGCGTCGAGTTCGATTTGTCTTAATGGGTGAACCATTTTAATTGGTATGTAAAGTTATTAAAATAATACTAAAAAGTTAAACATAAAATTAAAAGAAAAAAATACTTTTTTAAAACAAACTTTTATTATTGTCCTTGTTAATAATAATCTTCTATTATCAGAATGCAAGCACAATATAGTCACTTGTTACGCTCGCCTGCAGTTAACATTGACATGTCTTATCCTGTACGTAAGTTTAGATCCATATTAATAACCGAATTAAAAGATTGCCTGGAGGGGCCACAAACACAAGGTGATTGATATAAAATCGGCTTGTGGTTTCTTTTATAAATCTTGTAGTTCTTAAGTAGTTTGTTTGTGTGAATGATAGTGTGTGCATAGTATGCTTCCTAATAACTCTTATTTAGTTTATGCATGTCGTTGCAACCTCTAATTAAGACAGCGCTTTAGAATGTAAACCAATATCTGTTGTTTTATAAATGTACATGATGTTTGTTTTGTTGGTTGTCCTTAATTAAATAAATAGAATTAAAAATTTAAAAATAATAATTTAAACCTGAAAAGAAAAATATCATTATACAGCGTGTATCAAGCGGGGCCAGCCTTAATCCAGGGTTTCCAATTAACCCTAGTATAGACCCTTTCTTTATATACCCTAGTAAGATAAGCTCAAATTAATTGGTTTTTGCATTTACAAACAAAGTTAATCTGTCGTTAATTTAAAATCAGAACAAGCTAAAGCCATCACTAGCAGGGTCATGAACTCTGTATGATATACTGCCTACAGTGCAACTCCTTTACTGCGTGCCCTAGTCAGCCACGCCTCCGCCCCCTACCAGGCGCACAGTTTTACAAACAAGAGGTTTTACTATGACGGCGGCGGGCGGCGAAAATCAAAAACCTTTGACCATGGCGGCACATTTGACACAAACAACCCGCCTGGGGCCCAAGTCTGCTAATTTAAGAATGGCATAATTAAATCGCAATTGGATCGTATTGTAATTGTTTGACACATTTGGTATTCTCTTACTCATTTAAGAAGCGGTCGTACCTACCTACCTAAGTAATTATTATCAAAGTAATAAAAATATTTTCATTTTACAGTCACATTGTTTCGACTCTAAAGTAGATAGGTACGCTTACCTACGAATACATAGGTCTTAAATTAAAATGACTTATTTTTGAAATAACTCAATACAACTAAAGCGAAGCACTTTGAGGTGTAGTCACAGAATAGATAATCGTACTACTCTTAAGCTGGCCACTGACGATCAGTTTTGCGCGTCAGTCCTGGCGTAAGGCTGATTTCACAGTCACGCGTTTGATCAGCGCCGGCCACACCCGCGCGGTTACAATTACACTAGATAGTAGTTGCGTTGCATAGTCATCACGCAGTTCAAACGCGCAACTACTATGTAGTGTAGCGCGCGCTTGTGGCCGGCGCTGATCAAACGCGTGACTGTGAAATCAGCCTAAAACTGTAGCGTCACTCAAAATGGTTTTACGCCAACAAGATTTCCCCACTCACTGGCGTCACTCTGGCTCATCAGTTCTCGACCGGCCGGTACAATCAATTTTGAACTTTATTGTTAGGTACTAAGGATCAATATTCATTTGAGAAATTCACTCACTCACGGTCAGTCGTATAAAAAAATTGTCAAGCTAAAAACTGTTTAAAACATTAAAAATAACAAAGTTATCATGTAACAGTAAACAAAACAAATATTGTTACAATTCACTCGGAAATTGGAAAAATGCTAACGGATTACACCACGTATTATTTTACTCGTATTTCGATGTATTTCTTACAACTTATTACCTACTGATCATTAGTCAGAATAATAATTTTCTAATAAACAACAGTATTTACATTAGATAAATCTGATAAAAACAGCACACAAAGATTCACTTCTTGCCGCTTGGGGCTTGAGAGGTAAAGCGAAGCACGTGTAGTCCACTGCACTTCACAATAAACAGTTTACAAAAGTGGCTCCAACACAGTCTCCTTAAAACCCGGGTCCCGCATATTTGGCTGGACCTCCGGACTCGTCCCACGAAAGGATCCAGTCTGCTGGAGACGCAAAACTATTCGTCGAAAGCAATCCGCCGATGGCAAGCTTCGCTGCTCAGCTTCTGGTCTGCCGTCGATGAATCTCTCGCGGTACAGTTCACGAGCACCACGGAGACTGCCATTAGCTGCTCCGACACAAAGAATAATTTCGTAATACTCCTGATTACTTAGAAATGCCATATTAATTTAATAGGTAGTCGAATCGAAACCAAACAGCAAAAAAATAACTAAAAGTAGTTATGCACTCTGCAAGCTTTCACAAACAACTGCGAAAAAATTGTAGGCAAACATGCAAACAAACCTACGGTACCGTTGGGCGTTGCTATGGTGGGGTGTGCCCCCTACTCCTGGTACTTAAAATTCGGAAAATGTAGTTCGCCCACTTCCACAACGGCACGTAAATGCGCGCACTGTCAACTGCGGTCTCATGCGACCGCTTGGGGTTCTAGAAGTTAATACCGCCCATAACCCTAGTAGTTTTTAGGGTTCGAAATTTAGTCTACAGTTACGAAAACTAGCAATATTTTTAAATTAGTTATGTAAAATTCACAGTTACCTTTAAGCGATTAATTAGTTAAGTTATTCATCAATTCATCACAAAATACTACCAAAGTGTAAACTGGCTTAAGCGCTGCGTATTATTTTTAGGTTTGTTGCCATTAATTTGGTCAATTAGTGATAAAATCTTCCATCACACGTAAGTTTTATTTAGTACATGTCACAGATGTTTAAAAATGTTATTCTTATTAACATTATTGTTGTAACAAAAACAAATGTGTTGGTTTTGAAACTTTGAAAGAAAGAAAGAAAGAAAGAAAAAACATTTATTTGGGACACAACAGGTAATTTACAAACAAAAATAAAATTAAAAAACATACAGAAAACGTCCCAAAACGGATTCCGACTCAGCAAAATGCTGGCCTTGCGATCAGCGCTGATCTTCCGTCGGAACCGGTTCGGTGATGCTGCGATGGGCAACGTGTACAAAATAAAAACAATTACAAAAATTAAAAACAAAACAAGACTTTAAATTAAAACATGAACTCTTTGTGTGATACAACCTCGTTAAACTTAGTTAGTTAGTAAAGTTTAACTATGTTGTATCACACTATTTAGGATTTCAGGAATGCTTACATTTATAGCGGGTCAACCAAAGCGCTTAGAAAAATAAAATGAGCTACAGAACCCATTAAGAAGAAAGACGCACGCGCACGCTTTCTTGTGACTCCGCCCATACCTGATGAATGACTGAATGAATACTAATGAAAACTCACATGGTGACAGATTTTTTTGTTTTGTTATTTTCACTGCGTGTAAACGGGTAAGTTTAGTACAGTGCTGAATGAAACCCGTATTCACAAACATTTACTTGTCTAAGCCTCAGAACAATACTGCTTTAGTTATTGTTCAGCAGTGCGATTCTCTAAGTTAAAGCCTTGGTAGTAGCGGCTGCCGCAGCGCTGAGAATTGACTTTGCCTCTTTCATATTCATGGAATTGGAAAGAGACAGCAATCACAGCGTCTATGTGTCGCTTAGAAAATCACGGTCTAAGCAAAGTAGAAATGCTATGCGAAGTAAGACATTTCTCAGTGCGTTTCGTATGACCTGACCTGGTGATAGGAACACAGAATAATTGACTAAATGAACGTCTCAATTTTCTTTTCTAACTAATAAAAGTAGGTAGTCGTAACTTAAGTTCTTAGTAAAAAAAAACAAGACGGAACCCTTTAAACTTCATCAAAAATAAACAGTCGAAAGCGGGTGGAGTCAGCACAATAGGCACAAAAATACTAGGCTGTCAGCAGAGGCAAAGTAGGAAGTAACACTAGACAGAGTTCATTACTCCAATCAGCTGATTGATAGTGTTGTCATAATTTGACGGCCTCCTTGGTCGAGTGGCTTTGTACACCGGTTTTCATGGTGTCGCCATCTCTGAGGTCCCGGGTTCGAACCCCGGTCGGGTCAATTTAGAAATTATTGTTTTCTAAATTGTCTCGGGTCTGGGTGTTTTCTATGTATAATAAGTATGTATTTAAGTATTTTAAGTATGTTTATCCGTTGTCTAGTAACCATTTAACAAGTTTCTTCGAAGCTTCTCTTGGGCTAGATAATTGGTGTGATTGTAGGAAAGATTTATTTATTTATTTAATGTCGATAAACTCGTATTATTTTTAAAAGTATGTACTTCCACAATGCCCGAGATATCAAGAAATGTTTTTATGTGTACCAGCTCACTAAAAGTAAGTGAATAGGTACGTGAAATATGGCTGGCCCTGCTTGATACAAGCTGTATAGGGACTAACAATATCAATAAGCGAACGTTTAAGGGGAGCATCTATACATTACACTGAGCATGCTCACCAAATTTGGTCCAAAATTACAGGCTTGTTACCGAGATAATCAACAAAACATTATCATAACTCACCAAAAAATACACCCTTTCCAAACCGTACAGCTGTACTACACTCACACAAAGATAGCGGAATATGCACACTAAACTCGGAGCACACTCAGCTTTATTGACGCTTGCGTGCGTGTTAGTAAATATACAACACGTTTCATGATGTGTATTATTTTAATTGATTTAGTTTGTCAGAAAACATAACTTTGAAAAATCACTATAACTGGAGCCCATTTTTTGTCATTGTATTCAGAATTATCTAATTAGATACCGCCCTTAAACGTTCGCTTATTGATGACAATGCAACCTTTAACTAAAATTAACCATATTCGTCTACGTCACAATAATCCCATATCGTAAGTAGGTACATGTCTATTAGACATTTTATTAAACCATAAAACTTTACAACTTACATTTTTTATAAATATAGTCTGGCTAACGAAAGCTGAACCTCGTAGTAAGTTATTTGATTGCCAACGCTTTGTCTCTATGTGTCTACCTGAGGTGTCATTTCGTATGTCAACCTTTCGTTGGCCAGACTCTAAAAGCGTGTTACATTGTGATTGCAAAAGAAAAATAATGAAGGTGTAGTTATGCTAAAATAATGTTCTTTAATGTTCCATCACAATGTAATGCGCTTTTTTTTAATAAAAAAAATGGGTATGTGATAAAAACGCAAAGATTTAATACAAGGTGTAAAGTTTTATGGTTTAATAAAAATGTCTAATAGGTATGTACCTACTTACAATATGGGATTATTGTGACGTAGACGAATATGATAAATTATCGTTAAAGGTTGCAATGTAGGTTTGTACCTATATATGTATAATATTTTTTTCTAATCAGGTTTTAATTGTTATTTTTAATTTTTTTAATACATAAGAAAAGCTTATTTTTAAAAAGTATTTCTTAATTTTAATTTTATTTAGTCTTTGTTTTATATGGAATCTAGAAAGCCTACTATGATGTTTAATTATTCTTAATATTAATTTCGTTATGTTCAGCATTGGGCGAAAAAGTGTAAATGTGTAAAGAAGTTAAGATATACATCTACATTAAGAAATGCAAATATAGTAAGGTATTTCTTGCCATTAAGGCATATAGTATTCTAATCCTAACTAATGTTTGGCCTCGTTTGATTCTTACCTCGTTTAACTCGTAATAATAAATCTGAAATAAAAACTCTACCTTTCTATTGCTTTTTCACACCTGAACCATTCGATCGATTTGATTGAAATTTGGCAAATAGGTAGTTCTGTTTTATGGTGTTTTATACTCCCATGTAAATTGTTATTGATTTTATTCTAATCTAAGCTATAATTTTTATCTAAAACGAAAAACGTCCTTTGCTATATAAAGGACTAGGTAAATAAAAAAAATGTTTTTAACAAATATTCACATACTAGACCCATGGCACACTAAAAATGTGCGGGTATAGCGATAACAAATTACTCCATAGAAATACTAAAAAATATAAACTTGGGAAAAGTATCAAAATCGCTTGGTCGTAGTTTTAACATAGTATTGTGGTTGGACTCGTGACCTTCAATGAGTTGTCGGGCGGTACGCTTAAAATACCTATTCTCGCAGAGTTGAAATTTGTAATAGGGCTCTTAAGGGTTTGTCCGTTTTTCTGTTTCCAAAGTTTAATACTTAATAAAAATTATGTGATTTTAAAGGTTTTCATAAATTTGGTAGTAGTAACATTAAAAAAAATAATTTTATAAAAATAATACTGTCTAACAAGGTTAAAAATAAAAAATAAATTACAATATTATAAGGTCAGTTTGTTACAATGGCTACATAAAAATATGTTTTATTGATAGGATTCTAAAATAGCGGTTATTGAATGATACAGCTATTATATTTAGTTAAACAAAAATTAGGTAGGTAGTAGTTACATTACAAAAAAATATATATCATAAAATACTGTCTAAAATGGTTAAAAATAAAAAAAAATTATAATGTAAGGTCAGTTTGTTACAGTGGTTACTTATAAATATATTTCATTGATAGGATTCTAAAATAGCGATTATTGGATGATACAGCTAAGCTTTTGCTACAATATTTCCCTGAAGAAGGTGGTAATCGGCCGGTACGCTCCTGATCTAAAGTGGAAATTACGTCGTATTATATACTTACATTCCTGAATCTCAGTAGTCAGTGTGTTTATAAAGTCGTTATTGATGTTGCAAATAAAACGGTATCGTCTATAATTTGAATTTTACATTTTTTCAATTATTTCATTAAATATTTATAACATCACAAATATTATTAAAAGAATAAATTAATAAAAAAATTAGCTTTCATTTGACATTTTGAACGCCTATTTTGGATCACTGTACGCTGAACTATAAACAAATTAGCCTCTTTTATTTTCTCCTGTAAAATTAGATTTTTGATATTACCGCTTTATTGCCCGGGGCCAGCGAATTGTTAAATACTTGCAATAGTATTTCTTTTGAATGTGAGGGTAGACTTCACAGTGACGTAATACCGCTGGCTTGCAGCGTAAATCAAACTACTAGGAAAAATTCAACGAGTCTTCTGGGGTCTCGGTAGCTCAGCGGTTAGAGCAGTGGACCGGCAATCCAAAGATCGTGGGTTCGAATCCTACTCGAGCTTCCTGAGACTGATAGATTTTTTTTATAATAAACATTTTATCCTGTATTTAAATAATTCAGCGCATAGTACAAGTGACTTAAAAATACGTAAATTTTCACAATTTCGTGCAGGATCCCCTTAAATAAAAGCTTGTAAAAGCTACAAAACCATTATAGGACGCCCTACAGCGTGGAACTGCGTGGACCGACGAGTTGAAGAAAATGCTGGCAGTGGATGGTTAGGCCTAAGCTGGAATGGTTGGCGCTGCTTATGGGAGGCTTATGTCACAGACAGTATAATAGAAGTACCTACTTATGTTCAGCAGTGGACGCTAGAACCTAGTAGTGTAATATTGGGCATTCTAGATCACTTTTCACTCCATTGATCTCACTGACGTTCGATCAATGTCGTTAAAAGTGATCTAGAATGTCCCAATATTACTTTTGAAAATTCCCAATATTCCTCCATTGATCTCACTGACGTTCGATCAATGTCGTTAAAAAGTGATCTAGAATGTCCCAATATTACTTTTGAAAATCACTGCCATTCGCTCGTATATATGTTTAAGCGCTATGCTTCAAAGTCATTTTATTGAAACTCCCGAAACACTGTGGTCAATAAGAAAACAGCTGCTATGAGATTTGTTAAACAAAAACAGTCATTAAAATTAAAATGCATTTGCCCACCATCATCAAATGAGTTAAAACGTCATGGCAACTTATTGCCGAACAGTATCCGTTGTATTGTTTGCGGCCCTTCGAATTGTGGAAAGACAAACTTAGTAATTAGTTTATTACTACATACAGATGGTCCACGGTTCCGCAACCTTTATGTTTATTCAAAATCTTTGTATCAACCTAAATACATATTTTTAGAAAAAGTATTAAATATGGTTGCAGGTACATCGTATCATAAATATAATGACAACACCGAAGTTTTGAGTCCACATGATGCTTTGTCTGACTCGATTATTATATTTGATGATGTTGCTTGTGAAAACCAAAACCACATCCGAGATTATTTTGCTATGGGACGTCATAAAAATATCGATTGTTTTTATATTAATCAAACTTATACAAAAGTACCAAAACAACTTATTAGGGACAATTCTAACCTAATTATATTATTTAAGCAGGACGATGTAAATTTGAAACACGTATATGATGAACACGTAGGGTCGGACATGACTTGGTCACAATTTCGAGAAATGTGCTCAACTGTTTGGAAGAAACCATTCAATTATCTTGTAATAAATAAGGATTGTGAACGAAACAAAGGATGTTATAGGAAGACATTTGATACGTTTATAGAATTAGATTAATGTACAAAAGCAGTTGTAATTATGCCATAAAATCACTTTCATTTGTGACTTAAAGCTGAAAGGAAACCTATTTATTGAAATGGAAAGAGATTTAAAAGAACAAATTGTAAAATCAGCATCAGCTGTTAAAAGGAAGGTAGACTTAATAAAGGATGCTAAAAATTCTAACAATGTTACCCTGGAAACAATATTTAAACCTATTGTTGACCCTCTTAACATTTTAGCGAATAGAAATGATGAAAAGAACTTACAGGAAGTAAAGCTTTATGATCCCATATCAAAAAAAAACAGGAAAAATGAAAGCGAGAAGTCGTATTCTTCTTGTGAAGAATATATTGATTCTAATAGTGTAGATGAAGAGGAATATCAAGACACACCACAAAAATCAGACAAAATCCTAACTACGTCACCTTTTAAGAACCATGATGTAAGTAAAGGTTCTTTTAAGTCCCTCCAATCATCACCAAACATTATAAATCAAGATGAGTCTTCCTCATGGTCTACGTCATCTGAAGTATTTAATGCCATACCTTTTGGAATTAGAAATGAGCGAGGGAAACTTGAGCTTGGAAACACTCGCGTTCATGATGACGGTAGAATTCTTAAAGTTGGAAACATTACTTTTGAAAAGACTCTTGGCTTAAAAGAACTATTATATAAAAAGGTACCAAATCTAGATGTTATTACAGATGACGACCTTGAAAACTACAAGCTACTACTTATCAATACTAATGCACACAGACGTAACTTTGATCCTGCCAAACCAATAAACAGCAATAAAGGGTTTAAATACATGAGTATTATAAAACCATTATTTAAATTCTCTAAACAACCTACTAGTACTGAGAGTCCTCCACAGGGAAAAGGTATCAATCTTTTTAAAAAAGTTAAAACAAATACAGATTTAGTTTATTGGGATGATCCAAATGAATTAATAGAACGATTGAAATTACTGCTTGCGTCAAAAGCTGCTGGTAACACGGGTTTGGATAATGAAATCGTTGCAATAATTGAAGAACTGCGCGAAGCGGGCATCATAAATATGGAATATAAACAAATAGCACGGGGAAAATTAAGCAGTATACTCGCAGTAAGCAAAGCTTCGAGATTATAATGAATATAGATAAATTCGGTCATCACATTCATAAACGTTTGAGGTTATCTGAATACATCGATACCATAAACGATACGTTAAAAAAGTGCGAAACGGGCGAATACGACTTAAAATCATCAAAACTTAAAGGTTTATCATCTCCAGACAAGGACGATGAAGCTGTAAATAAGGCATATTTGGATAAAACTGTACAAGATCTAAGGAATGAAATAAATAAAGTTAATAGTCGTGTAAAAATTTACATCCAGAACTTAGAATCAGCTACTTCCAATCGCTTGTCTACTATGTTTTACTCAAAAACAGAAATAGACCGTATGATTCAAGCAAAGTCAAACAAAAATGAGTAAAAGAGATATAGTAGAAGAAATTCACAGAGCGGCGAGAAGAAATTTTCCTCGCCGATGTACAATTATAAAAGGAGTAGATGATTCATGGCAAGCTGACCTTATGGATTTTCAAAAGTATTCACAATTTAATAAAGGATATAAATATGTTTTAGTAGTTATTGACACTTTATCGAAATACGTTTGGACAAATCCTTTGAAGAGTAAAGATAAAATTAATGTCACCAACGCAATGGAAAATATATTATTGAATTCGTCTCGGAAACCAAAAAATTTGCAAACAGATTTAGGTAAAGAGTTTTATAATGAAAACTTTAAAGAGTTGATGAAAAAATATGACATTAACCATTATTCCACTTATTCTGTGAAAAAAGCAGCAATTGTTGAAAGAGTAATTAGAACGCTAAAAGGTCACCTTTATAAGCTATTTAGCTTATGCGGTCAATACCAGTGGATAAATAAAAATTTGAAAAACGTGGTACAAAGCTATAATAACACTGTTCATCGTATAACAAAATTTAAACCTATTGATGTTGACAAAAGAAATCAGACAACTGTAAAGTACAACATCATCAAATCACAAAATAATAACATAACGAAAAAAAATAAGTACCGTGTTGGTGATCATGTTCGGATTAGTAAATACAAAGGTGAATTCTACAAAGGTTATACTCCCAACTGGTCAACAGAAATCTTCAACGTTGTGAAAGTTAACCATACAAATCCTGTCACATACCACTTAGAAGACAAACATAAGCAAATCATTTTAGGATCTTTTTACGGATACGAACTGCAAAGAACCCAATTTCCCGATATATATCTTATTGAAAAAGTTTTAAAGAAAAAAGGAAACAAACTCTTTGTCAAATGGTTGGGTCTCAGTGATGGTGAAAACAGTTGGGTTGACAGAAAATTATTAATGACTTAATATAAATATCGCCTGATTATGTTGTACAGTCACTTTACGAACATCAATGAAGGAAGGAAGCGGCATTGTCAACAATTTAATAGATAACATTCCGTTCGAGTTACACTTACCTGGATATCAGTTTTGTGGTCCAGGAACAAAACTTAAAAAACGCTTACTAAGAGGTGAACGAGGAATAAATAAATTGGATGAAGCTTGCTTGTATCACGATATTGCTTACAATAATAAAGATTGGAACGTTAGACAAAACGCCGATTTAGAACTTTTAAATATGGCAAAGAAAAGATTGAAATCGAAAGATGCTGGGAAAGGAGAAAAGATTGCATCATGGATAGTAAAAAATGCAATGAAAGCAAAACTTAAAGCCGGAGCAGGAGTGCGGTCATTCATGAAAGGTGTTAAAAAAATTCAAAAGCAAATGAAAAAAATAAAATGTAATGATAACCGCACGGCTATAAAATATGCGCATGCAGCTGCAAAAAAAGTGTTTTCTAATATAAAAGGAATACGCTTCCCACGCTGCATTCCTGTTCCGAAAACTGGTGGGTTGTTACCCCTCATACCAATCTTTGCTGGTTTATCAGCTCTTGGTTCACTCGCTGGGGGTGCTGCAGGTATAACAAAGGCTGTTAACGATTACAAGGTCGCTCAAAAAAATCTTCAAGAATCAGAACGACATAACAAGATGATGGAAGCTGTTGCACTTGGAAAAGGGTTGTATTTGAAGTCTCACAAAAAAGGAGCGGGCTTGTACTTGCAACCTCCAAAAAACTAATTAAACGGTTACCCAAACGAGCACTTACTAATTTAGATATATTAAAGCACTCAGTTGATATTCCATATTTTCGTGGCGTTTTTATGAGAGATACGTTACCCTCAAAACCAAGAAAAATTGAGTGTGCTATTCTTAATTTAGATAGTTCTTCAAATCCTGGAACTCATTGGGTAGCCTATGTAAAAGAAAATAATTACTGTGAATATTTTAACAGTTTTGGTAACTTAAAACCTCCATTAGAATTAATAAAATATTTGAAAGATAGGCACATAAATTATAATTACAAACAGTATCAATCTTTCGGTACTGTAAACTGTGGTCATCTTTGTTTATTATTTTTAAGAAAGTATTGGAAAAATCATTTATATAGGTTACAATTAAAATAACTTGACAGTATAAAAATGTCTTTCACTGTATCCATAACTGGGCAAGGAGCCTCATTAATAACTAACTATTCACCAACTTTAGAATTACGTGGGCAATATGAGTGCGGACTTATATACTTTTCTACTTTTAATTCTATTCCTAATATAGACGAAAGGAACAATAAGTTTTATTACGGTATCAATGAGTTCATCGAAATTCCTGAAGGATCATATGAACTTCAAGATATTTGCGAATTTTTAAAAAGCAACATTAAGAACACTGCATTAAAATTGACTTGTAATAATAATACTCTCAAAACCAAAATATTTTGTTCAGAAGATGTTCATTTCGAGAAAAATAATTCCATTGGTAGAATTTTAGGTTTTGCTAACGACACAATTAAGGCAAATATAAGTTGTGAGTCTCAGTACCCAGTCAGTATTTTAGCAACAACCATCGTACGCATCGAATGTGACGTAGTTAGCGGATCATTCGTGAATGGGAAAGCAAGCCATATTATTTATGAGTTTGTGCCTAATGTACCACCCGGTTATAGAATTATTGAAATTCCTAAAAACTTAATCTATTTTCCAGTCAATCAAAGTTCAATTAGTGCAATTAATATTAGGTTGTTAGACGCTGATAATAGACAGATTAATTTACGTGGAGAAGACGTACAACTTTATTTACATTTTAGAAAAAAATGATTAATTTTAATAAAAACCCTACCTCATCAGGTGTTCAAGTCAGTTCCAAAAGAGCAATAAGTAAAAGAACACCGTTTGACTTAAAAAAGAAGGTTACTAAAAATAATAAAGAATTTCTAAAGCTAGTAGGCTTGTTAAAATGAACATATTAAATATATCTCAGCCAACGTCATACGATAACAGTATCGAGAGTTTTGAATATCATTCGTATAAGCCGTATGTAACAAGTTTCAACAATAATGATGAAATAAGAATACCAATCAATCAGCAAGATTTGTATGTGTTGCCGTCACGCAGCACTTTGTATATTGAAGGTAAAGCTGATGTATATAACAGTACCACTAAAGAAAAGGTAACAAGTGTGCATTTTGTAAACAATCCTGCGTTATTTCTATTCCAAGATATTCGATATGAGTTAAATGGAATAGAAATAGATAAAATAAAAAATGCAGGTATCACAACGACAATGAAGTCTTATTTGTCTTTGAATGAAAATGAATCCAAAAGTGCAAAAGTTTGGGGTTGGTCTCCTGCAGGAATAACCAATGTTACAAACGGAGTTTTCTCTGTCTCCATACCATTAAATAAAATATTAGGATTTGCAGAAGATTATGAAAAAGTTTTAATTAACTGTAAACATGAGTTAGTACTGTTGAGGAGCAACACAAATGTCAATGCAATAAAATTGAGTAAAGAGCAAATAGTGGAAAATATAACAATAAATAAAATCGTTTGGCGTGTTCCACATATTAAAGTGTCAGATCGAGAGAGAATTAATTTATTAAAGCATTTAGAAAAAGATCGAGCCATTACACTAGCGTTTCGTAACTGGGACTTGTATGAATATCCGTTACTACCCAAGACACGTAAGCATACTTGGGCTATTAAAACTTCATCGCAAACAGAGAAACCTCGATTTGTTATTATTGCCTTACAAACAAACCGAAAACATAATGCTCAAATGTCAATGGCTGAGTTCGACCATTGCAATGTTCGTGACGTAAGAGTGTTTTTAAATTCATCATATTACCCCTACGAAGGACTTAACATAAATTTCTCTGACAACAAGTTTTTATTAATATACGAACAGTATGCAAGGTTTCAGCAGTATTATCACGGACGTCGATCAGAACCGTTGTCGAGTTTAAAAGAGTTTAAAGATATTGCTCCTTTATTCGTTGTTGACTGTTCTCGCCAACAAGAAATGCTGAAGGGATCAATCGACGTAAGAGTAGAAATCGAAACAGATCAAGAGATACCTGATCAGACCGCTGCATACTGCCTTATACTGAACGATTGCATATTTGAATATAAACCACTGAGTAACATTGTGAAAAAGCTATCATGAATAACGATACTATTATAGTGGATGTGCAAGGATTTAAGGATTTGAAAAATAATTTTATTGTAAAAGAGTTATCAATAGCAACTAAAAACCATACGCAGACGTTCTTAATTAAGCCACCATATGCTTTTAAAAACCTAACAGATGAAGAAAAGAAGCAAATCCGGTGGTTAGAAAGGAATCGCGGGCTCAAATGGAGTCAGGGATTCATTGATTACCGTGAATTTAGACGAATAATAGTTCCGTATTTAAGCAGTAAGAAGGTATTAGTAAAGGGATTGGAAAAAGGAATATGGGTTCGCGAGCTATGTCAAGATTGTGAAATAATGGAGTTGGAAGAAATAGGTTGTCCTAACTTTTTAAAATTATATAGTGATTACCATGTAGATGTAAATAAATTTAATTGTGAGTACCATAAAAAAATGTGTGCTTTAAAAAATGTTCTGTGTCTAAAAAAGTGGTACACTTTAAATGTTAATTGAGTTATTAATGTAATAAAGTATTTTCCTCAATAAATCAAATGTGTATAAATATCTTTTTGTTTAATTACTAAAAGTAAAAAGGGTGAATGAAACGATCTTAGTATTCAATTCAATAATATTTATTTTAGAATTTCTTAAAAACTATAACTATATCCACAAACTTTTTTTGATATATTGCTAATGATAGCCTCTGTTTGATCCATTATGGGGTCAATATGCTCTGTTACCACATACTGCGCAGATAATAATGGATCAGTATGATTTGTTTCGAAGTCCACCACTTCAATCTTAATTAATCGACGACCTTGAATCGGCGTACTTTTCATCACGTAAGAATGAGAATGCTTCAGATAACTTCTTCTTTTTCGAAGTCTCTTCTTGGTGATATTATTCACCACCTTGTTATACAGCGGGGAATCGCCTCGCCGTTCATCTGCTCTCCAATTCGGATACTCCTCTGTAAATCCCTCGAGCATATCTTGAGCGTTCTGTTCAAAAGTGGGAGATGACGGTTGTACGAACTCCTTGTTGATGCTGAGCGACACCAGGTTCTCTTGAGTATTCTAAAACATAAAATAAAATAGTTTATTACATACATAAAACCACGACTATTATCCCCGAAGGGTTAGTCAGCGACTACGCAAGGAGGACAGCAAAAGCAGTCCTTTACCATAACCCACTTTTCACCAAATAACGACACAATTACAACACAAATAAAATTAATTTATAATCATACAAAATTATTTAAACTTACCATGTTGATATTATCTAGCTGGACTACTGACGCCTTCACTTTAATAATTGAAATTGAAACTAATTTGAAACCCATTTATATTAATGTACATGATGACACAGCAAGACAATATAGGTAGTAAAACATGTAATTAATGGACATTTCAGCAAAATAAAAAGAAAGAATTGATATTATTAAAGAATGATTAACTTGCCAATAACGTGACCTGATTTGTATTAATTAGGTTTCATATTACCTTATAATCAGAAGAGTACAACCTACTCTGAATTTGACTTGTTCAAACTTGTTTGCGTTAGAATTTTCTTACTTATTTACCGTCAATGTTTTATTATACAAAGATATATAATAAATTAAATAAAAATGCAAGTTAGTCGGTTACTTTTATATTTTATTAGGTATATTAATACAGCTGGGTAGAGTAAATTTTACATTACATTTCATAATCTAAGTTAGATTTCCTATTCAAACAATAAATGAATCTGAGCAAAAGCAACAACTTACATATTTTTTAACAATTTTTATAAATCAAAATATTCATTATATGTACCTACTTAAGTATATTGAAAAACTGGTTACAATAGTTTATAAAAAGCTAATATTATTTTAAATTCAACCAATGAATCTTAGTAATGGTAATAAATAATAATACATTTTTTTATTTCTCAAGCCTTAAGTATAATATAACTCTAATATAATATATCTAAATCATAGTCATATATCTAAATAATAGAATTTAAAAACACAGTGAAAAAAATAATTGCTAAAATATATAATCCCAGTGGCCCCAAGACATAGTAGATATTTTATTTTTTAATATTACGCGTTTGTCATCATTACCTGACAAAGCTATCTTGTTCTGTTCTTGGGTAAATATTTCATGCTTTAAGGATTTAAAAATTATGTTTTTCTTTCTTAAAAAAGTATTTTTGTTTAATACGTTATTGTAATCTTCGAAATGTACGTTTTTCAAAACCTGTTTCTGTATACCTTTAGCCCTTTTTAACTCCTCTTGTACTGTTTTTATACAGTATAATTTTGATCGTAAACCAACAAATTCAGAAATTAAATTTCCACCTAGTTCATCTTTGAAAAGACCTGGTACTTTTTTGTTAAGACCAGGTATACCGTAACAGTTATTTAATGGATAATTACTAGTATCAAAATATCTAAGGAAATTCAACTTTAAATCTGTATAAAAATCTTTGCTTTCTATTGAATAAAGAAAACTGTCAGTATCCATATAACAAAGCTTTAATTTTTCCCGATAAAAAGGTTTCATAATAGAGTAATGAAAATCAAACATATGACTTTTGGATATTTCTAATACAGAAAAGCCAATATATATGGGTTTGTCTAAAGTAATTGTCTCGGGTTTCATTTGAACAGCTATAAAATTTTCTGTAAAAATAGTAGCACTATGGAAATTTGGTCGAGCTATTAGTTGCTCAGCACCGAAACTTTTCTTTGTTATATTCTTTTCATCATTCCACTTATTAACCAACTTCACGCTGACCCTTTTCTCGGTGTCTTCTAGTGTTTTACCAAATATACTATTATTTAAAAGTTTGAAGAAATCTTGTTCAAATATAGATTTGGCCTTTTTTCGTAACTCAGTGTTCATATCAATGTACTGTTTTAAGTATGGACTCTGATTGAATTGAATTACTCTATGTATTTTTTTTAGCAATAAACCATGTTTTAGACATGTTTTCAGATGGGAAAAATGAATGACATACAAAAACTTATCGTATAAGTTTGGTATCAATTTCGAAGTTTTAGATCCTGGAGGAGCAAATTTTTGAGCACAGAATGGAAAATCGTTATGATAATTATGCAAATGGAAAGGGTATTCTAAGTCTACTTCGAGTATATAGCCAATGTCCCCGTCAATGGGTATATTATGAAAATCAATTTTTGAAATTTCTAGTTCACTTAATAACTTAAAATTTGAATGAGGTAAATAAGCGCACATAGCATAACCATAAAGATTATTACAATCAATATAAACAAGGAAGTTATCACTTTTTGCGGGGTCATAAGTTTGTAAGTACTTGTTATTGGCTTTCGAATATCTTGTAGAACATAAACATATACCACCGCGTATGCCTTTTTGTATCATTCTTATTATTTCCAAATCATTTATTAATTCTAATTTAACATCTGTTTTTAATAGCATAGCGTCAAAACTTAGGCTAGGTGCTGTTAAGTAAAAAGAAGGATCCAGTTTATAATTCGTCTTACACGTTTTTCGAAAACTTTCGAAGACGTCCGCTAGTAAGAGTACATCTGACTTAAGATATAAATCAGTGTATTCTCCAAGGCTCCGTAATTCAAAGGTTTGCCATACTCTTTTTGCGTGTTCATAATCTACTATTGATACGTTGCAATTGTGCAATTTACTAAAAAAGCATTTATAAGGAGGTATTTCTTCTTCATCATAAGAACTCCAAGTAGTGACGTATTCGTAAGGATAAACCCCTTTACGTCTAAGTAAATTAAAATGTTCCTGAGAAGGAAAAAAAAAAGATAGATGTTTAAAATCATTTGTATTTAAATTTGCAACTAGCTTCTCTAGGCTTGTGCCTAAAAATTTAAAAGAATCGACAAAACGAACAGGTATGATAGCTTCGTTACTAATTCGAAAAAATTTGGTAAACGATATGTAATTTTCTTTATTTTTTGCAATCACTTGTATCCTACCTGATAATTCTCCTAACTGTCGTATGAAAAGATGACTGTCGTAACCAGCTAAATTATGAAAAAATATGGGAACGAACTTAGGCAAACAATATTTTATATTACAATAAGAATGAGCTGCACCACGATATCGTCCAGTAAGATGACAGTGATCTTTTACTTTGTCGTCAAATAATATTTTGTTACAAAGATAACAGTTTTTAGCTTGAGCAAAATTGGTTCTATCTTTATCTGTTAAGAACATAGGGATCGATGAATGCAAAATATTATAAATTACAGTTATATCAGATAGAAGGTTATCAAAAAATTTATTCACACAGTCAGGTCCTCGATAAGACACATATTTATTAAGGGAGCTGTCGTAGGAGCATACAACGTAGTAAGCAAATGCAGCTGGTACATGCTTTTGCGTAATCGTTGTGCAACTTGTTTCAGAATTTGGTTCAACTGGCTCTAACAAAGATTCAAAGTCTGCGTATAAAACGAAAGGCATGTCTTGCATGCGTTCATAATGTTCAAATTGTATTCGAGTTCCTTGATTAGGTAAAATTGTTGCTACACCACTGCAAACGTGGGCTTCGAGTTTAAGATTGTTATCAAAAAATATCATACAATCCTCACATAAAAATATTTTGGAATGATGTTTAGTTAACTGCTTGCGAAGTAATTTAGCTAAATCTTTAATTAGACAGTAATGCGTACGTTTTCCATTTTCGAGAAAAAGCATGTTGACGTGATGTCTTTTACGTAATTCGCATTTGTACAGAGGTCCAACAACCTTACTGCTATTTTTAAGGCCATAAACATTAATACTTATGTTGGGATTATTCTTTTCAAAAATTCTTATATCTGTGAACCCTACTGGAAATGTCATATTTTTAACTTTAAGTACACTTTCAAAATGCGGATATGCGGTGGTTCGATTTGCGTTATTTTTTGCAGGAAAAAGTGATGCCATGACACACCATAAAAAGCAGTAATCATCCGAATTTTTAATGTTGATACATGCACGTTTGTTTTTTATAGCGTTAGGTAAATCTAAGTAACCTGAGGCTCTCAACGGGTTATATTTGTTTATATTTACTTCTAGATACAAGCTTCGTAAGTAAGCCCAACCACTATCTCTTTCCTCAAATTCTTCAACTTTTTTACAAATTTTATGGCTAATGTTTGTATACATAGCATCAAAATTATAACTTTTATGTAAGATAATGTTTTCAGTAGCAAAAGATTTCGTTGAAATCGAGTCATCCTTATGCAGAAAAAATTCAGAAAACAATTCGAAATTTACTTTAAGGTTTGTATAAGCCTCAATTCGGGCTGAGAGTAAAAGTTTCACGCGGAGGCGCAATTGCGATAAAAAATCTGCAGGAGCAAACACATGCATACGTTCTTCAACGTCCTCGCATTGAACACGGTACGACGCTATGCGACCGCGAAGAGCGCTATGCACTTGTTCGATACCCTCGCTCTCAATTACAGAACTATTATTTTTGTGTAAAATACTTTTTAAATGAGCAGAGAAAGCATTATTTTTAACGGATAAGTTGCAAGTTGAACAGAATATAGTCTTAACCATTATGATTTTGTTTTCACTGTGTTAAAAAATTACAAGAGGTTAAAGTAGTTTTTAAGTAAAATGTATAAAACCTAACACACATATAATATATAAGTAAAACTAGTTAAGTCAAAATTTACCGAAGAGAGTGTAACTAGTTAATATGTAGTACCTAGCTGACTGTGACTATTTTTTCTTTTTATCACTAAAGAATACCCCCTCTTCAGTAAATTTTGATTTGGCTAATTTTATGAATTTTTTTATAGTCAACAATTCAGGAGACTCAGCTTCGCCTTGTAGTCGAACCCAAATTATTGCCTTTTCACACCTTTCAAGACCGGTGAGGCTACGCACCTCCTCAGCGTCGTAGAGACGCAGCTCCGCCACCAGTTCACCGTCGAGCTTCGCAGTCCGACGCGTTACCCCGCCTGGTACTCGTCGCGTTAGTACACTGTCGAAGGTCTGGTCTGTCTTGCGTGGAGGCGGCGAAACTTCGTTATCTGACTCTGAATCATTTAACCAGTCTAAAGCGGAGCTAGACCCTTCTTGTTTTTTCACAATCGTTGTTGAAGTCTTAGGCACCGACGACGAGTACAGGCATTTCTTCTTAGAGCTAGAAAGATAAGAAATGTAATTAAAAACTAATTATTAATATTGACGATATACGAAATAACATAAAATATATTAACAGGTTTTAAAAGTAATCAACGCAAATTACCTTATGCTTTCGTTGTCCGAGTCAAATGAATTGGCTAACACACAGCTTTTCTTGGCAGAGCGTTTAACTTGCTTGCTTTCAGACCTAAAATAACAATAAATATTAGTGACATTAACATTTAACATATGACAGTAAATACTAGTACGATTAAATAATAACATTTGCTGGTCTAGGTCACTGCTCCTCTACAGACCTTCTTTAATAACTTCTTTACACATAGAGAGAGATCCGTGCTTCGGAAGGCATGTTAAGCCGTTGGTCCCGGATGTTGTCGTAAGATGACAGTCGTTAAAACCCACCGACCCGCATTGGACCAGCGTGGTGGGTTATGGCTTAATATCCCCGTGCTATTATTCACGTGGGAGGTCTCTGCCCAGCAGTGGGACGTTTATAGGCTGATGATGATGATGATGATGACATAGAGAGAACGGACCATAGCCCACCACGCACACCCACTGCGGTTTGGCGGTGCTAACGGTTGCAGATGCAGAAGGGATCAACCGTTGACATACCTTACAAAACATATACGAAGTCGAGCAAACACAACATTGCTAATAGAAAAATAAAAATATTTAAAACTTACGAACATTGTTTCGGTGTATATCTTCTGGATGATTCTCGTAGCGATTTCAGAGTACCGAAGCACTAAATATTAAAAACTTAGGCGTAGCTTAGGCGTACTAGTGGTCGATCTGACTTAGGAAGCACTGATACGACAACTACCATTTTTCGGGTATTTATTGGAGAAAAGTGTTTAACAGCAATTTTACTAAGCAGGAGTGATCAACTTTTTTTTTTTTTGCTTGTATACAATTAAACTATTAGTGCTAGTTTTTACTTTCAAGAATAACACCGTATGTAAAAACTGTTAATTCCAAATTTTTTTTTTATTATTATTGCTTTTATTACAAACCAAATAGGTACATATTGGGCTTATTATAAACACATACATTATCTAAGTAAAGCAAGCTTAATCGGTAGCGTAACCTTCTGTACTACAAACCGTTACCTATACGATGTACACATAAATGCTTGCATTCATCAAACCATTAGCCTGAGCCTTTTTCGCGTTATAGTCAAGTACCTACCTAACCACTACATTAGCTGTTATATTTTAACGAGTGTACGTTTAAGCAAAAGTAATTAAATAAGTATTACAATGTTATAAATAAATATGTGTTATTAGTAGCAAGAAAGGAAGTAATTACAAAATTGAAGCAATGTTTGTAACCTCTGTTTTTTTTAAATTTTAAGCAAAATATTTAGTTTATCGATTAGTGCGAAAACTTGCAGCGAAAGTATTTTACATTTCCTGTGTAATTGCTAACCTTTCGATAAAGCGCTGACGACGATTGTCCGGATGTGCAACATTAGGACTGTTTTCACTAAGCATGAAATTTACTATTACATTTCATCTCATGATCGTCTTAACGAGAGTTTCATAACCACCACAATCACAGATCGAGTTCACCACTAGGTACCTCATCGAGTTCCTCACACTCTAACCCTGTCATTAATAAACGTTGATTAAAGTTACACTTAGGATTAAATTGACGCTGTCTCTATCTGTCTTCTTTAACAAAAACGAGACAGCGTCACTTTAAACCGAGGTGTAACATTTGGCCATTTTTATTAATGAGACGGTAAAAGTTAAACATTTTGATGTACGTACTAAATTAAACAAATGTCTCGGTATGTTACAAGTTAGCCGCTCGGATATCGAGAGACGCGGGTTCGATTACCGTGAGGCAGTCTATTTTTATAACTTCGGTGTTTATGTACTCATATTATTCCCACAATAATTAAATCTAACCATATTTAGTGGGTACGTATTCAAATCGACATTTGCTTTATAAGTTAAACCATAATTTGAAAGGTACTGTTATGAAAATCCTATCTGATCACTTGTTGCTAAACGTGACTTCAGCATGACGTAATTAATTGTTACTTGTTGCTCTGTCTATCCCACTTGTGGGAATACGCCGTGATGTTTGTGTTTGTATGTATTATGAAAATGTATGTTTAATGCGTTTGTCAATTAAAACAGTATAGACTTAGCTTTATCTTTCTAATTGTGTTTATGTTAAAGGTTATTCCCATTCTCCCACAACAAAATGGCCCAAAGTCCTCCCCAGAAAAAATACAAATATATTAATTTTCATGCTCCTCCGTGATAAAAAATGGTCATCATCATCATCATCATCCAAAAGACGTTCACTGCTGGACAAAGACCTCCCCCAAGGATCCCCACCACGTCCGGTCCTGCGCCGCACGCATCCAGCTGCTACCTGCAATCTTCACCAGATCGTCGGACCACCTTGTTGGAGGCCTGCCCACACTGCGTCTTCCGGTGCGCGGTTGCCACTCCGATCTGCCCCAACGGCCGTCGGTTCTTCGAGCGATATGCCCTGCCCACTGCCACTTATGTTTAGCAATTCTTCGGGCTATATCGGCTGCCTTAGTTCGTCTACGGATCTCCTCATTTCTGATTCGATAATATCTTTTATAATATTTGGTCTTTGGAGGAGTATAGGAATTGATGTATGGATTTCTTATATTTTCCAAACAAATTTTTGATGGCGCTTGGGAATAACCCGTATTAAAATTGTTTTCGTTAGCATTGAAACGGGAAGTTTCAAAGTCGAACTCGTAGTTAATGTATGTGTGTGTGTTTGTGTGTGTGTGTAGTGATTGCATACGTTGTTGTTTGCGGGATTGATATAAATAAGGTAACTAACAATTCCCTGCACAGTTGTCTGCATTGACTTAGATCAAAAAATACAAGTGTTTTTTTTATGAGAACCTTGAAAATGTGTTGAGTAGATCAGAGTCGACAATGACAATTGGCAACTGATTCTAATCAAAATACACAAGTGTTTTCCTTGGATCGAGGTTGAGGTGTTTCGGCATAAAACCTTTTCTTCCAATTGTTGAAAACCTTGAAAATGTGTAGAGTAGATCGGAGTCACCGTATACTGAAATGAAGTTTGGTTTAAAAACACAAGTGTTTTCCTATGGGTCGAGGTTCAACTTTAGCAAATGTTATTCATAGTTCAACTTATTCGGGGATCCAGTCCTGGGAGACCAGGAAGCTCCATCCAGCTTAAGTTGTGCTGTAATTCCATATTGTTAAAAACCTTCGCATTCATTAGACGAAATCCTTGAAAATGTGTTAAGTAGATCGAAGTCGTTGTATACAGAAATTAAACTATTACATACTGGATTCTGATCAAAATACACAAGTGTTTTCCTATGGGTCGAGGTACTACTTTGATAAATGTTATTCATAGCACTAACTTATTCGGGGATCCAGTCCTGGGAGACCAGGAAGCCCCATCCAGTTTAAGTTGTGCTGTTATTCCATATTGTCAAAAACCTTCGCATTCAGTAGACGAAATCCTTGAAAATGTGTTTAGTAGATCGAAGTCGTTGTATACAGAAATTGAAATATGAATTCGATTAAAATACACAAGTGTTTTCTTATGGGTCAGGAATAAAATTTGACAAATGCAACTATATGATACACCTTGGAGCGTGGTGGCAAATAAAAACCGTATATGACGGATACTTAAGTTTAATAATGTGATCTCAATGATGAATCGAAACTATATTACAAAATGGCATTATAAACAATATAGAATAAATTGACCAAGCGCCTTCGGAAAGACTGAGGAGCGTAGCTGTTAATGGTATATTGCTATTTTAATCGTGTAGGCGCTTACGTCTAAACAACACTTATTCCGTACTGAGAGTTCACTAAGTCACATTCATTTATAGTTGTGCTGTAATTCCATATTGTCAAAAGCTCCTGCATCCTATGAACGAAAGACCTTGAAAATGTGTAAAGTAGATCGCAGTCGTTGTATGGGATTCTAGATCACGAGAAGTCGATTAGACATTCTAAAACACGAGAAGTCGATTGGACAATCTAAATCACTTTTTGACGTTGACTGAGCGAGTGGCAGTGATTTTCAAAAGTAATATTGGGACATTCTAGATCACTTTTAACGACATTGATCGAACGTCAGTGAGATCAATGGAGTGAAAAGTGATCTAGAATGCCCAATATTACACTACTGAACCTGTTAAAATTTTTTCATATAATGGTCGTTTTAACAGTTTAACGCGAAAGTTTAATAATAAAAATAAATAAATTTTACAACTTGGACACCAATTATTCAGCCTCAAACTAAGTTAAAAGTTAAAGAAAGTTAGTTTAATAGTGTAAGTATAGGTATATCCCTAAAATCTTCCATAGTTCGTTCATTAATTAAAAGCGCAGATATACTATATTAAAGCTTTTCTATTTTTTCTCGGCATTTCCTATAGAATTTGAATTCGAATTCAATTGATGTCTAATAAAAATATTGTTTTTAAGGTGCTTTGGCCCGGCGGCGGCAGCCGGACATAGACATCAACAGGTTAGTAGAGTAGAATTCTGTAAATTTTTTGTATAATTTACTGAAGTTAGCCTTTTATATTGTAAAATATAATTGAAATATTTCAAGATAAGATTTAATATATATCCTAATTTTCTAGAAAGTTTTAAAATTAGCAAGAAGATGCGGTACCAAACGTTCAATGCAAAACGGCCTGTTTAATTTAACCCAGATTACCCTGAAATTATTTATGGTCTCCAAAGTTTATAATTTTTTAATATGTTTGTTAACTACGCACATATTTCCCATTTCCATTTTCCGGGTTCCATTGACTTAGGAAAAATACTGGAAAATCGGAAAAGCGATGGGTGTTTAAACGCCCCGTAGGGGAATCCACTACTAAGATAAAGTATGAAAGGTCTATGTATGAATGCATTAAAAAGCCAAAGGTGTAATGAAACATACTTTTATTTAGAATAATAATAAAATAAAGTAAAATTAATAAATTAATAAAAATTCAAACAATAAAACATGGTTTCATGGTAAAAGGTACATCTGTTGCAAAATAAATTTGTTTTCTCCTTAGATACTTACATAAACTTTTCTGTTTTCACCCAAATGACTGAACCTATCAAATCAGGTAGTTTTACGACAGTCTTTTGTAAAGGACTTCCACACGCTTTGCTGTTCTTTTGTATATTTCTAGTAAGCACTACTCTGTGGTAAGATGGTTGTAGGTATTCTAGAGAGTAACGGACGCCCGTCACCCTTAAATGAACTATCACGCATTATCAGCATCAGACATATCTAATTTTTGTGCCATGCTTTTGCCAATACTAAAGCTCAAGTGGATTATAATATTCGTTGTGTTGGATTATAATAGTTCTTCTGATTACATGGCACACTCAACGCAAATACATGGATGAGACAGTTGCAGTAGTTGATATCACTGCTTAGGTTCAGTGGCCTCGGTTATACTCGCATTTTGATCAACAGGTGTAGGGTAATTGCACCAGGGAAAGAACCAATCCAATGAATGAACAAAACGTCGATTTTTCTAAATAATAAGAAATCCGCGTTTTTCAACTAAACTCACAATTTTTTTTAAATTGCAACACTTTTTACATCAACTATACACACAGGAATCATCCTATGATCCGTAGTTCTAAAATGGCGAAGGTCCAAACCGGACGCTCGATGGTGTTTTGTGGTTTGTATGGGGTCCGTAATAAGGAGTCGGGTAAGTCATAGTGTTTTGATATTAACTTTGTAGACGTTTATATGTGAGCCAGTGAAAATAAAATTATGTCACAGTCACAGGATAGTAGAACGGTTGCTTTATCTAATAGACATGAGATTTTGTAGTTTCATGCATTTATTAAAAAATTTGGGAGGTCGAATATATGACCACGAAAACAATCAAAATCCAGTGAATGAACATGTGGTTCATTCATATGAGGCTTGTGGTGTTTCAAAATCTAACAAATTTATATGTTATTGCTATTCAAATTGGGTCGTTTTCTGTACATAGATTTAATTAACGGTTGGCGTATTTTAGGCTAATGTTCGAACTAGGTTTTAATTTACTGATACTTTTTGGTTTGAATGAACTCTAACGTTGAGTACTACGTTCGTTTATTGGTTACGTAAATCCAGTGAATGAACACAGGTAGTTAGGTAATTATATAATAGTATGTGATTTTGAGCTGCCACTTAATTAAAAATATGAGACTGAAATCTGTTTTATTATTAAATGATCAAACGAACTTACCTGAAGTGAAGTTCGATCTTAATTATCCTGTCTTCGTCGGAGAGATTTATTTCTTACCATGTAGTAGTAGCCCTGCTACGCGCCAATCATATCGCACAAGCCTTTAGAGTGAAAGAGAAAACGATACGGACCGTCTCAGTTTCACCCTACCTCCGCCGTGCAGTAGCACTCGACCTCATTGTTTTTAGAGCAGACTATAAGAGCAACATTGATCTAGGGAACATCAAAGTATGTAGGGAAGGGAGGGACCTTAAATCTCTCCGACGAAGACAGGATAATTAAGATCGAACTTCACTTCAGGTAAGTTCGTTTGATCATTTAATTATCCTGTCTTCGTCTACTAGATTTATTTCTTACCATGTAGATGTTTAGAGAAGGTAATCTATGTTGCGAATAAAACCAGGTATACTTATATAAATCAGTATCTTTATAACGTATATGTTTCTTACAATATACCTAATAGGTAATTATATTTATTTGTAACAAAATAGGATCAGATCACAGTATTTTCGGTTAACATTATGATATTCGTTACATGTATGATATATGTACAAGGTATGATACACATTCTAAAGACTGTCTGTCTTATGATATTGAATTCAGTAGATTATCATTTGAATCAATAATCGGTCTACTATAAAAATTTGCAAAAACTTCAGATTGCGCAGACCAACCAGCGCACCGTCTAATAATATCAACGTTAAGACCTGCACGGGAAGCTGCGGAAGTCGAGGCGTGCCTCGTGCTATGAGAACCAAAAATCGACGTGTCGACGCCACTGTCATACATAACCTGCTTCATCCAGCGCCCGATCGTCTGAGATGAAGCAGCCCTATAAGGTTTTTTAGTTGTCAAAATAATATTATCTTCATAATCAGGCCTGATAGAAGATGATATTGTTAAATATTTTTTTAATGCAGTAGCTGGACAAATACCAGGGCGCTCAACAAAGTAAGGTAAATCTAGAATGGGTTGAGCCCTACCAATCGCAGAAGTTTTAATCAAACTTGTTATTGTGATAACTATCCGATTGTTAAAAGTTTTAGTATTCGATATCTTTAATAAAGACAATGTCTGAGTTCTTTGCCCAGTGGCTAATGCTAACAACATGACTAGTTTTTTACTTAATATCTCTAAATTGATTTGATCATTGTCAAAGTTTTGTAGGTAGTCTAATACAGTATTTGGGTTCCATGTAATATTATAGCGAGGGAATACGGGTTTCAATTTGAAAATTCCTTTGAAAAGACGTTTTAAACAATGATTATCACGAATATTATTTGATGAAATTAAAGAAATGGCCGATCTGTGATTATTTAGAGTTCCATATGATGATCCTTTGTTAAAACAATTGTTAGAAAATCTATCACTGAACAAATACTAAAGTTATAAAAATCAACGTTATTTACTTTACAATATTCCCACCATTGCTTCAAACTAGAAGAATATTGAGATATAGTGCTTTTTGAAATGGAGGAAAGCATTATATCCAATGCTGATTCCGGTATTAATTGTTTGCGGAAGCCTTCCCGGATACAACACACGCTACCAGGGAAAGATGCTGGTGCAATGGGTGTATTGACCTGAAAGGAGAAGATAGTAAATATTTACTTGGTGGAAATAGTAGCAATTCTTTAACGCAAAGAGATCTGAATAATGGGTACCACGGTTGAGATGGCCAATGTGGCACTACAATTATTCCTGTACCTTTATCCGAAATTATTTTATTTAATGTTTTTAAAATTATGGCAAATGGTGGAAAAGCGTAAAAATAAAATTGAGACCAATCTTGTGTAAATGCGTCAATATTATAGGCAAGCGGATCTCTCTTCCATGAGATATACAAGGAACACTTGGTATTTGTTCGTGATGCGAACAAGTCTATAGAGGGTTGGCCAAAGCATTTAGTTATTTGGGAAAATTCTCTGATACCTAATTCCCATTCTGTGTCGATATTGGTTTTTCTAGATTCATTACTGCCACTGCCAAATATTTTTTGCAACATGATGTAAATGTGGGTATTGTACCCCGCCCATTCTATTTACATATGATATTGCTGTTGTATTATCGACGCGCAAGAGAATATCACAATTTCTTTTTTTGTTAGCAAACGATTTAAGACCAAAATATATAGCTAATAATTCTAAATAGTTAATATGATTAGAACGCTCAGTATCTGTCCAAAAGCCACCAGTTTTTTCAGTACTACAAGCTGCTCCCCATCCTGTAGTTGAGGCATCTGTATATATTTCTAAATGAAATCTTTGCTGGCGTATTGGATTTATTCCAAATAAAATATTGTTTTTCCACCAGATCAGGTCATCGTGCAAAGTTTTAGGCAAATTTAAGTAGGAATCATAATCATCATTATTCTTAAGTAAGGCTAAGTATTTAGTTCTTTCTAAAGATTTTGTATGTAGCCATCCGTAGGCTATAGCCGGACAGGCAGCAGTAAGAGAGCCAAGAAAACGTGCAAATTCTCTTATACGAATCTTTTTCGATTTTAGAATTATTTCTATGTTTCTAAATAACGTTTGTCGTTTTAAATCTGGCAATTGTAACGTCATTGTCTTCGAATCTAAAATGAAACCTAAAAAATTGCAGGATTTTTGAGGAGTCAAATAACTCTTTTTAAAATTAATAACAAAACCTAATTGTGTTAAAAGATTTATTGTGATTTTTGCGTTTTCTTGACACGCTTCTGCTGTGTTTCCTAAACACAAAATGTCGTCTAAATATCGGACGGAAAGTAGACCATTGGATCTAAGGCGAGACATAATCGGTTGTAGTATTTTCGTGAAGATATATGGGGCTGAGCATAACCCAAACGGTAATGCTATAAATTCGTTATCAAAATAAAAGCGTAAATATTTAGAGTGACTTTTGTGAATAGATACAAAAAAATAAGATTCTTTGAGGTCAATATTAATCATATAGCAATCTTTGGATAAAAGCTTGGTCGCTGTCCTCATATCCTCCATTTTAAAATGTTCACATAAAACAAATTTGTTTAACTTCTTTAAGTTAAGTATAAACCGCATACTGTCATCTTTTTTAGGAATTAAAAATATGTCTGATATAAATTGACCCGGTACTGGTGTACATATTCTTATAGCGTGTATCTGCAATAAATGGTTTATTTCAGTCTGCATTGCCATTGACTCAACTTTTGAAAACGATCGCCTGGGTAAATCCTTTGCATTTTGCTTAGGCTCGCTACTAAAAGGAATCTTATATCCGGATACAGCATCTAATACAAGACTATCCTTAGTAAGAGATTGCCACTCATTAAAAAAATATCGTAAGCTACCAGCATGTACCTGAGGTTGTGTAACTACGCAGCTCGGTTGGGCGGGAAACGTTGTGCTTGGGCCAGCTGACGTCGCGCAGGCGGGGGCGGCGGAGGCTGGCGGCGACACGGGCGCGGCGGGGGCAGCAGCGGCGGCAGTGGCGGCGGCGGCGGGGGCCCGCGTCGACGGCTCGCATAATATGATGTTGTCGGTCTCGGCCCACCAGTCCGATATTGATATGTTTGTGCGACTTGCTGATGCCGCCCTCGAAATGATGGGCCTTTCCTGTTTAAATTATTATTATTCCTTGAACTGGTAGACGCTTGTATCATTTGACTCGTCCTTTTGATTCCTCTGCTGTTTTTGACTAAATCGCATAAGTGGTCCCCAAATAGGAAAGTATCCCTTTTTCTATCTTTGAACGGTTCTGCTAAAGACTTATCTATTAGAGGAATAATAACAGATCGTCGCGTATCTGACTCAGTAAAGTGTGAATCTGCCAATAATTTTCCCGCGTCATTTAAGGTGCGTACAATATCTGGTACATCTGGGTCTTTTTTCAGAAGACTTGTTATTGCCTTGCCTAATGCTGATAATGTTTTGCCCAATTGAGTTTGTTTAGTTAGTAATCTCTTGTCTCTTACCTTGCAGACCTCGGCCAGCATGCCACTTATTTCCGGGTTTAGGTCGGGGCTCTTAGCAAGAGGTAAATTTGCTGGGAATAAATACTTTTTTAAAAGTTCTTCCTTGGATTTTTTATTAAGCCTACTTTGCAAAATTTTTTTAAACTGTTTAGCTACCTCCGCGTGAATGTTATCACCGAATTCCACCGTTTCCGGTTCTACGTCACCGAGAGCCTGGACCAAACTGGGATCAAACGTCGAATCGTCTTCAGCTGACGCGGCTTCTTCCAGTAAGGTTTTGTCAGCAAATTGAACACTTGGATCAACGTCACCGGGCGTTTTTATGGCATTATTTTCGATATCCAAAGATTCATGGCCGTCTTCTGGTGTATAACACTCGACAGGTGGTAAACTCAGATCGTATTCGAGATGTCCTGAAATACCTCAAAGTATTAGGTACCTACATTATATTTTTTTTTTTTACGGTAGATAAAAAATTATAATAATTTAAAATTAAGTTATTTCATTTGATACTTTGTTGCCCATAAAAATAATTCGGCAGACCACTGAATGCAGTGGTATGTAAATTATGAAATATATATTAATATCATCATCAGCCTATAAACGTCCCACAGCTGGCCACAGGCTTTGAAAGGCCTTTTCACATGAACACATGGGGAGAAGAGAAATCTGTATAACGGTCTCTTAGTATTTATAATAATCCGAAGAATGCGACGGATATAAAATATTAGTAAGTAACGTTCCCGATGAATGCAACGGGAATAAATATAATGTTAACAAAAATAATAAAAATGTAAGATGTATCCGAAGAATACAACAGATACAAATAATCTCAATGTTCTCGGTGAATGCAGCGGGAACATTGTAATAGCACTTTAATTAAACTAAAGATAAAATATGTACCCTCAGTTTGCACATCGTCCTCTTCATCTGAGTAAATAATTCGCCTAGCGCTACTAGCACACCGCTTGGCTTCCAATTTGCGCTCATATTTTTTAAGTTTCCTTAACCACATTTCTTCGTGTGTTTCTCCGGCATGCTTGCGCTTCGACATGTTTTGTGTAGCTGTGCGAACGCCGCGCGCGCACGGACAAGAATGAGGTCGAGTGCTACTGCACGGCGGAGGTAGGGTGAAACTGAGACGGTCCGTATCGTTTTCTCTTTCACTCTAAAGGCTTGTGCGATATGATTGGCGCGTAGCAGGGCTACTACTACATGGTAAGAAATAAATCTAGTAGACGAAGACAGGATAATTAAAATTATGTTTTAAAATCTTTTGTAAAGTACCTATCAATTATTTTTTCTAAGACTTTTCCAATTTAGACATTAGAACATTACTGCCCAGGGTGACGTGTGGGTGCACGCGGTTAAAGACATTTAGTCGGTCAATTTTACATCCTGAAGGATAAATGAATGAAGATATTTATTGTTACGGACAGAAGTCTCGACTTTATGATATTATATAGTTAGATATAATACGGCTAAATTTAGGTATGTGTATTTGCATAAGTAGATTAAGTCTCATATGTGTAAAGGTTTTTTGATAATAAATATATAATTTTTTGCGTTTCATTTTAACAAAAGGTAAAAGTTATTAAACAGGTAATGGTTTTGACAAGGTAAGGGCCAGGTATACGTGCCCAGGGGCCTTACGCCTCTCTAAAGTAATTAAAGTTAGGAAAGTAAGAGATTAGCTTTCGTAATTATAGGTTTCTATTGTTAGGAATATCAATGTAATTAAGAAAATAAATAAGTAGGGTATCCAGATTACGAGTGATACCGTAGGGTAGGTAATAAATTTAAGATAAAAAGAGAAGTCCGAACGAAAGGGACAGCTGCACAAATTACGACGGTTCATGTGGGTAGTTAGTTATGGTAAAATGTAAAACTGCCCACATGAGCCGGCAGCTGTCCCACAAGGCTGCTAGTTGCCAACCCATAATGTGTTTAAGTCACGGCCGGTCAGAGCAGAATTTGTAAGCTCTCCGGACCCCACCTTGAAGAATAAAGAAGCACTAATCAAGAACCGAGTTTTATTGAAGAACATACAGTCCACATCGAAGCACAACGGCTAAACTGTTCGGCGACTACACCCGTCGGGAACATTTATTAATTGATTAATTGTCTGCTTATTACGGGTATTTTTTTTAATCATTTAAAAACAATACTAATTTCAAGACTTTGAAAGTGTTCATAATACTTAATTATTTTTTATACCTTGATTTTTATAATAAAATTAAAGTATTTATATTTAGGAAAGTTATAAATAAACCACTTCGGACCGGAAATACATTATTTTCTATTGAAATTAGCTATTTTTAAAGATATCTTAATTTGGCTGGTAGTTCATTTATTGGAATTCTGGTGGTTCATTTACTGAAGATTTTGGTTCATTCACTGGTAGTTTTGGGGTCTTTTTGCATAAATTATCCAAAATCTCTAAAAAATAAGAGTTTCATTCAAAAACGGAGAAATATATTCTTTTTCAATAAATTCGGAATACCAGACAATATTATTGTTTTATCTAAGATACCCAGAAGTATGTTATTTATATTTTTGAACTCAAACTATATTTATTCAATAAACTCAATTAGTAATTAGTTGGAATCGTCCAAATTTATAACCTACCACCCATTCAGGACGTCATTTTTTAACTGTGGAAAAAAACGGGCGCAAGAAACCACAGCGCACAAAAGCAACGACATTTACAAAAAAAAAAGATATGTCGTGTCGTTACCAGGTCATAAAAGACAATAATAATTTGAATGTAAACTATATATAAATTAATTATAGACAATTAGAAATAGCTTTTGGAGTACTTGGAGCATTTCAGTTCAGAGCCAAGCTGTTTTGTCTTCTGTGTACTCTGACACTTTATAATAAGCTTTTTTTATAAAGCTATTCTTTGATATGGATTTAAAATTTATCAAGATCTAATTTCTGAATATCAATTGGTACTTTGTTGTAAAATCGTAAACACAGACCTTTAAAAGAATTATTTATTTTATGAAGCCTAGTATTGTACTAGTACTGCTAATTTGTTCTTACTTCTAGTGTGATATAATTTAAATTGTGAATATCACTGTTTTTTTGAAAACATATCATTATTTTTATGAACATACATGAGATTTTCATAAATGTATTGTGATGCAATTGTCATTATACTTCTATCCTTAAATCTCTCTTTGAGAGAGTCACCAGCCTTTAGGTTATATATTGCTCGAATACCCCTCTTCTGCAGCTCAAAGATAGTTTGAATGTCGGCAGCATTTCCCCACAGTAAAATGCCGTACGACATTACACTATGAAAGTAAATAAACTAATCTAGCAGTATCAACGTCAGTTAATTGACGGATCTTCGTTACTGCACAAGCCGCAGAGCTAAATCTATTCGACAATTTAGCTATTTGTGGGCCCCACTGAAGCTTGGCATCCAACGTGATGCTTAGAAACACAGTGGTGTCCACAGGATTTACATTCTTATCTTTAATTTGTACACTAGTTATTACCTGCTTAACATTAGGCAATACAAATCTTATACATTTGGTTTTTCCATCATACAAGTTACTTATACTAAGCCAGTGAACAATCTGTGAAACCGCATTATTCACATCGTCATAATTTGGGTGTCGTCGTTTCACTTTGAATAAAAGTGAAGTATCATCAGCAAACAATACTATCTCATGAATGTTTTTTATAAAATAAGGTAAGTCATTAATATAAACCAAAAACAAGAATGGACCAAGTATTGATCCCTGCGGAACTCCCATTTTTACCACTGATCCCGGAGATTTTTTACCGTTAATGTCGACCTGTGAATCCTGTTACTTAAGTATGAGATTAGAAGACTCAAAGAAGTATCTCTAATTCCATAGTGGTTAAGCTTCCTTATCAATGTTTCATGTAAAACACAATCAAAAGACTTCCAAGGGCTTCAGAAGGCATCCTGTGAATCCTCCCAGACATCAAATATTTGAAATAAAAGCTCAACACCGGCGTCAGTTGTTAAGCGAACCCTGGTAAACCATACTGTTTAGAATGTAAAAGTTTATTTCTATAAAAATGAATTTGAATTTGGTCTAGCATCAAGTTTTCAAAAATTTTACTAAATGTGGGTAGCACAGAAATAGGTCTAAAATTAGTGGGGTCAGAAGTGCTACCTGATATAAAAAATGGAATTATTTTATTATGTTTCATTAGGTCAGGAAAAACACCACAGTCCATGCATTCATTAAATATTAGCTTACATATTTAAACTGGGGCTATTGTCATAATTACTGATTTAGCAACGTCCACGGAATTACCCCACAGATCAGCGGTCTTCTTTTTATTGAGAGTGTTAAATGTCTTTAATATATCTGCAGTGAAAATTTTTTTTAAACAAATATTACTTTCACAAACTATAACATTCTCCTTCAAAACAGATTCGGCTACAGTGGGGAAAGAAATCAAAGCTTTAGTAGTTGAAACTGGAATGTCAGTAAAAAACCTCTCAAATGTTGCAGCAACATCAGCATCAGAAAGTTCTGGAATTCCTTAACTGTTCATTTACTGGTGCACTTACCCTATATGCTTTACATCTTCTCTTCACTAATGCAGCCAACACATCTTTACTGTTCAAAGATTATTTGTCTGCACATACTACTCGTATGAACGCTTAAGCCCCCAGTTGCGAGCCTGCTGCAACTTTTATGTCGCCAGACCCTCGTCTGTGATTTCTGCGTTCGCATTTTCTGAAGGCAAAATAGATACGCCACCCGTCAATTGATCCTCGGCATCAATTTATTGCAGTTCTTCAATGATATTGGGAAGTTTTAACGATTATCTATGTGAAGGTCTGAAAAATATAACAGACCTTGATTACCCTACAGGGCGTTTAAACGGCTATAAATTTTAGAGACGGATATTGTTAATTAAAACTCAATGCTGAAGTTTCATTTTCTATTGACGTACTTACTAGGCAGTGATTACAGATTAATAAAAAAATAGGTATTGTAAAATTTTTGAGCAAAACATGGACAGAAACTTACCTTTTCGAAGCCATGGTGCAGCCAATATTCTCACTTAACTTTGAAACCCTTTGGTTTCAAGAATCAAGAAAAATCTTTTTTTTTTTAAATTTCTACTAGTTACTCACTCAAACAACGCTGCCGTGTTAATCCAAAAGACTGTAAGTCAACTTACAGTGTTTTTGCTTAACAATGCCCAATCGATTTCTTTCAGTCTGTTTAATACCCTTGAATGACAGTTTATAAAATTTAACGTATATTTTGCAAGCTACAGCAACCTCAAAGACACTGTTTAAATTAAAAATAAGCGTTCAATTTAGCAGAAAGACTGTAACGGATTGTACAGTGTTTTGGCAAAATAAATCCGGCACCTTGCTGGAATGAAGGAATAATACAGTGTTTTGTAACCGGCCGATACCCACACGTTGTGGCTATCTATTCAGTGTAGGCTGAATTGACAACATTATAGCTATCTCTTTCTTTCTTGCGCGCTTATTAGGTTCTCTCGCCTTTTCAGCATGTTCGAAACGGTTCAATTTACGTTAGTCGCATGACGGGGAAACACGTCATCGTCGCGGGCGTTACAAAAAGATCAAAAATACTGCAATAATTACCAGGACTACGAAACTTACCTTCATGATGATGATGATGATGATTAGAAGTCTAGAAACAGTCTTAGCCATATTGTTCCATTGAGCAAGTTTCAGCTTAATAAATGCTTATCAGAAACGTTAGGCACAGGAGTTTACACCCAATTGATGCCTGCATTATAAGACTTTGAAAGTTAAAATTTTAAACAAAAAAAAGACGACAACCTCAGGCGGGAATTGAACCACGCACCTTCCGCATTCCGGGCGGCTGTCTTAACCACTTGGCTACCGAGGTCTGGCTTTCAACCGTCGAAATTTGTCAGTGCTTGATGCTTATGTTTTTAGTCAACATTGCTATATTTAAGCGTTATTAAAACGCTAAAATATAAAACATTAAACTTTGAAAGTTTCAAAAGTTTCAACGAAGGCTATTCAACAATCTACTAATACTTCGCATATTCAGTTTGATAGCCGCGTGCATCAGTCTTCTTCATATTTTGAGCCTGTTGAAAATGTTGCATCCCAACCAGAAATGCAGTTAAATGAAAATCAAGAACATATTTTAACTACTTCCGATCAAAATTTGAATAAAAATGCTAATGATTTGCTTGAAAATACTTTGGAAAGTATTTATGATGTTACGACTGAGGCACAATGGTAACCTGTCATAAATTTGAAACTTTCCTGTACGAATTTTATTTGTTCGAAAACGGTATGACGAAGTTTTAAATACCAGATCGTTGCTTTTACATAATTTTGTAATCCATAAACTTATCATACATACGTTTCATTTACCAGAAAAACTATTAGCCGATTATAAAAACTACTTTTTTTCTTTTGGAAGATGTTTTGTTTACAATCAATTTCATATCTAGAAGTATTAAAATTCGAAGTAACTTTTTCTCTAAAATATCATACTCATACCCAGTTTTTTTTTTGTGTTTCATAAGTTCATATTATTAAGTGAATAAACTGAATTGTCTTAAAAAGTTAATACTTTATGTTCCCGGTAAGATTGTGTTCCAAAAGGCAGTGACAGAAACGAATCGCGGCAAAACCGACTTCACGTAGTCTTGTCTGCCCTACGCTAGAGTGTAATTCAAGCCCGCGTAGGTGCGGAGGGGCGAGGCGGCCCGCGTAGGCGCGGAGGGGCGAGGCGGCCCGCGAGCTGAGGAGCAGGTGGGTTTAACGCTCGCCGCCGTCGCTGAGGTGGTGAGTGAAACCCATCTGCGACGATAAGCTCGCGTGGGACCGCCGGAGCCTCGCAGCGCCGGAGCCGTGACAGAAAACATGCCTGCTGCATGCTTGGTTGCTTGCTGCTTGCTTGTTTGCATGCTGCATGCTTGCTTGCATGCTGCAAGCCTGCTTTTTTTTTTTTTTTACGTTCACACCAATTATCTAGACCAAGATGAGTATTCTTGTGAAACTCGTTTATATGGTAAGATAACGGATAAATATACATAAACATAGAAAAAACACCCAGACCCGAAATCAATTTAGAAAAACAGTTTTTCTCTAAATTGACCCGACCGGGGATCGAACCTGGGACCTCAGAGATTGCGACACCATGAAAACCGGTGTACAAACCACTCGACCAAGTAGGTCGTCTAAGTAGGTCGTGCTTGCATGCTACCTGCTTGCTTGCATGCTGCATGCTTGCTTGCATGCCGCAGCTTGCTTGCAAGCTCCAAGCTTGCTTGCTTACATGCTGCATGCTTGTTTGCATGCTGCATGCTTGTGTGCATGCTGCATGCTTGCTTGCGTGGTGCATGCTTGCTTCCATGTTGCATGCTTGTTTGCATGCTTAAACGTTACTACGATTACAAGTTGTTTGATAATATTATGGATTTCAATTATTTGAAATATTGTATTTTAATAATATTGGAAACGTGTTTCTGGAAAATGAATCGTCTAGCAATAATAGCTTCGGCTAAACGTTGAGTGGGATTTTAAAACATAGAGATTTTGAAAAAAATAATAATCGATAATCGGCATTTCAAAACTTTGTAAATTGTGTTTTCGGTAAAAAGGAAATTATGGAAAATAAAAAATTACAAAACGTTTTCGGCCAAATAAAATTCGTACAGCCAAGTTTCGAATGTATGATAGGTAACCAGGCACAATCAATGAAATCCTTTGAACTGACAGATGAATTAGGGCAATCATCTACTTGTTTAGAACGTTCTTTAGCACGTTCAGTTTCTGCAAAATCGAAAAAATCCTTGATTTTTTAACACTTTCCTCGGAATATCTTCGATATCTCGTGAACGAGGTCGAAAATCAAAAAACTGAGAGAAACGCCTAGAGATATTGAGACGGGGAAAATTTTATGTTTTATACTTTTTTTGTGGGAGTGATAAGGGGGGCGGTATGCTCCCCCTTAGCGGCGCGTGGAGCGTCGCCGTGGGGTATTACTCGGGCGTCATAGCCCTGTGGAACTTCGCAGCTTTGAGATACGACGTCTATTAGGACTTAATAGACGAGGAAAGTTAAGGACTTTAGGATAGTATAAACAAATTTTGGAAAAGTCGATTATTTCTTTTGAAAATAAAAATAAAAACAAAAAATCAATGTTTTATACGAAGATCTATTTAGGACTTTATTACATCTCGACTGTGATTTTCGCGTAAAATGGCCAATTTTGGCGTTATGGATCTCAAAATCAAAAATACATTAACAATTATGACTTATTGAATAGTGTAGAATAGCTATTAGAATAGTGCAAAGCGGCCTCGCTTTTTGTAAATTTTGCTTAACTTATTAATTAAACACAAAATTGTAGAGAAAGATTTGTATAAAGTGCGCGAAAGCACTTTTTGGAGCTCATCGATTGAACTACTGTTCTAAACAAGTTAAATAAAAAAAATATAATGTTATCTCTTATATAATCGAATAGTGCGTAGCGGCCTCGGAATTTTTAGATTTCATTGATTTTACATAGGAAAATAATCTTATTCTAAACCAAAAAAACTTCAAAAATCGCTATAAGTTAACTATGAATTTCTCCTATCAACGATAATATTATTACGCAAAATTTATATTAGGGTAATTGTTACTTCATGAGGAATAAAGATTTTATAATGAATTTATTATCCTATTTCGATAAAAACGATAAATACAACTGCAAAATTACTACAAAACGCGATGCGCCGGCCGTCCGAATTCAACTTATGCTCACAGAATGGAGATTTGTAATATTATGCACAAAATTATCCATTTCGATAAAAACGATAAATACAACTGCAAAATTACTACAAAATGCGAAAATGGGTATTTTACGCAAAAATCACATTCGAGATGTAATAGGCCTCTTAGACGCGGAAAATTAAAGGTTTTAGGATAGTATAATAAACAAAGGAGACCTTTCCTCTTCCCGTACAACTACAGCCACGCATGTACCTAAGAAAAAGTCAAACATCTCGAAGCCACAGAACAGAACAATCTACTCTAGCCATAGAATAATATTATCTAAAGCATATAAGGGATGATTTATATTAGAGCGGGACGTGCACGGAGCGTGTCCCGTCCGGGCAGTCCGGGCCCGGACGGGACACGGATCATGCACGGTGTAATATGAACTGCTTCATACAAAAGGTATTACACCGTGCATATTACAGTTCATATTACACCGTGCATGATCCTTGCTCCGTCCGGGCCCGGACGACGCCGCTGACTTGAGACGCTGCATACATTTTGTATTTATATTAGAGCGAGCCGTGTCCCGTCCGGGCCGGACGGGACACGGATCATGCACGGTGTAATATGAACTGCTATGAGACGTTGCATACAAAATGTATGGAACGTCTCAAATCAGTGGTGCCGTCCGGGTCCCGTCCGGGCCCGGACGGGGCACGCCCCGTGCACGGCCCGCTCTAATATAAATCATCCCTAAGTCATCCCTTAGGGAGTGCTATGACATTTAAGTGGGCATTCCGTTTGGTCACCATTCGAATTACCATGATGTCGCTTTTGAATTCGGTATGGATATACGTCATAAATGGTGACCGGTTTTTTTTATTTTCGCTAGACGTTTGACGTTTTTGGCAATTTATTTTATCTTTTTTCTTTAAATGTATAAGGCCCATTTGAAAAAATAGGACACCTATTACGAGTCTTAATTGGCTTTAGTTATTATTCTATGACTCTAGCGAGACTGGGAGATCCACAAACAGGATCACCACCACAAAAAACTGACTAATTTAAGACAAAAAACCAGTTTATCAGTTGTCACTGTCATATTTTCGCCCTCTATTTGCACGTTTCGTTTCATGTTTACGATTTCTAAATCATTTAGATGATTTTTTAATTTTCCAAAAAAATACTAAATTCAGCGTGTTTTATTGAAAAATGATATCATCAGGTGTTTCTGCATAATTAAGAGAATATTTTAAAATAAAGTGTACCTCGGTACATTTTGAGCCGAAATGGAAAGGTCTCTAAAAAAACTATGTAAATAGTAAATTAAACGGGAGTTAATCCGTAAAAAAGTGTTTCATTTCAATGTGTAGTGCTCGCTTAAACCTCAGAAAACAATATGGAAAGGTCTCCTTTTGGCAAAGTCGATATGTTTTTTTTTAAATAAAAAAAATTATAAAATCTATGTTTTATACGAAGATCTATTAGGACTTAATAGACGCAGAAAATTAAGGGATTTAGGAAAGTATAAACAAATTTTGGAAAAGCAGATTTTTAAAAAAAAAAAAAATCATTAATAATCTATAATAGCTAGGTTCTTTTTAAATGCCCTTTCAAGTCGTGTAGAGCACGAGATCTGTGAATTTTTTGATAACTCGTGCCATAATGATTATTTTATTAAAACTCTTTCAATACCTAATTAGTGTTTGATTTGAATTTATAATATTTTTCCTAATTTTCTACTCTTAAACATTCAGGTTATCATTTATTAATATTGTATACGTGAATACAATCTTAGGGCTTAATAAACACTTACCTACACTAACACGTAACACATCGCTAAAAACCTATACAGTGTTTTGGCTTCTTATGGCTAGGACTCAAATTCGGCAAATATTGGTAAAAAAAAGTAATTGGTTATTTATTTTAAACTAGTTGAATAACCTAAAAAATAAATTACATGGCTATATAGTAAACATAAATATCTAACTATCAAATGCAAAAAATTCTGCAATTTTGAGCTAGCAATTATAAAAAAGCCAATAATCATAAAAAACTTGATTTGCCAAATATCTCAAAAGTGATTTTGGAAAGATACAGTGTATTGCCTTGGTAGTTACGTAGCATGTGTAATCTTTATTGAAGAAAAAGTAACTACATTTAATTGAGTGTAGAATTAATACTCTTTTTTGGGCGTTTAAAAGGCTCTTAGGGGATTCTGGGGATTACTAACTTATTTTCTTGTTTTTGAATACAATAATTATCTTTATTTTACGTAGGCCTAGCTGCTGCTAGAGTGGGATATTTGAAGAAGTAGGTAGAGATATTTTTAAATCTGCCTAGGTTATTGTTCAGGGTCGAACAGGCAAACTAGCGGCGGTAAAATTCTTAGCACTACGAGTAGGTAATACCTATATGCAATTTACAAAATAATATTTAAGCGAGAAAGGGTATGAATATGATGTTAGTTTTCTTCAAGATTAAAATTGTCGATCGTCCTTGGTGTGTATGTAGTAAAGAGAGGACCGCGCAATCGCAAAACCTGATATAAGTCTCATAATGTACTTCAAAGCAAAATGAATCTTATTGATTTTTAAAATTAGAACTATTCTGCTTTGAAGTTTCAGACCTAGTAATTTGATTAGAGCAATGTTTTATTCTGCGAAATGTACAAAACCATCACGCGCTTGTGTTAGAAATTAAAATTTACTTTTTTAAGATGGGGGCGACCTGCGAAATATCAATACAAATATTTTCATGTAAGAATTATTGTTACATGCGTAAAATTAAGAAAGTCGTCGAAAAAAAATGTTTTTAGGAGTCATTCGATTTATGTATTGTTTGTTTTTGTTTAAAGAATTTGTTTCAAATTTCAAAAATATCTTAAAAATACGTAAATTTTCACAATTTCGTGCAGGATCCCCTTAGACCAACGTATCACTCGAAGTGAGACGAAGGCCTAAAAGTCTTTAGATGAAGAAAAACCTGCATGTGTAATTATTTATTTCTGCAAAAAAAAATAGTAGAAGTAGTTACCTACACAAAATTAAGTACATTTAGATAATAAATTTCCGACTTGCCTCCCAAGTCCCACTAAAATATCACTTCCCGGCTTCTGCGTCATTGCTATTCTCAACAATCATAACAGTCTAGCTTTCAAATACATACTTCATTGGCAATCTGGCACTCTGTTTTGAAAACTAACATACCGCGGTAAATATTTAGATTGGTTTGAACATATCGAAATGATAAATTGTGTAAACTTAGCTAAGAAGGTATTTCTAATTCTAAACTGGAACATAATAATATGCAGTAGAATGAAAAACTTTACAATGTGTAATTAGAAAAAATAATAGCAAAGCGATCTTTTTGATAAGTAAAAGTTTTAAAATCTAAGAAATTTATAATTCCAATTATAAATTATACGTATAATACCTTATGGTATTCTCTAACTATCCCTATATTTTATTCAAGTTACATAACTTAAAATGAAAAAACATGTTTTATTTATATTTCAGAGTCAAGCCTCTAACGAACGACGTCTATCCATCTTATCCGGTTACCAAGCAAGGCAGGAATTCTGTTGGATATCAATACAAGAAGAGCAATGATTATGACTATTATAGCAGTAGATTGTCCAAATGGGGCAAGACGGTACCATCTCTACACGATGCCTCCACGAATTCTATACCGAAGACAATCGAAATGCATCAACCACGGGAGGACCCGCGCCTCTTCTACCTGTCTAAATCGTATCTTGAAGAGAGTCATAGGAAAAACATAAATAGGGAAGTCTCGGAGATCTACCCAGGAAGAGAAGTAATAAGAGCCAATGAGTTTGACAGGCGATCATTACCGATCGTTTCAATGGATAGATACATGAATAGGATTAATTCGGGTAAGATTCAGTTTTATGTATTTATTAGCCACTTACCTATTATGTTATGAATACTTAGTAAAATGGATTGCACTTTTTGAAATCATACTCGTACATACCAGATTACTATGAAGACTTGCTACGTAGAGCTATTTAAAGAATGTAAAGATCCAGATCGTCGTTCGGTTTTTGACCAGGATATTTTTAGAGGGAAATAAGATCACATTAATCCTCTTTTTTTTTAATGTTACTTTATTCAGATTTGTTGGCATAAACTACAAATAATTAAAGATAAGATAAATGGGTAGGTATATGTAATTTTTAAGGCGGCTGTGTTATGTAAGTAGGTACCAGGTAAGCTACCAGTGCAACTGCGCACACCTTGCAGACTACCGATCTTGACACCTATATTTAGTTACTGCGACGAAGACTTGCGCCTTACTTTACGACCGCCAAGAAGTTTACATCAGGCTTTACCCATATTGTTTTCAGGTAACCACTACTTATGTGTGAGATGCCCACACGACAGAACACTTACAGCTAAACCAGGATCTGATCGAGTTATGCTACAATCGCCTTCTTTAAATACCTGTTCTGGTCTAACATCTCCAAGAGGTGTGCGCTTTTCGACTGTCTATGGACCGCAAAACGGTTCATTGTTAGAAAAAGGTTCACATATGATTATTGGACGTATTTCTTACAAAAGTAAGGTAAGCAAATCAAATTACTAGTATTGTGTAGGTCTTCGATCAACAATACTGTTAGAAAATAGACGTATTTCTTACAGAAGTAAGGTAAACAATAGTACATTGTTACCCTAGGGGTGAAAGTAGCTTATTTACTCCCGAGACGGGGTTGGGCGCCCGAGCGTAGCGAGGGCGCCAACAAATAGTTCGAGGGATTAAATAAGTCTTTCACCCGAGGTAAACACTGTACTTTTCATTACGAATATAAGGAAAGTGAAAACAAAAACATGAATGTCTTTAGTCCGTTAGTCTCCTTTTACGACACCGAAGGGAAGAGAGGGGTTGGTAGTATTATTTTGATAAGCCCAACGCCGCTATATGCTGTTGGATGTATGTGCAGTCTTTAGTCCATTAGTCGCTTTTAACGACACCGAAGGGAAGAAAGGGGTTGGTAGTTGATAGTATTAATTTGATGAGCCCATCGCCATGCTGTTGGATGTATGTACAATCTTTAGTCCGTTAGTCGCCTTTTACGACACCCAAGGGAAGAGAGAGGTTGGTAGTATTATTTTGATGAGCCCATCGCCGCTCTATGCTGTAGGATGTATGTGGCTTTGTGCATTATTTGATCCGTTAGTCGCCTTTTACGACACCAAAGGGAAGAGATGTGTCGCTAATATTGTTTTAATAATAAGTCAAAATTACACATCTCAGAAAAACGATTCGGAATATATACTTTGTATAGGATAGGGCGGAAAAGTATTAGGTACTTTCCACCCGCTCCTCAGGCAACTTCAGATCTACTTTCCGTGTATGAGGTAAGAAAATCAAATTGCTTACATACCATTACCTACGCATTGTTTAGGTCTTAGATCAACAATGGTCTTGTTGATCGAAGATGTAGGTATTTACCTAGTTAAATCGAATATTGTATCACTTCCCCAATAGTTATTCTACGAAACCTAGCCTACCTAATATTTATTTTTTTCTGTGTCTTTGATGTCTATGTCTTCCCACGCGAACAACCAGCAGGTAATGGTAGGTAACTTTAACACGTGCCTTTCGAAGGAGGGAGGAGCTCGAGATATTTTTAATTTGATCGCTCATCAGCGACTTGGCACTGTAATTTTCTTATCTTAGTTAGAGCGTATGCCGCTGCGCCATCGAGTTTCTTGTATATAGTCCAGCCATGTATAAAGCCTCTTCACATTGCAGATTCTTAAAATGTGTAAGATGCAAGTGCACGTGACGCTGCATGGTTGTCCTGTGCCAAGTTACTTAACATCTCGGTGTGATGACAAAGGCAAACTGTGCAACTTCACATGCCGAAACACCAGCTTAGAAATGTATGGTCGTACGGCTTTGTCCTGTGAAGATCATGATAACATGGATTCGACGGGTTGGACTGGAAAACTCCCAGTTTGCAGAGGTAACGTAACAGTACTTTACGGAGATCGGACACGCAAACGCACGCTACACGACTTTTTAAAAGAATTTTAAAAGTGATGTTGCACTGTTTCGTTTAATAATCCACTACTATTTCATATTAATAATCGACAAACACACATTTATAGAAAATAGGTAAGTATAACAAAAAAGCGACGTTGCTCTTCCTTAGTATTATTATTATTCTTAAATAATGGCTTCGCGTTTATATAGCATTAGTGGTATATATTTTTATTTTTTTAAGTACATTTTAGTATTATCTACCGTAGATTGAATTATATTGGAGTCACACAATCACAACATGTGATGTTGCTAAGAACACGGGAACGGGAGAACTCTTGCCTTGCCTTGCTCTTAACTTTCCCGCCAGGAAATCCTATTAACTTTATCAGTTTGATTGAAATTGAAGGCAAGGGATTTAGCGCATACAGGCATGTCTTCAATATTTTTCGCGATGATGATGATGATGATATTTTTAATGATGATGATGATGATGAATAATGATTTATGACGGTTAATGCTTAAGGAAGCACTAAAGTGCTTCCTTAAGCATGCACTAAAGTGCTTCCTTAAGCATTCGGTGTTGCTTAATCTAAAGATTAAGCATCACCGAAAAAGGGGGGAAGGGGAGGGGGAGGGAGGGAGACGGGGAACCTAAAGGAGGGGGAGCCAAAGTGCGGAAATGCATAGTTTTCAAGATGTTTTTATTTTGAGGTTATGTTAGGTTATTTTTAGGAAAAAAATATATTCTACCAAGTTACCATTACCCCCTCCATCCCCGTCCCCCCAAGATATTTTTGAATATAAGTAGCTAGTTTTCTGTTGTCTAATAAAAAAAATAACCTCGAACCTTCTAACCTATCACGTGACCTACAGGAGTAGGGCAGGTAGGTAGTTGCATAAAACTGAACGTTTTAATATTTTACGTCAAACACCATGTCGATTTTCCTTCAATTCTTGACTACTTTGCAATTTTCAATAAATTCTAGCGTAAAAACTATGAATCTCCGCGTCGTGAAATTTTAGTAAATTATACCTACTTCTTTAGCAAACCTATCTACAAAAAATATTCTTTGAGATATAAATAAATGATGAATTATATCAAATTATATTCATTCAATTATTTTGGACTGTTAATGTTTTAACGTTCACGAGCGTTGTTAACAGTCAAATCCACGATAAATTTCGATACCGTTAATATTCACGACTCACGAATTCACGACTCTTCACTGTAACACCAAGAACCTCTATTTCTTTCCTTTATTTTTTTAGCTCGGAGCTGGTGTGTGCCCCCCTCGCCTCCAAATCACGGGCACTTAAGCTGTAAAGGAATTACTAAGGGCGATGCTGGCCTTTCTGAAGGGTCTACTTGTCGCGTAAGATGCGCCCGCGGGTGGTACTGGAGCCCTCGAGCCGCCACTGTGTGCCGAGCGGGGGCATGGACTTACAATCTCACTTGCACACCAAAAAAAATTGTTACTCCAAAATCATTTTATTTGTGAAACATTAATCATTTTTAGTTACAATACATGATTATTTATACGATTACTATTATTTATTTTATTAATATTGTTTAAACGCTAAAGTTCGTTTTTTTGTCCTTCCGTCATTTTGTCCGTAAAATGTTTCTTTTGTCAGGAATAAATATTTCACACCCTATAGATACGTTTAATAATCCACTTCTATTTTATAATAATAATCGACTAACACAGATTTTAAAAAATAGGTAATTATAACAAAACTGCGACGTTTCTCTTCCTTATTATTATTATTATTCTTAAATAATGGCTTCGCGTTTAACATTAGTGGTATATATTTTTATTTTTTAAAGTACATTTTAGTATTTATTGTACGGTAGATTGAATTATAATGGAGTCACAGAATCACAACACGAGTTGCTTCTAACTTTCCCGCCAAAAAGTCCTATTTACTTTATCAGTTTGATTGAAATTGAAGGCAAGGGATTTAGCGCATACAGGCATGTCTTCAATATTTTTCGCGATGTGATGATGATATTTTCAATGATAATGATGATGATGAATAATGATTAATTGTGACGTTAATGCATATGGAAACACTTTAGATTAAGCAAAAAAGCTAAAGGAGGGGGAGCCAAAGTGCGGAAATGCATAGTTTTCAAGATATTTTTATTTTGAGGTTATGTTAGGTTATTTATTTATATTATTTTTAGGAAAAAAAAAATATTCTACCAAGTTTCCATTACCCCCTCCATCCCCGTCACCCCCCCCCCCCCCAAGATATTTTTAGATATAGCTAGTTTTCTGTTGCTTAATAAAAAAATAACCTCGAACTTTCTAACCTATCACGTGACTTACAGGAGTAGAGCAGGTAGTTGCATAAAACTGAACGTTTCAATATTTTACGTCAAACATCATGTCGACCTTCAATTCTTGACTACTTAGCAATTTTCAATAAATTCTAGCGTAAAAACTATGAATCTCCGCGTCGTGAAATTTTAGTAAATTATACTTCTTTAGCAAACCTATCTATAAAAAAAATATGGCGCTAATATCAAGTGTTGACAAATCTAAAGCTGAGCCTTTAAAATATTCTTTATTTTTTTATCACTTACTCTCGTCGAATTTCATCCAGCGGAAACCTAAAACATTTTATCACTTAAATGTTTTAGATTTCCGCTGGATGAAATTCGACGTGCACAGTGGACTGCTGCAGTGTCTCCCGAAGATGGTTGGACACCAATCGAGTCACCAAAACATCGAGTTTGTTTAAAACATTTTACTGTCGGGTGATAGACCAGTGACGACAAATGACGTCAACTGAGCGATGATGAATTGGTGAGTGACGGTCAAACAAAGTCGTATAATATTTACCTCAGCTACACGCTCTGCTTGAAGGTTCCCAAGTTGCCTCTAGCCTCTAATCAATAAAATATTTTTTTCGATCATTCGTTTAAAAATTAATCAACTGAGCGCCATTTTGTATGAGAAGGTATATTTTTTGGAATTTCTTAAAGTCATCATAACATAATGAGTTCAAAATGATGGGATAATCTGCACCCCCTAAACCATCGGCGTATATTGCAAGTAATATTTTTCCCAACTGGTTAGCCATGCATGGCCGTTCTCCACTGTACATACATACCTACCATTACACCGTTTCTAGACAGGCAGAAAACTAAAGAATTGTATACTCATCACAGACATAATACTCATAGATATTTTTTACTTTCCAGGACGCACACACAACTGAGCTATCAAGCACTTCGACTTCAGCAACTTCGCTGTTACCACAATTAACAAAATCTGTTGCTGCTGAGCGTGACAGCACCATCGCTAAATTACAATAGGAAATTTTGAGGCCAAAAACCCGTGTCCCGTCCGGGCCCCAACGGCCCGGACGGGGCACGCTCCATGCACGTCCCGCTCTAATACACACATCAAAAGTGTCTAGGGATCAAGCATTTTTATGCGGATTTCTTGAGATTGAGATGTGGCTTTGTAATAAATTTATGATTTTACAAATTTATATGGATCCTTTTTGGTGCATTTCATAATTTGAAACAGGAACTTTCAATCAATTTCTAGTAAAAGATGAAAATCAGCTGTCAATATTTTCCCTATAAAAACATACAACGCATTGAAGACATTATTAGTGCTACTGTTTCCCTACTACTGATTAAAACTAACGTTATTATGGAGCGGCGACGTCATTTAAGCAGGGAAGAAATGCTCAGAGCCGTGGGAATGATAGAAGCTGGTTCCCGGCAACGTACTGTGGCTTTAGCTCTGAATACAAGTCAGAGTGTTATCAGTCGACTTTGGACACGTTACCGAAGCACTGGTACCGTGGCTGAGCGCCATGGAGGACGGTATCGCTGCACCACACGGAGACAAGACCGATACATTCAAATCACAACTCGAAGAGCTCCAACAATAACCGCCATGATGTTAGCCGTGAGGCTTCATCACTCTTCAGGGAACTTAATTAGCGACCAAACAGTCAGAAACCGCTTGCATGAAGTGAACCTTCATTTCCGAAGACCGCTAAGGGTACCACCTATAGCAATTCACAATCGTAGGATTCGATATCAATGGGCTCTTGAACACAGAAATTGGGCAGAAGAACAATGGCGTTTCGTGTGCTTTTCTGATGAGTCTCGTTTTGGTATGAGACCGGAAACAAGACGTATACGACACTGGAGAACCCCTGGACGCCAACAGCGATTAAAATCCTGCCAGGAAGTCCATCCTTATAGTGGTGGAACCATCATGGTATGGGCGGGTATTTGGATCGGCGGAAGAACTGAGTTGATTTGGATCAGAGGCAACCTCAACGCTCAAATGTATGCTGAGACGATTGTATCAGACGTCATCGTTCCTCTACAAGTGCAAATCGGTCCCTTATTTCAGTTAATGCATGATAATGCACGACCGCACACCGCAAGAGTTGTAAGACAGACTCTCGCCGCAGCTAACATCAATGTCATGCCCTGGCCTGCTCAGTCGCCAGACTTGAACCCGATTGAGCATGCATGGGATATGCTACAGAGAAGAGCTCTGCCGAATATGGAGGGTATCCAGTCGCAAGAAGACCTTTTTTTGTTGTTGCAACGAACATGGGCGGCCATTCCACAGCGTGATTTGGATGAACTCATTTTGAGTATGCCAAACCGATGTTCTTGTGTTGTTAGTGTTCGCGGTAGAAACACGGATTATTAATTGTTTAAGTTACCCAATAAAATTTTAAAGAAAACTGTTATTTCAGTCTTTTTTTCGAACTTTAATGTTAGTGGTTCAAATGTCAAAAATCCCTTTATTAGGAAAATGGCAAATTTCTTTATTAATGCAAAGGTGACTTGGTTTATCGTTACTGTAGACAAACGAAAACACTTTATTTGATGAATCCTTAAAGAAAATCTTAATTAATATCAATCAGGAGAAAAGTTATTGCAAAAATATATGTTGATCCCTAGACACTTTTGATGTGTGTATAAATCATCCCTTAAAGCTTGTTTTTTGCTTTCCAGTTAATATTTTTGACGCAGTCAGATTTTTTGTTTTATTTATATATTTTTTTATTTCACACTTTTGTACCTACTAATAATTAGTCGAGTAAAAATTACAAATTACTTTCTTAAGTAAGTAAAGGGTTTTTTTGTTTAAATTCAACACAATTAATATAAATTAATGTAACTAAGGCATTAAGTTCGCCTTTGTACAAACGTGCTTATAGTGTTAAATAATAATAATAATAAAAAAAAAAAGCTAAGCTCTTGTCAACACCACACGTCATTTTTTCCTCTATTTGTATATTATTTTATTTTCTACCAAATTTTTAGACAATTAACTACAATTTAACCTAGTCCTCAATAAATAGGCTGCAAATTATTCAAAAACGTAATAGTTTAATGTCTTTGGAACGAAAAATATACTTATTCAAAATTATTTTACAACGAGTACAAAAATGAAGTTGACCCATGGTGACGTGAAATGTCAATACAATATCACATTACATTACTTACAAAAATTAACATGAAGATCAGAAGATACAATAAAATGAAATAATAATGGAAAATAATGATAACAAGAAGAGCAAGACGAAGCGCACGCCCTCCATCATCGCCCGCTCCGCCGACCGTAAGCTCCTCGTCTGATGACTTCACCAGAGACGAGTCGAGCAGCGCGAGCGGGCGATCGCCGTCCCCGCCGCCGCCACAACGACCAGCGCGACGTGGACGACCACCGCTGCCGGCACGCTTGGGATCAGTGGGGCAATCTGCTCCGCGTTCGACCCCCGCTACCGGTGGTGTAGTGCGCCGCATGCGATGGACTCAACAAATAAATGAGAACTGCATGCGCGCCTACTACAGGGCAACAGAGGGAGGAACTAACCTCACTGCGTATCGTGTTCGACTGCTGTCTTTGTTTCAGGCCCTTGAACCGACCATCGACGTGTCTGCCCAACGATTGTCGGATCAAGTGCGGGTGATCCAGCGTAACAACTTGCTGGATCAGTCAGCACTTGATCGGCTACGCCTGGAGTCACTACGTATTTGTGCGGCTTCTTCTTCGTAGCTGGATCGCCCTGCCCCACAATTACCGGCCGTGACGCCGGTTTTGGTGGTGCGAGTAGATCCGGTACCCGACGATGAAGATTTCATAAATACGAATGTAAGTACACAGACGAATGAGCAAATGAGGAGCGCTTTGAAAGATGCTATTCTACAGTATCGTGACACGCGTAAGTCTAGGCCGCGTATACCTTGTTTGCCCACGAATAGACATAATTTAGCGTTAATGAGTGCCTTGAACGATTTACTGGTTCCTTATCTTGGAACCAGTGAAAGTTTAATTGATACCCACTCGATCCTTTATTGTGGGGCCATCGCGGTGTGTCGCGTTGCTCGTGTCAAATTCCAGGATTCGGACCGAGTACCGCGGCGAACCGGGACTGCCCCTGCTTGGCAATTGAGGATCGAGGGGCGTATTAATAAGTTCAGGACACTCATTGCAAAGCTAATTTGCTTCAGAAATGGCAATAATCGGCCTCGCGTCATGCGATTCGTCACACAAGCCTTTGTTGGGACTGATGTTCGTCCGGAAAACTATATGGCTTGTGTGACGGAACGTATTGACTTTCTGAAGCAAAAAGTCTATGCGTGGGCAAACCGTATACGTCGCTACAGAGTGCGTGTGGACCAATACCAACAAAATCGCCTCTTTCAAAGTGACCAAAGAAAAGTATACAGACGTTGGGAAGGAGCTGATCAACGTGTGAGCGACGGGCGGCTACCAGATGTTGATGCCATGACTAATTTTTGGCGCAGCATTTGGTCGGTGCCCGTCGAGCACACGGAAGGTGAATGGATGAGTGTTGTCAGTGACGCGTGTGAACCTATCGAGTCCATGCAGCCTATAAATATTAGTACAGCTGACGTAAGTTGTGCAATCCGTATGGCCCAAAATTGGAAATGCCCAGGACCGGACGGATTGCACAACTTCTGGATCAAATGGTTTCGATGTTCACACGAGTTACTGGCAACACAATTCCAAGAAGCCATAGAGCTCGGCTCACTCCCAAGTTTGTTGACTACTGGTGTCACTTTTCTGCTCCATAAATCAGGTAGTACCACAGAACCGAAAAATTATAGACCCATCACGTGCTTACCTACTTTAAACAAGCTCCTTACATCCATTCTGAGAACAAAAATTAACACGCACATTGTTGCAAACAATATTTTGGACATGACTCAGAATGGATGTAGGGTTGGGTCCCGTGGTACTAAGGAGCTTCTCCTCATTGACATGACCATATGCCAGAAGGTCCGGCGTGGCAGAGGGACTCTCTCTACAGCCTGGATTGACTATAAGAAGGCCTATGATTCGGTGCCGCATTCATGGTTGGTGAGGATTTTAGAGTTATATAAAATTGATATAACTTTAAAATCCTTTTTGATGTCATGCATGCGGGAGTGGACCACGGTCTTGTGTCAACCAGGATGTCGAGATAGTGTTTCTGCCACGCAGGATCTTATAAGGATAGAGCGTGGCATATTCCAGGGCGACAGTCTGAGTCCTTTATGGTTTTGCCTAGCTTTGAATTCTCTCAGTACTTTGTTGAGAAATTCAAAGTTAGGCTGTCATCTGCGGAGAGGGGGTGCAGTTATGTCGCATTTGTTGTACATGGATGACCTCAAATTGTTCGCACCAAACCGCCAAAACTTGGTGAAACTGCTGAAAATTACTGAGACTTTCAGCAGTGCCATCAAGATGGAATTTGGTGTGGATAAATGTGCGGTTATGCATGTACAGCGTGGGAGAGTAGTAAATTCAACCAATTTACGACTCTCCGAAACGTTAAACCTCAGATCTCTCTCCGAAGTTGAAACATATAAATATCTTGGTATGTCACAGGCTTTGGGTGTTGAGGACAGGGACATAAAACAGTCATTACGGGAGCGATTCTTTTGTCGCCTGAGAAAAGTACTTAACAGTCTTTTATCGGGTGGCAATAGGACGCGTGCTTTTAATGGCTGGGTTATGCCTCTCCTCACATACTCCTTTGGCATACTAAGATGGACTCAGACCGAATTGGACGCCTTGGATAGAAGAGTCCGTCAAATGCTCACGACTTCCAGAATGTTACACCCGCGCTCATCTGTTATGAGGCTGTACATCCCGCGGAGATGTGGGGGTCGCGGCTTTTTAAATGCCAAGGACCTACATCACCGTGAGGTGTGCAGTCTCAGGGATTATTTCCTTAACAGTGAGTGCGGGATGCATTTGGATGTCGTGGCAGCTGTTGATAGACACTTTACGCCGCTCTCCTTGGCAACAGAAAACTGGCGCAAACCAGTGGTGCTAAGCACTCTCGATCGCAAGGACATATGGAAGAGCAAGGTGCTACACGGGCGCTACTATCGGGCTCTAACTGGGCCTGATGTAGATTTGCCTGCCTCGGTGAACTGGCTACGTTTCGGTGACCTCTTTGGGGAAACCGAAGGTTTTGTCTGTGCTATTGAAAATGAAGTTATCAAGACGAATAACTACCGGAAATATATTATGAGGGACGGTACGGTCGACATCTGTCGGGCATGCCGCCGTCCTGGAGAATCACTCCGACATATTATTTCCGGTTGTTCTCATCTTGCTAACGGAGAGTATTTGCACAGACACAACCAAGTAGCCAGAATAATTCACCAGCAACTTGCTCTTCAATATGGCCTTGTTGAATCAGAGTCGCCGTACTATAAGTACGCACCTGCGCCAGTTCTCGAAAATGGTCATGCAACGCTCTACTGGGATCGCTCTATCATCACGGACAGGACTATTGTCGCCAATAAGCCTGATATCGTGGTGGTCGACCGATCTCAGCGCCGGGCAATATTGGTTGATATCACCGTACCTCATGATGAGAACCTCGTGAAAGCCGAGAAGGACAAGCTCAGTAAGTACCTTGACTTGGCTCACGAGGTTGCCGCCATGTGGGATGTGGATTTAACTATTATAGTACCGATAGTCGTTTCAGCACACGGTCTTATAGCTAAGAGCCTCGATCAACATCTAGAGAGGCTCTCGCTAAAAGGTTGGGTCAAGGGTCAGATACAGAAGGCAGTACTCCTTGACACGGCACGTATTGTGAGGAGGTTCCTCACTCTGCAGCCCTAACCACCGATAGCTTGGGTCAATCCCCGCTGCCGGTGGCAACCTAGGTTAAGTTTTTTATAATATTTTATATTGTAAATATGTCTTTTATATAAAATATTGTAAAAAATGTTTCTTAAGATATGATTTAAATAAAGGGAATAATAATAATAGTCGTGGCTTTTAAATGCTAAGACCCTGCACAACAGCGAGATATGCAGCATTAGGGAATATTTCCTCGAGGCTGACGTGGGTATGCATCGAGATGTGGTGACGGTGGACAAGAACCTCACCACGCTCTCCTTGGCTAAACGAGAACTGGCGCAAACCTGTGGTATTAGATACCTACTAATGACCGCAGGGAGGTATGGCAGAGCAAGGAGCTTCACGGACGCTTTTACATGGGCCCGATGGTAGACTTCCTAGCGTCCGTAGCCTGGCTGCGTTTTGGTGACCTCTTTGGGGAAACCAAAGGTTTTGTCTGGGCGATTATGGATGAAGTTATGATGACGAATAACTACCGGAGATACATTGTGAAGGACGGTACGGTTGACATATGTCGGGCATGTCACCGGCCCGGGGAATCCATCCGCCACATTATTTCCGGTTGTTCTAGTCTAGCTAACGGAGACTTTTGCACAGGCACAACCTTGTAGCCAGGATTATCCACCAGCAACTTGCTCTTAAATACAATCTTGTGGAATCGGAAGTACCGTACTATAGGTATGTGCCCGACCCAGTTCTCGAAAATGGCAATTGCACATTGTATTGGGATCGGTCTATCATCACTGGCAGGACTATTGTTGCCAGTAAGCCTGACATAGTGGTGATAGACCGACTAGAGCGTCGCGCAATGATTGTTGATATAACAGTCCCTCATGACGAGAACCTCGTGAAGGCTGAGAAAGATAAACAAACTAGGTACCTTGACTTGGCTAGCGAGGTTGTCGACATGTGGGATGTGAACACAGCAGTCATTGTGCCGATAGTCATGACGACCAATGGCATAATTGCCAAGAACCTCGACCAACACCTAAAGAGGCTCTCGTTGGGCAGCTGGATCAAAGGCTTGATCCAGAAAGCAGTACTTTTGGACACGGCGCGCATTGTTAGGAGGTTCCTCTCTCAGGAGCCCTGACCACCGGTAGCTTAGACCCTGTTTCCGATACCGGTGGGCTACTATTTTTTATATTATTAAATGTTTTTTTTTATATAGAAATATTTAAAAATGTAAATGGTATGTATCTAAATGAACAAATGGAATAATAATAATAATAATGGTTGTTTTATTTGAATACTACTATAAGAAAAAATCAAAGTTCCCGCCCAATCCGACTCGTTTGATATAATTCATATTATATCTCCTTCACCCGTAGTAGATCTGAAAACTGGTACTACCTTGTAATTCGCCGTCCTGTCCAAAGTATATCTATCTTGTTCTAACATTAACCAATTTCCTAAAACAGAGCGTAGCTATATTCAGCTTGTTTATGCCATATAGCGCTACTTCTATTCTTTATTTATTGTTCTGAGCAAATACCCCCGCCCAATAAATTGCTCCTGGATTCAAGAGAAACACTTAAATTGACAAGAATATAAGCTTAAATTGTAGCACAAAACATGCGTCATAGAATAAGAGTTTCACGAAATAGCTACCTTAATACAATTTAATATTACAATATAAGTTTGACCCACAGACATATAATAGAAGGTTTGTCCAATCTTTTAATTTGATATTTTCTCACGTTAAATTTTATCGCCATTATATTGTAGCGAAGCATAGACACAAATGTCACACAAAAGTTTTTTTATTAAAGGTTAGCTATTATAGATAGGCCTTATTACATCTCGACTGTGATTTTTGCGTAGAATGGCCAATTTTGGCGTTATGGGTCTCAGAAACAAAAATACATTAACAATTATGACTTAATGAATAGTGTAGAATAGCAATTGGAATGGGCGATTTTCCGAGATCCAAAAAAAAAAAGAAATTGGTTCGTAAATGACTTCATAGATGGCGCTTAGCATAGATTAGTATGGCGCTTAGTAAATGGCGGGTTCATGAAGAGCACGTGTATGGCTGCGTAATATTTATTCTATTCCAAAATAGATATAGATTCTGGATACCCTGAATATAAATAGTAAGTAAATACTATTTTTTTATTCTTTTGGTAGACAAGTAAAAGTGTAGAATTTATTACAGCCCATAAGTAGGTACGGCTTTCATAAAACGACATCTATCGAGTGTTTTTGAACTAGTTTTTACTTTTTAATTTGGGCTGTCAGAAAATCGCCCATAGTGCGTAGCGGCCTCGCTTTTTGTAAATTTTGCTTAACTTATTAATTAAACCCAAAATTGCAGAGAAAAATTTGTATGAAGTGCGCGAAGGCACTTTTTTGAGCTCATCGATTGAACTACTGTTCTAAACAAGTTAAATAAAAAAAATATAATGTTATCTCTTATATCGTCGAATAGTGCGTAGCGGCCTCGGTATTTTTAGATATCATTGATTTTATATAGGAAAAAATCTTATTCTAAACCAAGAAACTTCGAACTTCTTAACTTCTTAACTGTGAATTTCTCCTATCTACGATAATATTAATGAGCAAAATTTATACCAGAGTAATTGTTACTTCATGAGGAATAAATATTTTATAATGAATTTATTATCCTATTTCGATAAAAACGATAAATACAACTGCAAAATTACTACAAAATGCGATGCGCCGGCCGTCAGAATTCAACTTATGCTCACAGAATGGAGATTTGTAATATTATGCACAAATTTATTATCCTATTTCGATAAAAACGATAAATACAACTGCAAAATTACTACAAAATGCGAAAATGGGCATTTTACGCAAAAATCCCATTCGAGATGTAATAGGCCTCAGAAAATTTTGCCCAATTTGCGGTAACCATTAAACAAAGGAGAGCCCTCTTGTCCATTCGACCGATGTATGGAATCTTAGTTTGTGCTTTAGATAACCATCAGCGCATTATATTACGTCCATATGAATGCGATGCTAAATGTTTAAAATAAAAATAAATTTTAAATTTAAAACAAAAATTAAGGCAAGGCTGTATAGATCAAATCCCCTTGGTTTCCTAATTAATAGAAGACTACAAAAGTAATATTTGAAAATAGAAACATGTTTTGACATTTTCGGCCGTTACATGTTTTGGATTTTTTGCCCAGTTAGTAGTTCTGCTCATCTGCTGCCCAGTTTTAATAATATCATTTTGTACAATGCTATTTCGCTTCTGTGCTTAAACAAAAGATTTTGTAAGTTACCAATAATGGGCAGCAACTCCAGCAAACCCTACGGAGAGCCAGTAGTCGAACCACCACGAAATGAGATTGAATTAGGTAATAGTTCAGACCCGAGATCGCCAACACCTGAAATCGTGCGTACACCTTTACAAGTAAGTATCATTACGTTGTTTTTCTTATTTTTTGTTTCGTTACCTATTTCCCTTGCGCGATTCTCGTTCCACATTAGAAAGTCGAAGTGCTCTTCTTTCTATATTAAAATATTTCACCATGAGATAGGTACCTACTATACTTTGACCCTGTTTGCAGTTCTGGTATCAAACTCGATAAATGGAATAGTCTAGACCCAACTTACGACGAAAACCTTTAAAAGGCATGTTTTCCGCGTTGCCATGTTTTCTTTATAAGCCATAATAAATCGAAATTTGATGTTATGAGTTATTTGCCCCCCAAAACTTACAGTAAATAGTGATATCTGGTTTTCCTGATACTTTTAGGTTAACCAGTGTAATAAATAACATACAATCATATTGTTAGCTGATAGTCTTTTTAATTCAGCAGCTGCTTGTGCATAGTAAGGTCTGTTATGTCCAGGCTTGCCAGACCAAATTTATAAAACTACCGAACATGGCCATGCGAAGGAATTTGCTGGGAAATTTAACATGTATTGAAGAAATTTCACATATATTCTAATGAAAAACCATAATATTTATCAAAGTTTGTTCGAAAATATTTATAAATAATTATGGCCAACCTTCCCATACCTACAAGGAAAACAGTGTGCGCCAGCCAAGTTATTAGCAACTGGCGCATCGTCGCGCGCCTACTCTTTGTTGATTTGAGTTTGCAAATCAATAAATAAATAAATAATATGCAAGGCTTCAAAAATACCAAACCATTCATACTTCGGTATTTTTGTTATACCGAACACGCAGTTGAAATACCGAACAGTTCAGTTAAAAACCGAACACCTGGCAAGCCTTGGTTATGTCTAACACCCATGAATAAAATTATATCTCAAAAAGAAATCAAAATTAATTACCTAAATAACAATAAATTTAATGTATATTCTCTCATACAATATTACCTATGTATTATCTTTGAAATGCCAAGATACCATCAACATGAGGCTGTCTCACTACAATTTCATTCTTTTGTGTCTGCTTTTGAGGCACTTATATGGTATCTTCTGTTATCTTTTAGAAAAATTAAAATAGTGTTTGATTACAGGGCAAAGGTGGAGCAAAACATAATATAACTAAAAACATGGATCTGAGAAAGACATTTGAAAATGGGAAAGGAGATGAGAAACTCATACATAACAATCCAATTCTGTCAGCAGTAATAAAGAATCACTTGCAATCTTATGACCCTAGATCACCAACCCAAGACTTTGAACGTACACCAATAGTAATTGCAGCTAAAGATGACAGCGAACATATAGTAAGACTACAAAGTGAAGAGGAATTGGGAAGTCCGTGTCTCAGAGATGACAATGAAAATAACTATGATAGTTGTGAAGAAGCTACAAGCCCTGAATTAGTGGTACCTAAAAATTTATGTAATGGATTTTTTGACATATCTCTGAATGACACAATCAAAGAAAGTGAGGAACCACTGGGATCATCTACTGCTTCAAATGAAGCCATAGAAAGCAATATATCCCCAACATATGCAGAAAAACCCTCAAAGCTACTAGAGACCAACTTCGATTTTATTGAAAGTGATAATGAGAAATTTGAAGATAGTGAGGAGAATATTATAAAGGCTGAAGCACAAGATGAATATGACAATAATATTGAAATACCTCAGTTCAAGATTCTGGACTTTGATCCGAGATCACCATCCATTGGTATAGAGCGGACACCTATTGTGGTGGCAAAGACAAATCTAAATAGAGATGAAGATAATGTAGAGGAAATGTCGGATGACTCTTTAATCAAAGTACTGCAAAATACCAATGTTGAACTACGCCAAACTGTTACTAAAACACAAGACAATAATGCAGACGGGCTTCTGATATATGAAGATGAATCAGCCTCTTCAAATGATACACCTAAGAAGTCTAAATCATCCAGCAATGGTGGTTGCAGAACCCCTCTATCTTGTATGAAAAACAAATCTGAAACTGGGCACACAAGATCAAAATCAGCCAACACATTGTTTGATCCTAAAAATCAAAATTTAATACAACAAAAATTTGTTAAACGGGCTTCACATATTCCAAGATTGAAATCTCTGTCAAAACCAACTAAAAATGCCACAACTGGTAGCACGGTGTCATTGAAGAACATTTCTAGAGCATCCGTAATTAGTGGAGATTGTGAAAACACTCCACCACATTCACACCGCGATAGATGGGATAAAGATAATAGTATTGTACTGTGATCATGTTATAGTTTGCTTTGATGTGTTATTATGAATAATGTAGTTAGTTGATTATCAACCAAATTGATTTCAAAATGTCTTTTTGATATGTATTGTTGTAGACCATACTATTAATTATATTAAATTGCCAAATCTAATTAACTGAACACTATGACTTATGTTATTTACCTGATAAGTATTTCTTAGTCCCTGATAAAATATTTTAAAATACTTAAGTACTTACATGATATTTTCTTAACTAACAAAATAAAACAAATAGCGAAATATAATTAATTAGTTTTATTGAATTTTCTTAGACATATCAAAACACATAGGTATTTTAAAAGAAACATTGGTACAAAAATATGTAAAATCACTTTAAAGTACATGCACTGAAACCATTGAGGTTAACAACCTCAATGACTGAAACTCAATAAAATATACTTATTTGTTTGACAGTCATTTTGAGTTTTACTGCATAATAATAGAGTTCATTGATCCACAAAAAACATTTTAGCTAAATAGAGTTGATTACTATCGCCTCTATCTATACGACCTTAGAATATTACATAGTTATTCTACAAATGTCAATTTAATCACCTGTGGGCAATGGTATCCAAAAGTTACCTAGATTTTAGCGATGGAATACAAACAAACAGAAATATTATTTATTTCATACTAGTTGTTAGATAGCTGTAGGTAGGTACTACAGGGGTCACCGTCGGCGTCGCTTTACCAGTTTGCAGAAGACTACTTACTTAGTAAGTACTTACATATTTTTTTTGTTTATTATAGGTACTTAATTACTTATTTTTTATATTTCATGGTTGTAATTAATTTAATATCGATATAATCGAAGTCGAAATGTTCATCCAAATGTAATCCCTAGTGCCATGGGACCACGGGTAATTAAAATTACCCGTGGACCCGGTAATGGGTCGACCCACCGGGACCACGGGTAAGGACTGAAATTATAGTATGAAGCGCACCGGCCGCCCCCGGGCCAGTTCCAAATAGACGACACGGTGTGCAAGGGATTTTGGCCTTTATACGGTTTAGTAGACTTAATTCACCTATCTGATATCACCTGGGTGCATTAAGTCTACCAAATAGTATACCTAATTCACCCAGGTGATTTAAGTGCACCCTTAAGTAGACTTAATGCACCCAGGCTATGCAACCTAATTTAGTAATGTAGGTACCTACTGCTGGGCTTTGTAAATTGGTAAAGCGACGAAGTCCGCGATAGTACCTACACCTACCTATATTTATCCCATAGTTACATTATACTTAAATAAATAGATTTGCACAAAGCTAAGCAAGTTGATTAACTGTTGCCTCCAAATATCATGGAATGATTTTATTAATTCAACATCGAAATGATGGATTAGATTTGTTAATAACACATTTTAAGCCTTAATCCTTTCCGCGCTCGATGTCAATATCTCGAATATCCAATTTCTCGTAATAGGCAAGTGGCTAGAAAAGGAAAATACCACTATTATGCAGTATTTATGTACCTGCCTATTTAATGTATTTAGTTTCCGACCGAAACCGGTTTTTCAGCCAAAACCAAACTTTTGGCTAGGCTCTCAGTATCGGCCGAAACTGAAACTTACATACACATATTTAAAGACAATGCCCACGGCCCATACCTACATTAGAAAACCTGACAATGAGTAAGCTTGTATAAGTAAATCATCTTGATAGAAAAATGTTATCGTTTCATACTTATTACTATTTATTGAAGCAAGGACGATTATCTTATTTGTCTATGCCTGAAGTCCAGAATTTTATTTACTTATAAGTCAGAGTAGTTTAATTTAAGTTTGTGGGTAAACATCTTTTTTTAGTTCTTTGAAACATACTTTATCGGCAACATACAGTCAAAGCTAAACTGTTAGCCGCGAAAACTCGAGTTTCGGCGTGGCCGAAGATTTCGGCCATTTTTGGCCGAAACCGAACTTGTGGTTGGTCTTTAAATGTATATTATAAATACAAACATTTTGGTAACAGGAACATGCAGAATTTATGTTGCTTTTTACAAACAAGTAGGTAGGTATTAGATGCTTCAGTCGCGCATTTAGTAGGTCTTACTCAAATCTCAAATTGTTGTACTTATTAGAAGTGAAATGAAGTAGATAAGCGTAGTCCCTCTGAGAAGTTGTAATAGGTAGGTTAGATACCTATCTAATGAGAAATTGGTAATTCGGGAAGAAAACACCGCGCGCTGAAAGACCCTTAACTAAACATTTTAGTCTTATATTATGCTACAAGAACAGTACATAATTTGACAGTGTTTTCAGCAGGTTTACAGGCACCGAAGAGCTAAAATAAAAAAAATAAAAAATTATTAGAGCCGTTACTTATAACTAGGTACCTACTAATAAGGTTCCAATTTATAGTATATATGGTGCTATTAAATCAATGGCGTATATTAAAATACAGGTAGTCTACGCCAAAATAAAAATGTTTTCCCCAATAAACAGTAGTAAGTATTTTATATATCGCTGGTATTTTGTCATTGGTTTAGATGTTAATTTTTCAAACAAAATAATTTAAGGATAAGTATCTAATTGGCGGAAACTGCATCATACTATTAGATGCCTCGATGAAATCACTCACACATGTGACTGTATTGTGGAAGTCGTCGCAGTCGTCACGTCAGTGTGAGTGCAACGACTTCTACAATGCAGTCGCATGTGTGAATGAAGGCATCTACAGTATGATGCAGTTTTTGCCAATGAAATAATAAATAAATAAAAAATATTTGGTTTGAAAAATTAAAATCTAAACCAATGACAAAATACTACTGTTTATTGGGGAAAAATATTTTTATTTTGGCGTAAACTACTGTACTTTAAATGTACGCCATTGATTTAATAGCACCTTAATTATATCGGAACAGGTTACTCATAATGTATTTGTAAAGTATGATAATGTTATTATTTATATAATTTTAACGCAAATTTTGTTGCGAATAAATTACAAATTGAAAAAGACAGTAAGTACTTATCGAAAGAATTCCACGAGCAGGAGTCGAACCCGCACCCTTCTGGCAATCCGGGTCAGGTGCTCTTTCCAGTTGAGCTACCGTGGAACTTATCCAGCTGGCCCGGAGCAGTGTATCCCAGTAGCCCCTCTGGCGTTTGTCCCCTTGGGGACAACTGGGATTTTTTTTGTAAAAATCTCCCTGTTGTCCCCCGTATCACCGGTGGAGGGGACTATTGGGACTTACATTTTTAAATATCCCACTTGAGACTGCCCTATAATGTTGGGGAAGACTGGGACATCTAAAAATTAAAGTCCCAGTTGTCACCCGTGTCGTTGGTAGAGAGGACAACTGGGAGGTTTTTATAAAAAAAATCCCAATTTGTCCCCCAAGGGGGAAAGGCTAGAGGGGGTCTACTGAGATACACTGGCCCGCAGGGTTTTTTCGAATTTTGTAAAGTATGATAATAAAAACACATAATTGAAGTTGACCAAAACGCATGAGATCGCCAGCAGTCGCATTACAATAAATTCTATTATGTATTTGGTTGGTTTTGAGGAAATTTAAATTATAGGTAGGTACACTATACACATTAAGGAAGTTCCCGGTCGACCACACTTTTGGGCGATAACATCATTTTAGCAAGGTTTGGAGATTCGGCCGAACCTCGTAAAAAGTACCGAACCTGCCGGGTACCGAACCTTTACCGGGGCCGGGTCGCAACTCTAGTATCGGGTAAGTATCGCTGAAAAGTGATGGACCGCGAACTTCCTCGATGGTACCTACCTACCTGTACCTGCTATAGGCTGCCAAATTCGTACATAATAGTCCCGTGGTCTACGAGCAACGGCAAAATAGATTATGTAACCTAATAAATAAATATTTAATATTGCCCTGGTACCGGGAACTAATTGTGGAATAGATAACACAGTTAAGATAACCGCAACTGCAATGTAAAACCACATAAAAATATCTTATTTAATTTTTTTTTGACAATATTTATGAATACTAAAGGGGTCGAATAACGATAATAGAAAAAAAGCTAGTTTAAAATAACACACGCATTGAATTGCGTCTATTTTATCACCGCTCTTCCACGATCCACAATAAAAGCACGAGTGATACGCAGTCTTAGGGTGGGTTTGCACTGAGGCGGAGCTCAGCTGAATTGACCAATCACGATGGTCGAAATCTCCTCTCCACAAGATTTCGATCATCGTGATTGCTCTGCTCAGCTCCGCCTCAGTGGAAACCCACCCTTACGTACGCGCGTGATTTCGTTGTGAACGAGCCCTTAGTCGTCTGCTGAGCACGACCAGGGGCCCAAGTCTGCTAATTTACGAATGGCATAATTGAATCGCAATTGGATCGCATTGTAATTGTTTGACACATTTGGTATTCTTAAATGAGTAAGAGAATACCAAATATGTCAAACAATTACAATGCGATCCAATTGCGATTCAATTATGCCATTCGTAAATTAGCAGACTTGGGCCCCAGATTGTGTGACATACTTACCAATAAGCTTGGTCGGAGAAAATCAGTTAATTAAGCAAAGGTTAAAATAAAAATACAAAATCTAAATTGCTTCACAAAGAAAAATTACAGATTTCTGTTCAAAATTTGTAATAAGTACAATATTTTAACAATAACAGGAATGTTGTTTTTTATCACTTCAAATCAATAAATATTATGATTTCCTTGCACAAAACATTATTTATAGAGTAAATAGCGCTTAAATTCAATGTCATGTCTTGCATAGAAGACGCACAGATATGGAAATATTTAATACACACAAGAAACGCACTATTTTTGTTAGGGAAAGCTATGTACTGTTAAGTTGAACACATAATTAATATTTAAACTACATTCGGTTCGGACTAGATTCATTTGTGTATATGTCGCATTATACAATCCGACTGAGACATACAGATTAAGCGTCTTTTGCGCAAGACCTACTGTTAACACTCAATATCAACAAACAACTTTTACTAGTCTCTACCCATTGAGGTATTAATAACTACTTACAGACAAAACCGCGAAGCAAATTCTTGCGGGCTGAGTTGCGGCGCATGTGCTGCAAACGTCTCGGTGATTGCGAGTGATCCAAGCAAAATTGTGGTGAACCTTGCGGCGGCAAATCAAAGCGCGAAAAATTGCCTCGCGGTGCGTCTCCAGTTATAATACCTTAATGTCTCTAAAACACCAATTAACTATTTTCTAACACATACGTATAGCACAGAATAATTAGTACGGACTTTAATTATTTGCAGCATATTTATGTTGCATCTCGTTGAGGTGACAGGCAAACTTTGACGATCAAAATTTTATTTCACTCTTGGATTTTTAATATTCTTGTCTAACAACAGCACTGCCCCCTTACTCTCAAAACCGATCGCTATTGGATCGGATTGGTATTGTGAATTTTCGTATTTTTAAGTTATGACACCAGCGCTAATTTGGATTCATATTGGGTGAACTAAATGGCATTGAGTTATGTATTTTTTTCACTCAATATGAATCCATATTAGCTCTGGTGTCGTAACTTAGGAGTACGAAAATTCACAATACCAATACGATCCAATAGCGATCGGTTTCAAGAGTAAGGGGGCTGATCCGAGTGTAAGTACCTATATAAAGTGAGTAGTCTAAATAGGTCAATCAAATCAAAAGGAGAGTCCGAAATTAATAATAACGGAAGGTTTTGGTCACAAGAACCATGTTGTCTAAACAGATTTTTCTAATAAAATATCTAATACTTACCTATTTCTAAAAAAATGTATGAGTTGTTTTAAATTATCTGTGAACTCTTGTTGAAAATGTTTACATACAGTTTCACTAAACATTCAAAACCGATTTCTTAAAAAAAAGGTTTCTACTTATGATAATTTCAGATAATTATCCTATTTAAATTGCTCAATCTGTATATTAGACATACAAAGCTTTCTACAACTAATAAATTATTATAAAGAAAAAAAATTTAACAAGTTCTGGCCACTACTCCCCACCTATAACTTTCTTTTATAATATTTTCTATTATTCATATTACCTAGACAGCTTACGGGTACGCTATCTGACACATAAAACAAGTAGTTTTTAGATGGCCCTTAATTTTCTAATTTAAATGACTCTAGAATACGAAATTTGTATTTTTTTTTACTAAAATATAGATAAAATGACTATTATAATAAGCAATAAGATCACAAGTTTTGTCACCATTAAATGGCTTTAAAATACTGTAAGTATATAATATCATAAGAGGTAGTTTTATCAAAATTTCTTGTTTCAAATTCTTCAGGTTTTTTGGGGCTTTATCGTGATTTTATAAATTTGTTAATTTCATACACTTAACTAATCTACTAACATTTACATACCATCAGACCATGATACCTAATAAATATTTTACTGGGAGTGAAGCTTTTACTTCTTACAAAATGGCAGTATGTTAGTATATAAGTACTAAAACTTTAAACTAGAACATTAAATTCTTCACAATGCACTTACAAAAAAGGCTTTGAAAGATTACAGCCTGAGACATATCAATAATATTATGTAAAAAACAATATTTATTTGTAGCCAAAGTTAGCAACACTTGTGTAAGAGGTCAGTTCAATGTGAGCTTTTTGTAAGGAATTTTCTGTTGTTGTTTACTCTACAGCAAGGCAGGCCAAACCCAGACCCGCGGGCCACAAAGTGGCCCCTAAAGGGCCCCACAGACGATCAGGTCGCCGGCGAGTATCGGCCTGTCATTTAGTAGTACAACGCAGGTATTAGAGAAGTGAGTGTGCTTACTACTCCGCGACCAAGGTGGACACTTGGGAGTTGACTTTAGAGTCGACGACCCGAGCAGTGGCAACTGCGAGTTGTGGCATTCGTGCAACGAGAAGTGAGCGTGTTTGACATCTCCGGTTACCTATCTGGACAATAGGCAGTGAACTACACGTGTTCACGAGGAAACTCTCCCGAGACACTAGTCTTATGAGGACCGAATGAAGAACGCGCTTCGGCGGGCACTGATTTGGCGTCAAGACCTAACGCAGATGGTCTCCTGCGCGAGTATTTTGCTGGCGCAGGGACATCTGGCACTTCTTGCAATAACCTAACGGTTGGTCTCGAGGTGCATCGAGACTTTGCATCTTTTCTGCAAGGTAAGTGAATATGTTAAATTGTAAATGCTGTGATTTTGACTTAGTACCTACCTACCTTAAGTTTTTGTACCTAACAGCTTTTGGTTTGTTGTTTGTGTGTTACAAAATGTAGGGTTTGTAAAAAAAATCGTAAGTATGTAGTTTTACAAGTAAATTTATTGTTTTAGTATGGCTCTCAGCTAGGGAGTGCAATCTCGGTATTCCGAGATCTCGAAATACCGAGAATTTTGCAAGATTAATCTTGCAGCCGAATTCGCGCGCGATCTCGCGAGATTTGCAAGATTGCACAGCAACATATATCCCATGATCATTAGTGCCATTAGAGAGCGCGGCCGCGCGCAAACTACAGAACAATATACTCGAGCGAGGCGCAAACTGACTTCCCGCGAAGACGCACGCCTCGCCCGGTTCTTCTATAGTGCTAGGGTGAATGAAACGGCACCCCCGTTTGCGGTGCGGAGTAGAAAACAATAGTGCGCCTGCGCGGAGTGCGCGGCAGGCAATGCCTATTTTTTCGCCATAAAACAAATATTATTGTTTCTGTGACTGCTGTGTTGTGACACTTGTGACGTATTAATTTGATTTCGCAAAGTGTTCTAATTGATTTTAATAGTAAAAAAGTGAGTTTGCAGTTGAATATTGGATTTATAAGTGAAATAGTGCCATCATGTCATCAAATGTAATTTGGCAGGAAACATCCGAAGCGAGTTGGCAGACGACACTATAGATATGTTGTGTTTTCTAAGGAGTTTTTTCAGAATAATCCGTAATTTTTAAAATAAATGATTCAGTATATTAGTGATTTATTTTATTTATTTATTTCTTACCTAAAACAATAACTAAGTATACCAAGTTTCAATAGAATAAGTAGGGGAGACTGGGTACGGTTGAAGCAGGGTACGGTTGCAACAGCGCTTATAACTCTTAAAATATCAGCGGTGTGACGAGGGGTACAAGGGAAGGGAGATGCGGAAGGCAAGTCCGGACACGTATCACAGTGTCGCGTCGCACTCCGCGCGCTACGTACGTTTCTAGGAGACCCTATTGTATTTTGTCGACCAAAAGTAAGTTTTTTCTATTGTTTTCTTTTTGTAATTACTAGTTGATGCTTATTAGTTGCGTTGTGAGTGTTTTTCTGCTTAATTGTGAGTCCTGAGAGGTTCGGAAACAGTGATTCGTTTTTATTTATATGCTTTTCTATCGACGCTGTGTTCGTTGTAATGGCGGTTGAGGGGGATGGGGACAGTTGAAACAGTTTTTGTGGGTACGGTTGAAACAATTATAATAATTGCTTTTTTTGTTCTAGATGCCTAGACAACGCAAACGAAAAACCTCTAGAGGTGAGTGTGAAATAACTCACTACAAAAATGCTTATGAAGAACTTAAAAAAGGGACTTCCTTACGAAAAGCTGCAGAAATGTTTGGAGTTCACCACTCTTCTCTTCTGCGATACAAGAAAAAAAAAGATGCAGCTGCTGAAGAAGGTAACGAGGCTGATGTTTCTATGGGGTATGTAGCCCACAACCGAGTATTTACCCCTGACCAGGAAATTCACCTGTCAAATTATTTAATCCGCTGTGCGGATATCTACTTTGGTCTATCAGTCAAAGAGGTAAGAAAATTTGTATTTGAGCTTGCCATCAAATATAACTTAAAAATACCATCTACGTGGACTGAAAATGAGACCGCTGGAGAAGAGTGGTTTCGCTCCTTTATGAGAAGAAATGTGAAACTATCGGTGCGTACAGCCCAGGCAACAAGTCTCTCCAGGGCAACAAGTTTTAATAAGAACAACGTAAATGCTTTTTATGATAATTTGCAAATTGTTCTTGACCGTGACCACTTTGAACCGCAAGATATCTACAATGTTGATGAGACAGGCGTAACAACTGTACAGAAGCCCGACAAAGTCGTGGCAAGGCGTGGAACACGACAGGTGGGAGCGGTCACCTCTGCAGAACGTGGCACTTTAGTCACATTAGCCTTTGCTGCCAACGCGTTGGGTAATGCCATTCCCCCAATGTTTGTGTTTCCAAGGGTTCGATACCAGGATCATTTTATAAGAGATGGTCCAATGGGTTCAATAGGAACTGCCAACCCATCAGGTTGGATGCAAGATGAACTATTCGTCGAGTTTCTGAAACATTTCAAGAAGCATTCGCGTGCCTCTACATGTCATAAAGTACTGCTTGTTCTTGACAACGACTCTTCCCACATCCACATAAATTCTCTGGATTTTTGCAAAGAAAATGGTATCGTATTACTTTCATTTCCACCCCACTGCTCCCACAAATTGCAGCCTTTAGATAGATCTGTTTACGGACCATTGAAAAAAGCCATAAACTCCACCGCTGATGCCTGGATGCGCAACAATCCTGGCAAAACAATGACAATTTATGACATCCCTGGAATAATAAAAACTGCGATGCCACTTGCTCTCACACAATCAAATATTCAAGCTGGGTTCCGAAAAACAGGAATATACCCCTTCAATCGTAATATATTCCAAGATCTAGATTTTGCCCCATCATTCGTGACAGACAGACCAAACCCAAATGATTTGGTAGAAGAAGTGGTTACAACTGCATCAGCGCAGGACACTATACCTGCACCAGAAAACGTGGTTATGTTAGCGGCTGAAGAACAATCTTCAATACGGCCATCCTCTTTGTCGAACGAAGCTCTTATCTATGAAAACATTCCACAAAACTTTGATGACTCAACGACGCCGCTTACACAAAGTGGTGTAAATGTTCACCTACAGATGCAAGACAGGACAATCAGCACAGAATCGATTATACCCACTACAGATCATACTACACTACAGAGTCACATCAGACATCAATCACCCAAGCCATCTACAAGTAAACAACAACCCATGTTTTCACCAGAAGAAATAAGGCCTTATCCAAAAGCTGCCCCCCGAAAAATCACAAATAGAGGTCGCATTACAAAAAAATCTACTATTTATACAGACACTCCGGAAAAAGAAGCTGTAAGAAAAGACCATGAAGATAGACAGAAACGATTAAAAACCAAGCATGTAAAGAAACCGATATTTGAAGACAGTAAAGCAAAGAAGTCCAAAGGTAAAGCAAAGAAAAAGGCCGATACACCAGCTTCATCAGAAGAAGATGAATATTTTTGTCTTGTATGTGTGGGAGCATTCACAGAGAGTAGATCCGGAGAAAAATGGGTGCAATGTCAAGGGGTCTGCAAAATGTGGTCTCACTTAGAGTGCACTGATGGTGGGCAATACTACGTCTGTCACAACTGTGACGAGTCTGATTAAAGTCTTTAATTTTGTTTCACAAACATTTTTTCAGTTTTAGTTATCGACAGCTGTTAAGTTGGTTTATGTTCCTCCTAATTTAAGTTTTTGTAAACTGATTAATAGTTATTTTTTTTATTATAAAGATTTATTGTTATTATGTTAGTTTAAATCAGAGCAGCAGAGCTCTTTTATTTTATCTTGTTAAATGACCTTAGAGCAGAGCTATTTTGGGTTTAAATAGCTAGTTGAAATAAGAATATCACAGATGTTTTTATGATAATTGGTGTTAAATCACGTAAGACTTAAATTGTTAAGACTGATAAAAGTGCCACACTAGATTAAAACTTGTTTTGGTTGATTATTAATAAACAAAATTATGATTAAATATTATATTTGTGTGTTTCAATTGACCCCCATCACTGTTTCAACCGCCCTTGGTATGGGTACGGTTGAAACAGATTCTCATCTTTCTTATAAACTCCTATAATATAAAAACTATTGCAGGTAAGCCTCCAGTTCATTATGTACTTTAAGACAAAAGCCTACTCTCTCACTTTAAGTGTTTCGTTTGTAATTATGTTGCATATTGGCAGTTCTATCGGCATTTATCTTGAAATTGTTTCAACCGTACCCAGTCTCCCCTACTTATAATAATAATTAAAAATAATTCATAGATTTGCGAGATCTCGCAAAATACCGCGATCTTGCGAGTATAGACCTCTTAAATCTTGCAAATACCGAGATTGATGACTTTGCTGCAAGATTGCACTCTCTACTCTCAGCAAACCTAGTACGAGTACCTACCTACATCAAGAATAAAGGATAACCCTCGGACGTTTCACGAAGAATGGGAAACAAAATACCTTTTCACCGAAAGCAAAGCCCGCAAACCTGTGTGTCTCATTTACTCAGCAACAGTAATGTTGCTAGAAAATATAATTTAGAGTGGGATTTCAAGCAAAACTTTGCGAAATTCGTCATAGTATCCAGTGGGGTTTTTATTGTGTGATAGGCTTGCATTTGGCCACTATCTCACCTGATGGTAAGTGATGATGTGGCCTACGGTGGAACAAGCTTGTCTAGAAGTAACATGTTCACTCGTGATTTGAAGACCCCAATATTGTACCTTATAGGAAACACTGACTCTGGCAGGGAGTTAAACAGCTTTGCAGTACGAATGATGAAAGTAGACGCAAAGCGCTTCGTACGCATATGCGGAATCTCCACAATGAATATATGACGTCGCTCAGTTTGTCTGGTTGTCCTATGGTAGAAAGGGGATGGAAGAATTAAATCGAATAATTCCATGGCACACTCTCCAAAGTGTATCCTATATAAAACTGATAGACATGCGACCCGGCGTCGATGTTCTAGGCTCTGCAGCTTGGCGTCAAAAAGGTTGTCATCGTTGATGAGCTTTCAGGCTCTCCTGTCAATCAACTCCAGTGCCCCAAGTTGGCATTTAGCGGATCCGTCCCAGAGGTGAGAACAGTACTCCATACACAACCGGACTTGTGCTTTATATAAAGTAAGCAGTTGTCCCGGTGTGAAGTACTTTCTCACCTTTGAGAGGATACCCAGCTTTTTTGAGGCAAGTTGTGACTTAGAGTCCAGGTAGGAGTTAAAGTTCAGAGTAGATGACAGTGTCATACCAAGAACCTCGAGATGGTCATAAATAGGTACAGAGACACTTAGGAAAGTAGAAGAAAGCTTTAAGAACAGATTTTATAAAGAAAACAAAGAAAAAACTATATTCACAGCAAAATATTTTTGTAAAACGACACGAAGAACTGGAAGCCATGGTCAAAGCATCGTATGAAATACCTTTACTCTTGGCTAAAAATAAAAAGCCGTTTTCTGATGGAGAAATAATCAAACACGAGTTATAAATTTTTGATAAAAAGGTTAAAGCCATGGCAGATAGTATTTCACTGTCGCGCAACACAGTAATGAGGCGAGTAGAAGATATGTCAACAGACATTAACAGTCAAATTAAAGAGTTTGTAACTAAATGTAGATATTTTTCACTTGCATTGGACGAAACCTGCGATTCAACCGGTATGGCGCAGTTAGCTGTTTTTGTACGGTGTATTGATGGCAATATTGATATATTTCAAGATATATTGGACATCTGTCAACTGGAAACTACAACCGCAGGAAAGGATATAAGTATTCATGAAACTTAAGGATTGCGTTGAGGGTAAGAGCTTCAACTGGGATAAATGCAATTCAGTTCGCACTGATGGAGCACCTGCGAATTTGGGGAAAACCAATGGCGCTGTAGCTTTGCTGCAACATCACATTGGTCGACAATTGTTTTATTATCATTTTATTATCCATCAAGAAGCTTTGTGCGTTAAAGACATGATGTTCAAAGATGTGATTGACGCAGTAGTAGGTACGCTGCATTAAATCATACGTGCCAGAGCACTTAACCGCCGACAATTCAGAACTTCGTTTGAAGAATAAATAAAAGAATACGGCGTATTAGAGAAGAGTAACATGATATATTGAACCGGCGCGGCAGCGCTTAAATTGTACCACTTCTGTGTATTTCTACTAAGACGACTTTATTTTTTTACACTGGCAACATAAGAGGCGACTACAGCGCCATAAACAGTCCCACCATTATTCATCGATGCCGGACGCTTGTCATAACCAGTGACGGATTAACCCTTAATCAAATTAAGCAATTGCGTAGGGCATCACGTCTGGGGAGGGGGGAGGGGGGGGAGGGGGGAGGGGGCGGAGGCACCAGGAGAAGCACAAAAAAATCCGTCCTTAGGGCATCACGTCTCACTCTCACGTCACCAAAAACCACACTAAAAAAGTTTCTAGGACTAATTTGAAAATTCGCGCGTTTCAAGTTGACATAGAGTCCGAACTAGACCTGGCAAAGCAAACTCTTTAATAACTTGAAGAACATCGTGGATTAGATTTTTCAAAATGCAGAGGCCAGTCTTATGACAACGCTTCGAATATGTCTGGGCGTTACAATGGCATGCAGCAGAAGATTCTAGAGGCGAATCCGTTTGCAATATATATCCCATGCGCAGCCCATCTCTCAATTTAGTAGGTCAAAGCGCCGTGGATTGTTGCCTAACAGCTGTAATTTTTTTTTCATTAGTCCAAAATCTATAAAAAAATTATTTTGGTTTAACCATAAGGTGGCGCAAATTAAAAGATCACTTGGATAATGAAAGTGTTTTGAAATCTTTATCAGAAACAAGATGGGAAGCACACGCTAAAGCGACATCAGCTATTTCACAGACGTATAATAAAATTATAGATGCATTAGACGTCATTTCTGTGGATGACATGCAAAAAGGAGAAACCAGAAGAGAAACAGCTAAGTAATTTGTCAAATAAATTACAAGAATTGGAGTTCGTACTCATCTTGGTCATGTGGGACGTAATTTTGCAAACCTTCCGAAAAGTCAACAAAGTATTACAAGACCCAGAAGTTACCCTACTTGCAATCTATCTTTACAAATCACTCGTGGATTTTTTAGAAGAAAGAAAATGCCCAATGATGGTTCAAGTTTCAGCCCAAGAGAACAATTCAAAATAACGTGTTATTATAACATCATTGATAAATAAATGCAGAGATGGGAAAAAGAGGAGAGATATACAAAGATACAGCAGACAAATTTTCATTCTTGAATAAAATACCCGAAAAACGTTTTCAGTAAAGATTTCCCAACATTGCGCGACCTTGCTATGTAAATTTTAAGCAGGTTTGGTTCAGCCTATGTGTCTGAAAAAACATTTTCAACTCTATCATACATCAAAAATAAAAATCGCACATCTCTCACTGCAAAACACATATCGGATTTGGTTGTACTATCAACATCAGACTTGAAACTAAATATCGACCAATCATATCAGAAAAACCTCTCCACAGCTCACATTACATAGAAATAATGATGTTATTATATTACTCAATTTTATTTACAAATAAAGTAAATTAAAGCACATTTTGTCTTATTGGCTATTTGTATAATTATACCTTTTGTGTATGATACCTTATGAATATGGTATTTGGCCCGGCGCCGCCGCAGTCCATGTAATTTTGCCCACCTGGAAATCTATTGGCCAGCCTTGCTCTACAGTATCTTAAAATTTATCATATCAATTTTAAATTTATATGTCTTTCCCTACCAACCTATTGAATTCCACTGTTTTTTATGGCTACCTTTGTAATAAATTATAGTCTCCATTGTTTTCTTTGTAAACAGTATTGCACTATTGCAAAAGTTACATGTGAAGTGCGCTCGTACAATCAAATCGAAATAACAACTCCTTATTTGTTATAACAAGGATACCATGGTCAGTTGGTAATATTCCATCCACACAAATAGTTATCCACTACGGAATAAAATATGTCCAATCTTCAAGTGCTCAGTTGTCCTTTGAATTTTTCTTGTCTGCAGCTGATTCTGTCGAAATGGTTAGTGTAATGTTAATTCAACACAAACTAAACACAAACTTTTATTAATATTCTTACAAACAAGGAGAACAGTCTCGCAAATAAAAACATTTCCACAAATGGCTTTCAGATCAGCTGACTTTAGCATAGACCTCACCTCTTTCATGCTTTTTAAATCCATCCAATTACAATTAGTAAAAAATCGACAAAGCACAGCGCTACCACTAGGTAGTGCTGTGCTAGGGTTTCATAATTTCTACACTAGTAGAATAGTTTGTAACTGGACACTGCTTCGATCATAATAACATGATTAGCAGTTCACTTTAAATTGTATAATGAGTTAGACTTGCTTTAGACACAAACCACACTAAGAACACAAACACAGAAAAAACTTTTGCAAAAGTTCCTCAGATATGCACATCATAAAAACTGTTCTTAGCACAAAAGCATAAGTTTTATGTCAATCATTTTACTAGCAGGGGAAGCATCCAAAAATCTTAAAATACCTTTTTCTTTGGTTTGAACACAAACTATGCAATATACAAGGTGTAAGAAAAAAGACCGTAGTTGAAGGAAAAGTACCCTTAATATTGATGATGGCTAATTTTACTGACAGGAAACATTCCTTTATTTTCAAAAATAATAAAAACTGCATTTAAAGATTTTTGAAAAATCACCTGCTTAAGCTGGGAATCGAATCTGTGAATTTCACAGAATTTAATTTTCACATTTAATGTGAAAACAAAATGATGTATTTTATGATAGCAATCGAAAGAGTTGGATTCATAAGGATCAATTTCTTTTAAACAACACAGTATCAGAGAATACATAATAATACAAGTATAGAAGATTCACTTCGCAAAGTCATTTAAATAAATAGTGACTCTTGATAAGATGCAATAAAGTGCAATTCAAGACGCAACCGCTCCTATACCTACATTTAAATTTACCTAGAAGTTGCCTCTCTTTCTATCGCGTACTCTTATCTCTTCTAACTACTTTAGGGTTGTCTTCTTTTAAATAAATTATTCTGATTATTTAATTTATTACCAAGTTATTGTGTTTATAATGTGTACTTACATGTGAACAAATTACGTTTCAAATAAACGTAGGCTAGGTATGTAAGTACAGTCAAAGCCACATCAGATTACCTACACATGTTGACTTTGAGACCGTCTTTAAGCCGCATACCGTTGCCGTTAAAAGAGCTGTTTTCGTGGGTAGTTCAACTGTTTCACTTACCGAGCTGTCGTGCGTAGTTATAGTACGTACTCGTAGATTTGAAAATTATTTAATTTCTCAGTGTCTGCATAAGTAGGTAAGTACTTAACTTACGGCATAAAGGCGTTCAAGGTCGACAAGTATAGTATAATACATTATCATGTGCCGTCGACTGTACCTACCAAAAACAGAAATTGGTACATAGGTACCAACCTACCTGTAAGTACTTATCAAAGCTAAACTTGATCTTGTAAACAGAACTTTTAAGTAGGTAAGTACCTACATATCAAACTAACTATAAGTAAGGTCAATATGGGTAAGTGTGTCATACTTTTTTCATTTTGAACTTAAAAATCATGTAGTTTAGGGTATAATTTCTAACTCTCTGCGTAAACAAATTAAAATGAGGTTCATAATTGACTGAAAACAAAGTGTTTTACGCAATATTGTCCATTTAATCATTCGTTTTTAAGGTCTATTATAAAGTGCTATGGTAGACACACTTCCCCAACAAAGTGAGGCAAGTGTGACTATATTATTGAAGTACAATAGACAGTTATTTTTTATTTCAAAATATGAAGTCTCTTCTACTTGATCGTGAGATCCAATTATTTGTCGACTAGATTACATAATATATTTTGTGAGAATAGTATAAGGGAGCAAAAATTATGAGGTAAGTGTGTCATACTACATTGGGCAGGGATACTAAAAATTTTTAAGTAAAAATCTTAATTTGCTAAATGAAAGCTTTTCTGTGCTTGTACGTGTCGAAGATTTTATAATATGACAACAATCATGAAATACACCGAAATACGGAGATGGAGGCCACTGAATGTTAAAAAATTTAATAGTAATCAACAACACTAGGATATTAAAAATAGTCTAAGTGCATGAAGTTTTTATTATAGGGGGAGGTAGTATTCATCAATACGAACAACTTTTACTTTGTAGCCAAAAACAAAATCGCGAAAAACAAAACAGCTGTTCCATACATTTTCATCCAGTGGGTATCGGTACTTTTTTATGGAACAACAATTATTTTTCCGCGGTTTTTTGGCTACGTACACACGGCAGCACATCACGCTACCCATTATACATATCTATAACTACGTTGTGGTATGGAGTGTTAGAAAGAAAGTGTCTTGAATTTAATTGGTGGAATTCTCTAGTTTATCAAAATTCCCGAATGGCGAATACAGGCGAATATGTCAAAAACTATCGGCCAATAGTAATTATTCACGGGGGTTGGCCACGCCCCCTGCGCGGCCGCCACCGGGGCGGAATTTTTCTTCTGGAAATTTTAGTCAGTCAGTCCAGTCACACGTCACGGCAGCGACGCTCGCGTTTTGTAAACACCATCTCTAAGTCTGTGGTAAACACAAAAATGGCACCTACTTTAAGTAGGGTGGAGTGAGAGCAAATAATTGCTCTAAGACGAAGTGGATGCCGAGTCAAACATATATGTGACCAAACTGGAGTAACGGTGAGTAATTTATTTTCATAATAACCTACTACAAAATATAATTTGTTAGATGTTTGATGTTAGGTGTTAGAAAAGACAAAACAGTGCCGCAGGAGACCCGGCTTAACAGTGTTAGATTAATGTTTATTTGTAAACAAAAATGGCGGTTAACTTAACTCGTAACTTTCATCTAAATAGGTTCTGCTTTTTTATTTAGTTTCATGCTATATTAAAGGAAGAAATTTTACTGTTTATTTGTAAACAAAAATGGCGGTTAACATAAGTCGTAACTTTTATCTAAATAGGTTATCATGATTGATGAAGAAATTTTACTAAGGGTGAATTATATTAAAGCGGGCCGTGCACGGGGCGCGTCCGGGCTCCGTCCGTAATGGCGGCTCCACATTATTAGTGCCGACACCATAATAAATAATAAAGTGCCGTGACGCTCCGTAAACAGGCGTGAACGTGAATGTGGACGGTTTTCTTGGGGTTCAATCAGTTTACTCCAGACTATACTTCGATCGGTTACGATACGATGTATTTCAGTCATCTACCATCTTCTTTTTTTTTCTCTACGTCCATTTCGCGGCGGGTTTCACGAACGATTGTGAGCATCCCGTGAATCTGGAGGGCACGACTTGTGCCGTGAATTCGCGCGTGAATTCACGGTACTTAAAGCCTGTATACACTTTGATTAGTGATTAGTGCTGGTGACGAGTGCAAGTGCTTAGTGATTAGGAGTAAACACGTGTGGACTGGGCTGCGTTCTGTCGCTTCACTCGAGCGCACTCCGGCGCCCGCTCTAACCGTTCCGTGGCTTGGTGAAATTTTACTCTGATGGCTGTCAGAGCGTAGTTTCATCGGTTCTGTGCTAGTATATGTGTTCTGTGGCTCAGAGCGCAGCAACCAAACAACCATCAAATCGGATGGTTATTTTCACTCTGACAGCTATTTGACGTTTATATCATTTAAAAAGTGTCAAAGTTTGCAATTTATGTCAAAACGTCTCGAAAAATTCCGCCTGTTGTTTGGTTGTTTCGTATTGTTTTACTTTTTAATAATTCTGTTATTTAAGGTATAAAAGTGGAAAAAATGGAGACAGAAGAATGTTTTCTCGTACTGGACAGGAATACTTCAGAAGAGGTTATAAAAACAACTTGATTGTTCCGTGGCCTGGTTGCAACTCAAACGAGTTAAACTTTAACCAAACAACTACACCCAAAACGACGGAACGCACTCCAGCGATTGATTAGTGCGAGTGGTTAATATAGTTAATTAAAGTAGCCCGCGTAGTAAAGTGATACGTGGGTTCTAAAGTTTCTTCATTATTTCTTGCAATTGCAAGTGCGCTTCTTGACGTGCGTACTAAACACAGCCACTTGACAAAATGGACACTACTCGCACTACACATCCTGCACTAATCACTCGCAACTAATCACCTGCACTTGCACTGTCGCACTTATCAAAGTGAATACAGGCCTTAATGTGGAGCCGCCATAACGGATTTTGTGAGAATGCAGATTTTTCATTCTTCTTTAACCGTAAAGTGTAGTAATACGAGAAATAGTTAGCCATAAAATTATAATTTTGTAAGGTAATCACTGTTTTTACACGGGACGAACAAACTAACACCAACTTGTGCTGTTGTTTTATTTGATAGTAGGTGTTACCAATGGTGTATTAAAACAAACCCTAATTGACGTTTTCTTTCAGCGAAAAACGGTATATTTTTGGCTTCGCCGATGGGAAGAGTCTGGGTCCCTAGAAGCTCACCACCGTCAGCACTACGAGAGGGCTACGACGTCTGAGGAGGACGCGGCCATAGTTGCTTCACACTCTGCTGATCCCTTTTTGAGCACAAGAGTGTCTTCTTCTAATTATAGCGTGAGTATATCATAACAATTACCTACCTTGTTTAAACTCTATTGAAATTAACACCTATTAAACAAAAGTGGGATTTAACTTGCTATTCTTTCTGCCATTGACTTGGCTGACCAAAAAACCACTTACTGCATGTGTATTTGATGAATTTTTTGATGAAGGTTTTAGTTAAATTATTAAAATAATAAGCTCAAATGCCTTCGCACTTCTTGAGAATGACTTTTTGACAATGAGTAGTCATTGCATAATCTTAATAATTTATTAAGATCCTTTTAAACACGTTTTAAATATCTTTACAAATAAATTAAGTAAAGAATTCAATTTATTATTTACTATGACTGTAAAGTTATATTGAACATGGTTTGTAGTAGGGTGATAATGTTGAATTATTTTTTTTTAAATATCTTGATAACAGAAGCTATGGCTAGATTTAAATAAAGTTTGAATAAGTATATTTTTCTAAACAAAAACAATTAAGTAAGTACTAGAATTGTTAAGAGGGTTTACGCATTTTGGTTTCCCATACAAACTTCCAAGTCGAAGTTTTTAAAAACCATTAATCCAATTTTGATGAAACTTTGTATGCTAAAGTAAAACACAGGGATCTAAATAGTTTGTTGAAAACATTTTATGCATGTTAATATAGCATACAAAGTTTTATTAAAATTGGCTAAGTGGTTTTTAAATATTTCAGCTTGGAATTTATACAAATGTAGGAAACCGAAATGCGTAAACCCTCTTAAATCAATGTTTCCATAAATAAAAACCTCCAAAATTTGGGAAAGTTGTGAAGTGCCAGCTATTTATTGCATAATCATAATAATCAATTGGGGGGTCCCAATTGCATGTTTACTACCTATATATCCTTTAAAGTTTAAAAAATTAAATTGATTAATTACTATGTGTAGACATGGTTTGTATAGTAGGATGATCCAAAGAATAATATATATAACCTATAATATTAACTACATGCAGTAAAATAATTCAATCAGTGTTTCCAATACCTATTATTTTAAGCCAGGTTACATACAGACTGTGTGCCAAATTTCATGTGAATACATATTCAGCCTTTTTAACCAACCATAAAATATTTTACATTTTTAATAGAAATATAATTTTAGAAACCGTTGGATATTTTATGTCTACAATAAAAAAGAAACATTGACATAAATTGGGTGAAATCACTAAAAGTCACACACAATCCTAAAGTTGGTCCTCTGATTCCTGATTAAGTTTTTAAATTTAACATATTTACTGTATAGTTAAAATCTTTAGTTTAATGAATTTACTTTACTTTTTTCTTTGTTTTAGGTTTCCATGGACACTATCCGGAGAAGATTAAAAGAGGCCGGGAAGAAATTCCACAAGGGTCAATCCCTTTCTTACTTTTGATATATATTAATGACCTTCCATTCTTTGTAGAAAACTTCTGTGATATTGTATTGTTTGCAGATGATACTTCACTCATTTTTAATGTGACTAGGTCTAAGAAAAATTATGACGATATTAACAATGCTCTCTTAGATGTACTCAGTTGGTTTACTGTTAATAATTTACTGTTAAATGCTAAAAAAACCAAATGCATTAATTTTACACTACCAAATGTTAAGACCGAACAAATTGATCTAAGGATAAACAGTGATAAATTAGATTTGGTAGATTCGGTTGTTTTTCTAGGGATAACCCTTGACTCAAAACTTCAATGGAATCCTCATATATCGAAATTGGCCGGCAAACTCAGTTCTGCTGCTTACGCCATTAGAAAAATTAGGCAGTTAACCGACGTTGAAACTGCTAAAAGGTTTACTTTAGTTATTTTCACAGTGTCATGTCATATGGCGCCCTACTGTGGGGAACAGCGGCTGATGTTGAAACTATATTTATTTTACAGAAACGGGCTATAGAACCATCTATAGACTAAGCTCACGAACTTCTCTAAGAGATATTTTTAAAGAAGTTGGTGTTCTTACAGCTGCATCTCAATTTTTTTTGTGCGCTGCAATATAAACTCATTTGCTAAACACAGTGACGTACACAATTTCAGTACTAGAAATAAGTCAAAACTTATGATGCCCCTGTTCAGGTTACAGAAGGTTCTCGGCTCTTTCTTGGGGCAAGGTATTCACTATTATAATAAAATACCAAGTACTGTACTAGAATTACCTTTACATAAGTTTAAAAATCATATAAAATCTTATTTACTTAAGAAAGGTTATTATACAGTTAAGGAAGAAGAATACAAAACAGCCTGGTAATGATAAAATAATCACACTATATTTTCTTAAGTCCATTTTCTTTGTAACTAGCTCATACCCTGGTATGATAGCCTTTATCAGCAGTGTCTTACAGACAAGAGGTACCTACTCAAAACTTATGTTGTGTAAAACGTTGCCTAAATGTTTTCTTGCTTGCTTCATTGGAGTTGCTCGAGTGTGTCATGCTCTCTCAAAGTGTCTCTGCGGTGGTGGCATGTGCGTCGGGTCGTTACGTTCCCTAAAACGTGGTTGAGCGAAGCGATGGCTGATTCACATGTCATACTCGTGAACGGGTGCCGCCTGTGGAGGCTGGTCTGCTCTTGCTAACTTATTTTTATTATTAGTATATTAGTAGTTAGTCTTACTTTTTTTTCTGTACTGTAAGACATTGATAACATTGATTATTTTATATTGATCAATACCTGAACTTTTTATTTTTATTAATATATTTTTTATTTTTATGTCCTTGTAGTTGTTTTATGTTTTTATTATTGTAATGGAAAGTGCCCTTCTATGATAGGGAGGGTATTTTTCAATTCTAATTGACGGTGTAAAAGAAAGGGAGAAAGGAAATGCCCTTGCTGAGTTTCTTGCCGGTTCTTCTCATTACAAGGCTCCCGCCCCATAGTTAGACTTACGAACCGATGGCATAAATGACATTCATAAGTGCTGTAACCTAAACATGGCCTAACCTGAATAAATGATATTGAATCTTGAAGTTATGTTATGGAATTGTGATAATGAACCCTTGTTTTGAAGTCTGCTAAAAACGCCCAGTCAAATTGTAATGTTCTAAGAAAATAAACTCTTGCCTCTCATTTTATCCCTTAGCCGGCATTTGACGTAATAAGACGTATTTTTAATTTAATAATTACTTTGAAGTATTATAATTAAGTTTATAACCCTAGAGTTACTTTAGATTTGGATGGTTTATTTAAATAAATTTTATAAATGTTTTCGTTCTATCATTTAATTGTTGGAGAATGTTCAGCTTATTGCTCTGTTTCTTAATTTCTTTTCCATGTATTTGTTATCAGAATAATAATGTGATAGGTTGAACCTTTGATATTATATTAGCTATAAGTATCGATCAAATTCGGGGTAATTAATCACCCTGAATACCTATTTGTGTAATTTATTTAGAGTAGTAAGTTTATTAAAGTTCCTACTATTTTATTGGTTAATAAATCAGAGAGTTTAAATATATTGAAGATTATAATCAATAAATGTTTATTTGTGTTAGTTTATTGTTTTTATTTTTCTAAGTTTAAGTTCGAAACTCAATAAGAGCCTTATTACAATATTTTGACAGTTATTCGTTGACTATTGAACATTTAAAAGATAATAGAAAATCAAAGACCGCGTTGTAAAATTTCTTCTTCTTCTTTATCGAGTGGCTGGTGAGGCCTGGTGTCAGAGTTTTTACAAGCCGCCATTTAGGTCTCTGACTTGACTTGTTGCTATATTTACGACAGCAACTGTGACCAACGGCTTTACGTGCCTTCCGAAGCACGACCAGACCGGAACAAGTATACAAAGATATGTTCCGCTGAAAATTGAACCCAGTCCTCCGGGTACCTATTGTAAATTGAACCCAGTCCTCCGGGTACCTATTGTAAGCAGACTTACTAACATTCAACCACGGATAAGTCTGTAAAATTAATAAAGCTACAAGTATGCTCTAAGTAATTATCATTATATCAACACTTTTTGGGACATAACAATTAACCCCACGTGCTATTGTCCACGTGGGAGGCCTGTGCCCATCAGTGGGACGTTTATTTGCTGATGATGAACAATTAACCCCTTGAGTATCGTAAAACCAGACACAATTGAAAATCAATTGTTTCGTGACCGCCGGCGGTCTTATGATCCTTGACCTATTATAGTGTTTCCTTACTTTTTTGCATGTTTCATGTTTTGCAGAATTCACACGGCTATTAATAATATTTCCCACATTCACACAAATTACTTAGCTTAAAGTAAGCACTGTAAGGCTTGTGATATGGATACTAGGTAACAGATACACTTACATATACAATACGTAGATAATATAGATATAAATACATATAAACACCGACTCGGTTCAAATTACTCGGTAAAAAATTACCATGTTCATCACACAAACATTTGTTCGTACCAGGATTTGAACCCGGGACCTTTGGGGTTGGAAGGCAGGATCTCTGCCAACGGGCCACATCGGTCTTCGCTTGTGCTTGAGTCACTATGTTTCACTTTATTTATTTTATAAAACATTATGGCCTCAGAGTATCATTTGGTCTTTTATACTTATACCCCAGTAATCACCACCTAACTGTCAAAATAATTTTCGAATTTCTTATCAATTTCTATTCTCTTAATTTTATTATGTTGTTTTAAAGCTGGCCACTGACGATGATGATTCTAATATTAATAACTAAGATTAATCCTCAAAAATTGTTTCATTTTCGCGATTCACCTACAGAGCGTGATACACACATGCAAAATAACGTATAACGTATGTGTGCGGCGGCAATGCAGCACGACTCATTTGACGTGGGACTGATATAGGCTATTTATCTCTTTCGCACGATTCTCTCTGTTCAACTTTTGAAGCGCTCAAGGTCAAAGTGTGGTAGCCTGATGTGCTGGCGTGTGTACATAAACATACCTTCTAATTATTTAAAACAGAAAAAGTGAGAAAAATAGGTATAATTACCGAATTAATAATCGTGTTTTATTTCACTATGGAAATTTACAAGCAAACCCGGGGGCATAGAGTAGTTATATACGAGAAAATCGTTTCTAGTAATAAGTCCTAACTATCGATGGGAGTAACATTTTTGTTGGTTTTACGCCCAGATTTTATAGAAAATTGCTCATCATCCAGCAATAAGCAATTAGAAATTACCTATCAATAGTTTAAAAATAAAAGGTTTGTAACCCCTGATTTGAGGCAAGTGTAACATACAGATACACTTGCCTCATGCAAAGTAGGCACACTTCCCCAGCCATTTAATTTTTAGGTAAAAATATTTAAGTGAACATAATTCTCTTGTTATCAACGATTCCAACGAAAATACAAGAGTAATAATAAGTTTGGTTAGTATAAAAACTACATGTTGGCAAAAAATATACAAATTCTTCAAAATCACCAAAATTTTTATCGATTGAAGAAGAACGTGCTAACTCGAGTTCGTCTTAAAAAATTGTCAGATTTTAAAATGGCGACAGCTTCAAAAGTGTTTGACAGCCATCTAGATTGAAATTGAGTAAACTGAAATTTGTTTTAACCACAACAACAGATGTCGCTGCCAACAAAAGCTCAAATAGTTTTCGAAATATAAAGGGCATCCACACTTGCCCCCTAGTTACACTTCCCCACACTGACCTTACTTACTATAAAATGACCATGGGGGATTTTGTATGAACCCCGTCCCCACCCTACAACAGTCATGGGATACGTGTCAATTTGTTCATTGGGACCCAAAGAAGCCTAAAGTACCTGTGTTAGTTGCAAAAAGTATTGGGTTTATTTATAATAAAAAAACTTTTATTGTTTTCTTGCTTTAGTTGGAGTTGCTCGAGTGTGTCATGCTCTCTCAAAGTGTCTCTGCGGTGGTGGCATGTGCGTCGGGTCGTTACGTTCCCTAAAACATGTTTGAGCGAAGCGATGGATTCATATGTCATACTCGTGAACGGGTGCCGCCTGTGGAGTCTGGTCTGCTCTTGCAATGTTATTTTGTTGGAAAAATAAAATAAAATATTCAATAACAATATATTTTTTATAACCTAAATCCCGCGTATTTGAAGAATGTCGCCATAGTAAAAAAATATCTATCCTACTATACCCTTCAAATGACACTAAGCTAAGTACCTAAGAATAAACGGACTACTAAATACTAACTAGCAACTAGGAGGTACCTACCTATAAGTAGACAAGCAATAAACGGACTACTAAATACTAACTAGCAAATAGGTAGGTACCTACTAGGGGATGCAGTACCGGTTCCCTTTCAAGAACCGGGACTGGATTTTCGGTACTGTACTTGGAAACGGGATTTACCGGGAAATTCGGCACTTTCGGTACTTGTGTAAATGTTGCTTGCTATTAATTAATTGTGTAAAGGTTTTCTACAGTTTACTTAAGTGCATGCAGTGACCATACAATTAAGTAAACTGTAGAAAATGGGCTAATAACAAATATGGGTTGGTGTTATTAATAAAACTATGTTCACTCGCGGCCGGTACTTCGTGCGAGACGGGCGCGTATTTAAGCAAACGGGAGCTAGTTGTTTACATCGTTAACGACAAGGTCAGAGCGGCCGCAGCGCAGGCAGAAACCGTGCGCCGGCCGCTATTGTGTTGCAAGTACTTGCATCGCCCGACGCGATGGAGGAAAATAGTGATGTGTGTAATCGATCCGATTGTAGTAACGCGTCAGATAAAATCGAAAGTGTGATTGAAGAGGAACTATACAATATGGAGGTGTTTTATGAAAATAAGCAAATATGGAAGCCGACAAAAAGGGACCGAGAAGAAAATGAGGAAGAAGAGGAATGGGAAGAGGTCACGAAGAAAAGAAAAATAAAATCAGAAAAAATGGAGATTTATATATCATCGAATGAACAGCTACCAAAACAATTTGCGCTCGCGAGACTATTCAAAACTCTTGGGATTTTAGAGGTTCAAAAAATAAAATATTTAAACCCGTACAAGATACGTGTCACATTTGAAAGCAAAATTAACGCAAACAAACTATTAACCAATGAAGATCTTATCGAAAAAGGTTGGAAATTTCAAAAAGCGTTCGAAGTAAGCTTATCTTATGGTATAATAAAGGAAGTCGACCTAGATTTATCAGAAGAAGATATAAAAAAATATCTAAGATGTCCTTCCCCAGCAGTTCTTGTATCTGTGAACCGACTGCAACGCCGAAGCAAAGACAGTAAATGGGAACCGAGTGAAACAGTCCGTTTATGTTTCAAAGATTCGTACTTACCACCTTTTGTGACTGTAGAAGACCTACGAATAAATGGCGAGCCTTATGTGTTTCCGGTGTCACAATGTTCACATTGCTGGAGATTAGGACATACAGCAAAAAGATGCCCTTCAAATAAAATAACAAGCCCAAAATGTGGAAGTAACCACGAAAACTGCGACACTACAAATTTTAAATGTGTAAACTGTGGTGGAAATCACATGGCTCTAGTTCAATCGTGCCCCGAATTTAAAAAAGAGAAGAGGATTCGTCAACTTATGGCGGAGTTTAATTGCACGTACAGAAAAGCTCGTACGATGAATGTGCCAGAATTTCCAAAGGGTATAAATCTTCAAAACGACTCGCTACAAGCTACCAAAAATACCTTTGACCCAAAAAAGTATACAGAAGAGAAGACAGACGTCCAAGAAATTTCTACTCAATCAATATCCGAGAATAAATACAACAGCAAAGCATACCCGTACACGTCTTACGCTAGTAAAGCAAAAACAAAAGCAACACATAGAAAAGAAACACACAAAGAACGTAACCGGACAGTTGAAGAAAACAAAATCTACTTAGAAGAATACACAGATTTAAGACACAAAAATATTCTTAAGGATAATTTAAATGAAAAAGTTAAAGAAGTGACGTTTAGCGAACTGTTGGGAAGACTTAAAGAAGTGATATTTCTTAGAGGGGATTCTCTGAAAGTGAAAATACACAATGTGATTAAGTGTTGTACGGAATGGTTCATCTTATTGATTACGGAAAATATTGCGGACTGGCCGGTGTTACAACTTATATTAGATTATTTTAATGGATAAAGTCCCTAACACACAATCAGTTTTAAATATAATTCAGTGGAATGCCCAAAGCTTAAGACCAAAATTAGTTCAATTAGAAAACCTTTTAATTCAAGAAAAAATTCATATTGCTTGCCTGAGCGAAACGTGGTTAGATCCTGATAGTGAATTAAAACTTAACGGGTATAATATTTTCCGTTGCGATAGAGACGATTCATATGGTGGTATAGCTATTTGCACACATAAGTCTATTCAATGTTTTCAAAATTTAGTTCAACTATCTAATGCCAACATACAAGTTATTTACATAACAATTACTAATAGTGGAGAAGTAGAAAATTTAATATCAGTTTATTGTCCTCCGGGGGTAGCCACACGTACTTCAGATTGGGAAGATATTTTTGGTATATCAAAAGGGAAATCTATTATTGTTGGTGATTTTAATGGGCACCATACAAACTGGTCTCGAAAAACTGATGCCCGTGGTACACAAATATTTAATGCTTTGATAGATACACCACTTTTTACTCTAAATGATGGGACTCCAACACGGATTAAATTAGTAAACGGGGTTCTCCAACAATATTCGCCTGATATAACGTTTGCTTCACCGGATTTAGCTTTGAATGTTACCTACAAAGTGTTAAACGAAACCCTTGGCAGTGATCACTGTGTTATTAAAATATCAACTAGTCAGGTGTAAGGAGAATATTAGTTGTAAAAGGAATTTTAAAAGGGCTGATTGGCTATCTTTTAGACTGTTATTAGAAAAAATGTTTTTGGATTGGTCTATGCCCGCTGACATTCAAGAAGCCTATAATGTTTTCATTGATTATATTGATATAGCTGCAGATGTGAGTATCCCTTTAGTTAAAGTTAATCGGAATCCAACAACAAAATTCTCCCCAAAACCTTATTGGAATGATAAGTTATCTAAAGCAGTGGCTGAGCGACGTTTGGCACTGTTAAAATTTCGAAGAAATCCAACACCCATAAACTCAAATATTTTAAAAGAAAAAATCAGAATAGCACAATTTCTTATTCGAAAGGAAAGAAATAAAAGTTGGCAAAACTTTTGTACATCTCTAGATCAAACAACAAATTTAACTAGTTTATATCGAAAAATGCATTGGATGAAAGGCATTAGATACACCAATAACTGTGCTGATAGTAATAAAACTTCAAGGTTACTGGATAGCTTAACTCCCGATTATGTAGTACCAAATAAACCAGTATTTAAATCGTCCAATAAGCTCTTAGATTCTGATATAACACTTTTAGAAGTAGAACATAGTATTCGAGCCAAAGACACTTCACCTGGAGTCGATAATATATCATACAGTATGATTAAAAACCTGCCAGATAGCGTAAAAAATATTCTACTCTATTTTTACAATATATTTTTTAGTACAGGATTTGTTCCAACGCAGTGGAGGGATATACGCATAGTAGCAATACCGAAACCGGGTAGAGATCCTAATTCTGATTCATCACTCCGACCTATAGCGATGATGTCCTGTATGTGTAAAGGTTTTTCACGTCATTTTGAATAGTAGGCTAGAATGGTTCTGCGAGAGATATAACCTCTTCTCAAACAGCACAATTGGTTTTAGAAAGTCACGATCCACATTAGATAATTTGGCAAGTTTGGTTATGAGAATTCTAAATGGGTTTTCCACAAAAAAAACAACATTAGCCTGTTTTGTTGATATCGACAACGCTTACAATAACGTAGACGTCACCTCACTAGTAAACTCGATTGACCAACTGGGAGCCGGCTCACGGATGTGTTGTTACATATAGAACTATTAAGAGAAAGAAATCTTAAAATTCAAAAACAAAACTCGTTAATGAGTAGGAATACGGGCCGGGGCTTAGCACAGGGCGACCCATTATCGCCTTTGTTGTTTAATATTGCGACCAGGCATATTTGTAAAGATATTAAAAACATATTTATATCTCAATACGCCGATGATTTTGTTTTGTACACTGCGTGTAATAATATCGAAGAGGGTAGGTTCAAGTTACAAGTGGCACTAAATAATTTTTCCAGAATGCTTACAGAGCTAGGGCTTGATATCTCAGCTTCGAAAACGAAAGTGTGTATGTTTAAAAGAGGCTTTAGAAGATGCGACAGCACTCCGTGCCACCTTGAAATTAATAACAATACTTTACAAGTGGTGGACAGCGTTAAGTATTTGGGTTTATGGATGGATTCGACATTAAGATGGTCTAGACACATAAATGAAACGGCTCAAAAAACGTCACGTTTAGTTAATGTGTTTAAAATTTTGAAAGGCTCAGGATGGGGTGTCCACCCTTCTAACTTAAAGCGACTATATATTTCACTGATCCGTAGTAGATTGGATTACGCTAGCCTCGTATACGACAATTTATGTAAAACTCACTTGTATAAACTGGACAGAATACAAAATGTTTGTTTACGACTGATTGGAGGGTTCATAAAAAGTACACCAATCCATGTAATGGAATGCGAGTTAGGTATACAACCACTTTTTATTAGGCGACATTATTTAGCTGCAAAATTTTGCAGCAGGAATTGTGATCCATACTTTTCTGATCTTTTGTACATTCCAAAAGAAAATTGTAACAAACTATGGCGTGAGTACTTTGATGAACGTTCACGCAGCATAGGAATTTGGTATAAAACCATACAGCCAGAACTACCAAATTACTGCTGGGTTGAGGACACGGATATGAGCAGGAATGACACTGTGACCGCTTTGCGGCTTCGATCCGGGCACATACCATTAAACAGTTTTGCCCAATTAATGGGTAAAAAAGATTCCCCTAACTGTTCCGAGTGTGACTGCAAGGAAGATGTGATGCACATACTCATGGAATGTGTCCGTAACCAAGCAGAGAGGCGTGAGTTTTTAGAAAAATTTAACTTTAACAACTGTAACAAAGGCCTATACAACAGTGTTCTGGCTGTTCCCTCATCAGGGGCAGCCCGAGCTCTTTACAAGATGGTCTCCGTTGGGATTAAGCGTAGAGTAACATAATTTAAGTTAGCATTAACCAACCATGATTCACCTATGAGGGTGGCATTTTCTGTACAGAAAAAACTCTCTTTATTAAATAAATAGATTGAAAAAAAAAAAAAAAAAAAAACTGTGTTTTATATTCTATTCTGTGTCCATTACTGACATTATTCACTAGAACACAATCAGTATCATTAAACATATTTTTTTAAGATCATAATAGTAAATAATCAAATAGAACTAAAATCGAGGTAGGTACATTTTGAATTATAAAAGTCTTTGTTATTTCCACTATACATCATTAAACAAATTGAGCTAAGCAAAACTGAAACGCTTCTTCGAGATCTAAATAATTGAAAATTTTAAAAATTAGATTACATAAAAAAATAGTTTATTAATATGATTTTATTGTATACTAGCGGCCGCTCGCGGTTTCACCCGCGTGGTTCCCGTTCCCGTGGGAATATCGGGATAAAAGTATCCTATGTGTTAATCCAGGTTATAAACTATCTGTATGCCGAATTTAATTCAAATCCATTCAGTAGTTTTTACGTGAAAGAGTAACAAACATTCATCCATACTTACAAACTTTCTCGTTTAAAATATTAGTAGTTAGGAAGTATTGAAAGACAGAGAGTATACATATATGCAATAAATAGTATATGCACGTATGAAGTACCGAAAGTATCGAAAAAGCCGGGATTCGTTCGCTAAAGACCCAGTACCGGGTTGTTTAAAAAGACCCGGGATTTCCCGGTATTTCCGAAATCGTGATTTCCCGGGAGCATGCCCTAGTATGTACCTATAAGTAGACAAGCATTCTTCTTACATTTGGATGTCGTTTGGAAGTGTGAAAAACGTGAGGTTCGGATCCTTTTTATCATTATTAAGGCAGCCCATTGCGATGCAATATGCCTTTATTTTGGTTAAATAAAATAAGTATCATAAATGTGCGAACGAACGACGACAACACGCGAACGCGGCGCGGCGCGTGAGTAAGTCGAACTCGAACCACAGAATAAATAATAGTACTACGTATTGAACTAACGTTGCTAACGTGCGACCCAGCCGGCAGCTTGCCACGCGGCAGCCCTCTGAATTGGTCCGTTCGAACGGACCGCGCCGGCTACTTGTAGCTTCATACCTAAAGCGCGGAGTGCGCCTGGCCTGATAGTATCATAAATTAAAGATGTTACGTGCATACGTGAAAGTAGGTCTCATTTTGAGCAAATTCATAAGTTAGGTGAACTATTTTCTTTAGATAGTAAGTAAGCTTTACAATAAAAAAAATATGTGTATATCTTAGTCTTTCTTTAATTTAAGATACTATCGTTCAGTTGCAGGAACGATTTATAAAGTTAATGCTTCAATTAAATGTATTGCTGGCTTTTTGAGTCTAGCGTACAAAAAAAGACAGCAATATGTTTAATGGAGGATTAACTTTAAAAATCGTTCTTGCAACTGGCTGTATAATTTAAAACACTGAAAAAAGACGACAACCTCAGGCGGGAACCCGCATGAGGTTGTCGTCTTTTTTCAGTATTTAAAATTTTACTTAAGTATATTTAAGCGTTAATAAAACGCTAAAATATAAAACATTAAACTGGCTGTATGTTGTTAAAAATAAATTAATCCTTATGAATGACTCTTCGGTTGGTTGGTAAATAAGGGATTTTTTTTTTCTCACATTTCACGGGTACAATTCACCACTCAAGCAAGTTATTTTTTAAAAATCTTTAAATGCAAATTTAATTATTTTTGGAAATGAAGGAATGTTTCCTTTCAGTAAAATTCGCCATCATTGATATTAAGGGTACTTTACCTCCAACCACTGTCTTTTTTTTTCCACACTGTATATTTAATAAAATTAAAATTCATGCTTTTTTTAAAGAACAAAAACTTATTTATACCTATATTACATATATATATATATTATATATATACCTATTATAAAGGGATTATTACCTTGTTCTTGCTCTTGGGTATTCTGTGCAATAAACTCACGCAGATCTGAATATGCCTTGTCCAAATTGTCATTCATGATTATAATATGGAAGTTGTTAGGTTGATTGCCTAAAATAAAAGATAAGAAAATCTTTTAAGTGATCCTAAAAAGATCATGTAAGAAAAATCTATAGTAAGAATATAATAATACACATTCCAATTTTGTTTTTAAAATACTAACTAATGTTTTTAATAAATGCAGTTAAGCCTCCTTACACAATGTTATGATTCATTTATTATCTGTATTACTTATCCCAAGTCTCACTAACAAGCAAGTAATAAACAAAGTTGGCTGAACTCGACAAAGTATTAAAATGTTAATATTTATGAAGTTGTGTTTATAGAATATTTGTTTCTTATTAAAATCAATACAGTCACTTACATTAGAAATGAATAATTAAATATGGATAAGTACAAAGTACCTGGAAGTTAGCAGACAAATTGGGATTGGGAACCGTCTTTGAAGTAGATTCCAGTCAAACTGTGTACTTAAAAGTTGATATATTACCAAAATCAATTTCGCGCAGTGCTGTGTCCAGTCGTTTTCTCAACGTATCCTCACTTTCAGTATTACGTGCTCGCAGACGTCTCTCAAGCTCCTCGATAGATGGTGGCATGATAAACACCAGCAGGGGGTCAAGCTCAGTGTTCTTCACTTGCTTCACCCCTTCAATCTCAATGTCGAGGACACAGATCTTCCCAGTGCGACGTACATCATCAACAGCCCGTTTGCTGAAAAGTGTAGAAAGAAAAAACATTAAACAGATGAAACAAAATTAGTTCCATTTAACTACAATTTTATATACTTAACTAAAAGACATCACAGATTATTGTTATGAAATAAAAGTCATATTTAACAAGTGCTTCATGCATGCATACACTACAATTTATAGCTTATTTAACACAAAAACAATGCAAAGATACATTTTGTTTGTCCTACTTGTAAATAAGAACCACTATATACTCAACTAAAGGCTGAGGTAAACAATGACGAAAGTAAAGCTGAAGATTTCTGGCGTAATGCCAATGAGCTCAAAACAACGAGCACATGGCCAACTCAATTTTTTATAAAGAGCTATTACAGTGAATGGGGCACAATTTACCTTGTTCCATACATATTCCCACTGAAACATGCAGTCTCAATGAAGTCTCCTCTTTCTACCGCAGCTGTCATGCTATCTTTACTGGTAAAATGGTAGTGGACACCATCTTTCTCACCCGGTCGTGGATTCCTTGTCGTGTGCGATACGCTGAAACCGAATTTATCCGGAAATTCTTTCAGAAGACGCTTAAGCAAAGTACTTTTGCCAGATCCTGACGGACCACACAGCACCAAAGGACGAGGCCCCTTCTGCACCATAGTCGCTAGATCTAAAGGGAAATTTAATTAGATTATGAAGGGTTTACCTTTAGGGTTAAGGTTAAACTTGGCAGTACATAGAAAGAACTAAGTAACGGCTTACACTTTAAGAAATTCGTATTAAATTTTCAAGCTTTACTTTTTGCGAAAATTGTCCCAATTATTTTGACCAATTGGCAAATAGTGAAAGTGTGAAACAAAATTATCTTCACTGAACAAGAGAGGGAAGGAAGTGAACGAACGAAACGAACAACGAACATGCGCATGCGCGGCACGCACGCAGAGTCGATGGATGGATGGATGGATGACAGACTTTGACATTGACATGACACTTGTTGTTTTTTTTATATATATTTGTTCCGTTAAGAAACAGGCTAAGATCAGAGACCATACTGCCTAGTCATTAGTTTTTTTATTTATTTATTTCCCCTAGATGATAATGAGTGGTGAATAGGATGATGAATGCAGGGGAGGGAAACTTCTATAGTAGGGGCAATGACACGTTTCGAGTATCGCCATCTAGGAGTGTTATTCCGCATTATCGAAAAAAATATTTGAAGTGTCTCGCTAGATGGCGGTAACTCTAAGCTGAGCAATCCAAAATAAAAATCGATGAAACATAACTTTATTTAACTTAATGAGATAGCATTTATTTTTTATTTCAATAAATCGATTAAACATAACATTAATTAACTTAATCAGAATATTACATGAAAATCATTTAAGCTTGTATCATTTATTTTTTATTTCAAATAAAACTTGTATAATTAACGATTAATTAGATTTTTATCGACTTGTATATCGATTGATGAACACTTGAACTGTATTTTTTTTATTGCCTAATATGGCCGCTTGTTTGTTTTGTTGTTTGCTTTAGTGCGATTTTTTGCAGTATTGTCGTTCTTCGCTGTAATTATTACTAATTACGTTGAGACTTGAGATAAGTGCATAATCCTTCTTCGGACCCGGAGTTACAAGAAGAATTTCACTGTGAAACACTACAGTAGTGAAGTGAGCCTGCGTCTTACTTAATTTGCATTGTTGTGATATTTGGACACTGGACTACTGGCAAAACTGGACGCTTTAATTAAAGGGAGGTATTTCGAGCGCTTCCCTCTCGTTCTCTCGACGGTACAACGGTAAGGGACGGGTATAACAGCGAAGCGGAGCGAATAATCGCGTTTTATATTTTAAAAAATTGATAGGTGTAATAAATAAAAAACCATCGGTTATAATAACTCAAGATATTTACGAGCTTCATTTTGGTAAATGACTCATAACATCAAATTACTTATTTTAAGAATAAAACCTGGAAAAGAAGATAAAATGACACTAAAATATGTAACGTTGTGAATTTATTCTATCGAGCCAACTTTATAAAATCGTGTTTCCATCGGGTGTGTTTTACAGAATAAAGCCTCAACAATATTTCATAATTTTCGCAGATTTTAATTTTATTGTTTACTACTTCAAAAAGTAATTCAAACAACGTGTTATTTTAATTTTTCACTAACACCTAGCCTTAAGTTTTGTTACATTGGACATGCATTGGACGCTATTACTACGTACCTACTATTAGTTAAGTCGAGCAGACCCATCTTCAAATATAACAATATTATCACCACAAAGTACAGGTACCTATAATTAATATTATTGATTTATAATTTAGTAATGTTTTAATCTAAGTTAGTAACATATTAATATCTACCTTTGGCTATAAATACATGTGTACAATCATAGATACCTACTTACTGCTGGTAGAATTTTGCACAAATTGTGCCGCTTATGATTTGGCCGGAGTATTAAGTTAATAGTATCATTTAAGTATTGTATTAGGATTTTCTGTGTACAATATTTATGACTTTTTTATCAAATGCATTTACCTAAGTTATGCTGTTTTGTTTTTCAGATATATTGGTAAAAGTCCATACCTATTGTCGCAAACCAGCTGATCAGTCATCACAAACTAAAGGTATTTATATTATTATTATTCTCTTTATTTAATCTGTACAATCTTATGATAATTTTTTACAATATTTCATAAAAAATAAAAAAACATATTTACAGTATAAAATATAATAAAACTTTAAACTAGGCTGCCACCGGCAGTGGGGATAGACCAAAGCTATCGGTGGGTAGGGCTGCAGAATGAGGAACCTCCTTACAATACGTGCCTTGTCACGGAGTGTACTGCCTTTTGTATCTGACCCTTGATCAAACCTTTCAGCGAGAGGCTCTTAGCTATAAGACCGTTAGCCGAAACGACTATCGGTACAATAATGATTGAATCCACATCCCACATATTATTATTAGTTCACTTGCATGTCATGTTGTAATAAGTTTTTTATTTGCAGATACAAGGAGACAACCGCAAGGTTTTAGCCTAGGCTGTGGATAGAGTGCCGCAAGCGGCATTCTAGTAAGATCGGTTACGATGCCGTAATTACGGCATCCTAGTACAAAGTGTAGGCAGTGAATAGAGTGCTACAAGCGGCAACTTAGTACGATCGGTTACGATGCTGTAATTTCACGGCATCCTAGTACGGAGCGTATAGAGTGCCACAAGCGGCATTATATCTCAATCGGTTCGGGAACCGTAACATATTTTTTATTTGTCATAATGTTCAGACGACTTATTATTCAAAAGATATTTTGTATGGATTTAGATTTCTGTTGTCTAATAAAAAATAACCTCGAAATTCAAGAAAATCGCTACGCTGCGCTTCGCGATTGTCTTAAATTTCTAACCTATCACGTGACCTACAGGAGTAGGGCAGCTAGTATTTCTGTTGTCTAACAAAAACTTTACGGCAGCTTAGGCGGCGTCACTATTATATCGCAAAACTTACGGTTCCCTAACCGATGGAGATACAGTGCCGCTTGTGGCACTCTATACACTTCCTTTAGCCTATTATAAAATAATTCAGAAAGAAATCAAAAAACCATAGGAGTGAAATATACAGGTTAAGAAATCGCAGCAAGAACAAGATTAGCTAGTGCCATTAAAATGTCTGATAATAAAGCCTTACAGAAAGTTACAGGAAAAATGAGTTTACCAGCAAAACTCTTCACAGAAATTCAACATAGTGAAACAATGAAAAAAGCAAAGGGTCGTTGCTTCACAAATAAAGAAAAAATGTTGTCACTCTCATTCTTTAATATGATCTTCTTTCGAAATGTTTCACATTGCCTTCTGCAAAATCCTTAAAAAACATTATAGGAAAAATTTAAATATTACCTGCTGGAATACACAAAAAAGTAATTTTTGTAAATTAAACCACACTTCTGAGCAAATCAACAAAGATGAATGCTATAAATCGAATTTTGTGCTGAGAATTAAAATATGATGGGGATGATTATTCTAAAATGTAAACTAAATTGTATTATGTGAAACATAAACATAATAAAAATAGAAAATGAATTGTCGTTTTATTTCTGAGTTCCCAAACTGCATGCAAAACCTTGTAAATCAGGCTGATTTGATTTCATAAATTTAATGCTGAGTGAATTTCACTTAAATTAAATTTATGAAATCATATCAGCCTGATTTACAAGGTTTTGCATGCTTTAAAATTAAATTTAGCTCCTATTATACCTATAGGTATGTATATTGGTCAAAAGTTGTGGAATAACACCACGAGAGAGAGCTAGGTTCAAACATGTTGGCAAAAAAAATCCGCGAGATGGCCATCTATTTCCGACAGTATTACCTTTTTAGATGCAACAGATGATGGTCTGTAGTGTGGATGACAATGATGTCATGATAATGACGTTTAAAAGTTACTGTTGCCAGTAAAATAAATTAGTGCTATTAGTTTTCCGCATCACGGCCAGATTTTCTATTTTCCTGGTCAGGCTATTTACATAAATTACTATTATCGCCTCAGAACAATAACTAATGTTCTGAGATTATCGCTGAGCGTCCATGGTTCCATTTCATCTCAGACAAAAGAATCTAGTTAATAAAGTTTTGCATCTTTTTTATTCAGTGGTCAAAATAATTTTAAAATGATTAATTATTCTCTTCTTGATAGAAATTGGCAAATGATGTTTAGCTAACTAATTTGCATTATAATAAGTAGGTCTTGTATGTAGGTCTTGTAGGTACATAAACAGTTTTAATCTATCACTATTTTATGACAATATTCTCTAACAAAATAATAATTTCGATTCAAAACTCTATTTTATAATTTTAAATTGTTATTATGAAATGTAGGTATTTATAAGTACTAAAATAGAGTTATGTAATGAATAGTTGATTAAATACTGGGTTAAGTTTATACTATTTTATTCATGATTAGCCGTAGGCTGCGTGATTAATGCACTATGCTCTTTTATAACAAAATCAAGCGAAGTGTCTCAGCTGTTTCCGGTAATTTAAAGTCATATGGTCTTTTTATTTTAACATAATATTTTAAGACAATATTAATGTTAAATTATTAATTTAACTACTTTTATAATGTGTTTCTTTTTATTTTCTTAATAAGATTGTATTTTGCACTATTAAAAAATTAAAACTATTATTTGAAGTGTGTAAACTACTACTTGCGAAACGACGTCATTTTTAAACAACCAATCAGGTGAGGTGAATGATTCAATTTCAATTTTAAAAGTGATCCGTTACAAATCCCAGTCGGCGGCGAACACAACACAAGAAAGAGTGGAAAACTGGAAACAGATTAATTATCAGCAAAGTAACGTGCCTGAATGTAACAGTTTTTTAGATTCAGGCGAGTACCTGGGCCGTGATTTGTGATAGTTCGTTTTGCGTTCTGAAAGACCTAATAAATTTATATCATGGAAATAGTTCGGAGGCAAAGACAGGTAACGTGCCAGCCTTTAAATTTGTTATTGTCCTCTTCATCTAGTTCAATTTGCTAACAAATAATATAATTTTAAAGGTACAACTCCAAGACCAGGAGAATGTGTACGCTATCAAGGGTAAAGGTTCCATGGCTTTGCCAGTAAAACGGCAGGGCTTGGCCGTTAGAGGAGCGTTGGGCGATTTGAACAGCAATGTTCAAGCTCAGCGCGAAGTCAATGTGAGTAAAGTCGCTGTTGCTGCTGCTGAATACGAGAAGAAAGCGACGCTCAACCGAGGAGTTCTAAAAAGGTAAATCTTGTGTTTTTTTTATTCTCTACCCACGAAAGTAATTTTAATCGACGTTCAGCGAATACCTACGTAGGTGCACAATAAATAAATAAATAGTTTGTTTTATATCATTTTTTATGTTCTATTTTTAGCAACTTATGTTCATTTGTTATTTTTATTAGGTATGTTGTACAACATTGTGTGATTTTTTTGTAATAGAGATAATTGGAGGGTACACAATTGATTTTTGTATTTGCCTACAGCAACTACAGCCATGTACAGCCAAAAGTGGATACTGGGCTTTCAGCAAAGCCAGTCATTCAGCCCTCATCTAGACCTCCCCTCCGACGGGAAGAAAGCACTGCTGGCCTCGCAGCTCGAGCTGTTGCACGTTCAAAGGTAATTTGTAACATTCAAGTCTGGGTCATCTAAAAAAAGTAATCAATTATGATGTCATGTAGCGGAGGAACGGGAGGAGTGACAAGATGAGAAGGAGTTTGATGAAGATGAAAGCATAATGAGTTCAGCAGTATTTTATGATAATAAATAGGTTAGTTTGAAGCACAATTTAAAAGTTAGTACACTATTATGTACACTGGGACTAGGTATAAGTAGGTTTAGGTTTTTTATTACTAGCAGACCGCCGGCGACTTCGTTGGCCCCGTACCCCGTGACGAATTTTTAAAATGACCACCCAAGAACACTTATTGTGACGTAACTAAAATAGACATAATTATGCTGTCGCGACACTTTTTGTAGTTAATGGTGTGTTCTGCAAAGCCATAGTGCATTATTTTATTCTATCATCAATAGTTTTCTTATTTTTATAAATTTAATATAGTACATGTCACTTGGAGGTATTGTAGCTTCCCAAGGGTGAAGGAATTTTTTAGATTGGTTTAGTAGTTTCGGAGCCTATTCAATACAAACTAACAATCACATGTTTCCTCTTTATAATATTAATATAGATAATCAGGACGTATGCCCGAAACAGTAACTGTCTATTTATAATAATAATTCACTATTCACTAATGATAGTATTTTGTAAGGCTAACAATAACTAGAAGGAGCTCTTTCTAACTCCGCGAATGAATCTGAACTGAATTTACATAAAAACAGGCTAGACAGAGAATGTAAATAATATTTGAATTTTTAATTTAAAAAATTCTTTCACCGTTGGGAAGCTACACTATCCCTGGGTGACATGTGCTATATAATATTTATAAAAATAAGAAAACTATTGATGATATAATAAAATAATGTATTATGGCTTTGCAGAACTAAGGCTTTGGCTTGTCAGTGACAGCACAGAGAGTCCTTGAGGTTGCTAACAATAAAATTTCTCTTGTGTCTGATATCTCTATTTTATTCTATATCTAGCTATCTCTTATCTATCTTCACTGTATTGTTTATACATATCCCATAGACCTACAACATAAGTACATTATTTATTATACAGTTTCATCCGAATTCTTCTTGTAACAACACGTATTGTGCGTCTCATAACACGTGTTGTTACAAGAACAAGCCTTTTAGATTCAATCTACTGTACAACGAACAAATTAATACTTGAAACTGGCTTAATGCTTAAATACGAAACCATTCATTAAGAAATAGTAATATGTTATTTTCTGATATTTTATTTATAATCAAGCATCATAATAATACTTGCATCATTCTACAGATGTTTGTAAATCATTTAAACTTACTTGACATTAATTATAAATTAGTTTATACATACATTATGCATTTATTTTGTGATTCACAGGCAGCTTTGAATAAGAACAAACCTATGGAATTTAAGGAATCCATAAATATAGTAATTCAAACTAAAAAATGTTATCAAGAAATCAAGAAAAGTTCTAAACTGCCCACCGTGAAAGAAAACAAGGAGTGTAAAGTCTTGAAGCCTATTCTTAAGGAATCAACCGAATCGCTGGGAAAGTTGAAATTGGCTGAGAGTACAAATTATACTGAGCAGACCTTGGGTATAATTAATTATAGCAATGTAGAGAGACAAGCAGCATTATTAATATCTCCTGAATTGAGAATTTCACCGGAACTACCTGACGACATTGAGGATATTGATGCTGGTGATAAGAACAGCCCCTTGCTTATGTCCATTTATATAAAAGAGATCTATCAATATTTGACTGAACTAGAAGTGAAATACGCTATTGAGCCTGACCATTTGAAGAAACAGGTTTGTTGCTTTTTGTTTTATAATTAATAGGTCAAGGATCATAAGACCGCATTGATTTTCAATTGTGTCTGGTTTTACGGTGCTCAAGGGGTTAACATCAGCGAAAATTTGGATGTTGCGCGGGGCCACAGTAATTCATAAGGGTCATCACATTTTTATCAAAATGTTGATAAAAAGTTTTGTTTTTTGGAAATCCAAATCAGTCAAGAAATTAAGAAGGTAAATACCTATGTGTTTATGATTTTATAGGAATTATTATTGTAAAACACGGCCGTGTTTGTGCATTTTATGAAACTTAAGAGGTAACTTCAGGATTTTTTTCTATTGAGCAAAATGTTTCCAACCGTATTTTGGCTTCATTCATCCCCTCACACGTACGTTCTGCATTGCACATTAAAAATTTCAGTGCAAAATATCTAATATATTTTGAACAAGCGGCCGCTCGCGGTTTCACCCGCGTAGTTCCCGTTCCTGTGGGAATATCGGGATAAAAAGTATCCTATGTTAATCCAGGTTATAAACTATCTGTATGCCAAATTTCATCCAAATCCATTCAGTAGTTTTTACGTGAAAAAGTAACAAACATCCATTCATATGTTCCCGTGGGAATATCAGGATAAAAGGTATCCTATGTGTTAATCCAGGTTATAAACTATCTGTAAGTATGCCAAATTTCATCCAAATCCATTTAGTAGTTTTTACGTGAAAGAGTAACAAATATCCATACTTACAAACTTTCGCGTCTATAATATTAGTAGGATAACAGCTGATAGGAAACACCCAATTATTGTTTTCACGGCCTGAGGCCCCTTAAGTACTTTTTATACCAACCCCCCATTGGGCCAGCGTGGTGTGCTATGGACCATTCTCAACACGTGCTGTTGTCTGTTTTTTTTTATTCGGCAATGGGTAAACGCTTGGCCTTCATCACACCTGATGGTAATGATAAGGCCAAAGGTGGAAGCGCGCTTCACCCGGAATTCTCAACCACTGAGGAACTGGCTGTCTCATCTCCAAACTGTCGTAACACAACAATGCTATAAACATCGTTGTTATGGCGACAGACTTAGATAAGATGGTGGTAGCTAGCCAGGCGGACTTAACAGCCCTACCACCAACCAAACCGAGCACACAAAGATGTACCCCCCGCTGGGAATCGAACGAAACGAATTGAATCTAATGTGGGAAGGCCTGCCCTGCAGTACTTTATTTATAGGCTGATGATGATGATGGAAGTGTATTTTGTGTGTATAGGAAAGTGATGAGAGCAAATTTGTATAGAATGTTATTTTTACAGTCTGTTATTACTGGAAAGATGAGGGCGACCCTCATTGACTGGCTGGTGGAAGTCCAACGGCAGTTCTCCCTCGTTTTAGAAACATTCCAGTTGACTGTTGGAATCATTGACCGATATTTACAGGTACTGTACAGTTAAAATTATATTATTAAACATTTTTTTTGCTATGTAAACCCTATTGACACTTTAATAATAACACAGTTGAAGCAGCTGGGTTTTTTTGGAACTTCTGGTTTTTATGTTTTTGTGTAGATATCATTTTGTTGTTGCTCATTTACTAGCAACCCATCATGGTTTACTTCTTTATTAGGTTTTGAAAGCAATACTGTTTCTGACCCAACAAAACCGCGCGTAATCTCTTTACCGCTCGACCATGTTCTATGGCGATTTGCGAAGCGTCTTGCGAATGATTTGTTTATTGCGTTCTTTCTGAATAAGAAAGCCAAATGTAACGCTTAAGAGGCCTATTACATCTCGAATGTGATTTTTGCGTAAAATGCCCATTTTCGCATTTTGTAGTAATTTTGCAGTTGTATTTATCGTTTTTATCGAAATAGGATAATAAATTTGTGCACAATATTACAAATCTCCATTCTGTGAGCATTAGTTGAATTCGGACGGCCCGCGCATCGCATTTTGTAGTAATTTTGCAGTTGCATTTATCGTTTTTATCGAAATAGGATAATCAATTCATTATAAAATCTTTATTCCTCATGAAGTAACAATTACTCTGGTATAAATTTTGCTCAATAATATTATTGTAGATAGGAGGTATTCACAGTTAACTTATAGCGATTTTCGAAGTTTTTTCGTTTAGAATAAGATTTTTTTCCTATATAAAATCAATGATATCTAAAAATTCCGAGGCCGCTACGCACTATTCGACTATATAAGAGATAACATTATATATTTTTTATTTCACTTGTTTAGAACAGTAGTTCAATCGATGAGCTCAAAAAAGTGCCTTCGCGCACTTTATGAAAATCTTTCTTCTGTAATTTTGGGTTTAATTAGAAAGTTAAGCAAAATTTACAAAAAGCGAGGCCGCTACGCACTATTCCAATAGCTATTCTACACTATTCAATAAGTCATAATTGTTAATGTATTTTGGTTTCTGAGATCCATAACGCCAAAATTGGCCATTTTACGCAAAAATCAGTCGAGATGTAATAGGCCTCTTGACGCGTCCCAAGACTCGTATTGTGTTAAATATATTTGGAAAAATGTAGACTCTGCAGTGCTCTGCTTGTTAGGTCCGCATTGTGCCTACACTAGAGCCAAACTCCATGAAAAATGTTTGTAAATTAAAATATTATATTTTAATTACAGCAAACATACAGACAAATATTATTTACTCTTAATTACTAAAATTAATATTAATATTACAAATTACTTGTCTTTCTTTTTTATTTAGCCTATTTTTGTTCTACTGCTGAGCAAAGATTAATGTTACTTATTATAGATTAATATTTAAGGTTCTATTACTTTTCTTTATAAGTTGTTTTGTTTTTGGAGGTGGGCGCTTGAGTCTACAACTTAGTTAAACTTGTGCAGGCTCTGTTATGCACACTTTTATGTATTTGTGTTTTTATTATAATAAGAATTTTATTATTACTACCTCTTTATTTAACACAATTCTTAAGTTTAATTTTTTACAATATTTTATATAAAAACCTATTTACAATATAAAATATTATAAAAAACTTAACCTAGGTTGCCACCGGCAGCGGGGATAGACCCAAGCTATCGGTGGTTAGGGCTGCAGAGTGAGGAACCTCCTGACAATACGTGCCGTGTCAAGGAGTACTACTATTATTATATTTACTTGAGAGAGATTCTTGAGAAAACCTAAAGAAAAAGGCCTTTACACACGGCAGCTATAATGTAAAGATGTATAGTATAGCACGATACATCTCACTACATCTTTCCATAGAAATCGTCAGGAGACCACACACGACAGCTATAATGATTATAGTTGTCGTGTTAAATCCCGTGATATAATGTACGGTCGAGGTCACCGTCGCTTTACCAGTTTGCCGCGATTTTCGTATGAAGCGCACCGACCGCCCGGGTTACGTGCTCGTACCAAATAGACGACGCGGTGTGCAAGCGATTTTGACCTTTGACTGGTAAATCGACGGAGTCCGCCATTGTACATTAATATACATTACAGCTGCTGTGTGTGAAGGCCTTCAAACTCGTGAGTATGTCATAATATGTAGGTTTGTGTGTTCTTTTAATGTTAACAAAGCAATTAACATTGGCAGGCGGTACCAAACGTCCAGCGTAACCAGCTGCAGCTAGTCGGCGTGACGGCCATGTTCATCGCGAGCAAATACGAGGAGATATACGCGCCCGACGTCGGAGACTTCGTATACGTCACAGACAACGCGTACAGCAAGGCGGACGTGTTCCAGTGCGAGCGCGAGATCATGTCCAAGCTGGAATTCTGCCTCGCCAGGCCGATACCGCTCAGCTTCCTTAGAAGGTTAGTTGGTTGTTCTTAGTGAATTTAATTCCTCAGAAGGATAGTTAGGTGACCGTTAATACGTACAGCAAGGCGGACGTGTGCCAGTGCGAGCGCGAGATCATGTCCAAGCTAGAATTCTGCCTAGCCAGGCCGATACCGCTCAGCTTACTTATAAGGTTAGTTAGTTAGTTGTTCTTAGTGAATGTAATTCCTCAGAAGGATAGTTAGGTGACCGTCAACGCGTACAGCAAGGCGGACGTGTTTTAGTGCGAGCGCGAGATCATGTCCAAGCTGGAATTCTGCCTAGCCGGGCCGATACCGCTCAGCTCACTTATAAGGTTATTTAGTTAGTTGTTCTCAGTGAATTTAATTCCTTAGAAGGATAGTTAGATGAACGTCAACGCGTACAGCAAGGCGGACGTGTTTCAGTGCGAGCGCGAGATCATGTCCAAGCTGGAATTCTGCCTAGCCAGGCCGATACCGCTCAGCTCACTTATAAGGTTAGTTAGTTGTTCTCAGTGAATTTAATTCCTTAGAAGGATAGTTAGATGAACGTCAACGCGTACAGCAAGACGGACGTGTTCCAGTGCGAGCGCGAGATCTTGTCCAAGCTGGAATTCTGCCTCGCCAGGCCGATACCGCTCGACTTCCTTAAAAGGTTAGTTAGTTAGTTGTTCTCAGTGAATTTAATTCCTTATAAGGATAGTTAGGTGACCGTCGACGCGTACAGCAAGGCGGACGTATTCCTGTTCGAGCGCGAGATCATGTCCAAGCTAGAATTCTGCCTCTCCAGGCCGATACCGCTCAGCTTCATTAGAAGGTTAGTTATTATATAGTTAGTTGTTCTTAGTGAATTCAATTCCTTACAAGAATAGTTAGGTGACCGTCAACGCGTACAGCAAGACGGACGTGTTCCAGTGCGAGCGCGAGATCATGTCCAAGCTGGAATTCTGCCTAGCCAGGCCGATACCGCTCAGCTCACTTATAAGGTTAGTTAGTTGTTCTCAGTGAATTTAATTCCTTAGAAGGATAGTTAGATGAACGTCAACGCGTACAGCAAGACGGACGTGTTCCAGTGCGAGCGCGAGATCTTGTCCAAGCTGGAATTCTGCCTCGCCAGGCCGACACCGCTCGACTTCCTTAAAAGGTTAGTTAGTTAGTTGTTCTCAGTGAATTTAATTCCTTATAAGGATAGTTAGGTGACCGTCGACGCGTACAGCAAGGCGGACGTATTCCTGTTCGAGCGCGAGATCATGTCCAAGCTAGAATTCTGCCTCTCCAGGCCGATACCGCTCAGCTTCATTAGAAGGTTAGTTATTATATAGTTAGTTGTTCTTAGTGAATTCAATTCCTCACAAGAATAGTTAGGTGACCGTCAAGGCGTACAGCAAGACGGACGTGTTCCAGTGCGAGCGCGAGATCATGTCCAAGCTGGAATTCTGCCTCGCCAGGCCGATACCGCTCAGCTTACTTATAAGGTTAGTTAGTTAGTTAGTTGTTGGGTGTTATGACATAGATGAGAAAATGACAAAGAATATAAGAGGCACTTTGAAGGCCGGCAAGGTGAAGGCGATTGATGCTTCGTTTTGTTAACTCTGCACTAGTTGTGCTCGCGTCTAGACTCCATTCCCACTTAACATTAGGTGGAGTGGAGTCAGCTAAAGTGTAACGTATAAAAAAAATAGTGGAGTAGAGTCAGCTGCATTGTAACATATAAAAAAAAATAAGGATTTTATAAAAACCGCCGCAGTGGACACAGCTGCTGCTGTGGCTTACAACTGGTACTTACAATAAAGGTATTATATCGGTAAATACCAGTATTTTCCATTTCGGTAACTGGATACCGATTCTTCCACGAATAACCGTATATTACCTCAAAAATACCGGTATCTATCTGCGACGTTGCCAGTCTGTTGGTCACGTGATAAGCAGTGCACTATGTGCACAGCGGCCGTGCGAAATACATGAGTGCAGTTAACCAATCCAAGCGCCACTTATTTATCTACTCGGTATCTCTCGTTGGGGTGAGTAGCACTATTCCGAAATCGTATTGTGTTTTAACTATCACACCAATTATCTAGCTCAAGAGAAGCTTCAAAGAAACTCGTGAAATGGTTACTAGACAACGGGTAAACATACTTAAAATACTTAAATACATACTTATTATACATAAAAAACACCCAGACCCGAGACAATTTAGAAAAACAATAATTTCTAAATTGACCCGACCGGGGATTGAACCCGGGACCTCAGAGATGGCGACACCATGAAAACCGGTGTACAAACCACTCGACCAAGGAGGTCGTCAAATTATTATTCCGAATGAACAATTTAAACCTTTTATAATCTTTATTCCGATTAAAATAAAAGGCTTGTATAGTCAGCGTAAGTAAAACTAAAACATTTGATTGATAACTGAAATGCATTCTGTTCATAATTAGACATAACAATTTCCACTTGATGACAGCCAAATTGCAAAATAAAAATAACACTTTCCAACTAAAAAAATAAACATTTTTATTCTTTAATGTGTCGCAGTCTATGTAAGCACTGCTTAACATCTATCTTCTCTTTTAAAAAAATCTTCTATAATCAGCTCTCTGCGTTTTCTTGTTCAAGTACTTCTATTCATTATATGTAGATAATATGCATTCCTAATTCCACTGCTTATCAATTCTTTACCTACCTCCACGCGTAATGCTATTACGAAAAATAACATCAAATATAAATTAAAAGAGTACTTCCTGAATGAATTAAAATAAAATGTATAAGTATGTTTACTAACTGAACACTGTCGAATCCTTTTTTTCATTTTTTATATTGGTTTTCTTTTTTTGTGAGAATAATATAGTAGTAAGTAATGCGATAACACGAACCATTGTCTTATTGTTTACGTAAGTACATGAATCTGTTTGGTACTACACACAAACTTACGAGGTTTAAGTATTACTTCTCTGTAAATAATAAATGTTTAATTATGTTTCTGTTAATAAATAAATAAATGTAGATATTGTGCCGATTGATATATTTTGCGAACAATTACACTTGCTTCTTTTTTCAACAATTTTATCAAAAACAGAATTGTACAGAATTGTTGTTCATCTATGAGTTCGACTATACTTAATTGGCAATTCGGAATATTGCGATTTCGGAATGGTTGCGATTTCGGGATAGTGCTACTACACCTTCGTTCGCACTAATGAATTTGGTTGCTTGGAACCGGTATAAGTACCTGTATTAATATCGTATAATGCCGGTACTACTACAATCCTACTTACCGGTACTCATCGGTTAACCTGTATTATGAATACCTGTATCAAGTCGATACCGGTACCTACTGGTAATTGAAAATATCGGTATTTCAAACCCTGGTCGCAACACAGCTAGTCATATGAGTATTCCAAAGCGCACAGGATTAGCTTGGTGCACAGGATCAACTCATGTTTGAAATGTTCATGTAACTGTGTAATGTTTATAATAAACATTTCTCCTCAGATTTGTGAAAGCAGCTCACGGGACATCGAAGAACCATCATTTGGCCAAATATTTCGTCGATCTCAGCCTGGTCGAGTACTCGATGGCGCATTACCGACCCTCCGAGCTGGCAGCCGCCGCCATCTGCCTATCCTTACATCTGCTTTCGACCAAGAAAATTGAAGATGTGTGGACATCAACGCTGTCGTATTACTCTGGCTACTCGCTAGAACACATCGACCCTATCATGAGAAAGTTAGCCAAACTAGTCATCGGTGTCGAAAGCTCAAAGTACAAAGCAGTTCATAACAAGTATTTAGACACGACGTTAGCCAAAGTGTCGAGCTTGCCACAACTCAAAGGGGAAGCCATCTATGAATTAGCGAAGTTACCATCGAGTACGCCGTAAAGACTTAACACCGTATTTTGGGACTGAATTAGCTTTTATTGTGTGGTTATAATCTTGTGATGACTTTTGTCTTGTGGCATTGTATTGATACCGTGACAGTGGACTGAGTTTTATATAAGATTTCTTTTAGGTACCTGTTTTGCTTGCCTTGGATAATATTAGCATATAAAGTAATATTGTGCGAAGGCGAGATTTTAGATAATCTTTAGATAATGTTGACTAAATGTATTTATGTATTATTATTGTAACGTAACTGTATGTTTGAGTAATTGCTGACTATTTGGAATTGTTATTGTAATTTGTATTGTATTTATTTGTGTCATCATCGATTTGTGAAAGTCTTATTGTATTTATCGAGGTTTCAAAATCTCATCTTAATCTATTCTTGATTTACATAATAATCAATTAAAGGCGAACTTTTTGCCAGAGATGGTATTTCAAATTTAGTAATTTTTAAATAATGATCTAGCTAGAATAGTGGGTATTCTAAAAAAATACGGAGCAGTTATGTACTAAATGTAAATTTTGGTTCTAAAATGACAAATGAACCAAAATATGACAATTTTAATGAGACTTTTATTATATTATAAGGCGAGGTATTTTGTAAGACATTTTGCTTAATGTAATTTGATAGACCTGTGATTAGAATATACGAAGTAATTTGTTGAAAATAAAAATATGTTTTACGATACATAGGTACTCATTTCGTTTTGATTTTGCTATTCTCATATCCCCTTGACTGCCATGAAGACTCCTAGAGGTTGGTAACAATAAAATTGTTACCAAACTGCATTATGCAGTAGACTGTCGTAATTCAATTTTATTATGCATAATATGCGTTTTTAAATTATTTAAGAAAAATAAATAAATTGAGTCCTATTATTCCATTCAATTCAAAAGTTTAAGGTGGATTAAGTCCATAAAGAGTTAGTTACAAAGGTTCTCAAATCAAAGTAATAAAAATAACAAATTTTAATAAAATGAAAATAATACGTTATATTTGTGACGAATGAGTGTCCGACGCTGCACAGAGCTGTATGATGGCTGCTCATTAAAAGAATTCTACCGACCTACTTCCTTTGGGGGCCGTAAAAGACGACTAATGGACTAAAGACTGCACATACATCCAACAGCATAGAGCGGCGATCAATTTGACCCCCATTTGACATTGGAATCAACGTAACGCTCGTCATTTAGCGAACGCTAAATTTTTAACTGGAAGGCTCGAATCACACCGAAATGGCAGCGGCGCGACTGCTCGCGGCCGCCCGCGACGACGGCTCGCGCCCTCCCGCGACGACGGCTCACGCCCTCCCGCGACGACGGCTCGCGTGTGCTTCAAGCTGTAATCCTCATATTTGAAATCTTAATGAAAACGAATTTTGACAACGCTAAAAAATAGTCATGAAATAGTCATAAATAGTCGTACATGTAAAAAAAATAGTCGCATTATAGTTTCGGCGTTATAGCTATAGGTTAGTGAGGATTATGGCTTGAACGTCAAGCTGTAATCCTCATTTCTGGTGCAAGCAAACGGTAAAATCTTTCGGATTGGTTTAGGTTCCAAAAAATAGTCATGAAATAGTCGCAACGACATGCCAAATCTCAGAAATAGTCCTTAAAAGATTCCAGAGATATAAAGGTGCCCTGGTGAGGATTATGGCTTGAACATTTGAAAACTTCAAATTTCTCCGTAACGCCTACGATTTTCGGTTTAAAATGTGTACCAAAAAATAGTCATGAAATAGTCGTTTAGAGTGATAATAAATTTGAGCTGATTTAATTTCAAAATAAAAAGTTTTAACTTTCCACACATTTCTGTGGATGTACAGTCGTGTTCAAAATTTGTAACTTCATTTGATATGATTGTGAAATATTACGCTTAATATATAACATTACTTCCAATTAGGCGTTTTCCATGGCAGCTGTTATAATTAAACAAAAAAACAAACATTTATGTATATTTTTTTATATAATAGAAGGTGGCAAACGTGCAGGCGTGTCAGGCAGGAGAGTAATCTTCGCCGCCCATGGACACCCGCAACACCAGAGGAATCGCAGATGCGTTGTCGGCCTTTAAGGAGGGAATAGGTTTTAGGAAGGAATAGGAATTGTGTGGGGGGGGGTGGGGGGAAGGGCCTCCGGGACCCTCACTGGCCGGACGAAACACAACAGCAGCAAGTGCTATTATTTCACGCCGGATATTAGTGAGAGGGTGGTATTACGCCGGGCGAGCCGGCCCAATGCGTGCTGCAATGCAGCGTGGCTCTACCACTCAGTCAGTGTCACTCATTTCGTTGTGCACTACTAAAAGCGGTCGAACTTAACAATAGATAACAATACCATTCATTGGAAAATAAGGTGTGCTTCAAGCTGTAATCCTCATATTTGAAATCTCAATGAAAACGCGAAATATGTATAGTAGAAAATTTGCAAAATGTCGGAATCCATTTAAAAGCTTATTTTCCAATGAATGGTATTGTTATCTATTGTTAAGTTCGACCGCTTTTAGTAGTGCACAACGAAACGCATAAAGAACAAAATATTTTATGATAATAGCAGCTTTACCACCTAAACAAAAAGGCTCAAATTTAAACGGCAACGCATTCTAGATAATACTTTTTGAAATTGAAAGCGGCAGCAAGGTACAGGGTGGTGAAACTATCTAAGATGTTTTACATTATTTTATACCTATGCATGTTATGAAGAAAAACAGCATTTAGTTTAAAAAAGTTCATTTGTCTCTTTGAAACTTTAATGTAACACACATTTGTTGTTATTAAATAACTATGTTAACATATATAATTCCAACAAAAACCAGAAAGTACCTATAAATACAAAAAAGCTGGGTCCATGGCGCCATTTTGAGTAGCGCGCTTTTGTTTCTCGGTATTAGTCAAATAGCGCTATCCTTGTCTCTACTCAAACGCATCGATCGCAGTGCGATGGGCAGAAGTTGGTTTTGCTTGTTATGATATTATCAAGTTCAGTTGAATGTAAGTCAAGGTCATAGATCACGTGTGTCGTTAGTTGTTGCATTCGCAAAATTTTGAAAAAAAATGACTATTTGGTCCAGTGATATTGAAATCATGAAATAATTTGTGATGGGTACTCTGGTGAAGGATTTTAAATGCCTAAGAAACCGTATGAATGTATTTATGAACTTTTACGAAGACGCGTTGTCGTTTTTGAAGTTATTGTGAGTATAAAACGTACTTTCGACTTAGATTACAATTAACAAGCCACCCGTCCGGTTTCGTCCGTTAACGATAGAGACAAGGATATATCGCTATTTGGTCGATCCCGGATTGATACAACCACAGACGTATAATAACGTCTGTGGATACAACAGACGCTACTCTTGGAGTGGAAGGTTCTGTTACTTTTTAACATTAGTGATACCTTAAACGATGAACGATTCGATGTAAGTAATTAAAAGTTGTTGATATTGTTGGTGTCTGATTCGTTTATTGAATTTGTGATTTTAGAATATGCACTATCCCTATTAAAATTTTCTAGAAACATAAACTGAATGAACTAATCCAACACCAACAGATATTGAACTAACTATGATAAATAAGATCAAAACTAATTGCTGTGATATAAACATATATGTACTGAGATTTAAACAAGTTATGTAAAGCAAGCTTTTGATGGTATAAACATAAATAAGGATAAGGGGGTTAAAGTTAATCGCGTCCGTAGGTTTACCCTTAAGACTCTACACGTGACCCCTGGGTGGTGCTAAATGAGTGACACTGACTGAGTGGTAGAGCCACGCTGCGTTGCAGCACGCATTGGGCCGGCTCGCCCGGCGTAATACCACCCTCTCACTAATATCCGACGTGAAATAATAGCACTTGCTGCTGTTGTGTTTCGTCCGGCCAGTGAGGGTCCCGGAGGCCCTTCCCCCCCCCCCCACAATTCCTATTCCTTCCTAAAACCTATTCCCTCCTTAAAGGCCGACAACGCATCTGCGATTCCTCTGGTGTTGCGGGTGTCCATGGGCGGCGAAGATTACTCTCCTGCCTGACACGCCTGCACGTTTGCCACCTTCTATTATATAAAAAAAATATACATAAATGTTTGTTTTTTTGTTTAATAACAGCTGCCATGGAAAACGCCTAATTGGAAGTAATGTTATATATTAAGCGTAATATTTCACAATCATATCAAATGAAGTTACAAATTTTGAACACGACTGTACATCCATAGAAATGTAGGGAAAGTTAAAACTTTTTATTTTGAAATTAAATCAGCTCAAATTTATTATCACTCTAAACGACTATTTCATGACTATTTTTTGGTACACATTTTAAACCGAAAATCGTAGGCGTTACGGAGAAATTTGAAGTTTTCAAATGTTCAAGCCATAATCCTCACCAGGGCACCTTTATATCTCTGGAATCTTTTAAGGACTATTTCTGAGATTTGGCATGTCGTTGCGACTATTTCATGACTATTTTTTGGAACCTAAACCAATCCGAAAGATTTTACCGTTTGCTTGCACCAGAAATGAGGATTACAGCTTGACGTTCAAGCCATAATCCTCACTAACCTATAGCTATAACGCCGAAACTATAATGCGACTATTTTTTTTACATGTACGACTATTTATGACTATTTCATGACTATTTTTTAGCGTTGTAAAATTCGTTTTCATTAAGATTTTAAATATGAGGATTACAGCTTGAAGCACACCGGCTCGCGCCCTCCCGCGACTGTTCGCGCCCGACCGCGACTTGCCTCCTGCTATTCCTATGCACAGTTTACATTTAAGGAAACTTGCTGGATACTATCAGCGGCCGCCCGCGACTGCTCGATCAGTCGCGCGCCGCCTCTGCGTAGGAGTCGTCGAAGTGCTTGCGGCGACGCGGGCAGCCGCGCGACTTTTTAATTTTCTCAAGCGATACTATGCATTATAATAATGCACATAAAGTTTAAAATCACATTACAGTAAAACTGCTCGCCGCTGCGCTGCGCGCCGCTGCCATTTCGGTGTGATTTGTATAAAGGGCTAACCTAAGTAACACCATTCTATGTTTAAGACATCAGATGATAAAGGCACTATGTAACTTATAAAATGTTCTGAGTTATCATGCAATTCGCTTATAATGCTGTATTTTTTTATATATATTATATTTATCAAAGAATGAGACTGGTATTGAAAGAAACATTAAAACATTGCAATTATTTGCTTTGCATAGTTTAGTTCACATAACGTGTCCATGTCTACAGCTTCCTCATTCGACATAGAGAAATTCTAAGCATGCCATATTTTTGTGCATATTATGTGCAATCAAACGTTTCAGTCCTAATTTTTGTGCCACCACAACTTCGTTACTATGAGTTGTTTTATGTGTGTAAGCTGGAGACACGTGTCACCAGCTCGCACACGCCCGTTAAGACAAACCAGTGAGGTTAGGGTTTTGGACTATAGCTAGAAATTTTGTGCATAATTTGTGCACTAGGAACAAAAAAAACTAACCATCACACTCAAATACTGTTGAAACAACGATCATAAAACTGTGTGCGAGCTGGAGACACGGGTCTCCAGCTCGCACAGCTGTATCTTCGTAATTGTTCAAGCTACGGTTATGAATTATACCTCAAAATTTTGTGCAGAATTTGTGCATAAGGCACAAAAATTTTCAAAACTTTAACTCAAAAGGTTTTTGAGCTACGAACCGATAAGTATGTGTAAGCTGGTGACACGTAACACGGGCTAACACATGGTGAATTACTGTAACTGTATAAGATAGCGCTTCGTTTTAAAGATCAAATAATACGTTATAATTTGTGCACACACGAGGCAAAATTTTAAATCTCTGGGCCTCTTACTTTATAAATTATAAGCCAAAAACTGTTTTCCCGCCAAAAAATTCAAAATAATGGCTCGGAAGCGGCTAAGCGCGCCGTTGCCGTTCCGTGCGCTACACTATTGCCACTTTTAGACTAGGAGCCGTCTGTTAAAGCGATGCGCGACGCGACTAATTTAGTTTTACTATAGGCAGGTACCTAATAACCTACCCTACTTTTTATTTTAGATATCTCACACACGAATGTCTTAGTTATTTTTTGTTGTTGAGACAATTAAATAATTAGATTTGGCATAATGATAAACATTATGGAGGAGTGCAGAACGACAAAATGGTTGAATACTTGAGCCTAATTCGATAAAGAACGGATGCTTTCCAGCAAACTAATCGCTATCGACCGTCACAGAATAAATTTTAACCATTGAAAGTAATTTATTTTAATATTAGATTGTATTACTTCCCATGGTTAAATGTAAATAAATAAATAAAAATAAATGTACTCTATGGTGATCGATGACTTTGCGATTAGTCTGCTGGGGCATCCCAATGTAATGCTAGGGCCACATTATCGCGCTAGCGCGAAGATTTGCGTTTTCGCGACACGTCTGGCCAAACACTTCGCGTTAGCGCGTTGTATCATGGCGCTGACGCGCCGCGCTGTTGGTAAATTGCCGCACATCAAGGATTTTGTCGCGATAATGTTCGTGCGGCCACATTTCCTTCTCACACTTTAGTTGACTGCTAGACAACTAGAGGTGTGAACGTGTTGCAAATACGACTATCGATATTATTCTGTTTCGATAATTATGGATTGGAGTAACGATAAAGTATTAATAGTAATACAATATTACGAATTAATAATTAATAAAAATAATAAAGATTCAATAAATAGTAATTATTTGCCGACATGTAATAAAGCCCAATCACCTCTTCCATTTTTTCCGATAAAATTAGGAGTAGGCGATACAAATCGTATAAGGTTACTGAAACGTATTTATTGCATCAATACGCGTCAGGAATGCGGTGTGCGTTGAGATCACTATATTGTACGTGATCGAATTCAAGAATATTGTACCGTATCCCTGATATTTATTGAGTTATCATTAATCTGTAGTTTTTAACAAACAAATGTGCTTGTAAAAGTTTAATAAAATAAAATTATTATAAACGTTCGATGCCTTCTGAAACTATATAGTGGAAAAAAACACGATATTGCATGAATTTTTAATAGTCCGTAGATATGGTCGATACTGTTATCACCGATATTAAATTTATGTAGCTATAGTTTAACACTTTGCAAGCGGGCATTTTATTACGCGCATCTTCCTGTGCGCCGGCCTTTTTCGTCATTATTGTAAATTCTATAGAAAAAGAACTATAATAAAAATTAATTTAATTGTGTTCTATCTAATCGTTCTGCTGCTTACCTATACTAACCTCCAGTTATGGCTTCTTTATGTAGATGTTGTCCATCCGCAGTAGATCACCTAGATTCAATAGTAGGCCTACCTTTGTTATCTTATGAGTAAGTACCCCAAGTTATTTTCAAATGCTAGTAAGTAGGTAGATGTTAAATTTTATATGTACCTATTTCAAACCCAATCCACAGATAACGAAAAAAAAGATACTTTTATTATTTTTAATAAAGCTATTTCAAATTTTTATTTTACCAGCAGTAAGTAATTCTTACTTTTTCTATTTACAAGTTAAAAAGTTTGCAAGTTACCAATTCTTCTATGTGTTGATGGCTTACCGACCCCTTGTCAGAATGGTTGATGGTTTAGTTATCGTAGCGTAGTAACTGTTTTTTAGTTAACGTGCCATAACTAAAAATTCTTCATCTCCTATGGGAGTAGTGGTCAAGACGAATCAAACGAGCGGAAACTCGATGGGGTTGTGTGGTATTATTATAAAGTTCCTGTGTCCTTTTTCTGGCTCCATCATCAGACCCTGAACACTATTTCTCGATAAAGTACTCGTCAAGGCGATTCAAACGACCCCGAACTCGTTGGGGTAGCATGGTTTTATTATAGAGTTCCTGTGGGCTTTTTCCGGCTTCATCATCAAACCCTTAACACTATTTCCCAACAGAGTACTCGTCAAGACGATTCAAACGAGCCCAAACTCGATGGGGTTGCATGGTTTCAACACCGAGTTCCTGTGGCCTTCTTCTGGCTCCATCATCAGACCCTGGGCCCTTTTTTCTAACAGAGTATTCGTCAAGATGAATCAAACGAGCCCAAACTTGATGGGGTTGCATGGTTTCAATACTGAGTTCCTGTGGCCTTCCTTCGGGTTCATCATCAGACCATGGACCTCGTCTAGTCGTCTCCCGTCAGAGTGCTCATCAAAACTAATCAAATGAGCCTGAATGGGGTTTCATGGTTTTCTTACAGAGATCCTGTGGCCTTCTTCCGGCTGAATCATCAGATCAGCTCAATGACACCATAATATTGCATTGTCATCCTGTTCTGACCTATGTTCAAAGTTGCAAGTCTAGCTCATCGGGAAGCTAGTATAAAATCGTTTGCATTTGTCGACAAATAAATAAACAAATAAACGAGAAAGCTACCTAATAAAAAAGTGGTAATAAAAACATACAGGCAGACTAATTTTATCACTACTTATCATATTAATGAGGTTATTGTAAATACTTAAAACTAAGCATAGCGATATTTTATGAACATTCATAAATAAAATAGACTGCTTTTATTTTAAATTAACCAATTTCCTATATCAGCAGTCTCCTAGTCTAAAATTCTCGGTATAGGAACGAAACGATCGAGAGCGCAAATTAAAATGACACTAAATTAAGCTAGCTCTCAAGTTCAAACTCGATTGCAATAGTGTAGCGCACGGAACGGCAACGGCGCGGTCGGCGCGCGTTTAGCCGCTTCCGAGCCATTATTTTGAATTTTTTGGCGGGAAAACAGTTTTTGGCTTATAATTTATAAAGTAAGAGGCCCAGAGATTTGAAATTTTGCCTCGTGTGTGCACAAATTATAACGTATTATTTGATCTTTAAAACGAAGCGCTATCTTATACAGTTACAATAATTCACCATGTGTTAGCCCGTGTTACGTGTCACCAGCTTACACATACTTATCGGTTCGTAGCTCAAAAACTTTTTGAGTTAAAGTTTTGAAAATTTTTGTGCCTTATGCACAAATTCTGCACAAAATTTTGAGGTATAATTCATAACCGTAGCTTGAACAATTACGAAGATATAGCTGTGCGAGCTGGAGACCCGTGTCTCCAGCTCGCACACAGTTTTATGATCGTAGTTTCAACAGTATTTGAGTGTGATGGTTAGTTTTTTTTGTTCCTAGTGCACAAATTATGCACAAAATTTCTAGCTATAGTCCAAAACCCTAACCTCACTGGTTTGTCTTAACGGGCGTGTGCGAGCTGGTGACACGTGTCTCCAGCTTACACACATAAAACAACTCATAGTAACGAAGTTGTGGTGGCACAAAAATTAGGACTGAAACGTTTGATTGCACATAATATGCACAAAAATATGGCATGCTTAGAATTTCTCTATATCGAATGAGGAAACTGTAGACATGGACACCACATAACGCCTTTAACCAGTTAATAAAATGTATTTTTATTAAATGTTACATAGTGCCTTTATCACCTGATGTCTTCTATTAATCCTCATTCAATTGTTCTGTGGTTAAGATCTACTCGTGAGGAGCTCGATGGCGCAACGGCTAGCGCGTACGGCTTGCGATCTTGCCCGCTAGGCAACTTTCGGAATGGCGGGTCGCCTGATGGGTGACCAATTAAAACATCTCGAGCTCTTCCGTGCTTCGGAAGGCACGTTATTAAGCCGTTAGTCCCGGTTGTTGTCGTAAGATGGGAATCGTTAAAACCCACCAACCCGCATTAGGCCGGCGTGGTGGGTTATTATGGCCCAATATCCCCACGTACTATTGTCCACGTGGGAGGCCTGTGCCCAGCAGTGGGACGTTTATAAGATTAATTATAAAATATATTAAGGATCGACTAGTTTACAGACACTTTGCGAATGCTGACTCTGACTACCTATAATATAGTCTGCATTAAGTCTGAAACGCTAAGGAATAGACAGGGAGCGTTTGCCACATGTCTACCCAAAATATCAAAGAGATCGTATAAGCAATTACTCTTACGACTTTGGATCGAAAAACACGTTCGTATGAAAGATCCTGTTATTTCAAAAAGCCGAATAAAAGCAGTTTCTCGATTTATTAGCATTCAACGCTTTTTGGCTCTATAAACATGTCGATGAAACGTAGACTCAACGAATTCGTATCGCATTGATAATACTTAGTATAAAGATTCTCTCGATCGCCTTCGTTCAACCGTAAGTCTTATGACAGCTCTTTGAGAGCAACTGAACTGCTAATTTGTCGTCAAAGTAGCTTTCCTAGCACTATCTTTCTACATTTTGACATTATTGTAGAATAAAAGCTGTTCATTCAACTTCATTCAAGCATCTCAGTTACTATAACAGCACTTCATATCATAATTATGATAGCATTCTGCAAGGCTTTCATTCGACTTAACTATTAAAGTTGAGAAAACGCTTTAAAATGACCTATTACAGCCCCAAAGATGTTCTAAACATTATTTGAAAAAAAATCATACAGCGTAACAGTGGTATAAAAGTTCATTAGGAGCTTTTCCAACACACTTGCTCGTAAAGTGGCTCTTATTACACCGATTTCAGTTCATTTATTACACACTAGTTCGGTAATGTAGTTAAAAATTTAATCTCGACCAGAGCGAAGTAATAATAGCATTTTCACTCCTCTTGCTCAAAAAGACCGTCGTTGTAGTAACGTTCCAGAGCGAGGAAAAAATAGCTTTTCTTGCCCTAGCGTAAAAAGTTTTTCGTTTTAATTTTTTTATTATTATTATATCTTAATTAACCTTTGGCTGTCGCGTGTAGCATTAAGCCAGTTTCAAGTGTTTTAAATTATAATTATTTAATATTGTACGGTAGAGAGAAATAAAATGGAGTCTCACATCACAACACGTGTTGTTGATAAAAGAACACGGGCGAAACTCCTTCTTTTTAATTTTTGTTGTCAAATGACAATGAGCCTACAAAAACAAAAAAGTCATTAGTCTTATGTAGAATAATCATGAATAAAGACTCGACTTATTACTGTTTACATAAATCAGCGATATACATAAATCAACAACTTTTTTTAGATATTTATTTAAAGTTTATGGTAAAATTAGTAATCATTTGAATCTATGGACAACACAGACCACGCCCACACAGTCCACGCTTCAGCAAGAAACAACTACACAGTCTGCACATGTGCTTAGTTGGTGAGTCTATGCTGTCTAGCCGCTCTATGCTGTTGGAGGTATACATGTGCAGTCTTTAGTCCGTTAGTCGCCTTTTACGACAGCAAAGGGAAGAGAGCCCAAGTAACAAAATGTGGTCTTGTAGTGGTTCCGGAGCCAGGACTATAACAGGCTAGTAAAAGTTTATAACCACAGAAAAGGGCCCATTTTATACGAGTACTTTTGCTAATCAACACTCATACTAGACTTGGCGAGCACCACTTAGACCAATAATACACTTAAAGTTGGACTACGCAGAACTATCTGCTCCCGCGAAGCCAACTATGAGCATCTAATAGAACCAGACACCACGACTTAAGCCCATAATACACTTATAATTAGACTCCGGAGAACCATTTGCTCCCGCGAAGCTCACTATGATTATTTAATAGAACCAGGCAGACTTGTAACGTACTCCGCACTTCTATTACTAGCTACTTCAAACACTTGTGAATTGATGTTTTGTTGTGCAGTTGTGGAGTAAAATAAAAAAAATAAAAGTAACTTCATCTTCATTCTATTTATATAAAATGTATTAACAAGTATTTTGCACGTAAAATTATACATGCATACATGTTTGCACCGCAAACGCGTTTGTATTTTCGGTGGAGTATATTGTGTTTTACATCTCAATTTTTGTTCGCCTTTTGAACATAGCGTATTTACTAAGTTGTGTTTAAAAATAATATTAGTTCTAACAGCATTATCGCGCCATGTTGTGACGAAATAGGGTTCCGCATACAAATGTCTTATGCTTAATTTTAATAACTAAGAGTTTATTATTTTTATGTTTTAGTTGTGACTTTGATCGAACTATCATGGTCATATTTCCATTTGTTTATATCCAATTTTTTTATAATTTAATAAAAGCCAATGACTCAAAAGAAATCAAAATGGCCGTGAAGATGCGAGAAATATTAAAAGCAATTGTTTTCTTAAATGGACTTCACGAAGATATCTTTGGACACTAATAGTTTTACAAGAAACCTTTTTAAAGAAATGAAGACTATAACAGCATTCAAGAGTCCACAATAATACCAAGTACACTTACTCTTAGAAGAAACCACTGTAGAACTAATTCACTTATAATTGGCACATAAAGTTGACTTATACACTCCTATAAGGTCAAGTAACAAGTGCAAATGGTTTAAGTCTATAAACTACTATTACTGGCGTATGACACTTATAGCGGATTTATAATTACTTCTTGTAGGCGATTATAAGTGTAACTTACTGGAGCAAGTTTTCTCAAGTGTATTTACACCTATACAACACTTTTATAGGCCATCTTAGCCTTTACTGCGCCTATAATTTCGTTCTATATACGACTATAAGTCAACTTATAAGAACAGGTGTACTATAAACCCAAACGAACTCCGTGTAACCTGTTATAAGCTTGGTAGTAAAACCTGGAACCACTAAAAGAGAGGTACTAGTGCTGTAAGCCTGTAAACTGTGCACTACAGGAGAACTTTGTTACTTGGGAGGGGTTGGTAGTATTATTTTAATGAGCCCATCGCCGCTCTTTGCTGTTGGATGTATGTGCAGTGCAGTCTTTAGTCTGTTAGTCGCCTTTTACGACACCGAAGAGAAGGGAGTTGTAGAAATTTACAGTCTACACCGCCGGAAATATTAAGTGAAGCACAAAATGTTATTGATAGCCTATTACCATCTAAGTCCAAAGAAAAATGTATGCTGGCTTAAAGATTTATACACTAGAAAAACAACAAAAACACGCAATCATTTTCAGAAAATGTATTTTCCTCACAAGTGTGTAGAAAAACGTCGTATGAAACGCGTGTGCATGGTACCTAATTACAATCATCGGCTCCATTAAGCCCTCGCCTTCGGCTCGGGCTCATAACCCGCCTCGATTGTCATGACCAACATAGCACACTTATATCATAATGTACCAAACTGTTAACGCCATTTTGTTGGATCACTGTACAACAACAATCGTATTCGATTTTATTTTGCACAATTTGGACTACAATCGGTGGAAAAAACTTAAAAGAAGAGCTAAGTAAATAAAATATATACACGATTGAAACAATCAACGTCTACATTGGCTGTAACTACGAGGAATATAAATATAATATTTTAATTACCTACCTATTCTTAAGCGCACCCAATTGGTGCGCTTGGCGGAATAGTTTAGTTGCGCTTGGTCTGGTGCGCTTCAAAACGGGTGCGCTTTAAGGAATACCCCTGAAGACAATGAAAATCCAAATGATGAATTTGCAAATTCAATGAAACTATTAATTTACAGCAGATATTTTTTTAGCTAATTGGATGACAGGCAGTTTTTAATTTGATTTTCTGCTTGTTTCATCGACTCATTATCTATATTATACTATTTTTTGTAAAATAGTAGATTATGCACCAAGGGGATAAAGTAGTGTCTTATGTAGCGGGCGCCCCCTATTGAATCCCGAGCGAAACGAAGGATTCTAGCGTTAACTCCCGAGCGTAGCGAGGGTGTTTGCGAGGGAGTTAAGGCAAGAATCCTGAGTGCAGCGTGGGATTCAAGGTCGCCCAAGACGAAGGCACCTTTATCCCCGAAGAGCATGCTCTACTTTTCACACCATGTACGAGACAATAAAAAGCAATAGTAAAAGAATAGTAGATTGATATACAAGGAGCTAAAATGACCCAAACGGACTATATACTGCACAAACATCCTACAGCATAGAGCGGCGATGGGCTCATCAAAGTAATACTACTAACCCCTTTCTTCCCTTGGGTGTCGTAAAAGGCGACTAACGGACTAAAGACTGCACATACTTCCAACAGCATTGAGCGGCGATGGGCTCATCAAAATAATACTAATAATCCCTCTCTTCTCTTCGGTGTCGTAAAAGGCGACTAACGGACTAAATAAATACTGCGATACATCCAACAGCATAGAGCGGCGATGGGCTCATTACTATAATACTACCAATACCTCTCTTCCCTTGGGTGCCGTAAAAGCGACTAACGGGCTAAAGACTGCACATACATCCAACAGCATAGAGCGGCGATGGGTTCATAAAAATAATACTACCAACCCTTCTCTTCCCTTCGGTGTCGTAAAAGGCGACTAACGGACTAAAGACTGCACATTCATCCAACAGCATAGAACGGCGATGGGCTCATCAAAACAATACTACCAATCCCTATCTTCTCTTCGGTTTCGTAAAAGGTGACTAACGGACTAAAGACTGCACATACATCCAACAGCATAGAGCGGCGATGAGCTCATCAAAATAATACAACCAACCCTTCTCTTCCCTTCGGTGTCGTAAAGGGCGACTAACGGACTATAGACTGCACATACATCATACCGCAAAAAGAGCGGCGATGGGCTCATCCAAATAATACTACCAACCCCTTTTCGTCCCTTCGGGTGTCGTAAAAGGCGTTTATAACACATTTGCTCGTAAAGTAGCTCTTATTACACCGATTTCAGCATCGTAATGTAATAAGTTTCACACTAGTGCGGTAATGTAGTTTAAAAATTAGTTATCTTTTGAATCTATCAGTCATTTTCGGAATTTTTTTTTCCTCACTTTGTTATAAAACGTATGGCATACGTGCGCTTTGATAATTACAACCTCTGCTTTCTTGTAGCCCTCGCCTACGGCTCGGGCTGGCAATATAGCCTCGGCTGTAATTTTCATCTTACCGCACTTATATCATAATGTACTAATACGGACTAAAGACTGCACACCTACCTACCTCTAACTTTATAGTAAATGTTCGTATGCGATTTCTATTTATGTTCCAAATTCAAATCACATTAATGACCACGGGTCATAATGAAATTCAGTACAATAATAATGCTCTGCTAGACCTCAGGAGGCCAATTCTCATTTTTCGAGATATAGTCTCGAATCGAGTTTTGATTTCGATCTTTATCTCGACCATAAAATCTCGTTATTAACATTTTGTTCACGAATCTCCTATTCTCAGCGCTAATCGACTTCGAGTTTGATTCGAATTCGAACTTTATCGAGTGGTAATCCAATTTAGTTATTCTGAACATCTCGAACTCGACATTTCTCAAAGGAGAGCCGCTCGAATTGCTTCGAGTGGTCGGCAGTGGTCGAGACGTAATTTCGACTACGAGAAGCTAATGAAACATCAAATAGCGGCGAAATTACGGTGGATATGGAGGAGTTAATTTCCAATTTTGTCGTGGAAGTGATTTAAAATATTGAGAGAGCTCGCTCTCTTTTTTTTTATGAGGTGGAAGAAAACTTTCCACTCCTTAACTGTATATCGGCTTCCAACATTTGTAGAAGCTGCTTCTGCTGTGGCGTTGGGTATTTTTTGTTGACATTGTGACGTTGTGTGTGTCTTGTGAATACTAAAATGATCGTTTCGTCACCAAACAAGCACACAACCACAAACAAAAAACATAAAATTTATCGACGATACGTCACGTTTTAAACAATACAAGTTGTTTAAGGAAATTAAATTTGATCACAACACATTAAATATAATGATTTTTCGATACTTATTAAAAATTTACTTCTTTAATTAAAAAGCAAGTTCAATACATTTAAATAAGTACCTTTATAGTAAAAATATTTGAGGTACGTAGTTGCAACCGGTTTAAAACCGGATGAAACGTGTCAAACGGAACGCATCCCGAATTGATTGCATTAAAAAGAATGGCAATATTTATCAAAAAAAAACTCGAAGTCTATTTCGATTAGCGCTGAGAATAGGAGATTCGTGAACAAAATGTCGATTATCGAGATAGAAATCGAAATCAAAACTCGATTCGAGACTACATCTCGAAAAATGAGAATTGGGGCCCAGGTCTTTAATGACTTACTTTAGGTTAGGTTTGCATGACATATACTCGTAATTTGACATTGTCGAGCAGGTGGTGTGAAAAAAATAAAACTCATTAAAATATTTTGTTACTTTATATTTTTTATAATAAGCTAAGTATTCATATATATTATATGTCAGCCTAGGGACTTATCTTTTAATATAGTTTTTCATTATGGATTAAAACGTATCTATACGTATACTCACATACAGAAAGCCTGGCAGCTTTTTAGGGACTTATGTATACACATTATATTCCTCTAGAGTTTGGATAAATTACAGTATTTTGTTATATTATTAATGGTTTACCATTTTACGTTAAGAAACCCTAAACTAACTGCAATGGCGGTTCTAGAAGTCGTGGAAACCACATTTCTATTTCTCGGCTAAAAGTCGAGTGAATGCTCTGTGTGTGATGATAAATTGATTTTAATTTATACAAAAACATTAATTTTATTCATTATTTGCAAAGAAATGACGCGGCCCATAAAAATATTAACTAAAATGTAAGGAATATACACGAACCATTTTATTCCACATAAGAAAGTACCTAAGACCTATAAGCTAACTTTTAAAAGGTTACAAAATATACCTATTGCCATTATGGCTGTAAAATTGTAAGACATAGTAAGACAAAATACTTACATTTAATTTTATTATCGCTCCTTGCGTTTACACAAACAAAACAACTGACCGTTTCAAAAACGGTATATGAGTGCAGCTTGGTTGCATTCACACGATCAAAGAGTCGAGTAACTGCAACAGCGCTGCTATGTTACAATAGATAAGTCGAATGAAAGAGGTTCTACCGACTTAGGGGAAGCAGATGCGTGGAATAATGGCATACTGATGTCTAATATAGTACTAGCAACATTCGAGTTGCGATTACTCTATATTCTTTCGACTATTTGGCTATTCAATGATAATCTTTCAATATTTACAGCATTTAGGCAGAGAGATGTGCGCCCAAATCGCGTTGAGAGAACATGCACAGATCGTTTACTCGACATTTTGAAGATCCTTCTCACGACCAATAGCTAAAGTAGAAACGTGCTGGTGACTTTTTTACGATATACATTTGCTAGTTGGGTTAGGGGGCCTGGCAAGATCGCAAACCGAACGCCAGCCGCTGCGTCATCGAGCGCCACGGCACTTCCACATTATTATAAGAAAAGCTACTAAGTACCTACCTAGATATTGTAATTTCCAACGACTTAGTCAAAACAAGCATAAGGTTTTCCCCATTTAACATAACAGTCGTTTAATCCGATATCTCAGCCGTTCGGTGGGGTCGAGAGGCACAGAACTGACAGGTTTCATTAAAGTTCGACAGCTTTTAATGGCGAAGGAAAAAGATTTAAATTGAAGATCCTTTCGCGGAACATAAAAGGTCAAGTCAAAGTCAAATCTAGGATAACGATGCTTATCAAGAGCGCTTCTCATTATAATAGTACCTATCTTTATGAACAATATTTTGTATTTTGGCGAGAACACCCCTTTCTAAAAATTTTCTTTGATCTGAATGTCAAAAGGCGTCGGTAGCCAAGCGGATAGATGCTCGGGTTGAACGCGAGAAATCGTGGTTCAATCCCCATAGCTCCGTTAGACTAATGACGTGAACCCACTCCTATACACAATGATTTAACATTAATAGGACAATTTTTTTTTATGTGACTCGTCATAGTGACTATATACATGCTGCCTGATGGTAAGCAGCCGATGTAGTCCAAAATAATGAGAGCGCTCCCCACCGTGGAACAAACACGGTAACAAGCGCACCCATTCATGACGGCCTGCATAAATGCCGTTTCACGCCCCGTTTAAAAGACCCGGGATCATAGGAACTGGGAAACACGCCGAAACAAAAAAAACGGCGCCGGCAGAGAATTCCAAAGCCGAATGGTCTTTCAGAGGAACGACTTGCCAATTTTTTTTATTTGTTAAACGCACATAATATAATAATATAATATTATTTTTTTTAATAAAAAAAATAAAAAGTAAAATATTTAAAATAAAAACTGAAGTTTGGTCTAACTAAACTAACGAAGTTGGCGCAGCGACGTGTAAAGTGAGTCCTTCACCTGGGTCAGTCCTGGCCTGGGCCACCTGCGTCACCAGCGTAGATCCCGCTAAGTCCTTTCCGACCTCATCTCCTCAGCGGTATCTACGACGAGGACGACCAACCGACCGTCTCGTCGGCCACTAGGCCGTCCCGTGTACGCTCGCTTTACCGCGGCATGATCATCCCTCATACTCTCAAGGTGTGAGCTTTTATCTCGCCAATGATGTTCGGTTCGGCTACCAGATCTTCTTACCTTCTTCTCCATATTCCCCTTATAGCCCCCAGATCTTTCTTTCCGCCACCAGAAATTTGGTCTCTTCTATGAGAGTTGGCGTCTCCTGTCCACCACATGGCCACAGGCCTCACAAGTAATAACGGTAATTTGTATATGATCGAATATTCGAATCTCGAAAAGATCTGCTGTACTGAAACGTGAAATATATTTTTAAGAGGTACTTAAGTATTAAAAACTTCGTAAACTAACTAATTTCACTAAGTATTATTATGTACGTTCTACCTTCTAATCGTCTCGAGTGTTCTCTAGACTATGTGTTGCTAATTTTACCCACCTATATTGTATATTTACAAATACAAACATTTAAAATTAAAAATAGAACAATTGCAATGAATTGTGCCCGCTTTATAAACGCTGCAACCGAACTCATCCCAGTGTATGCGGCGAGCGGCGAGCGCCGGCTATGTCCGCGGACATCGCGCCGCCGCCGCCGCTCCGTATTCCATGGCTTCTGCGCCGCAAATTCGAAGAATTTATTAACGCTTGGTGGTAACCCGAACTGTTTTTGTTCCCCCTTTTTCGGTGACCGATCTCCATGCAGTGTGTGAGCAAAAAATCTCGCCCGACTTTCCGCCGCTTTGGGGATTGCGGATTTGTTACACCAGGCCGATATTGGGAAATGTAAATAATGTTGGTGCCTCGCTTTTTACTTAGGTATCTACCTATGTAACATAAAAGTAACATAATTTAGATAGAAAATTAGTTGTAATCTAAATCACCTATTTATTTAGAGTAACTTAGCTAAAAAAATCAGAATTTGCTAAATGACATAGAATAGAGTTGTATAGGTACAAAACGAGCGGCCCGCCTGCGTCCCTTGACTTCTTCGTCTACGTGGACCCCGTAATCAGTGACGAATTTTAATTACATGCCACGTTTGTTAACTGCTTGTGATCGATTTTTTAAAATCTATATTATTGACGACCTCCGTTGTCGAGTTGTTAGCACGCGGGGTCTGGCGTCACGCCATCTCTGAAGTCCCGGGTTTAATTCCCGGTCTGGTCAATTTAAATTTGAAATTTTTTAAATATGTATGTACATAAAATAAACCTTGTAGTTGTCTATGGATTGTTAAGTTCGTTAATGCAACAGCGGCCATGTTGCATTTTTGCAACAAGCACGCGCCAATGTATGCACACAGTCGCCGTAATGCCGCGAAAGCCTGTCTCGTAAATATTTCGCGCACGCAATTTACAGCTTTGGGAATCCTCTTAACGGAATACTGGGGCAGTTAGTGAGCCCCGGATATTTATAATTTTAACGGCGCTTAAACTAAACCGCCATTGTACTGTAGATTGCTTTATAATTATAGCGTTTCATTTACTCACGCTCACGAATGAGTTGTGGTGTTTGTTCGTCTTTCGATTCGTGGACTAAACTCATGAGCATGACTGAACATTGGAACGACAAGAACAACAACTTTATCGGTAGATAATCTTGTTTATGTCGTGATAATTAAACGTGGTAAGGTTTAGTTTAAAACTGAAAAAAAACAAAACCTTTTTGATGAAAAAAAAATCTCCCGAGGAATTGAGAACCTCCCTTAGACTTATAAGATAATATGACAGAATGTAAGTGGTAAAGACTGCTACTTGTAGTCAGTTACAGAACCAGTTGGCTAAAGAGAGATGCTGTAGTCAATTGACTTTGTAAATACTTATAGGTACAACTTTGTAGCCAACAGAATAATAATTTTGCGAAAACATAGCTACAAATTAAACCTTTTTATTTATATGGTACCTAAGTAATTGTTTTTTATCTTACATAATATTTTCAACCTTGAACATTTCGAGACATAAATTCGAAAAGCAACCGTCACCAAGTCTAGGTAAGCTTAAAACACCGAAAAGTTGCTCTCAACAAAATGTTTCATATTATTGTTGCGTTACACTTTTCTACTTATCGCCGAGTTGCAAGTGTCCTGGCATAACACCGTTTCTGTTTCACCAACTTTTAACGAGTTTGGCGGACGCGGCTGGCAGTCCACCGCGCGGCAGGATCTTCTGCACATGTTATACCCGTAGCGGAGTACAAGTCACGTTTTATTTGGAAGCATAAGAGTTACACCCACAATCGGTATTTATGGGCCATACATAAAAACAATATTTAAGCATTATTTAGTTTAACATGTTTTGGCTCTTTTTTATTTCAATTCAAAATGGCGTTTGTATAAAATAAACAATGTTTAAGGGGGCTTAGGCCGTGAAAACGGAAAAATTTGCTGTTTTCTAATAGCTGTTATCAAATTATTTTGGTTATTTTCGCACTGAACGTTTCAATGCTCGATAGAAAAAGATCGTGAAGTTACCTCTAAAATTTCATGGACAAATGCATATTACGAACGTGTTTTATTAGCGTCCCACGGATATGCCACATGGAGGGAACAGGGCGTCCCACGGATATGCCACATGGAGGGAAAGTAACTTGAATATTGTAGATGGAACATTTTACTGAAAGAAGACATTATTTGAATTTAAATAACAATTCAAACTGCATTTATAGATATTTAAATAATTACATGGTTGAACCGGGAAACAAACCCGTTACATGAGAAAAATAATCACCCTGTAGCTTTAACATACCGATCGAAAGGCTTCATCATAAGGATTATTTTTTGCTAAATAACATAGTGTCACAAATAAAAGGAAGACCATGAATTTTATCTTTTTTTAATGTGACACGTCATAGTGACAACATCCTGCCTGATGGTAAGCAGCCGATGTAGTCCAAAATAATGAGAGCGCTCCTCACTACTACTACCTACCTTAGTCGGCAATGAGACCATTTATTTTCCTAGTACGAAATGTGCGTATATTTTTTATGTTATTGCTTTAAAATAAATAAGATACTCAAAGACTATCCAATTAAAATTCGCAAAATGAATTATTTATTTAAAAATGAAAAAAGCACAAATTTCTTTTTGTCATGTTTAAAACACTTAACCTGACCAGCCCTTGAAGTTTTTTGCGGTTTCTAGCAGTCGCCTTATATACAGGATGTTTCTTATAAGGTGTCAAGCCGATGCGTGGTGATAGAGGACTACCATACCATCTATTGAATTCTGCAATTTTTGGTAGTTTTCGAGCTATTTTTTTTCATTTCTAAGTAGGTATTTTATTACGACATCAGTTTAGGTTATTTTTTTGTCAACGATTTTCGTCACCTGAAGAAGCTGTAGACGCCTACAAAACGACCATTTTGAATACCCCAACTTCAGAATGGAATGAATGCTTTAATAATTAGTTCCATAGAATGAAAAAATGTGTCAAGTTTCAAGGAGAATAATACTTAAAAAAACAATAAATATTTTTTCCACTAACAATGTTGTATCACTCCCTTGATTCCCGAAATTTTCAGTGCCGCCCTCGTATTAGGAAGATGATTACTCAGTTATAGAAAAAACTGAACAGAAATGTCTACGCAAAGTCTAGGCTTGACATCTTACAAGAAACACTATATTATACCTAGAGCAAATATGACGTCTACCCCTAAATATTTGATACCTGGGAGGAATCACAGGATGCCCTAGGGGTATTTTGTGATTTATCCAAGGCTTTTGATTGTATTTTACATGAAACTTTGGTCAGGAAGCTTTACCACTATGGAATTAGGGATGCTTCTTTGAGCCTTCTAATCTCATACTTGAGTAACAGGATTCAAAAGGTCGACATTAACGGTAAAAGATCTCCGGGATCAGTGGTTAAAATGGGAGTTCCGCAGGGTTCAATACTTGGTCCATTCTTGTTTTTGGTTTATATTAATGACTTACCTTATTTTGTAAAAGACAGTCATGAGATAGTATTGTTTGCTGATGATATTTCACTTTTATTCAAAGTGAAACGACGACACCCAAATTATGACGATGTGAATAATGCGGTCTCAAAGATTGTTCACTGGTTTAGTGTTAATAACTTGCTATTAAACGAGGGAAAAACCAAATGTGTAAGATTTGTATTGCCTAATGTTAAGCAGGTAATAACTAGTGTACAAATTAAAGATAAGAATGTGAATCCTGTGGACACCACTGTGTTTCTAGGCATCACATTGGATGCCAAGCTTCAGTGGGGCCCACATATAGCTAAATTGTCGAATAGACTTAGCTCTGCGGCTTCTGCAGTAATGAAGATCCGTCAGTTAATTGACGTTGATACAGCTAGATTAGTTTACTTCAGTTACTTTCATAGTGTAATGTCGTACGCCATTTTACTGTGGGGAAATGCTGCCGACATTCAAACTATCTTTGTGCTGCAGAAGAGGGCTATTCGAGCAATATATAACCTACAGGCTGGTGACTCTCTCAGAGAGAGATTTAAGGATATAAGTATAATGACAGTTGCATCACAATATATTTATGAAAATCTTGTGTATGTTCATAAAAATATTTAAATGTTTTCAAAAAACAGTGATATTCACAAATTAAATACTAGAAGTAAGAACAAATTAGCAGTGCCTTATACTAGGCTCCATAAAATAAATAATTCTTTTAAGGGTCTGTGTGTACGATTATACAACAAAGTACCAAATGATATTCAGAAATTAGATCTTGATAAATTTAAAATCAAAATCAAAGAAAAGCTTTTTAAAAAAGCTTATTATAAAGTGTCGGATTATACAGAAGACAAAACAGCTTGGGTCTGAAATGCTCCAAGTACCTACTCCAACAGCTATTTCTAATTGCCTATAATTAATTTATATAGAGCACCATATTTAATTAAAGTATTTACATTCAAATTCATATTTTGTATTTTGTGACCTGGTAACGACACATAATATATATATATTTTTTTGTAGATGTCGTTGCTTCTGTGCGCTGTGGTTTCTTGCGCTTCTTTGCCACAGTTAAAAAATGATGTCCTGAATGGGTGGTAGGTTAAAAAATATTTGGACGTTTCAAAGTACTTATTAATTGAGTTTATTGAATTAATATATTTTGACTATTGACTATTGACTATAGGTAGTTATTTTTGATTAGTAGGTAGGTACCTATTACTAATCAAGAAGAATCCATAAAAAAATAACAGAAGAGTCGTTTTTCTAAAAAAACTATTTAAAAACCCTTCATTTCAATACCCTAATCGATGGGTTTATAAGTAAGTTTATTTTTACGAAGTACGCATTACGGCCAATAGGCTGTAATCCTAGAACACTTTCGTTACTGAGACAAGTAAAAAGGAGTCCTACGCAGCAGAGATTCAGGAACGAAAGGCAAAGTGAGAATAAAACACTTACTATGACATGATAACTTTACTAAAAGTTGACAAGCGCTTGTTTGATTATTTAGTTAGTTTCAGCGACTTTCGTTGTTGACTGTACCTAGGTATTCGTTCCCCAAACTCCGCTTCCGGACGTCTGTTTTAGATTGGAATGAGTAGTCGTGTGATCATAGTTAGTACTCACATATTTACCATCATCACAATGTGTAGTATAAAACATAAGAGCACAGTCAATGATAGATGGATTAGTATACGGCCTCAGAAGAGTTGTATACTTTAGTACTAAGTCATAACAGGACAATTATCGTCGACTGTTCAAATACGAATACTGAAGTTCATTGGGCAAATAAGTCGCAATCAAGACTCAATGGAGCGTCTCGTAGTTCAGGGCCGAATGGAGGGCAAGAGGTCCCGTGGTCACTCTCCAACCAGATGGTTAGACCTAATAAGATCTCTTACTCAATCTACCATGACCGACTGCTCCCACAATGCTACTAATAGAGCCGAATGGAGACGCATAGCGAGAAGACCCACCTATGACCACGACCACTCTGTCAAGAGTGCCCGAATAAGAAGAAGAACTATGTCATAACAACTACTGCGTTCAACTCACTACACTACTCTCACTCACTCACTACATCTTTATATTATTATAACAATAATTGACCAAATACCTAAGTGCGGTGCGGTGGCGGTGGCGAGGAGCTCGATGGCGCAGCGGCTAGCGCGTTCGGCTTGCGAACTTGCCCGTTAAGCAACTTTCGCAATGCCTGGTCGCTGGATGGGTGACCAAATTTAAAACATCTCGAGCTCCTCCGTGCTTCGGAAGGCACGTTAAGCCGTTGGTCCCGGTTGTTGTCGTAAGATGACAGTCGTTAAAACCCACCAACCCGCATTGGGCCAGCGTGGTGGGTTATGGCCCAATATCCCCTCGTGCATTGTCCACGTGGGAGGCCTGTGCCCAGCAGTGGGACGTTTATAGGCTGATGATGATGCGGTGGCGGCACATTAATAGATACTACCGATCCATGTCTTCTTTGGGTGTCGTAAAAGGCGACTAACGGACTAAATACTGCACATACATGCAACTGCATAGAGGGGCGATAGGCTATGTCATGCTGAGCATATGTGCAGTTATTTTTTGGTGAAACGTGGACTATGTCATAACAACTACTGCGTTCAACTTATTAGTTGCTCGAGCACGATCGTTGTCGACTCGGTGCATGTGCTTATGAGTGCGTTTGCTTGTGCGTTTAATAAAATAACCAATTTGTTTTATCTTTGTATTATTATAACAACAATTGACCAAATAAGTGTTGTGCGGTGGCGGCACATTAGAATACTACCGATCCAGTCTTCTTTGGGTGTCGTAAAAGGCGACTAACGGACTTTAGACTGCACATACATCCATCAGCATACAGCGGCGATGGGCTCACCACCTGTCACGCTGAGCTCATGTGCAGTTGTTTTTGGTGAAACGTGGACTGTGTCAATGGAATGGACTGCTTTCGCAGTCCTTTATTGCCTGGGCCCTGTTTAATAAACGTTAAAATTCGACAATTTTGTAAATAAGTCACAAATTTGTTAAGTTCTATGACAAGTGCTGTTTAATAAACTTCACAATTATGTAAGAATTTTACATATAAAAATCTACAAATGTTACAATTACAAATGCTGTTTAATAAACGTTTACATGTGTGAAAAACGTCTTTAGATTTCGATGAAATATTGTATCTACAAATTTGTACACTACTACACAAAATTGTTAATTTCTGACACACTACGAGCCCACCTGTCAAAATCGTACTACAATTTACAAAATATGTAGATGTGTATTTACAATTTGCGTTCAATAAAACAGTTTTCCCTACAAATATGTAAATTATCACGTAAATGTTTATTAAACAGAAATATGTGAATTTGTAGCTACAATTTTACAATTTTGTAGATTTTCCACCATGTTAGAATTGTAAATTGTATTCTTTATTAAACAGAAACTTGTAGAATTGTAGCCTGTGTATATGTATGTTACCTATAGTTAACTAAAGGTTCAACTTTTCTTTATCTCCGAGTTTGTTTTGAGTGTTATTAACGCAAATAATCAAATATTACAAACCAAGGGCAAGTTTAAGATAATACTTATTGATTGTAACACCGCCTCACTCTCCTACCTTGGCCCGCAGCATTACGTGGAGCGATCAGCGATCCGCCGGACGACCATGGGTAGCACTTAAAACTGCCGTTAAAAGGGGCACCGTTTCAAAAGCCCCGTATAAATAACGCAGCCAACACAGCATTTACGCTAGCGACGATATTTTACGATATTCTTTCATTTCCATTTAAGTACCAATTCAACCGGACCACTTGTGATTTTGTACTAAGGGCGTTTAGAGATCTACGTAGCTTCTAAGTACTTTTTAGCCCACCAATCGGGATTGGGCCAGCGTGGTGTGTTATGGACCAATCAACCGATTTGTTATCGATCTGGGAAGGCCTGTGCCCAGCAGTGAGATGATGATGAAGTAATTCTAACGAATACTATGCCACACAAAGAAAAAAATACTTCGAAAATTCAATTTAAATTTTAGCGTTCTCTGTATTAATTTTGGCTACAAATACAGCTCCAGTGAATGACACTACGCCTACGCGTTAATTATGTGAAGTGTCCGGTGTAAAAGTATACTTTTTATTTTTTAGAGTATATTACCTGCCCACTAGCGGCACGCCCGCGTCTTTGTTTAAACACCCATCTCCAATTATCCTGAGAGAGTTTTAGAAAATACTTAATTGTTGGATGTCTAATTATGTCTATTGTTTAAAAGGTCATACCAACAAAATTTCAAGGTTGTACGAGTTCCTGATATTTCGTGATTAAACCACAGTATGTTAGGTACTTTACATAGGTATGTGCGTAGTATTTTGTTTTTATATTATCTTAGTTATTTCAACCTGTACCTGTCTCGCTACAGGCAAACTTCCCTCCAAATCCCATATAATTTTCTCGATTAGCTTCTCTAAATAATTTGCAAAATCAAGATAAACCGTTGCCCTGCCAACGGAAAACAGGGGTAAATTAATTAAAAATATAAGAAGTTTGAATATCATCAGCTTGTTACCTCGTCGGAGGGTCTGGAGCCGTAAAAGTCCCCAAATGGGGTGAAAACTGTCTGCGTGAGCCGTATACTGCCGGCGGGATTAGTGATGGGGCAGTGATCGATACATCCTTATCTTCAATATCCACACGTTTGAAAAGGATATACGTATTTAATAACAACGACAAGCTTGTAAAAATATATTATTTATTTAAAAATGGATTCCACGAGCATATTGACTGCATAAAATAATATTTAGCACTAGCGGGCGCCCGCGACTTTGATCGCGTGAACACCCAGTGATGAATTTCCAAAAAATCTCTCATGCAATCAAAGTCACTATAATTATTTTTAACAATTACAATCACAACAAAAAATTTGTTAGCCAAAAAGCTGAAGCCATTCTGAAGTGAATTGATTTTTATTCATGTAAGCACATTATAATGTTGTGTAACAATAAGAAATCTAAATATTTACAAAGTTTTTCGTATAACTAAATAAATACAACTAAACCTACGTACTAATAGAATTTAAAAACTATAAATTATAAGGCATCAAAAAATTGGTTCACATCACTGTCATTGGGTAACGTGCCCAGAAGACTGGCCGCATTGCCACGCTGAATGGCAATACTGATTCTCTGGCCGAGAAAAGCATGTGAAGAGTCGACCAAACGCTTTGACATCTCTTTGAAGAGAAGATGAGCACTCGGACCCCACGGCCCCATGGTTTCAACCCCAAACGGCTCAAAAATGTAATTACCGATCAGGTTTTTATACTTACGCCGTTTGAGGTTTTCAGCACTCGCAGCAGCTGCACCGGCACAACACGCCGTACTTGAAAGATGTGAAGGCGCAAGGGTGTCTACGCAAGTTGCGTCCCACACCAGAGGCCTTCCTAACTTCCAAGGCAACAATGTCATGCCATCTGGTCTTTTGCCATCGTCCCGAGCCAAACCATTGGGTTCTAGAACAGCTGGCACACCAGCGATGGAAAAAGCACGACGAATAATGTCATTCAAGTTAGCGTGCCGTGCAAAGCGACCCGCGCTCTTAGCGCACGAAAGACCATGGTGTCCGAGGCAAACGACTGCTTCTCCGCAAGAACAAAGATGTGGAGCCCCGCTTGAAGTACCTAGGCGAAGACAGGTAGCGAGCCGAAAAGTACAGTCCTCCAACATAGTCCCTATGTTGGAAGACGGAAGTGCCTGAAGCCAAAGACCCGATTCCCACTCTCCCACAGCCAGTAGGCGAGCACGCTCTGCAGTATTGGTGGACGTATTGATTAAATTATTCCGTACCAAACTGCAAAGTGGCTCGTCCCACTGTCTCTGAGAGGATGGGTTGACGGGCAGAACTGTGTCTCGGCAAGTTATTTTCCAGGCTTCTACAGCATCGGTCAGGCACGGCACCTCGAAGTCAACCAGTGAAGCAGCAAGAATACTCCTGGTTAGCTTGTCAGTGCTGTGGACCGAGGACAGGAAAGCAGGTAAGGCTATACTGGAAATTTTGCGGACGCCGAGCCCACCAAAACGGATGAGAAGAGAGGCTTGTAGCCAAGCTCGGTCGTCCAAGGCCACATTTAAAACTGAAGTTAGGGTCACTCGAATCAAATCGTCAATTTTCTTAATCAATAGAGGGTGTCGCCATAAAGATGAGGAGCGCAGAAAATTTTCAAATTTAGGGCCAAAACAACAATACCGGATGATTATATACGCTGAATGTAAATTAATTTTGAAAAACCGGTCAGATATGTCCTTAAAATTTTGAATTTTTGATTCTACCAAGGATGCTAAACTTTCTTCCAAAATAGGAGAACCTAGCAGGTGAAGCTGATTTGATTGTATTACTTTTATTTCTGGGGCCAGAATTTGGAATTTTGGAAGTATCGTAGAGAAGTTGGTTTGGTCTGTAAGAAAAATTTCGCATTTTCCAAAATTGAAATCCAAACCTATAAATTCAAAAGACTGTTTAAGAAATTCGAAGTCATGAAGCACAGTTTCAGCGTCACCTCCTAAGGTTCCATCGTCCAAGTACCATATGTTAAATTTGGAATTTAATTGTTGAATAATAGGTTGTATTGCTAGGCTGAAAATAACTGGTCCGAGAGGGTCACCCTGTTGGCAGCCAACTGCGGAGTCTAAAAGGATGTCCTTGTATAATAATTTGGAAGGATGTCGGTAACATTGCCAAAGAAAACTATAAATTTGTGGAATTTCTTTTTTGGCTTCTGCCAGCAGGGTATCCCTATTGACAGAGTTAAAGGCATTCTTAACGTCAACCTTAAGAATGACCTCCCCTTTTTTAGAATTTAGAAAAGTTGAAAGGGCGTGTGCAGCAGCCTCGCACCCCCCCTTTGTACCAAAACCAAGTTGATGGGGCTGAAATTTGGCAGTGAGTTGGGTGCTATAATATTTACAGCATACTTTGGCTGCCACACGCCGGTACGTACACCCAACGGCAATGGGACGAACGCCGCCATCCTTCTTGCGCAGGGCACAAAGGTTAGCCCCATACAAAATATCGATGACGGACTCGTGCACATTGCCGGAGAGCATCAAATTGATTAACGCCGTAAGCTCCTTCAAAAGGGACTCACCGGCCGCCCCGGCGGTCCTACACGTCAAGTCCTTGAGGTGTTGGGGTGTAAGGCCGTCGAGACCACCTGCAGAACCACTTCGGAAGGAGCCCACGGCAAGAACCAGTTCGCGGGCTGAAATACTGAGGGAATCAAAAAGAGGATCTGGGGGGTCAGGGAAGAAGAGGCCATCCGCAGGGGCAGGATGTTTGCTCCTCAGAGCTGTAATCGTCTCTGGGGAGTACGGCGCGACCACATCGCTACTAAACAATATCCTAACCGCACCACTTATATCACCTTCCCCTAATTTGGATTCGACATGATGTAAAAGATTTTTTGGATTCATGTGTCTACTCGAAAATTTTGCGTCGAAACTTAAAACCGAATTATTGCAGTTTTCTTTAATTTGTGACGTTAGCGTTTTTTGGGTAGCTAAACTTTTTTGAACATGTAAAATTCTGTAGGGAAAGGTCAAAAGCTGCTCCCAAGCACTCTGAGAGTTCTCCCGGGTTACCAGACTTATGCATGCAGAGAGACTTTGCGCAACCATTGGCCTAGCACCACGGGGAACTCTCTTTAACACGGGAGTATTATTTTTAAAATTTGAAAGAGATTGCCAGAAGGGTTGGGTGTTGTTAAACGGTGTAGGAACTGTAGCAGTAGTTGCTAGGCATGGTGGCACACTACGAGGCTTGTGGACTTTACCGTAGTGTACCCTCAAACCTCGCTCACCTTTGAAAAAACGTGCTTGAGAGCATTGAGGGCATCTGACCAGAGTATCCTGTAACGATGTGGCAGGTTGACTGGCACTTTGGGCACTACCACTACCATCGCCATCATACATACTATAAAAGAATAAACTTACGTAAAAGAGAACTGTAACACTAAAATATGTACACAAATATCAAAATAAAAGTCACTAAAGGAAACTGTCTTTTGTGACGGACGACGTCAACTGCAGGGCGCAGTCGCAGCGCGGGTGAGTCACCACGCCGCGCAACTCCGGTGCGCGTTGCCAGGAGACCAGCAGGGCGTCCCTGGCGACGACGACGTAGGTTTTCGGTGGTTTGTATTTATGATTCTTCTTGGTGTCACTCTTCATGATCAGCTTGTAGACGATGTGGTACACGGACTGCAGCGTGCGGTTTGGCAGCCATATCTTGTAAACGCGGAGCGGGTAGCAGTTGGCACCGAAGTCACAATATTTTTTTTTTTTGCTGTCAATTTCCAGCAGTTCTTCTCACAATTATATGTAGTATTATTATTAAAATTCAGTCATTAATATGTAGTAATAACGTATTATTAGAATAAAAAAAGGAAAATTTAATAGGAAAACCAAATATGTACACGACTGACATGTGTCACCTCGTTTTTAAAATTCATGTAAGTAGAAGAAAAACAGGTTATAGTAAGGTTTTTTTATATAAGAAGGAGGCAAACGAGCAGGCGTGTCACCTGATGGAGAGCAATCACCGCCGCCCATGGACACCCGCAAAACCAGAGGAGTCGCAGATGCGTTGCCGACCTTTAGGAAAGGAATAGGGTAAGGGAAGGAATAGGAATTGTGAAAGAGGGGGTGGGGGAGGGCCCCCTCGGAACTCTCACTGGCCGGACGAAACACAACAGCACCAAGTGCCATTATTTCACGCCGGATATTCGTGAGAGGGTGGTATTACGCCGGGCAAGTCGGCCCAATGCGTGCTGCAACGCAGCGTGGCTCTACCACTCAGTCAGTGTCACTCATTTAACACCACGCAGGGGTCACGTGTAGGGTATCAAGGGTAAACCTACGGACGCGAGTAACTTTAACCCCCAAGGTTATAGTAGATGAAAACCAAAAGAAGTTTAGTGAGGTGGATTGCTTTCAAATAAATTATTTGTTCTACTTTTGAAATATCTTTGCAGTGAGAAGGTCTTCCCCTTCCAACAGTCCCATTCAATTCTTGCCCTCTGCACTTGTTTTCGTTTTTTTCTTTCGTCCATCCTCTCTATATGACTAAAAAGAGGAAGTGCCACTATTTATTGCTACGATAACGAAACGTTAAAAAAACAAACCCACGTCCTCCGCAATCCGCCCAGACTAGAGATCAATTTAGAAAAACTGTTTTTTCTAAATTGTCACCACCGGAAATTGAACCCGGGACCTCGGAGATGGCGCGACTTTTCCGCTTCCCAGCGGTGATTATATTGTACTCAACCGCGCAGGTGGGTGGTAAAAAAAAAGATAAATAAAAAATATTCGATTGTAAATAGGTTTCTTTATTGTTGAAATTTTGCATTCACAATGCTATATAAGGTGACTGCTAGAAACCGCAAGAAACTTCAAGGGCTGATCAGGTCAAGTGTTATGAACATGACAAAAATGACAAAAAAGGAATTCGTACTTTTTTCATTTTTAATGAAATAGGTAATTCATTTTGTGAATTTGAATTGGATAGTCTTTGAACATCTGATTTATTTTAAAGTCGGACGGACAAGAAGAATCAACTTCAAAGACGGCGCTAATCCAGAAATCGATGGCCCACCAGTATCACGTCGTGCAGCTGCTCCTGTGAGTCATAGTAAATAAGTACGCATTCCTATTGGTTGCCAGTGGCCCCTTTCCTGTCTCCCGTAGAGAGTGTTATTAGTTAGTTAGATAGGTAGTTTTTATAAGAAGTACTTACATTTAGTTTTCAAGATTTTCTATCCTAGAAGAGATAGAGATATTTGGCCGAAACAGCGGCACAGTATCAGACGTAATTCTAGATTGCTTAGATTTCATCGCGATTTTGAGTTAGATAGCATAGAAGAAGAAATGTCAAACGAACAGCAACAGTTTGTTCCTGCCCCGGACATGACAGACCGAATTTGGAAAGCCTTACCTGAGTTTGATGGAAATTCTAACGTTTTAATTAGATTTTTAAATATATGTGACCAACTTATCTTAACTCATGTCAATCCAGCCCCGGGAAATGAGTTAAATAACTCCGTCTTAATTAATGGCATTTTAAATAAAATCACGGAAGCATACGGACGTAGTCCTAAGGCTGATCATCGAGATCAAATTAGCTGTAATCATTTATTTTAATAAATATTAAAAGTATATTTTTTAAAAATCCTACCCGACACGACCGGCTCAATTCCGTAATTCCTGTAATGATAGTATTAAGTTTTGTTGTTTTAAATAAATAAACAAATACAAACAATGTAAAACAATGCTGCTTTATACTGTGCCTAAGTGCTTATTACGTACTTCCGTTACTATTTTTAACGTACCTAAGCGAATATTGTATTCTCATACGAATGAGGTGTATCTCAAACCTAACCATTGTATGGTGCAGTCGTTCGGACGAATTAGAGGACATGTAGGCAGAGCAATCGTCACTCAGCACACGTGCCCAATAGCTCACCCCTCATTTGATTTGTTTTCGTGAAGATTAGCGGCCCAAATACGTGCGCCGAGTATTTAGGGGCCGGCTTAGGTGTTCGACTAGTTTGATCCAGTTTGGTTATAACGTGCGTTGCTCTGATAAGACAGAGAAGAGTTGGAAACTTTATACTTTACTTTATACTTTATTGCACAAGAAATTACACTTTGACACAGGTTACACAGGACATATACAAAGGTGAGCTTATCTCTAGAAGAGATCTCTTCCAGCCAACCCTAGCTGTGGTGGGAAAAAGATATATGCGGGACTAAATTGTGCTATACTTATATACGTACTTAAAATACATTCATCAATATGAATACATATATAGGTATATATAAAACAAATACATACTTATAAATAGATAAGACAATATATATTATAATAAATATAACTTACTGATAAACGATTAGTGCGATAGATAGTGCTCTTTTAGTTTGTGTTTGAAAGATTCAACCGATGAACTTTCACGGATACTAGCTGGTAGCTTATTCCACAGTCTAGCTGCATACACAGTGAAAGAATTGTGGAAAAATTTGGTGTTTGCTTGTGGATAGGAAAGGGTTCTGGTATCACAGGAACGTTTGGGACGGGAAGAGACGGGTAACTGTGTAAAACGGGATCGTAGGTAATGAGGGAGATGTGGGAAGTGAAGAATTTTATAAAGGAGGCAAAGGATGTGCATATCTCGGCGAAGACGGATTGGGAGCCACTTTAACGTCAACCGGTACTCCGAAATATGGTCATATTTCCGTAGACCAAAGATAAAACGGATGGCCAAATTTTGCAGGCGCTCCAGCTTGTTAAGCAGCTCCTCAGTAGCATCTAAATAACAAACGTCAGCATAGTCGAGAAGAGGGAGTAAAAGAGACTGAGCGAGCATAATTTTGGTGTTGTATGGTAAGAAAAACTGGAGTCGCTTGAGAGAATGGTAAGAGAAGTGCATGCGCCGACTCACTTCATTTACTTGTGATCTCCAGGACAAAGTGTGATCGATAATGAGACCAAGGTTTTTAGTTTTGAGTGCATATGTAAGATTCACTCCGTCATACGTGATCTTGGGGAGTTTCTCAAAATCTAATTTGTTGTACAACCTGTTGCTACCTACGATTATGGCTTGTGATTTACTTGGATTCACCAGCAATCCAAAAGAGTCCGCCCAAGACTTCACTGCAAGAAGATCTTTGTTAATCGCATCGATTGTACTGTCAGCATTGGATGCATCAAAGTGCTTATAAATTTGCAGATCATCCGCATAAAGGTGGTACGGACAGGATATAACTTTAACGAGCTCATTCACAAATAATGAAAATAGTAGAGGCGAGAGTACCCCTCCCTGCGGCACACCAGCTGTAAGGGGAGCCCATTCAGAAAAAGATTCTCCACTCCTGATCCTCTGACTACGATTACGTAGATAGTCCGAGAACCAACCGATCACCGCAGGGGTAAGGTTAAGAGAATGGAGAATGGAAAGAAGGATATCATAGTCAACAGAGTTGAAAGCGCTGCTAAAATCTAGCAGAATAAGAACCGTGAACAACCGGTTGTCCATGGCGTGCCGGATATCGTCTGTGACGTTCAACAGGGCAGTTACAGTGCTATGGCCAGGACGAAAACCCGATTGATACGGACTTATTAGCTTATGCTGTGAGACATATGAAAAAAGTTGTTTTTGAACAGCGCTTTCTAGGACCTTGGACAGGAATGGGAGAATAGAGATAGGACGGAATTGTGAGAAATCAGTAGGGGAAGTGGACTTAGGAATGGGAATGACGTGGGCTAATTTCCAATCGGAAGGGAAGATGTTGGTTGTCAAGGAATGGTTTAAGATATGTGTGATAATAGGCACTACATCTTCCAGGATAGGCATCAGCATATTACGGCAAATGCCATCCTCACCCACGGCTTTGGAAGTTATGGATAGGATATTCTTCTTAACCTCCCCCTCAGTGACTTCGCGAAATGAAAAGGGCTCACAGTCAGGACGAGCAATCGATTCAAGAAAGAAAATCGTGTCTGCCTTGATGGAGTCAGCAACAGTAACCGGTGAACTTGTGAAATGCCTGTTTAGTTGGTTGAGGTTAGGTAAATCACCAGTACTGTTGCGGTCTCCACCCACACCAAGCGATCTCAAAAACGTCCAGATTTGACCCGGAGGTAAGTCTTCTATTGATGTGTGAATGTATCGTCGCTTGGCATCCCGACAGAGCCGATTGCAAAGATTGCGCAGCCTCTTGTAAGAAACAAGGTTGTCATCATTTGGAAATCTCTTCAGGATTGACTTGGCCTTATCCCTACGCTGCATTGTTTTCTTTATCGCAGGCGTCAGCCAAGGCGCAGGTAAATGTTTGACGCGCACTGGTCTGAGTGGGGCATGTGAATCAAAAAGTTGTGTTAACAGTTTGTTGAATATTGAAACTTTCTCATTTACAGTATCAGCATCACACAAGGCAGACCAATCCACCCTAGCAAAGTCTTCTCTCAAGCGATCCACACAGATACCACCAAAATTACGTCGGAAAATTACTTTGGCTTTAGGTTTGGGGGTGCGTACACGATATGATAGATAGAGAAGGTCATGGTAGGAGAATGGAGCAGTAGTTTGTCCGTGTAAAAGGACTGAATCTGGTTTTGATACTATCTGTACGTCTAGAAGAGATGGCTGGCAGTTAGGAGAATGATGGGTGGCAGTGAGTGGCAGCAATTCAAAGTTGACAGAAGTTATAATGGAATTAAGACGTGACGAGCGAGAGTTATCTTTTAATAAACAAGTGTTAAGATCACCCATCAAAATTACATGATCGTAAGAAGAACTCAGGGATTCGAGGGTTGCTTCAAAAGAGTCAAAATAATTAACATTAATGTTAGGGCTGTAAACAGCTCCCACTAAAATATTAGTGTGGTGTAAACTAAGCCTCAAAAATAGGTACTCCAAGGATCCAGTGTAAGTGCTAGGAGACTGACTGACGACAGAGCATGGTATATGGTCTTTGATGAAGATACATACACCTCCACCACCAGATCCAACTCTGTCGTTACGGAAAAGTTTATACCTATTTAGAGTAAAAAGAGGGGACGGAAGAGACGGTTTGAGCCAGGATTCGGATATTAATATTCCGTCGACTAGGCCGTTGCTAAATGATGCATTTAAGTCAGAAATATGTGCAGGGACACTCTGCGCGTTAATATGCACTAGGTTAAGGTAGTGGGATTTATTGCGAAATATAGATTGAAGCTTGACATTCAGAGAGAGTTCATCAGAAGTAGTAGAAATATCGCTACAAGCACTTTCAAATTCATCGGAAGAGTCATCAGTAAAATAATCTGAATTTATAGACATGCATACAATATAATAAACTATGACTTGAGATAAAAATAAATATAATAACTACTAATAAAATTATATATTTATAGTTAAATAATACTAATAAAAAAAATAAAAAAAAACAAAAAAGCTAAAAGTAAAACCTCCAGCGAGCGTTGGCCATACGTTAAACAAGAACAATCAACAAAAATCTTCAAAACGCAAAAGCAATATTATATGAAAAGGTAAAAAATAAAAATATTGGAACATCGACAAACAGTTTTTGAACGCAACGCCACATTGACACTGACATAACAGCTGACATTTGACATTTGACAAACTTAAAGGAAAACAAAACAGAAAACTACAAACGTACCTACGTAACGTGCCTACATTAAAACAGAAACAACTTTGTTAATTTATGATGGTATCTGAACAAATTTCCAACTCAAGTAACATCAGATTATTGAATTACCTCACACTAGCTAATTGAGAACTAAGCTGAGCTAAATTGAGAAAATTAACTGCCTGCCGTGGATGGAAAACTGGCCTGCAGTTGTTGAAGCTCCGCCATCACAGTTATCTTCCGTCGAGTCTTGTCCGGCAGCAGCACCACTATGGTGCCATCCGAAGACCAACAGTTTTTCACGCCGAAACGTTGACGGGCAGCCGTAAACACGTTTTGCCTGGACTTTGTCAGAAACTCCGATAGTGAAACTCGCGTACCCTTTAACGCCGTCTTAGCTTTCCATACAGTAGATCTGTGACCATACGTTGTGAAGCGAAGCAACACAGGGCGAGCCCTGTCCTTTCTAGCAGCACCAAGACGGTGGCACGTCTCAATGCAGTCAGGCCGGAGTTGAGTCAGCTTCATACTCTTTAGCTTCTCGTGTACTCTGGCAGAAACATTCTCGTTGGGGTCTTCTGGCAAGCCATGGAGCAGCAACACTTTACGCCGAGAGTGAGTTTCTAGTCGATCCATACCTGTGCTGAGAAGATCAAGCTGCATCTTCAATGTGTTCACAGCCTTAACTACAAACGTTTTGAACTGCTGGTAGTCTGCAGATAGCGCCTTGACAGTCTGTAGTTGTGCTCCAGGAACTGATGACTCTGCATGCTGTTGAAGTGCCTTTTCAAACTCCTCCATGCGAGCGTGGAACAGCGTAGAGAGGTCCTGAATAGTGTCATTGACATTGACAGTGTCCATGTTCAGAAAGCAAGTACTTTGGGACTGAAGATGTTGTGATGAGGTGATGAGATATGGAATTGTGATTGCAGTGAAAGTGTGAGTGATAATAAGTTAATGCCAACACTCACTGGTACATTTACTAACACATTTAGGCGAAATTAAAACTGAAACTGAAACGAAAGGACGGTAGTGGTGAATCATTTAAAGACTAAATTTTATATTTATTAAGATAAGATAAGATAAGATAATTATAATATTAAGTTAGGTATGTTGGTTTTTTTTCAGATAACCGTGTCACGTAGCGGTGAAAGAATACTACCACCCTCTCTTCCCTTGGGTGTCGTAAGGCGACTAACGGACTGAAGACTTCACATACATCCAACAGCATAGAGCGGCGATGGGCTTACCACTTGTCACGCTGAGCACATATGTAGTCGCTATTTGTTGAAAAGTGGACTATGGCAGAGGACTGCTTTTGCGGTCCTCATTGCCTGGTCTCTGACTAACCCTTCGGGGATGATAGTCGTGATTATATGTATGTAAATGAAGATCATCTCTCTCCATTTAATGTGAACTTGCTGAGCAGTTCAGTATCAGCCGGTTTAATAGCAATACCGGTGAAATAGCAGATAAGTTGAAATCGGAATATTATTTGTTTGACAATTGCTTTGTCATTGTTATCAAATAACGGTGAATGAATTTAAACTGAAAATATGTAAAATTGCGAAATAATAGCTTTAAATGTTGTTATATAATGTGTTCTTATGAACAACTAAGGATTTTACGAAATAAACACTGAATTGTGTTGCTCTGAAAAGTGATTTATTTGTTATTATAACAACTTAATCTAATAAATAACATAAGCTCTTTTCAGAGCAACACAATTCAGTGTTTATTTCGTAAAATCCTTGGTTGTTCATAAGAACACATTATATGTATAATGTTTGTTTTTTAGATTCATCATCAGACTACTTATAGTCGTCACACTGCTGGACTCTGGCTTTCCGATATGGACAACAGGACGAGAGATAAGGCCATAATCCACCACACTGGCACTTTGCGGGTTGGTTGGTGTACTTTAGATTCACATAAATAAACGTAATTGTTATTATGTTATGTTACATTGCATATTTTCGTCATGTCCAATTACAAAGACATTATATTATCCTACCGCACACGTAGGAGAAAATCGGGCCATAACCCCCCACGTTAGGCCCTCTCGGGTTGGTTTTAATAATTACTTACCTTCTTATAACAACAACCGGGATTAACGGTTTAATGTATGCATTCTGAAGCACGAGAGAGCCCGATATAGTTTAATTTGGTCACCTATCCAAGGATCCAGTAATGCAAAAGTTGCTTTACATGCATTATCATAATACGCTCAATGATCAGAAAGCTGTGTAAGTTTGTAAATGTGCAAAAGTTACTATTGCGTTTGAGTTAAGTTTTGACAGATAGATCTTAATGCTAAGTAAATAAGATCGAGAATCAAAACTCTTAACTCAAACGCGATAGTAACGTTTGCACATTTTCAACTTACACTCATCGTTCTGTACCCCAAGCACGAACCATTATGGTACTAGTTAAGGTAATCGTAATCGTATTATTTTGTATGAAAACCATAAAGTTACTAAACCTTTTTCATACAAAATAATACGATTACGATTACCTTAACTAGTACCATAATGGTTCGTGCTTGGGGTACTGGTCTCTGCACCATCGACAGTATGGACGGACGTCATGTATTAGTAAGTAAGTAATCTATCGTCACATCTATTTGTAACATGAAACCGGAGAAAGGTGCTGGAGACAAGTCTACCTATAAAGATTACTGGCATTTTTTAAATTGTTTTTTTTTGTCCTTTTGCTGTAAGATTTTGTCAACTTACATTAAACACACACAGGACAAGGACAAGTCTCAGTATTTGTTTTTTTTTATAGCAGAAGGAGGCAAACAAGCAAGCGGGTCACCTAATGGAAGGTAATCGGAATCGCAGACGCGTTGCCGGCAATTCGTTCTGTATTCTGAGGGACAAAAAATTAAAATAAATTAAATCTATTTATTAACAAAAGCATTTCGTTGCTAACTAAAACGTTGTTACTAAATTTTAAGATTATGTTGTACAACTTCCTAAATATATAAATAAACAAACAAAGCCTTCTCTCCAAAGACACCGTTATAGGTTTGGTAGGTTTACTCGTATGTCTCGACCAGTGTACCACGAATTACGTAAACGGCCCCCCAGATTTACAACGTGTGATCAATAAATTCCATACGCAGGGACGGGTTCGAATCCGCGTCAGCGATACCCGAGCCCCGACCGATTGCTCCATCCATCTGCTCAACGCTGACCCTCGATCAGCCAATGGTATATAAGTGCCAAATAATCGGCAATTTACCACTGAAAAAGTGCACGACCCAACTGAGATATGAAGGGAGCGGATTATTCTAATCGGGCTGAGGTCTGAGCGGTGATTTCACATATCTTGCTACGTTCATAGGTGGTCGTATTTGATTTGCGCATTTCGGTTTCCCAGTTTGTATGGGAATAATACAAATACAATCTTCGAAGCTACAAATTTTTTAAACTAATGAGCCAATTTTTATGAAACTTTGCATGCTGAAGTAAAATAGAGACTAAATACTCTGTGGAAAACATTAAAACAACGTTTATTTAACTGAGATATTATTATTTAAAGTCCCCCATAGAAAGTTTGAATTCGCAATAACTCAGTCAAATATATATTTTTTTAATATTCATATAATCACAACTATTATTCCCGAAGGGTTAGTCAGAGACAATGCAATGAGCACAGCAAAAGCCTCTACCATGATAGTCCACTTTGCCCCAAATATCGACTGCACATGTGCTCATCGTGACAGGTGGTGAGCCCATCGCCGCTCTATGCTGTTAGATGTATGTGCAGTCTTTAGTCCGCTAGTCGCATCGGTATTTTACTTTAGCATGTAAAGTTTCATTCGAATTGGCTAATTGGTTTTTAAAGATTTGAACTCCAAAGATTAGGAAACTCCAAAGTTATGAGAAGAAAAACTCGAACGCGTAAACCCAAATAAAATTAAAATATGTAAAACAATAAAATGGATACATTGTAGGTATTCGTTGGTTAGATGTCCAATTATGTTTACAGTGAAGGTTAACAACAGAGCTCGCTTCAAATACCAATATATTTTTCCAACATACAATCAAGTGCTAACCTGATACAATTTTTCAATAACAGTTGAGAATGCTCAGTGAATCGTACACAAAAAAATACTCTCCCAAACTACGTGCGCACATAGGCTTTTTTATCTTGAATAGCTCAGTAGTCAAACCATAGAGCAGGCTATTAAATAGCTTATTGTGAGTAGCACGTAAAACCCGACATTGAGTTGAAACGAGTCTCAACGACGTCTCATAGTACGCCTACTATGCACGGGGGGCACTTAGACATGCAATTGTTACAAAAAAGCTATTTGTTTCTTTTTATCACAATGATTTTTTTTTCTGTTGGACTGGCGACTAACCATTGGTCTACGAAAGCTAACTGATTCCTTACTCCATGGTTGTTTCTGACTTGGGACATTCAGTTATCAATTATTGTATACCGGGTGCTTCTTATCAACATATTTTGAAAAAAGCTGTAGAACATAAATATAAACCCAATAGCACCTTATTATTATTTGTTGGTAATAGAGGTAATCTGAACAAAACAAGCCTTCTAAAATGTTTAGAATGTTTGAATAAGTTAATTGTAAAGAAAATTATATTGTTTACATTACCTTATTGTAGTAGTTTGCCACAGGAGGAAAATTCTATTAGACATAAGCTTAACCTAACAATACATTTATTTTGCAAAAATGACATAATGCATTTAATTGACACTAACAATTATGTTAGTAATTTTTATTTGACAAGAGATAGTTATTATCTGGCAAATTATTTTAAGCGACAAATAGCTTTATCGCTATCCTATTGTATTCAAACGTCAGCCAAAAACTTGGCTAAACAAGTTGCTTCTATTGAGCAATGTATATTTGACATAGACGTCAGTAGTGTTTCTACTCACATTCCAATTACTTATTTAAATTAAATTATATGACAAAAGAGGAAAACTCTTGCGAAATGTTTGTTAATAAAATGAAATTAAATGAATGTAAAAATAGCTTTAGCAAAAGCCCATGTCAAATATTAAATTTAAAAAATGTACAATCTTTAAACATTGTCCACCAGAACATCCAAGGAATGATGGGCAAAGATTTGGAGATTGAATTGTTCATGAACTGTAATAAAATTGATATTCTTTGCATAACAGAACACTGTCTTAAAGACCATCAGTTCATGTTCAATTTTAAGAATCATTTGGTAGGAAGTTCGTTCAGTCGAGGAAATGCAATACATGGTGGCTCCTTAATTATTGTTAGTAAGAAGTTTAAATTAAAGGAACGCAAAGACATAGTGAGCCTCTCGGTTGAGCGAACAATAGAAATAGCTTGTGTGGAGTTGGAGCAGTTTGTTGTATTAAGTGTGTACAGACCTCCTTCAGCATCATATGATTATTTCGAAAAAGTTATGGATGAGGCATTACATAAAGTCCGTAATGTAGGTAAAACAATAATTGTTTGCGGGGATTTTAATATTAATTTGTTAGAAAATTCCACGATGTCAACTAAAATTAAAAACCTATTTCTATCATACAACTTGAATAATTTATTTTTGGAGCCGACAAGAATAACTGCCAGTTCGGCCACCTGTATTGATAACATATATACAAATGTAAAACCACTGGCTAAGCAAATTATTAATAACCTGGACTCTGATCATTGTGGCCAAATGGTCAGCTTTCCACACCAGCGTAAACAAGTGACGAAAAAGAATATCACTGTTGTACCAAAAACTGCAGGTCGGCTGGAACGCTTTAAAAGCAATCTAGATAATAAATTAAATTATTTAGAATACAATGACAACCCTAATGTCTTTTATAATAATTTTTTTAACATTTATTGTTCAGAATTTAATAAAACTTTTATTCCAAAAAAGATCTCAGTTAGTGGTACTGTAACTTTTAATGAATGGGCTACAATTGGTATTCACAGAAGTAGGAAACGCCTTTATGAACTTTATGGTGAACGCAACTATAACACCAGCGATGACTTCAAATTATATGTTAAAAATTATTCGAAGTTATTCAAAAGAGTATGTCGATTAGCCAAGGCAAACTATCTGAGTTCTAAGATTAAGAATAGTAATGACAAAATAAAAATGACATGGAATATTATAAATAGTGAAACAGGAAAGGTCAAAAGTCGTAATAATGAGTACAATTTAAATTGTGATAATAAAACCTTGACTTCTGATGCTGATGTTGCTGCAGCATTTGAGAGGTTTTTTACTGACATTCCAGTTTCAACTACAAAAGCCTTGATTTCCTCCCCCACTGTAGCTGAATCTGTTTTGAAGGAGAATGTTAAAGATTGTGAAAATAATTTCAGTTTTCAAAAAATTTGTGTTATAGATATAATAAAAACATTTAACACTCTCAATAAAAAGAAAACTGCTGATCTGTGGGGTAATTCCGTGGACGTCGCTAAATCTGTAATTATGACAATAGCTCCAGTTTTAGCTTGCATATTTAATGAATGCATTGACTGTGGTGTTTTTCCTGACCTCATGAAATATAGTAAAATAATTTCATTATTTAAATCAGGTAGCACTTCTGACCCCTCTAACTTTAGACCTATTTCTGTGCTACCCACATTTAGTAAAATTTTTGAAAAGTTAATGCTAGATCAAATGCAAATTCATTTTTATAAAAATAAACTTTTACATTGTAAACAATATGGTTTTACTAGGGGTCGCTCTACAACTGACGCCGGTGTTGAGCTTTTAATCCAAATATTTGATACCTGGGAGGAATCACAGGATGCCCTAGGGGTATTTTGTGATTTATCCAAGGCTTTTGATTGTGTTTTACATGAAACTTTGGTCAGGAAGCTTAACCACTATGGAATTAGGGATGCTTCTTTGAGCCTTCTGATCTCATACTTGAGTAACAGGATTCAAAAGGTCGACATTAACGGTAAAAGATCTCCGGGATCAGTGGTTAAAATGGGAGTTCCGCAGGGTTCAATACTTGGTCCATTCTTGTTTTTGGTTTATATTAATGACTTACCTTATTTTGTAAAAGACAGTCATGAGATAGTATTGTTTGCTGATGATACTTCACTTTTATTCAAAGTGAAACGACGACACCCAAATTATGACGATGTGAATAATGCGGTCTCAAAGATTGTTCACTGGTTTAGTGTTAATAACTTGTATTAAACGAGGGAAAAACCAAATGTGTAAGATTTGTATTGCCTAATGTTAAGCAGGTAATAACTAGTGTACAAATTAAAGATAAGAATGTGAATCCTGTGGACACCACTGTGTTTCTAGGCATCACGTTGGATGCCAAGCTTCAGTGGGGCCCACATATAGCTAAATTGTCGAATAGACTTAGCTCTGCGGCTTATGCAGTAATGAAGATCCGTCAGTTAACTGACGTTGATACAGCTAGATTAGTTTATTTCAGTTACTTTCATAGTGTAATGTCGTACGCCATTTTACTGTGGGGAAATGCTGCCGACATTCAAACTATCTTTGTGCTGCAGAAGAGGGCTATTCGAGCAATACATAACCTACAGGCTGGTGACTCTCTCAGAGAGAGATTTAAGGATATAAGTATAATGACAGTTGCATCACAATATATTTATGAAAATCTTGTGTATGTTCATAAAAATATTGAAATGTTTTCAAAAAACAGTGATATTCACAAATTAAATACTAGAAGTAAGAACAAATTAGCAGTGCCTTATACTAGGCTCCATAAAATAAATAATTCTTTTAAGAGTCTGTGTGTACGATTATACAACAAAGTACCAAATGATATTCAGAAATTAGATCTTGATAAATTTAAAATCAAAATCAAAGAAAAGCTTTATAAAAAAGCTTATTATAAAGTGTCGGATTATACAGAAGACAAAACAGCTTGGGTCTGAAATGCTCCAAGTACCTACTCCAACAGCTATTTCTAATTGCCTATAATTAATTTATATAGAGCACCATATTTAATTAAACTATTTACATTCAAATTCATATTTTGTATTTTGTGACCTGGTAACGACATATAATATATATATATTTTGTAAATGTCGTTGCTTCTGTGCGCTGTGGTTTCTTGCGCCCGTTCTTTGCCACAGTTAAAAAATGATGTCCTGAATGGGTGGTAGGTTAAAAAATATTTAGACGTTTCAAAGTACTTATTAATTGAGTTTATTGAATAAATATATTTTGACTATTGACTATTGACTATTGACTATGGTGCAGTAAGTCCAACTGGGTAACAAAAGTGTTCGTGTCTCTATACAAGATAGAGATCTTGCATGTTTTTTTTCAGATGGTGACAATTGGAGTTGCCCGGTATAGAATTGGCGCTTTCAGGCTCCTGACAATATTGTTAACCCCATTAGGGTTTCTTCGCACTCCGACCATCTCCCATTCGTTTAAAAACAAGAAGTTAGAGACGTTGAGCTGTTATTTTATCCATCTCTGTGGTCTAGTGGCATTCTAAGACCTAGAAGTGTGGGGTCAGTCTCCTTGTGACCACGGACCCTGCAAAGTCTACGGAACTATAATCGTACTACTACTAAGTATAGTAGTAGTTCGAGTAAGTTCCGAAGGTGAGGTGAGGACTTTTCCCTGTAGTAAAAAAAGTATTGACTTATACGAGTAACTTTTCCCTGCAGTAGAAAAGTATTGACTTATACCACAGAATAACTAATAGTACTACCGTACTTATACGAGTAACTCGTATTAGTCAATACTTTTCTACTGCAGGGAAAAGTCCTCACCTCTCGCGATTTATCGCCATCCTTAACTATTCTGGGTTAATAAAAAAAGTGTCGCGTAGCGGTGAAAGAATACTACCACCCCCTCTCTTCCCTTGGGTGTCTAAAAGGCGACTAACGGACTAAAGACTGCACATACATCAAACAGCATAGATCGGCGATGGGCTCAGCACCTGTCATGCTTAGCCTATGTGCAGTCGCTATTTGGTGAAAAGTGGACTATGGTAGTCAAATGATAGTGGACTGCTTTTGGTGTCCTCATTGCCTAGTCTCTGACTAACCCTTCGGAGATAATAGTAATTATATTTTTTTTACATAAAAAAAGAAAAATATACACAAGTAGAGATCCGTATAAAGTGTTTTATTTCAAGCAGTTAGATCACAAAGAGCTCGTTGGCGAACCGTCTAGCCTAGCGTGTTTAGGTTGCGATCGTGCAAATTAAGCCACTTCCGGCTTTAAACATCTCGAGCTTCTCCGTGCTTTTAAGACACTTTAAACAGTTGCTACGGATTGTTGTTGTCAAATTGGACAATTAATATTAATAATAAGACATATGATAATCCTCAACATATAAGTAACATTTTTAATGATTTTTTTATTAATTTGACAAATACATTTCAATATAATCAGAATGACATTAATAAAACTATGAATATAAACAATAATCTACTAATACTATATTTTTACAACCTACTGACGAAAATGAAATTTTGGGAATTATTAAATCTCTGAATAATACGAATTCTACAGGACCAGATGGAATTTGTACAAAAATTATCAAATTATCCGCACAGCACATATGTAAACCATTAAGCTATAATATTAATCTATCATTTGAACAAGGAATGTTTTCAAATGTGTTAAAGAACTCAATTGTCATACCCTTACTAAAAAAAGGTGACGCTACTGATGTCCACTACTATCGGCCTGTAACTCTTATCCCAGTTATAGCTAAAATATTTAAAAAGGCTATTCTAAATAGACTATGGAACTTTGTAAAAAAACATGATTTACTTCAGCATGAGCAGTATGGATTTCGTGAAAATAGCACTACATCTCTTGCTGGTTTTTTATTTAGTAAGGGTCATTACAGAAGCAATTAATAATAAATTACCAATTACAGCAGCGTTCCTTGATATGAGCAAGGCATTTGATTTTGTGGACCACAAGCTTCTATTATATAAATTGGAAAGATATGGCATAAGAGGAAACGCATATACGTGGCTCTATAACTATTTACAAGATCGAAAGCAATGTACAGAGATAACAAAAATTGTTAGTGGTAAAAAAACTACCATTCGATCGTCAAATAAACAAAACTTTTTTGGTGTACCACAAGGAAGCGTACTAGATCCATTCTTGTTTTTAATGTACATTAATGATCTTCCTAATGCCACACATCATAGAACTATATTATTCGCTGATGATACAACATTACTTATAAAGTGCAATTCGAGAGATGATTATGAGAATGACATAAATAATGCTTTAAATAGTGTCGTTAAATAGCTAAATGCTAATAATTTAAAAATTAATGTAAATAAAACAAATATAATTCAATTTCAAACTAATAAAGCAAAAAAATTAAACCTTAATATAAAATACGGCAACAATACAATTGAACAAGTGAAAACTAATAAATTCTTAGGTATAATTATGGATGAACACTGTGATTGGAAAGCGCATGTTGAGCATACCTGTGACAAATTAAACAAATTTGTCTTTGCATTAAGGCGTTTACGTATAACCGTTTCTGCCGAAGTGGCGCTCAGCGCATATCATGGTTATATCTCATCTGTGATTGCGTATGGAATAATGCTATGGGGCAATTCAGTCGAAGCAAATAAAGTTTTTATGGTTCAAAAGAAATGCGTCAGAGCCATATGTGGTACAAGGTTCATGGAAAGTTGTAGGCCATTATTTAAAAGACTAAAGATACTTCCGTTGACTTGCATGTATGTCAAGGAATTGTGTATATATGTAAAACTACATCCAAATTATTTTAAAAAACAGTCCGAAGCCATTTCCAGGAACACAAGACATGTACATAAACTGTATTTACCTGCATGTAAATCCGAGATATATAAAAGAAATGCATACCATATGGCTATTCATGTTTATAATAAGCTAACAAATACATTTAAGGACTTATATCTTGTTACTTTTAAAAATAAATTGTCCAAATGGCTCCTTGAAAATTGTTTTTATAGTATGAATGAATTTAATAATTATAAACATATTACGGATTAATGGAAATTAATAAATTTAATAATGTGATTCAATATTATAGATAGATGCGGTATGATTTAATTAATATAATTATATAATTTTCTACTTATTTCAATATTATTGTGATTGTCTTATTGATTATTTTTTTGTTTAAATTTGTTCTTTGGATGTATTTTTTGTGACATTTGTTGTTTTTTTTTTATATAATTTTTATTTAGTAATCGCTTTACAAGAGACGATTTCTTATTAATTTTGTAAAATCACATTTTTAAATATTTGCACACCAATAAACTGGTAGAATGCATTGGCTCAAATGTAATAATAATAAGAACTGTACCTGTATTTTCGCAAATAAAGATATTATGATTATGATGATTATGATTATGTAAGATGGCGGTCGCCACTACCCACCAGCCTGGCCAAGCGTGGATCACTACAAGAAAAAGAAGCACATAATTAACATCATCAGCCTATAAACTCTCTATTCCTTCTGCATAGAAGAAGCACATAATAAGCACATAAGGACCGCGCAATTGAACTCTGACACATTACGATACCACAGGATATCAAGGTTAGGTTAAGTAAAATTTTTAAACACTGAAAAATGACGACAACCTCAGTCGGGAATCGAACCACGCACCTTCCGCATTCCGGGCGGCTACCTTGAACACTTGGCTACCGAGGTCTTCACCCGTCGAAATTTGTCAGTGCTTTATGCTTATGTTTTTAGTCAACATTGCTTCATCAAATCTTAGAAGTTTTCATCTCTGAGATCCGAAAGAAATATTTTTACAAATATTTGAACATTCGGTTAAGATGAAGCTGCGTTATAGATTAAAGTTTTTTAAAAATATATGTGGGGGATTGGCATTTAAATGTAGATTACTATTAATGTTAGCATTAAAAACAAATGTTTGAAGAAAGCAAATTCACCGCAGTTATTAATACGAATAAGAAAACACGTGCTTGTCCATTGCCACGCTCCCCACGCCATGCGTCATTAGCGACTTGTTTGTGCTTCAGTATAAAAAGGTCATGCGCTAGCGCCTTCCGGGCATTCTGTACTCAACTGCGGAGCATGACAGAGCTCTGATCGTCGACATAGTATTGAGGTATGCTATGATGGTGTAACTAAATTATGTATTGTAGTACATAACTGTGTATCTTACAAGAAATAGTAGTAAGTACCAATTTTCATTATGTAAAATGCGAAATGGCTAATTATTTTAATAAATTGATATTACTGTAATTATAATTAACACTAAATGTGTGTATATTGTTACTGTCTGCCAATTAATCTGGTTTTTATGAATATAAATTGATCAAAATCATTACTCTCTTTTCTTAATCTCCCACATATATTTTAGCGTTTTTATTAACGCTTAAATATACTTAAGTAAAATTTTTAAACACTGAAAAAAGACGACAACCTCAGGCGGGAATCGAACCACGCACCTTCCGCATTCCGAGCGGCTGCCTCAACCACTTGGCTACCGAGGTCTGGTTTTCACCCGTCGAAAGTCAGTGCTTGATGTTTATGTTTTTGAGACAACATTGCTTTATCAAATCTTAGAAGTTTTCACCTCTGAGATCCGAAAGAAATATTTTTACAAATATTTGAACATTCGGTGAAGATGAAGCAGCGTTATAGATTAATGTTCTTTATATATTTTAGCGTTTTTTTAACGCTTAAATATACTTAAGTAAAATTTTTAAACACTGAAAAAAGATAACAACCGCAGGCGGGAATCGAACCACGCACCTTCCGCATGCCGGGCGGCGGCCTTAACCACTTGGCTACCGAGGTCTGGTTTCCACCCGTCGAAAGGCAGTGCTTGATTCTTATGTTTTTAGTCAACATTGCTACATCAAATCTTACAAGTTTTCACCTCTGAGATCCGAAAAAAATATTTTTACAAATATTTGAACATTCGGTGAAGATGAAGCTGCGTTATAGATTAAGGTTCTTTATATATTTTAACGTTTCTATTAACGCTTAAAAATACTTACTTATTAAATTTTAGTTAAAAAACATTAGTATTTTTTTTCAGTTTTTAAAAAATTTACTTAAGTAAATTTTAAGCGATAATAAAAACGCTAAAATGTATAAAAAACATTAGGTTAGGTTTACCTTTACGTTACACGTGACCTTTCGTTCGCCCGTATAATTATGACTATTATCCACGAAGAGTTAGTGAGAGACGATAAGGACTGCGAAGGTAGTCAGTCTTCTGTCATAGCTTTTCGCCACTTTTCACCAAATAGCGACTGCCCATGTACTCAGCGTGACTTGAACCCAAGGTATTCTTTAACCGTTACTCGACACGGTTACTACGCGAAAGGTACTAGATCCTTTGAAATTACAGGGCACAATGGCATAAAACTGAGTTTCAGGGTTAAGGCGAGTCACCGGTAAATGCGGGCAAAACTGTTTTGCTAGATGAAATGAAATAAAAACTATTAAATTACGCTTTTATAAAAATATATAATACTCTTAAGGATGTTGCCTAAAGAATGTGCTAATTTATTACGCGATTAGATGTACTTTACTAGATTATAAAAATCCCGAAAACAGGCCAAATAAAAGTCTAGAACGGATGTTTTCTCACATTATTTTAAAATTTTCGACATAATTTTTACATGTAAATATTTATTTTGAAGTACTACAGAGAACCTGCTAATTCATTAAATACTATAAAGTCTATATCGGCAAAAAACGTATAAAAACCTACAAAACATGCCTATTTGCGCCGCTTCGCTGTTATACCCGTCCCGTACCGTCGCGTCGTACGTCGAGAGAGCGGGAGAGAAGCGCTCGAAAGGACTTGCCTTAATTAATGACTTGCTCGTGATGTCCTTCCTTGGTATCGCGCGCGTCCATGAGCTGTGTTGGCCGCGTACCATCATGCTCGTTATTTGTACAAGTGGATCGAAGAAAGACTGTTCCCGGACCAGAGGACGTTTATCACACACCGTGGTAATACGAATTGTTTAGGGTTAATTCGGAGCTTGTTACTAAGTTTTCATTCAATATGTGTGGATGTACAGTCTACAGTACCAGCTTTGCGGCCCAGAGTTCTAATTCACACATTGTCTTGAGTTCGCTGCAATGTAAACAGTATTGGCGCAGAAGCTTAACTTAGCTTAACGTAAGCTAGCTTGTATCAATGTTACAAGTACTACAAATATCATGTTTCAATAAAACTATGAAAGTGCATGGAATGGGTTTCCTACTAGCAATATTTGGGTTTATCCCAAAGCTCTAGCTACTTCGGAAGATGTGTTAAATACTACGCGCGGGATTCGAAATCTTTTGACACACTGAAAGCACTACTAATATGGTATCGTCCTAGCCAACAACATCTGAATAAAATGACAACAACTAACATCTGTGTGCCTATGTACCTACTTTTATTCATGAAGATCACATCCTCACTGATTTCAGAGATTGAAACTCACTAAAATGAAATCCTTATAAATATACACGGATCAATTCGTAGTCTATTCGTGAATTTATAATGTCTCAATTACAGTAAGTAGTTAATTACGAAAATCTACATAAACCCTCTCAGAGATATTTAATCAAATCTGTTTGTAAAAAGGAGATTACCGTTAGGGGTTTCAGTAAACATAAAAGAAAAACATAAGACGAATTAAATAATCTCTTCAGCATCAAAGTGACACTTTGAGAGTTCTTCGTAGAAATCATTAAAATATTCAAATGAAGAGCCCTATTATTGAGAGCCATAAATTCAAATCACTGAAATATACCTATCACTGTCAGTTCCAAATAATGTCATCAGTAGTCATCAATACGTTTTGCGTCCAAAACAATATATAGGTACCTACCTCTTGGTAAGTTTTTCAATATTATGATGAAATCAACAAAAATAGCAATTTTTCATGATTTTTCTAGATATTTAACAAAAATAATTCTATAATAGTATGAGCAATGATAATGATAATGGCCAAAAAAACCCAGGCCCGGCGGAAATAAAACTTATCTCAGATTTTTACTAAAAATGTGTCATTAAATACTGCATAGTTGGAATCGCCCAAATATTTTCTTAAAAGTGTGAAATTGCTTTGCAATTGCAAATTGAAAAAAATATTTAAATTAAAATTAGTAAAATGATTGGGTTTATCGGACTAGCTTCCTCCTTCGGTTCAGTCAGCGGTGTTAATCCTGGTCCTTATCTATCTACCTACCTACCTAGTCTCATTCAAATCAGTTCAGTCATTGAGGCGTAAAAGCAGAAAAACATCCAAACATTAAAATATCAAACCATCGTTTGTTTCACATTTAGAATATTACATAGGTGTGATGTGATTATTACTGATACCTAATGAAATGAAATGAAATGAAATGAAATGAAATATTTAATTTGCGTTTGAGAAAGGTACATTTTTGGTCTTATTCTACTTTTCTTCTCTTTCTCAGCTGACAATGTAGCATGCAAATAACTTTAACATTTTTATTTTCTAGATAACAATGACTATTCTAATTACATACAAAATACAAAATTAATAGGTACTCCAAATTGTCAAAAACCAATTATATTAGTATTACAATAAAAATACAAAATTAATATACTATAATGTAACCATAATCAATAAAATGTCAAAAATATGTCAAATCAATTTAGCAACCTAAAGTCTGTGGAGCTTATAAACTTTACTTCTCCATGGCAGTCCATTTTTGCCTTGGCTAAAGCATAAATCGTGCGCGCCATTAAACATAACCTTTATGTATATTACCAAAAAAATCATATTTTTTTTTATACATTGATGACTTCTGCTACTACTATAATAATGGTAGTGGTGGTAGTATATATATATATATATATATAGAAACATATTTGGATTATACTGCTAAACACCCATTTTAGCAATTTAATGATCCTTTTACTAAAACATTAATATGACCCCTGCAAAACTTTCAATATCAATTTTATACATTTACAAAAATATTTCGGCGGTGTCCCCTATGCAGTAATTAATTACTCAACATTACCAGTATTTTGAGGTACATTTCTTTTGCGCCGGGCCTGGGTTTAAATTTCATACTACGTGACCATTGTCCTTTGTGTATAGAATGTCATTGAGTACAAGCCATAGTGACTCGTATAGTTTATTGTATAAACTTACCGTACTATACTAAATGTAGGTACTTTAAAAATATATACCACTTGAAATTGGCTTAATGCTAAATGCTAAACGCATTAGTTAAGTTATAATAATAATAATTGTAGAAACGATGATGTTGCTTGGCAGTTTAGTGAAGAAAAGAGTTTAAATATCATTAAAGTTTAACTACATATAACCAAAAATTGAGCATCACTCTAAATTTCAAATTATTACGTTACGTAGTTTTCGAGAAAAACGTTTCAGGCAGACAGACAGGTCATACAACGGTTCAGTATTTCCTCAGAAACGTAATTTCTCAGTTGATTTTTCCAATAACGTTACCCCCTAGAAATAACATAAACACTTTAAAATTAATTAGATTCTAATAAATCCGTCATCATAATTAATATATCCAGTAAAACATTGTAAGAAAATATCAACTCCATCAATTGCACAGGCCACTTGAAAGCGATGTCAAATCATAGCTGTCTGTTGGAAATATGGTCTGGGGGAGCCCCCTAGGAAGCAGCGCCAATTGCTTGATCCCATCCGGTTCCGGCACGGCAGGCGGCGCGCCGGATCACCCGGCCGGGACCGTGCCGGCGTCGAGCTGAAAAATATCATCTTAAGCACACTGTATTTACGCCCTGGCAATAAATTTCCGCTTAGCTTAAAGGAATTATAACGGAGCGGGTGGGTCGCTTTTCTTGAAGTTTAAGCGGCTGAAGACCCGTTTAAAGGTTAGTAGTATGTTTAAAATTGATACAGTATCAATTGTGAATATTTAAAGTTAGTTCTGAACTGTTACGTTATGGAAACTGTTGTCTATAAAAAATCTTATTCATTAACGACCGAAATTTATCAACTACCTTTATATCTGTCGGTTTGCTTAATAGAGTGAGAAATTTGACATCATTTAATTAAATGAAGTTTGTCAAAGTACTTCAATAGGCAAAACAATATATTTAGGTTCTAATTTCGGGCGTAAGTGCTTAATTGAAGCTGTAATAAAAGTCACTCAGAAACCATTGGTTCTGACTGTGAAATCAAATCTATTGACCTTACTTATTAAGGTATTATAAAAATATAGGTAAAAATATATATAATTCTCATATTAAGAGAACTAGAACTGGTAAAAAAATAAGTACACTTTACGTTTACAAGGTTATAGGTACAAGGCCTAAAGAGAAATAAGAGAAAACGAAACAAAGTTATACAGGAGACACACACAACATCCTCGAAAATTACATAGAAAAAGTTCCAAAAACAATTCGGCTGCCTTCTTATAAGTTAGTACAGCAACTGTTTACTAAGTACGTATTCGTTTTGGGGAAAAAACGTAGTCGGAGCGTTACTTGAACTACTTAAAAGTTCGTATTGCAAATGAAGCGTCACAAAAATGAGCGCGGGGTCTTAACGGGTTGCCCTTCGAGTTTACGGTAGCGGAAATCGACTTTTTTATTTAATGTCTTTGAGCCGGCTAACGAGCGTAAAACCCGCCTGGTGGAAAGTTGTTATGGGTTGCAGCCCACGTGCGCTTGCCAGGCCAAACCAAATCAAATCAAATAGGTTAATAGGTGCGCTAAAGTCTCTACAGCCTATACATTGACGCACTACTGGACAAAGGTCTCCATCATTGCAAGTAAGTCATCACCAACCACAATGAAGGTTGGTGATCACAAACTTGGGGTAACCAAAATTCGAAATACACTGCCCGATCTGGGAATTCCGACTGAGGACTTCCGGTTATCTAGTCGAGCTTCTCGGCCAAAGAGGCGATATTTCTATGCCTTCTTATGCCCTGTTATTTCACTGGATCTAGAAACGTAAAAACCTGAACACAGCTATACAAAACAATGCTGCCTGGCGGCAGAAATAGCTGTGGACGTAAATAATCAAATAATGAGAAGGGAAGGCGATACTCGTACTAATGAACTCACCGAGTTAAAAATAAATATAAGTAAGTTTGTAGTCTTTTATTTACAAAGCGACCGGTTCGACGTTATTTTTTAAACAGAGACAGTTGAAGGGCCAGTAAGTGCCTTTTATTTTAGAGAACTATATTAACAAATTTACGAGATACCGAATTGGTTCGGCAGCAGCAGCAAGTATTAAGTAAGTGTTATCAAAACTAAGTACGTTGTGAAAAGTTTCAATTTCAATTTTAAAAGATCTTTTTTTGTATAATAATACATACATGATAAAGGTACAATACTAGTGTACATTAATAATCCTAGAAGTACCTATGTAAGAACACTGGGAAAATATTATTTAAGCACTTACACTTGTTAAGAACTTGTAGCCGGTTATTAATATCATGGAAATACCCTTAAGCGATTGATGTTACAGCAAACAGAAATATTTTTAGGTTTAGTAATTAAAGTTTAGATATTCACTACATTTTTTATATTGAAATTGAAAAAAATTGTAGTTAGTTGTAAATGTTAGTAAGTATAATAAAATGCAACAACTTAAAATAATAAAACCAGTTTAAATAAATAACATAATTTCAATACTGTTTTGTGATCGCACCCCAGGAGGCGCTCACCCCGCGACGGGCTGGTCCCAGGATCCCAGAAGTCACTTTGAAACCGTTACTTACTTGCTTGTTTCGATTTGTTTTTTGCACGAAAAAAGTACGAAAAACACAAGCGAGACTAACTTTCGGGCAATCAGCAGGTCCCAACTTCGTAAAGGGTTAAATCAAAGGGTTCCGGTTTTATGAAGACTTATTTCAGACTTACCTTCAAGTTGAAATTAGATTTAATCTGGCTCGAAGCTTTAGGATTGAATTTTGTAAACAATTTCGAATACCTCTACAAGTTGCAGGCTTTGTTGAAATACCACTGGGAGCTCGGGATACTGTTGTTTAGAAATTCCTTTGAAATGAATTCGTATTTATATGAGGTTGAATTTTGTAAACACATGGGCCGGTCGAATGGGCGGGCTATGCGAAAAATGCGTGTGTGATTGGCTTTATTTTCTCCATGTGTTTGCGTACCACCAAAGTCTGCATGGCCGGAAAATAAACAGTGTTAAAAGTGTTTCGGGTTGAATCAATGTTACGCTCACGTGATTGTTCTGTGTGTAACCAAAATAATCGTTGAAAGTTTTTTCAAAAAATAATCCCACTGTGATAAGCAAACGTATATTAAAAAACATGAACAATGTTTTGGTTTCGCAGTTTTGTAATAAAAAATGATAGTAATAACGTAAATAAAGTACATGTACCAGATATAGAAATCAAGATTTTTAGTGTCTCTTTACACTAAAAATCTCGATTTCTAGTAGACGCATCGGACCTTTACAGAGTCCATGCTAGCAATACATGTACACCTATGACTTCTGTTTTCCAATGGGGTTAACATAGTAGGGACCACAGCATTCCATATGCTACGATCGCGGCACATTTATTTTGCTTCATTTACTCTCAAAAGAGCTCCTCTGTCGTAATACCAGACACAATAAAAATTCAATAATTAGCAACCTCTAGCAGCCTTCGTGACAGACAAGGGGATAACATTTCTTCTTCTTAGCCGGGCACTCTTGACAAAGTGGTCGTGGTTAAGGGGGGGTCTTGGTGAATGACGGCTCTCGTTATTCGTCTCCATTCGGCTCTGTTAGTGGCATTGTTTGAGCAGTCGGTCATGGTAGATTGAGTGAGGGATCTAATGAGGTCTACCCATCTGGTTGGAGAGCGATTACGGGATCTCTTGCCCTATATTCGGCCCTGTACTACGAGGCGCTCCATTGAGTCTTCGTTGCGAGTTATGTGCCCAAAGAACTTCAGTATTCGTATTTGAACAGAAGACGATAATCTTTCCTTTATGTGAAGCTCTTTTAGGAAAGACACATTGGTACGGTGAGCAGTCCATGGAATCCTCAGAAGACGTCTCCAGCACCACATCTCCAGTGCATCGATTTTCCATCTCAAGCCTTTAGCCTCAAGGTCCACGTCTCTGCTCCGTAAAGAAAAATCGGAAAGACAAGACTTCGCATCAGTCGCACTTTAGTGGTTTTTGTAATTCTGCGGTCTTTACAAATTTTCCTGAGCCTCTCGACGGTAGGTCGCGTCACAGCACAACGCCTTCGTATCTCGTCTTCACAGCCTCCGGTATTTGTAATGTTGGAGCCCAAGTATATATAGCTCTGAACAACATCACAGTAAATAAAAAATAATAATATAACTAATACTTACTTGTAAAATGCGAATACAAAAATTGTAAAAATCTATTAAAAATTAATATGGCGTTACAGTACGTAAATACTGTAGGTAGGTATGTGTAGTGTAAACACGAGTCGTTTAGAGCGTGCAAGAGCTTTATACACTTGCAGATCGAGTCGGCCCCGGTCCGCAACAATGGCCGAAGGACCGGACGCGTAAATATAATGCGAATAAAACGAATTCTTAGAATAAGCGTTTACAAAACTGTTAGAAATTAATAATTAATAATAAGTCCCTATCTATTGACCCCAATAGATAGGGTATCGCAACTGGTACTACGGGTCCGGTTGTGTTTTCAGGGGTACTACGGGGTTCCGGTTCAAGCCCCCCGCTGGTTGTGCCTTGACCGGCGCCTCCGGCGGGATCCGGACGTGGGTTGGACTCGTAGTGGCTCGTGGTTAGCTGTAGAGCTTGGGAATCTTCGTTTGTCCTGGTATTGTGTGCCAGGACTTCCAAACTCGCGCACAGCGAGCGGGGCCTAGTAGCGGTCTCTGAGGGGTCAGAAGCGAAAAGTCCTGCGGGGAACGTGAGTTTCCCTTATAGTTGGCAGCTTTGTCCGGTGGTTCTCATTGGACATTGGTGTTGACATCTCCGGTACTAGTCTGGATAACTAGTAGAGGCGGCCCCCTAGATGCCGTAGCCTCCGGTCCAGCCAGCCGCGTAGGACGTGGGAACTGGCTAGGCGCCTGGATGGATTCCGAGAAGTGAGTGTGCTTACTACTCCGCTACCAAGGTGGACACTTGGGAGTCGACTTTAGAGTCGACTCCGTGAGTTCGTGCAACGAGAAGTGAGCAAGCTCGACAGCTCCGGTTACCTATCTGGACAATAGGCACTGAACTACACGTGTTCACGGGGAGACTCTCCCGAGACACTAGTCTTATGAGTACCGAATGAAGAGCGCGCTGCGGCGGGCACTGATTTGGCGTCAAGACCTAACGCAGATGGTCTCCTGCGCGAGTGTTCTATACTGGCGCAGGGACGTCTGGCACTTCTTGCATAACCTAACGGTTGGTTTCGAGGTGCCAGTACAAATAAAACTTAGTGAAGTAAGGAGAGGGGATGTTAGAAATTAATATAGCGTTATAGTACGTAAATATGGTAAGTGTAGTGTGAAAACGAACCGTTTAGTGCGTGCAGGCCTCCACTCTTGCAGGTCGCGTTGGCCCCGGTCCGCAACAATGGCCGAAGGACCGCGTGCGTAAATATGGTACTGCGAATATAACGAATTCTTAGAACAAGCGTTTACAAGGACTTCTTGGCGGGAAAGTAAAGCGTCATATCTACAGTTTTGTATTATTTTCTATAATTTATGTTTTGTCGATTGTTAATGTGAAATAATGGTAGATTATTTACTGTTAAGTGTTCGTTTACGTGCATGAGTGTTAGCAAATAAAAGAAAACAGTGCAACATCACTTTTCAAAATCTCTCAAGAAGTCCGTGTGAGACCTCAGTAAAGTCCAACAGCTTTATTGAGTCTCGAGAGGTTTGGGGGAAAATCATTTACCATTAAACGTTCATTATCACTCATTATCATCCACTTAATGGAATGGAATGGAATGGATGGAATGGAATGGATGGAATGGAATGAAAGAAAATAATAATTACTATTAAAAACTTGACATTGGCTAAATGTGCTGATCGCACGAAGCCATTATTTAAGAGAAAAAAAAAGCGTTTACAAAACTATTAGAAATCAATATGGCGTTATAGTACGTAAATATGGTACGTGTAGTGTGAATACAAGCCGCTTAGAGCGTGCAAGTGCTCCACACTTGCAGATCGCGTTGGCCCCGGTCCGCAACAATGGCCGAAGGACCGGATGCGTACCCCTTTGTGGCGGCTTTTATGTACGCCGCCGATAGCTGCACGGTCTGAAAAAGAAAATAGTTTTGTGTTTATGAAGGTATTTTGTTTTGTATTGATTTTTCTATGCGGTAACTAATCCACCAAAATGTATTGGGCCGGCATGGTGGGTTATCGCCCATTCTCCCAATGTAATGTTTTCAAGTGGAAGGGCCTGCGTCCAGCACAAACATGTTAAAGGCTGGTGATGATGTGAACACAACACATTAAAATAAAACCGTAAACAGGAATTACTCACGTTTATTATATTTATAATATTTTTAATGTTTATTTTACCTACCCTGACGTTTGTCAATCACACGAACCCTGTAAGCAAAAAATTATAATACGTACCATATACGCAAGTAAATGCTTTATAGCATTTCCCCTGGAAGCCTCAACTACCGAGGTACTGGCTATTTTTTATAATCCAACTGTAGGACGGAACACAAAAATGCTACTTCGAGTTTAAAACAGTACCTACTGATATGGAGAAAGTTTTAGCAAAACAAGTCTGTGCTTGCAAAGTTCCAATTTGGAGTTGCAACTGGCAACAATACAATCGACAATTACTTAGGTAAAGACACCGCCTTGAAGCTAAATTATTTTTTTAGCTAGCCTGGAGGGACTTGGGGGTTGGGGAGGCCTTTGCTACTGCTGGGCAAAGGCCCCCCCCCAAGTCCCTCCATCCATCTCTATCCTGAGCCACCTCATGCCAGTCAGTCTGGTGTGCGTCCAGATCGTCACGCCACCACTTTCTTAAATAACATTTGAACATCAAAAAATGTTTTTACGCTCATTATTAAAAAAATACTACCAACCCATCTATCTAGGGTGCTTCAAACGAGGCGTGAAGAGGCACTTTGTGGGCCGGCAGAGTGAGGGTGACTGATGCTACGTCTCTTACGCTGCACCAGTTGTCCTCGCGCCTGGACTTCATTTCCACTTAACATCAGGTGGAGCGGTCTTTTGCCGGGCTTGGTATAAAAAAAAACTTAGGTATCGTAAAGCACGACTAACGGACTGAGGACTACTCATACATTAAACGGCGTAAAGCAGCGATGGGCTTATCACTTATCACTCTGAGCACGTGTGCAGTTGTTATTTGGTGAAACGTGAACTGTGGCAGTCAGTGCATCGCTTTTGCGATCCCATAGCCTAGTCTCTGACCAACCCTTTAAATAAATAAATAAATAAATAAATAAATAAATAAACATTCCTAATCTCACACCAATTACCTAGCCCAAGAGAAGCTTCGTTATGAAACTCATTAAATGGTTACTAGACAACGGATAAACATGCTTAAAATTAATAAAATACACATAGAAAACACCCAGACCCAAGACAATTTTAGAAAACAATAATTTCTAAATGGACCCGACCGGGGATCGAACTCGGGACCTCAGAGATGGCGACACCATGAAAACCAGTGTACAAACCAATCGACCAAGGAGGTCGTCAAAGGAAAGTCGCCTTTAGAGGAGAATAGTCGTGAGTGTACCTATGTAAAATGTTGTTAAAAAACTTCGATCACATTAATTACTGGAAAGGTAAGGTCGGGGCCACCGTCCCCTTTACCACTTTGCAGAGATTTTCGTATGAAGCGCCCCGACCGCCCGGGTACGTGCCCGTACCAAATAGACGACGCGGTGTGCAAGGGATTTTGACCTTTAGACTGGTAAAGTCCCATATTAAAGCGTAGCAGAATAGTGGCAGCGTTGACATACATTTGATGTATATGTCTCTTAGAAGAAGCTCTTCGTCGTGTTGACTCTTAGCTCGCACATTATCAAACGAAATGGTACCTAAACATCCCATTAGGTACTCTTTTTGTGCGGTCGTTTTAATAAGGGTTAGTATCAAATGGTCAAAAACGCAAGTGGTCTACAGCAACTCCCCTAAAAATCATTTGGGTAAATTTGCAGATAGTCGAATACGTAATCGGTCTATGAAGCAACTAGTCGCAAAATTATTTCGTCTACTGTCAAAAATAATCAATTCCTCATAAATGCATTTGGTCTAAATAACTGGTCGCCGACAAATCAATTCGTCTCAAATGCATGTGATCTAAATTGCTGGTCGCCTACGAAGCAACTCTTCTTAAATCCAACGAGTGTCCTTGTGGGTGCATCTAGTTTTTATATACAACGTGTAACAGAATTAATAGGTAAACCAGAAAATGGTAGATAGAGACCATCAAACTGAACAACTTTTACTATGGGACCAACCGTGAAATTGAGAAAAAAAATCAGCTGCTACACATACGTTTGGATATTTTCTTTATTATGTTTTGTATGAAACAGCAGATTTTTTTTTCGCGATTTCAGAGTTGCCCCATAATAAAAGTTGTTCAGTTCGATAGTCTCTATTTACCATTTTCTGGTTTACCTATTAATTCTGTTACAAGTTGTATATTCGAAGTTTAAAAATCTAAATACAAGCAATCCGTCGAAAAGTCACTGTCGCCGCCGACCGTAACATACGGCGGCGTGGCGCGATCCTGTCCACGGTATTCCGCCGTCACTTTTTCTGCGGCAGGTACGGCCTTTTGTAAACAGTCTGAGGTCCGCACTCGTTTTTTTTTCATTGTCCAGATTGCTGGATAGGAAATCGATGACGTGTGTCGAATATAAGTCTTTGTTGGCGCCGACGTAGGTTGCGGTGGCTTGCCGAATTCTATGACCGTCTCGATATTTTCTGTAGCCTCTTCCTGGTTTCCTTAAGAAATGTGAAAACGTGAGCTCTCTTTCATCTTGATTGTGGGAATAACGGCTGCACCAACACAAAATAAGTTACGTAAATTTAATTAGAATTAATGTTGTAGCATGGTTTTTAAGTAAGTGGGCGATTAAAGTATATTACTAGTGTTTGTGTTTTGTTCGTTTCAGAGAATATTCTTTAGAGCATTCTAAATTAGAGTGAGGTAACCAGTTACAATCATCATCTTCTTTACTCAAGTTCACGAATTTGGTAAAAGAGCAAAACCACAAAGCAAATAATGAAAAAATAAAGTAAGAAAAACTACACTGAGATCCTTATGAAACACAGTGTTTGTCTAAAGCTTTGCTAAAGCTTTGTAATGTAAACTATACGTGGTTAACCCTTTCCTTGTGCGTGGACTATACCACCAACTACAAAGTGATAACGTATCTATAAACATCTTTATTATTGAAATTTTGCATTCACAATGCTATATAGATATAGGATAAAATGTTTACTAGAAAAAAAAACAACCAGTCTCAGGAAAGCTCGAACGGGATTCGAATCAGTGACCTTTGGATTGCCGGTCCACTGCTCTAACCGCTAAGCTACCGAGACCCCAGAAGACTCGTTGAATTTCTTCTAGTAGTTGATACGCTGCAAGCCAGCGGTATTACGTCACTGTGAAGTCTACCCTCACATTCGAAAGAAATACAATTGCAAGTATTTAACAATCGATAAAGTCGTAATTGCTTATAAATATCTTTATTATTGAAACTTTGCATCACAATGCTATATAGATATAGGATAAAATGTTTACTAGAAAAAAAAACAACCAGTCTCAGGAAAGCTCGAACGGGATTCGAACCCGTGACCTTTGGATTGCCGGTTCACTGCTCTAACCACTAAGCTACCGAGAACCCAGAAGACTCGTTGAATTTCTTCTAGTACCTAGTTGATACGCTGCAAGACAGCGGTATTACGTCACTGTGAAGTCTACCCTCACATTCGAAAGAAATACTATTGCAAGTATTTAACAATCGATAAAGTCGTAATTGCTTATAAATATCTTTATTATTAAAATTTTGCATTCACAATGCGATATAGATATAGGATAAAATGTTTACTAGAAAAAAAACAACCAGCCTCAGGAAAGCTCGAACGGGATTCGAACCCGTCCACTGCTCTAACCGCTAAGCTACCGAGACCCCAGAGACTCGTTGAAGTCGTTCGAGCTTTCCTGAGACTGGTTGTTTTTTTTCTTGATCCAGTATCTATAAACAGTTTATTGTTTTGTTTCCATCATACAAATTTTAATAAACTAAATGAAACCACCTGCATTTGGCCAAAGTTGTAGGTTTTGACCAATCTGCCCATGTGTTGTTGCCCAAGGACGAAGGCCTGTGTAGCAGTGGGTCGTTTATAGGCCGATGATGAATCACACAAAACTGTAACATGTAAAACGTGTGTAGCGATTCCGCACTTTGCAGCGAACTTAACAAATCACGATTAGCACGCACCGCTCCGCACTTCAGAGCGCTACATCATAACGTCATAATGCGCCGCCCGGAACATTCGCAAACACGTTGACACAACAGCGATAAGCCCGACGAATCCATCCATTAAAATTCGCCAGATTTCGCATTAACATTCCCATATTTGGACGCGATAAGCACTCTTATGTTTGCCTAATTGATTTAGCGACGTAAAACTTTAGATGTGTCTCCAAAAATATAGGATTAAAAAGCTTCTAGATTAGGCGATTTGCATAGATATTACGATATCAAAGAAAATAACGTTTCCATTTAAAATTATGCTAATGATAATAGAAATGCCTCCCCTTTTCACAAACATCTGACAACGAAAGAAAATATGCTGACGGGATTGCGAATGGGCACAGAGCGATTGTGAAATGTTTGTAAAGAGTACAATATGCGGCGTGGTAACAACACTCACCATTGGGAAAGTACCAAAATTAATCGAACATTAAATTACACTAACCATAAGGCTTCATTTATTTTTTTGATTGTTAACTTTAGGTTCCTCTTTTGAAACGCCATTCCCCGCCGCGGTCGTTGCCATTTTTCTAGTGTATCAAACCTGGACCACCCCCAGAGTCCAGGTCCAGGGTCCAGGTTTGATATAACACTTTTCCCTTTCTCTATACCACTATGGCAATCAAGCATCGCCTGACGTTGACGTTGTCGTCGACCCATCTCGCTGCTGGACGTCTGACGCGTTGCTTGCCAGTCCTTGGCCAAAGTCAACGCTTCTCTTCAGCCAGGTGGCTTGCAAAATTCCATACCATGGCCATCTTGGCCCACCTCCCCGCCCCTCTCATAATCCCTAATCCTTCCTCAAGGCAAACAAGTTTGCCTCCTCCTTAAACATTATGAAAAAATATACACAGAAAGTTTCAGTGGGTCAAAACACAACAAAAATATATATATTTGCATTTGCACATTATATTTATTTAAGTAGACTCCCTTCCCTTCATTTGTTTGTTTCTTCCGCCCCGTATACTTATCAGAAATGAGGATGCTAATTATCATGTAAGTAGATATTTCGCTCGAGTGTACGCCATCAAATCGCTGGGATCGCTCGCTAGTATTTATAGGGGAGAGAAGGTACGTGCTGAATTAAGCCAACATTTTTTCTAAGTGGGCAGTAAACGCCCTTTCACCCATATATATTGAAGTGTCGTATATTTTACGATCCATCCCGGCCGAGGGTGCTTGCAGTAGGGCGAGCATCCGCATCGAGTGGACAAAATTACCTGAAGACTGTTTTACAAACCGGCCCCACTTTGTTTTAAACGCCTACTCTGGCCGTTCTCCGGTTTTCTGCTCTGTGGTCAAATAGAAATAGCCTGATTAAGCTAATGGTTATGTTTTGTAAACGATTTTGTTTCGTTGATATTATTTTAATTTGGGTAATGGCTGTTTTTGTGTTATTTTTTATTACAGCAAAGATGAAATAATAAAGGATAAAACACGGGTTTCGCTTACGTTTCTGTTGTTTCTATACTTGTATTTTTTGGTAAACCTACGGACGCGTCCGTAGGTTTACCATTGAGACCCTACACGTGACCTCTGGGTGGTGCTAAATGAGTGGTAGAGCCACGCTGCGTTGAAGCACGCATTGGGCCGGCTCGCCCGGCGTAATACCACTCTCTCACGAATATTTGCACCCCCCCCCCTCTCACAATTCCTATTCCGTCTTTAACCCTATTCCTTCCTTAGAGGACGGCAACGCGCCTGCGATTCCTCTGGTTTTGCGGGTGTCCATGGGCGGCGGTGATTACTCTCCATCAGGTGACACGCCCGCTCATTTGCCTCCTTGTTACAAAAAAATATATATTTCTTTCGGATCTCAGAGGTAAAAATTTCTAAGATTTGATGAAGCAATGTTGACTAAAACATAAGCATCAAGCACTGACAAATTTCGACGGGTGCAAAGCAGATCTCGGTAGCCAAGTGGTTAAGGCAGCCGCCCGGAATGCGGAAGGTGCGTGGTTCGATTTTTCAGAGTCTTTTTTCAGTGTTTAAAAAATTATCTTAACTAATGTTTATTAGCCCGGACCTTACGTCAAAATGGAACAACGAGTCAACGTATTTTTTGGAACACATATCTAGTACCTACCGATAAAACTTTTATGACAAGCCAAATTACAACTGCGCTAAGTTGTGGAGGCTTAGTTAACACGATATTCAGAACAAATAACATAATTGCTTTCTAAAGTTTATCTGCTCTCTGCTTCCGTCATCTTTATTCAATCTAAGGACCTAATGATATGCAAAATAAGTTCAAGTTTATCCATAAACAAACTTTTTGTTATTTTAACCAAATATAGATAAAGACATACAATTTATTCTGCAACTGATATGGCATCCACTCAGCATAATATTATTATGGCTTTGGCATTTCACAGCACTGATTATCACAATTTGGCTGGTGTTCTAATGTTGTAGTTTGTTCATAATAGGTAGGTAGGTATAGCTAAGCTTATATAATGGTGTCTTTTAATGGACAGCTGTAGATCTGTGCCTACATGTTATATTATTGCAATTGCTTTACATCGAATAATAATAGTTTTATTAGGAACTAATAAACACGGATTTCAAATTTTTTAACAAATAATTTCAATGTTCATAAAAAAAAGATATGTTTATAAGTAGGTACACTGAATAACTTTATATCTTTCTGATATCTGCAAATTTAATAAAGGCTGTTTGTTTAACCCCAACAAAAATAAGTTGAAATCATAAATAAAATATTGTATTTTAATTGATGTAAGAAAAAATTTATTCTCTAAATATTACACCCTATTAGAAATGCCAACTGTTCAGCTTAAGACAACTTGTAGTTGGTTAGATAATGTAAAATATTCCGCAACATAATCCGCAGATATTAATCTATGACCAATGTACCAAGTAAGCAATGGAAATTTTTTAAAATCACTTGGGATTGGCTAATCTCAAAACACCAGCCCCAATTTCAAAGTAGATATTAACCAACTTAATTGTTACTTCTGCTCGTCTACGCCTATTGATAGCGACTGCAAAGCTCAAACTTTGCAAAATCTTTCAAATTTGCCAACCCCCGATTCCTTTTTTATTCTACATCAATTCACAGATGTTAAGAGAACAATACTTTCTGTTAACTCTACTGCTGTAGGAGTGGATTCCATTAGTCGGAAAATGATCCTTTCCATTATTGACCTCTTATTTCCCATAATTTCCCATATCCTCAATACTTCTGTTTTAACCGGTACTTTTCCTGCAGCCTGGAAAGATGCAAATGTTATTCCACTTCCAAAAAAACCTAACCCTACCATTTTCTCCGAGTTTCGACCTATTTCCATTCTTCCCTTCCTCTCCAAAGTCCTTGAAAAGCTTATTCATCACCAGCTTAATTCATACCGTAATACTAATAACCTCTTCAATCCTTTCCAGTCTGGATTCCGCAGGGGCCATAGTACAGCTACTGCTTTAGTCAAGATAACGGATGACATACGCCAGGGTATGGAAAACCGCCAGCTCACTCTTTTGACATTACTTATGACATTCTCCTTGGCGTTTTACGTTCTCTTAACATATCTCCAGCTGCAATTGATTGGTTTCAAAGTTACCTGCTAGGGCGTCGGCAGCGTATCCGGCTTGGAGATTCATTCTCTGGCTGGTGCGACATTAGTGCCGGAGTTCCTCAGGGTGGCGTCTTATCTCCACTTCTTTTTTCTATATTTATAAACACTACCACCGACTCAATTTTAAGTTCCTATCACCTATATGCGGATGACCTACAGATTTATACACAAGCTACCTTATCTGAACTCCCATGCGCTGTGGCGGTCACAAATTCAGATCTAGCGGAAATTGACAACTGGAGTAAATCTTATAGTTTGACCGTAAATCCATCCAAAACGAAAACTATTATTATTGGAAGTCCTTATTTCGTTTCGAGGATCGACTTTGAATAACTTCCTGCAGTAACTTTTGATGGTACAATAATCCCATACTCCAAATTCGTCAGAAACCTAGGTGTTATTTTTGACCAGAACCTTTCGTGGAGACCTCAGGTGGATGCTGTTAGAAAGAAGATTTTCGGGGCATATAGCTCGCTAAACCGCCTGCGTAACTTTCTGCCAACCAGCACCAAAATTACTCTAGCGCAATCTCTTATGCTGTCTATTATCGACTACGGTGATGTCTGCTGCACTGATTTGTCAGAGGAATTGCTAAACAAAATGGAGTGTTACCGCGGATGGCGCGTGTAACATACGACGAGGTTAAGGAGAAAGGCGGGAAAGGCTTACCTGGGATCCCGATCCGACTAGGCACCGATTGTCGTCCACCGAGTAGGCACGCGCAGGGCGTTCGATGGTCGCGGGCGTTAACCACGAGCTGATCTGGTTAGGGCGGTAGTACACACACTTCACTTGTTTCACTTCACATAGGGCGAGGGCGTTAGGGGCGAGCTGATAGCACTAGCTTTTGGCATCACTGTACACTTCAAATAGGGCGAGGGCTTTTGGGCTGAGGTCAAGGGCGCGGCGCGCGTGGGTTCGCTTTGAGGCTTGCTAACACACTGATTCGGCGCCCGCGCGATGCGCGCGGGCCAAAAACCTCGTTCGGTACAGGCGTCGGAGTCTCCGTGCGACGAAGATACGCACTCTAATTGGCCGACGAAGGGGCGGCAGCGATTGGTCGTTGCGTTGGCGCAAACATCTTCCCGGGCCCCAGGGGGTAGGGGGGGGGGGGGAAGCGGAAGTAAAAGGAGACTACAGCCTCGATTTGTGCTGTGTTGAGTTAACGTGTGGGTGTGTAGATGATGAGCTTAGAGGAAATGCACGTGTGTGATTGTATGAGAGCTGAATGCCTGCGCGGGGGCGCGTGGGCGCGCAACGCGCAATGCGCAAGGGCGTAAAGCGCAAAGGCGTGAGCTAAAGGCAGGTACCATATAGGCACGGAAAGCGCAATGCGCGCAGGGGCGCAAAGCGTAAAGGCGTGCGCTGGGCAGGTACCATATAGGCACGGAAGACGCAATGCGCGCAGGGGCGCAAAGCGCAAAGGCGTGCGCTGGGCAGGTACCATATAGGCACGGCAGGCGCAATGCGCGCAGGGGCGCAAAGCGCAAAGGCGCAATAAAAGCAAATAAAAAGCAGACTGCATGTGTGTGTGTATGTGTGTTTGCATGTGTATGTGTTGCAGGCTGATGTGTGGTGTACGTGTTTGTACGGGCTTATTGTGTGTTGTTGCTAATGCTGCGACCCATGCGGCTGCTCTGCGTGCGCGGACGCATGCAGCGGGCTGTCGCTGGGTCGCTGCCTCGGGGTGTCCCGTAGGTGGGGCGGGAGCCACCGCGCCGCCGACTCTGGCTGGCTCTGCTGCGTCGTGTCGTCGGGTCAGTGAAGGGACGTGTGGTGCTCGGCGCGGCCACACACCCTACAACCCTTCACCGACTTGCACTCCTGTTCGTAGTGCGGACCTAGGCACTTCTGGCACCGCTCGCGTGCCTTGATGAAGTCCCACCGGTCCTTTGTCGGCTGGGCATTATAACGGGCGCACGTTATTAGCTTGTGCCCCCTTTCCCTGCAATAGGGACAGTAGGGCATATTTGGGCTAGGCCCGGCTTGCGCGTGCATTGTGTGAGTGTAGGTGTATATGTGTTATATGTATATATGCGTGGCACGAGTCGAGGCGAAAAAATTAAATGTGGCGGGTAGGGTTTACGTTAGTGGACTGTTACTGAGGTCTGGTATCCGGCTCGAAGGACCATAAATGTTACCGCGGATGGTGCGTGTAACATACGACGAGGTTAAGGAGAAAGGCGGGAAAGGCTTACCTGGGATCCCGATCCGACTAGGCACCGATTGTCGTCCGCCGAGTAGGCACGCGCAGGGCGTTCGATAGTCGCGGGCTTTAACCACGAGCTGATCTGGTTAGGGCGGTAGTACACACACTTCACTTGTTTCACTTCACATAGAGCGAGGGCGTTAGGAGCGAGCTGATAGCACTAGCTCTTGGCGTCACTGTACACTTCACATAGGGCGAGGGCTTTTGGGCTGAGTTCAAGGGCGCGGCGCGCGTGGGTTCGCTTTGAGGCTTGCTAACACACTGATTCGGCGCCCGCGCGATGCGCGCGGGCCAAAAACCTCGTTCGGTACAGGCGTCGGAGTCTCCGTGCGACGAAGATACGCACTCTAATTGGCCGACGAAGGGGCGGCAGCGATTGGTCGTTGCGTTGGCGCAAACATGGAGCGTCTGCAGAATGTTTGTATAAGATTCATCTTCAACCTTCGTAAATTTGACCACGTGTCTCACTTTCGTTCCAAACTTAATTGGCTCCCAATTCGACGGCGCAGGGACTTATACGCTCTTACGCTCCTTTATTCCACACTTTTTCTTCCAACAGCCTCACTTTACCTTAAAGATTGCTTTTCCTTCCGTTCCTCAGCTTTGCATTGTACGTTGCGTTCGTCTTCCAACCTTTCCTTAGATATTCCTCAACACTCTACCGACTTCTTCTCCTATTCATTCACTGTCCATGCTGTCCGCTTGTGGAATTCACTTCCTGAGAGTATCAGAAAAGCTCAAACTCCTAGGTCTTTTGGAGATCAAGTTACAAGTTATTTTCTTTCTTCTGCTCCTAACTAACTGTATATATTTTCTTTCCTTATCTTCTATTTTTCCGTATTCCGTATTTAGTATATACAAATCTATTTATTTTTCAATCCTTTCTTTCTTTAGATGTACCCCCTACTATTCTATAATATTCTCTCTCTTCACCCAAGGTTGCCTGGAAGAGATTGCTTTTAAGCAATAAGGCCGCCTAATTGTACTGTCTTTTTTATAATTTGTCCTGTTTTTGTAATTGTTGTTTTTTCTTTTTGTGCAAATAAAGTGTTGTTTATTATTATTCTCTTTATTTAAATTATATCTTAAGAAATTTTTTTTACAATATTTTATATAAAAAACATATTTACAATACGAATATTATAAAAAACTTAACCTAGGTTGCCACCGGCAGCGAAGATTGACCCAAGCTATCGGTGGTTAGGGCTGCAGAGTGAGGAACCGCCTCACAATACGTGCCGTATCAAGGAGTACTGCCTTCTGTATCTGACCCTTGACCCAACCTTTTAGCGAGAGCCTCTCTAGATGTTGATCGAGGCTCTTAGCTATAAGACCGTGTGCTGAAACGACTATCGGTACAATAATAGTTGAATCCACATCCCACATGGCGGCAACCTCGTGAGCCAAGTCAAGGTACTTACTGAGCTTGTCATTCTCGGCTTTCACGAGGTTCTCGTCATGAGGTATGGTGATATCAACCAATATTGCTTGGCGCTGAGATCGGTCGATCACCACGATATCAGGCTTATTAGCGACAATAGTCCTATCCGTGATGATAGAGCGATCCCAGTAGAGCGTTGCATGACCATTTTCGAGAACTGGCGCAGGTGCGTACCTACTTATAGTACGGCACCTCTGATTCAACAAGGTCATATTGAAGAGCAAGTTGCTGGTGAATTATTCTGGCTACTTGGTTGTGTCTGTGCAAATACTCTCCGTTAGCAAGATGAGAACAACCGGAAATAATATGTCGGAGTGATTCTCCAGGACGGAGGCATGCCCGACAGATATCGACCGTACCGTCCTTCATAATATATTTCCGGTAGTTATTCGTCTTGATAACTTCATCTTCAATGGCACAGACAAAACCTTCGGTTTTTCCAAAGAGGTCACCGAAACGTAGCCAGGTTAAAGAGGCAGGCAAATCTACATCAGGCCCAGTTAGAGCCCGATAGTAGCGCCCGTGTAGCACCTTGCTCTTTCAAATGTCCTTGCGATCGAGAGTGCTTAGCACCACTGGTTTGCGCCAGTTTTCTGTAGCCAAGGAGAGCGGCGTAAAGTGTCTATCAACTGCCACGACATCCAAATGCATCCCGCACTCACTATTAAGGAAATAATCCCTGAGACTGCACACCTCACGGTTATGTAGGTCCTTGGCATTTAAAAAGCCGCGACCCCCACATCTCCGCGGGATGTACAGCCTCATAACAGATGAGCGCGGGTGTAACATCCTGGAAGTCGTGAGCATTTGACGGACTCTTCTATCTAAGGCGTCCAATTCAGTCTGAGTCCATCTTATTATGCCAAAGGAGTATGTGAGGAGAGGCATAACCCAGCCATTAAAAGGACGCGTCCTATTGCCACCAGATAAAAGACTGTTAAGTACTTTTCTCAGGCGGCAAAAGAATAGCTCCCGTAATGACTGTTTTATGTCCCTGTCCTCAACACCCAAAGACTGTAACATACCAAGATATTTATATGTTTCAATTTCGGAGAGAGATCTGAGGTTTATCGTTTGGGGGAGTTGTAAATTGGTTGAATTTACTACTCTCCCACGCTGTACATGCATAACCGCACACTTATCCACACCAAACTCCATCTTGATGGCACTGCTGAAATTCTCAGTAATTTTCAGCAGTTTCACCAAGTCTTGGCGGTTTGGTGCGAATAATTTGAGGTCATCCATGTACAACAAATGCGACATAACTGCACCCCCTCTCCGCAGTTGACAGCCTTACTTTCAATTTCTTAACAAAGTACTGAGAGAATTCAAAGCTAGGCAAAACCATAAAGGACTCAGACTGTCGCCCTGGAATATGCCACGCTCTATCCTTATAAGATCCTGCGTGGCAGAAACACTATCTCGACACCCTGGTTGACACAAGACCGTGTACACACTAGTAATAATAATAATTATTATTATTACTATGTATGTACTAGTGATGTAACGAATATCAGAACATCTGCTGCCGATATTCGCGAATGCGAATGCGAATAATATTCATTTCTAAATTTGGCGCATTTATCTATGGCTCTATTTTGACTCAAATTGATACAACTTCGGATTAAGAAGAAAATTTCTTATACTTAAGTAAAATATTTCTCATGGAATTAAAATTTTTTATATTATTCAAATACATTTCAGTTCATTGAAATGAAATTTTTCATTAATGAAATAGACAAAATATATTGATATTACCATCATGTTCTGATTGCATAGATAATACTAACATTTATTTTATCTTACTAATAATATGGGCATAAATGTTTAATTGTACCTACTCATATGTAGTGTCATCATCACTGATTTAATATGTCGTGATTAATAGCCGTACTCAGAGACGTCAATTAAGTTTTAATGACAATTAAATGTCTTTCCTTCTCTATTTAGCACTATACATACGAAAGTGACAGCAAGAGTCTTAATTGTCATTAAAACTTAATTGACGTCTCTGAGTACGGCGGTAAGACCGTTTAGAATAATGATTTTGTATTTTTAGAATTCTACTTTAATTTGTATTTAAGCATAGATTCGACTCCCATTAAATAGATGGCGTTGATAGCTCAAACATAAAGATAGTACCGTGTACATCCGTATCCGGTAGAACAGAGTACTTGATTTGACGTTGGTGGTACGGACGAGAAAAGAGAGAGGGTCGAATCGAATCTATGCTCAAAAACCAGTGTGTGATTTTAAAAAGTGCAGTTCGTTAAAAAACCATTGTGTGGATTATGGAAAATACACGTGAGTTATGAAATATTGGTTTTATGTTATAATTGCTATGCTTTACTCCCTAAATACTTTAAACAGTGCAAAAGATCAGGGTAGGAGCCAACAAGTCAGAAGTGGGATGAATACACGACCACTAAAACGAGTAAGCAGTATTCTTTTCTCTCTCCATTTTTACTTCGTTTATTGCTTTTACTCTGCTATCCTAAAACAAAATAAAAAAAAATCTTTACAAAATTTCACTTATTTGTGATAATGTTACGGTCCCTATCCTGATCGTTTAATACTAGTGAAAGCTTAATCTACAGACTAGTATTGATTGTTGGAACACACTGTAATAATGTCATGACAAATTTATAAGCAAAGCAATAGCCATTATGATTTACATAGCATAAAATTGATGTGAGATCAATGTGGAAGTTTTGACTATTTGTTAATTACGTATATGTATACCTAAGCTATAAAATAACTCTATGTATAGGTTTTATAGGGTTACAAATGAATGAATAGTTATTTTGACTTCAGTAATGAAAAAATGCGGTTTATAGTAACAAATATCATATTTCACGTTACTGTGCGTCTTATATTTTGCTGATTTCAGCCAACAACCCTGAAGCCATAGCCAATCCTTCGGCTTCTCTTATGGAAGAAGAAGGCCAGCTATGCAGATCGGAATCTCGAAACTCGCCGAAGCAAGTGAATCAACTTTCGAGACCTAGAAGTCGTGCGGGCCGCCGTTCGCATGATAGTGCGAGCCATAGCTCGCGCAGCAGCGCGGGCCACCATTCGCGCAGCCGTGCGAGTCACCGCTCGCGCAGCCGTTCGAGCTGCCGGTCGCGTGACCGTGCGGGTCACCGCGCGCGCAGTCCACCGAGTCGCCGCTCGCGCAGCCGTGTGAGCCGCCGGTCGAGCAGCCGTGCGAGTCACCGCTCGTGCAGTCGTTCGTGCCGCCGCTCTCGCGGCCGTACGAGTCGCCGCACGCGCAGCCGTGAGAGTCACCGCTCGCGCAGCCGTTTGAGCCGCACACGCAGCCGTGGATGCCGCCACTCGCGCGGTCGTGCGGGCCGCCGCACGCGCAGCCGTGCAAGCCGCCGTCGCACGCGCAGCGGTGCGGGCCGCCGCACTCGCAGCCGTGCAAGCCGCCGCCGCACGCGCAGCCGTGCGGGCCGCCGCACTTGCAGCCGTGCAAGCCGCCGCCGCACGCGCAGCCGTACAAGTAGCAGTTCGCGTAGGCGGACGAGTAAAGGAATGGGTCGGGTGAGCCAACTAAGAGGTATGAGTGATTCCACTTTATCTAAAAATAATGAGTTTGAACAATACCATAAGAAGTATCTGATCTAACAAGAGGTGAATCCCATTTATTTAAAATAAAACAAATATGGTTCTGAACTGAGCTGGTTTTATTTTCCCTTGTAATGCAAAATATATATAGATTTGTACAAAGCGAAACCATACCGCGATGCACGAGTTATGATACAGCGCCATCTGTTGATGACTTTCAGAACTAATTATATTTGAACTACTGTACGTCTTAAACATGCCCCCCACCACGGACATTACTTAAGGAATGCCGTTCTCAACGTAGAAAAAACACAAAATACAAACAACACCTTGGTGATTTTCGCAACCAAAAAGACAACTTGTGAACACAAAAAAGGTAAATTTGAAACTATAAGGTTTAAAATGTAAATACAATAAAGAAAACGGAAGAGAACATAATGAAAGGACAAACAAGGACAAAGGATAAGGTAGACGAGTTCAACAGGGAAGAAAGTAAGTATGAAGAACAAATAGAGCTAAGGACAAATAGTGAAGATAAGGACAAAATAAACACAAAGGAAGATGTGATGAATAGAGGAATTGAGATAAAATTAGACAGCACAATTAAAATCCTGGGACTTACCTGGAAAAGAAGTGAAGACATCTTCCAGTACTCAGTGAATCTTCTTCTGCCGACGACTGCACCTGTAACTAAACGACTAATTATTTCAGATATAGCGCGACTCTTTGATCCACTAGGCTGGCTAGCACCTAGTGTAGTCTTAGCCAAAATATTTATTCAAAAATTATAGCTTGCAGGAGTTGGTTGGGACGAAAAACTAAATACAGAATTAGTGCAAGAATGGAATACTTACCGTCAGGAATTGTTACTACTTACCAAGGTGAAGATCCCTCGGTGGCTTGGTACAAAACTAGGCGACAGATTAGAGCTCCATGGATTTTGCGACGCTGCCAAGGTGGCGTACTCAGCTGTTGTATACCTGCGTATAATTGATGTCTCAGGGAACGTAGGAGTCACTCTGTTGGTTGCGAAAACCAGAGTAGCTCCTATAAAACAAATAAGTATTCCGCGCTTGGAATTGTGTGGAGCAGTTCTGTTGGCTCAGTTGTTGTCTGAAACAGCAGAAGTTTTAAAAATCGAGAGTAGCAACATAAGTGCATGGACTGACTCTACAGTCGTTTTAGCGTGGCTGAACAGCCACCCTAGTAAGTGGAAAACCTTTGTGGCTAATAGGACATCAACCATTTTAAATTTGATAGGGTCGCCACAATGGTTCATGTTTCCACTAAGCAAAATCCTGCTGACTGTGCTTCCAGGGGGATACTACCCAGCTCATTTGTTGATCATGAATTATGGTTTTCAGGACCATCATTCCTAAAGAACAAGGCTATAGCCTACAGTAGACCAAATAACCTAACCATTGATATGGAAGCATCAGCAAGAGTACACCTAGTAACGGTTCCTGAAGAAGCGGATGATTCAATTTTCAAGCGATTCTCTTCATTACAAAGGTTACTCCGAGTGATTGCATATTGTCGTAGATTTTTAAAGAACAACACAAAAAGGACAAAGTATTTACAAAGATACGAACTAGAATCTGCTTTAGAATGCTGCATTAAAGTAACTCAAATAGAACTATTTACATCAGAATATAATCAGTTAAAAGATAAAGGCTATGTACAAAAATCAAGCAAGTTAACAGCACTTTGCCCTTTTATTGACACTTTGGGTATTATGCGACTTCGGGGCAGAATCGAAAAATCACAAATGGACGAACATACTAAACACCCAATAGTTTTACCCAGTTCGAGTCGTCTCACTCATTTGATAATAGCCGACGCTCATATCAAAACCCTACATGGAGGTCCGCTACTGATGACTAATTACTTAAGAACAGGCTATTGGATCATAGGCGCTAGAAATTTAATTAAAGCACATGTTCGTCGGTGTGTAATATGTATACGTCAAAGGGCTAGTACAAAAAACCAACTGATGGGTTCACTGCCATCAGTTCGATGCTCGCCAACGAGCCCGTTTTTGCATAGCGGCGTTGATTACGCAGGCCCCATCAATATCAGGACAACTAAAGGGCGTAGACATCACTCTTACAAGGGGTATCTATGCCTTTTTGTATGCATGTCCACACGTGCAGTACACCTTGAAGTGGTTAGTGATATGACCACTCAAGCATTTTTAGCCGCATTCCGACGTTTTGTGTCCAGACGTGGTCACTGCATCAAACTCTGGAGCGACAATGGGACAACCTTTGTAGGTGCTTCAAGAGAATTGCAGCAATTGTCAGCTATTCAGTTGTCAGCAGCAGAACATCTAGAGAACAACGGCACTGAATGTCATTTTATTCCCCCTCATAGCCCAAATTTTGGTGGGTTTGGGAAGCCGGGGTTCAAGCTACAAAATTTCATCTTAAACGGGTTATAGGTGACAGTACCCTTACGTATGAGGAAATGAGTACACTCCTTTGTCAAGTGGAGGCATGCTTGAACTCGCGACCTATGAGTGTTATTTATTCCGAAGATCCAGGGGAGCCTCTTCCCTTGACTCCCGCACATTTTTTAATCGGGGAACCTCTACTACAAGTTGTAGACTACAGCTATGAGAACTCCAACGTCAATGCCTTGACTCGATGGCAATATGTTCAAAGGATGGTACAGTCGTTTTGGAGACGATGGTCCCAAGAATATCTCGCTACTCTCATGAATCGATATAAATGGTCATCTCAAGTGCCCGAGCCAAAAGTGGGAGATATAGTTTTAATAAAAGAGGACAATTTGCCACCAAGTCGTTGGTTGTTGGGTCGAGTCGAGATAAAGCATCCAGGTGATGATAACATAACCCGTGTAGTCACATTGCGTACTAGTACATCTATTTATAAAAGACCTACATCAAAGTTATGTGTATTGCCAATAGCAGATTCAAATCAAATCTAGTACTGATTTATTTTTATTTTGTTTTATTTGTTTGAGAATATAATGATGTAATGGGTGATTGTCGCTCGATTAGTGTTAGTCCTACTTGTATACAAGTAGGACTAACTTGTCTTGTCCTACATTTACATTTGTGAAGATACATACGTCATTTTATATTTGCCTGTGTTTTGATTAATGAAATTGTATTTACATTTTAAACCTTATAGTTTCATATTTACCTTTTTTGTGTTCACAAGTTGTCTTTTTTGTTGCGAAAATCACCAAGGTGTTGTTTGTATTTTGTGTTTTTTCTACGTTGAGAACGGCATTCCTTAAGTAATGTCCGTGGTGGGGGGCATGTTTAAGACGTACAGTAGTTCAAATATAATTAGTTCTGAAAGTCATCAACAGATGGCGCTGTATCATAACTCGTGCATCGCGGTATGGTTTCGCTTTGTACAAATCTATATATATTTTGCATTACAAGGGAAAATAAAACCAGCTCAGTTCAGAACCATATTTGATGACTTTCAGAACTAATTATATTTGAACTACTGTACGTCTTAAACAGAGTTAGGTCTCCTTCTTGAAGCAATCAAATCAGCAGGTCGTAACGACAGTATAGATAAGTTAGGTGATATGCATAATACTGTGCCAGAATTCGATCCTGCTAGAAAAGAACAGACGATGACAATGTGGCTCCATAAAGTAAATGAATGTAAATCTATATATGGTTGGACCGAGAAACAATTAGTCCACTTTGTTTTACCAAAATTACGTGGTGTTGCACATCGCTGGTATGAAGGCTTACCGTCAGTTCTTTTCTCTTGGGAAGAATGGCAATCAAAACTGTTGGCAGCATTTCCGTCTGAGGAAAACTACGGACAGATGCTTACTGATATGCTTGCTAAACGTGCTCGTTTTGGTGATTCGCTGGAAACATACTATTACGATAAAATTGCATTAGTGAGTAGGTGTGGTATCGTAGGTAGAAGAGCCGTAGAATGCATTCTTCATGGAATAGATGATCGCTCAGTTAGATTAGGAGCTGAGGCTGTACAGTATGATGACCCTGACAAATTACTAGCATATCTTAGGAATGCCAGGAACAGTAGACCTCAGATTGATCGTAAGCAGGTTAAGGTTCAATTGAGCAGTAGAGCTCAGGACTCGCAATTGAAGTTAGGGCCAAGAATATCGCGATGTTTTAACTGTAAGCAAGAGGGTCACGTAGTATCTCAATGTCCTCAACAGGTTAAGAAATGTGGTAGATGCCAGAAGTTAGGGCATGACACAGAAGCATGCTACTCAAAGCTTCCTCCAGTTCCTGAGAAAACTGTTATGACAATTACTAAAGGTAACCCTGGGGAGAAGTATTATAAAGTTATTCAAATTGATGGAGTGCCCTTAGAGGCTTTTATAGACTTTGGTAGTGAATGTTGTATGATAAGACAGGGCGATTTTAATAAGATCAGTAACCAGTTCGTTACTAATGATCTTCCTACCTTACGTGGATTTGGAAACTCAGTCGTTCGGGTACTGGGCAAACGGTGTGTTAACATTGTTATTGATAAGGTTGAAGCATACGTAGATCTTTTTATTGTTCCTAATGACGTTATGCAGGTTCCTGTCATAATAGGTCAGTCGTATACTGAGCAGTCTCACGTTATTGTTCATAAGACTAATGAAAGTCTGGAGATGTTAAAAGCCAATAATAAACTAATGATAAAATCAAACTATTTTGCAAAAACGATATAACCTTATCGGGGGTAACTCTAGTGGAAGTTTACACTGAGCCTGCTATGACAGGTGATGTGTATGTAGAGGGAGGACCTCGGCTTAGGTCTGACGTAATGTTTTCGGTGCCATCGGGCCTATTCCCTATAGATACCAATGGCGTTGGCAGTATAGTCATTATTAGTCCTAGCGATAAGGCAGTCAATTTCAAAATAGGTGATTTAGTTGCTCGTGGTTATAAAGCAACTGAAGAAATCACTCCTTTAGCTCAGGTGATGCAAATTGACATACGTAATGGGAAAGAGCTCTTGCCCATACGTGATGACGACGTTAGAATAGGTGATGGTCTGACACAGGTACAAAAGGGATTACTTCTTCAACTTTTGAACAATTATCGACATTGTTTTGCATCTAGTCTATCCGAATTAGGAGTGATATCAGCAGGAGAGATGGCAATTAATTTGAAGGATGATGTTCCTGTTGTTTATAGGCCGTATCGATTATCTTTTAAGGAAAAAGAAGTAGTCCGGGATATGGTTTCGGATTTATTAGACAACGGAATAATAAAACCTTCAACATCACCCTATTCAAGCCCCATTGTACTAGTTAGAAAGAAAACTGGGGAGTTCAGACTTTGCATTGATTACCGCGCTCTCAATAAAAAGACAGTTCGAGAAAATTACCCAATGCCATTGATTGATGATCAATTGGATGTTCTTGCCGGTAATCAGTTCTATATCACACTCGATTTAGCATCTGGTTATTATCAGATCCCGATACGCGAAGGCGACAGATATAAGACAGCATTTGTTACTCCGGACGGGCACTTTGAGTTTACTCGAATGCCGTTCGGTCTCGCAAATGCTCCTGCTACTTTTCAACGCATAATGAACCAGGTGCTAGGTACTATGCGTCACAAAGAGGCTTTAGCTTATTTAGATGACGTCATCATCCCAGCTAGAGAATTTTCGGACGGATTGCTACGGTTGGAAAATGTCTTAAAAATATTTTCTACTGCTGGTCTGACACTTAAGTTATCTAAGTGCGTTTTCTTTGGCAATAAAGTAGAATACCTAGGTTTCGAGGTTTCAAAGGAGGGTATTCAACCAGGATCCCGAAAAATCAATGCAGTAGAAGGGTTTCCCACTCCTCAGAACCAACATAACGTACGGCAATTTTTAGGGCTAGCCAGTTTCTTTCGCCGTTTTGTGCCCGGCTTCTCGATAATAGCTAAACCTTTAACCCATCTTTTAAAAAAGGACGTTGCTTGGGTATGGGGCTCAGAGCAAGAAACTGCGTTCAGATCTTTACAACATAGCCTTGTGCAGAAACCTACTTTGGCTTTGTACGACCCTAGAGCTGAGACCGACTTGCACACGGACGCATGTAAGATGGGTTTAGGAGCAATCTTGTTGCAGCGAAATGAGTGTGGTCTTCTCAGGGCAGTAGCTTATTATAGTAGGCAAACTACACCTGAGGAACAGAACTACTCTTCCTATGACCTCGAGACACTAGCGGTTGTTGCCGCACTTCAAAAGTTTAGGGTGTACCTTATTGGTATTTCCTTTAAAATAGTTACGGATTGTAACTCATTGCGTGCAACGTTTCAGAAGCGTGATATGCTTCCTCGAGTAGCTAGGTGGTGGGAACTCATGCAGGAATACAATTTTGAAATCGAGTACAGAGCTGGTGCGTCTATGGCTCACGTTGATGCGCTTAGTCGCAATCCTGTTGCTGTAGCCGCAGATGATCAGGCAAACGTTAATGTCATGAACGTTACTGAAGAGAGTTGGTTAGTAACGGTCCAAAGTGCAGACTCAGAAGTCCAGAGAATGATTAATATTTTGAAGGACCCAAATCTTAGCGATGTTATTGATTTCAAAAATAACTATAAGGTTAAAAACGATAAACTGTACCGAATAACTTCTGAGGGTGATCGGTGGGTGGTACCTAAGGGTGTGCGTTGGCAAGTTGTCAAACAGAACCACGACGACATTGGCCACTTTGCCGTTGACAAAACTCTCGAAAAGGTTAGGTCACTATATTGGTTCCCAAAAATGAGAATTTTTATAAAAAAATATGTCGCATCTTGTTTAGAATGTGCTTATTCAAAGTCCTCAGGAGGTAAAAGCCAGGGTATTTGCATCCGATAAAAAAGGTAAGTAACCCTTTCGACACTTTGCACATCGATCACGTAGGACCTTTTGTACGTAGTGCCAGAGGCCACATGTACATTTTGGTTATCGTAGATGCCTACACTCGATATATTTACCTTAAGCCTGTAAGAAATACAAAAACAATTACCTCTGTAAGGGCTCTAAAAGATTATTTCGGTATCTTTGGTGTACCTCGAAGAGTAATTTCTGATCGGGGAACATCTTTTACTAGCCTAACTTTCAAAAAATTCATGATTGACAAAAGTATTAAACACGTACTCAATGCTGTTGCTACACAAAGGGCTAACGGACAGGTGGAGCGATACAATAAAATCATCGTTGATGCATTAACAGCAAAGTCAGTTGGCACAGCAGATAACAAATGGGACGATCACTTGCCGGACGTTCAATGGGGCATAAACAATACTTTTAATAAAGGCATTAATCGCACACCATCTGAAGCTCTTTTTGGCGTTCGACCGACCGGTCAGAATGAGAGTAGGATAATTTCAGAGTTAGTTGACGATAACGATGATGGCGATGTATCGCAAAGTAGAAAGCTTATTCCAAAATACCAAGGCCCGTACAGGATAACAGCCGTATTAGACCACGATCGTTTTCATATCGAAGACACCCCTCTTACCCAGAAAAACAGTAGACAAATGTCCACTATTGTAGCAATCGATAAGATTAAACCATGGCTTAGTTTTAATAGACCCCATGAGCAAGATGCAGATATATCCTCTTTGTCTAGCGAGTCGAATGAAGATGATTAGCAATTTTGGTTTTGTTAATGATTGCTAATTAATTTAATAATTTAATATGTATGATTTTAAAACATTTGATTACAGCTTTACAATGATGAGCAAATCAATTTGTTATGTTATAAGGTTAAATCTAAATATAATATATTTGGACATCCCTGGTCCTAACAGTATATAGACAACCCTGGTCTATTTCAGACAACCCTGGTCTGACTGATGATTTGTGTTAAATGGACATCCCTGGTCCATACAGGACATCCCTGGTCCTTACAGGACATCCCTGGTCCTGCAGTGAATTTGAAAAGAAGTATTGATAAAGTTATTTTAAAATGGACATCCCTGGTCCACAAAGGACATCCCTGGTCCTACTGTTAATATTAAATAAAGGACTGTTAGAACAGCAGATTGTAATCGTGATCAAACTATTAGTGATTTTTACAATGGTTAACGAGATTTTTTGTAATTTATTTTAAGTATTGCATTTTAATTGGTGTTTATGATAATCATGGTTGACCAGAATTCATTGTCGATTGATACAGATTGATATCCTGGATTACAATCATAACATAATAAATATAAAAAAATAATAATAAAGAAGAATGTGTGTATAATAAATTATAATTTATTAAATAATATAATGTATAGAGTATGTGTCTATCTATTTTTATGTATAGTAAAATTAATATGATGTTGCTAAATGTTATAATTAGAACATACGAGGTCGTACGTGAAAAGGATGGCCGACTGTCATCATCACTGATTTAATATGTCGTGATTAAGACCGTTTAGAATAATGATTTTGTATTTTTATAATTCTACTTTAATTTGTATTTAAGCATAGATTCGACTCCCATTAAATAGATGGCGTTGATAGCTCAAACATAAAGATAGTACCGTGTGCATCCGTATCCGGTAGAACAGAGTACTTGATTTGACGTTGGTGGTACGGACGAGAAAAGAGAGAGGGTCGAATCGAATCTATGCTCAAAAACCAGTGTGTGATTTTAAAAAGTGCAGTTTGTTAAAAAACCATTGTGTGGATTATGGAAAAAACACGTGAGTTATGAAATATTGGTTTTATGTTATAATTGCTATGCTTTACTCCCTAAATACTTTAAACAGTGCAAAAGATCAGGGTAGGAGCCAACAGTAGCGTCTTCTATTGAAATTTATTCACGTCTGGTAGTTTTCATAAAAGATTTCGACAAATAAATAATATGTCGTTACGTCCTTTGTAATTTTTCGAATTGTAAGTTGAGACTGAGTTGAATTGTAAGTTGAGACTGTCCTCCCCTCTTGTTTATTCGTCGAAAGATCGTAAATAAAAACACGTGAATTTTGAGGTTAGAGCGAAACATAGACTTATTTTAACTTACATCTTATATATTTTTTTCACTCCTCTTGCTCAAAAAGACCGTCATTGTAGCGTTCTAGAGCGGGGCTAACATAGCTTTTCTCGCCCTAGGGGAAAAGGTAATTTTTTTTAAATTTTTGTCTGTCACATGACAATGAGCCTACAAAAACGAAAAAATATTCGTTATAGTATTATAAAAAGACTCGACTTATTACTGTTTACTTAGATCAACAACTTTTTTGAGATAGTTATTATTAAAGTTTGTGGTAAAATTAGTAATCATTTGAATCTATGGACAACACAGACCACGCTTCAGCAAGAAAAAACTGCACAGTCTGCACATGTGCTTAGGTGGTGAGCCTTTAGCCCGTTAGTCGCTTTAACGACGCCCAAGGGAAGGGAAGGGTTGGTAGTATTATTTTGATGAGCCCTTCGCCGCTCTATGCTGTTGGATGTATGTGCAGTCTTTAGTCCATTAGTCGCCTTTTACGACACCGAAGAGAAGAGAGAGGTTGGTAGTATTAATTTGATGAGCCCATCGTCGCTCTATGCTGTTGGGTGTATGTGCAGTCTTTAGTCCGTTAGTCCCCTTTATCCAAATTGAAGAAAAGTGAAGGGTTGGTAATATTATTTTGATGAGTCCATCGCCGCTCTATGCTGTTGGATGTATGTGCAGTCTTTAGTCCATTAGTCCCCTTTTACCAAATCGAAGAAAAGTGAAGGGTTGGTAATATTATTTTGATGAGCCCATCGCCGCTCTATGCTGTTGGATGTATGTGCAGTCTTTAGTCCGTTAGTCGCCTTTTACGACATCCAAGGTAAGAAAGGGGTTGGTAGTATTATTTTGATGAGCCCATCGCCGCTCTACGCTGTTGGATGTATGCGCAGTCTTTAGTCTGTTAGTCGCCTTTTACCAAATCGAAGAAAAGTGAAGGGTTGGTAATATTATTTTGATAAGCCCATCGCCGCTCTATGCTGTTGGATGTATGTGCAGTCTTTAGTCCGTTAGTCGCCGTTTACGACATCCAAGGTAAGAAAGGGGTTGGTAGTATTTTTTTGATGAGCCCATCGCCGCTCTACGCTGTTGGATGTATGCGCGCGCAGTCTTTAGTCTGTTAGTCGCCTTTTACGACACCGAAGGGAAGAGACGGGTTGGTAGTATTATTTTGATGAGCCCATCGCCGCTTTATGCTGTAGGATGTACGTGCAGTCATTAGTCCGTTAGTCGCCTTTGACGACCCCCCAGGGAAGAGATGGAAAGACTGCACATATCTACTATCCAACAGCATAGAGCGGCGATGGGCTCATCAAAATAATGCTACCAACCATTCTCTTCCCTTGGGTGTCGTTAAAGCAACTAACGGGTTAATTTTAAATAAAATAAACCAATTCATATTATATTGGATTGTTTTATTTTCTCGCATTCGTAGTGAAAAGCAGAGTGTAACACTCGGCGCTAAAAACCCATTAAAACTCGGTTACTATTTACTCCCTCGCTAATGCTCGGGAGTAAAACTACCTCGTATATAATAGGTCATTTTAGCCCCTTGTATAACAATCTACTATTAGACGTTAATATTCGTCTATATTCCCATAAATTTTGGAAATGCGAATGCGAATACGAATGTCAAAAAACATGCGAATATTCGCGAATGCGACTATTCGTTACTTTGTTTGTGTGCCATCGTGAGTTATTATAACCTGTGGTTGTAACCAATGGCAAGTGATAATTATACAAATTTTAACGCTTTATAAATGCGTAATATTTGCAACTATACTCGAAGATAACGAATCGTTGAAAAATTTACTACCCACCTGAGGAAGTATTTTTTTTCAACCTTCCGTTATCTTTGAACGATTTATAATTTAAACTAAAGGTGATAAAAGTACTAATGCTCTTTTACAGCGTTTCAATAACTAATACCTGCGTAATAAACTTTAGTATTCGCCATTGTATATTAGATCTATTCCGAGCGGCGAACAAATTTTTATGATCACTTCCCGAACAAATTTATAGGTATGAAAATTTATAGTGCCTTTAAAAACAGAAAAAAAAAATGTCTAAAGCAATTTCCGAGTTATGAAATTGCGAGTGGACGTAAAACGTAAAACGTAAATTCAGTGCCAACGTAGAATAATGATGTTAGGAGTTTAAAAAGGATAGAGCGACTTCACTGAACGAGCGGCGATGTCTTGTTTTAAGTACACAATGTTCGAAGTAGCCTGTTAATATGATGTTAATCTTGATATTTCTTGATTATGAATATAGACACCAGTATTTGTTGTATAGAAGTATGTTGGTAGCATCTCGGTACCTCTTGTATCTACACGGAAAGAAATTATTAGTTGGGTTTACCATATTTCAACTAAATTTTAGGGTTAATATAGCACCTACTCTTGAGTTTTGTTGAATGAACAAAAACTGTATTGTTGATCAGTTACGGTAATTTGAACTTATTACATATATCTTTTGTTGTTTTAACGTATTTATTTTGTAAATTTAACTTTAAAAATGGTTATTTCAACAACTTGAACAGTAAAATCAACAATTACGTATTGAATTATGCATGAATTGTTACGCCAACATGTACAAATAGGTAAAAACAACTGTTTTCATATTAACAAAAACTTTTCTGTGAAAACAACAATTTGTTCATGTTGCTTTAACCCATCACTTTGTTAATTCAACTAATGTGTCGCCAACCCGTGCAAAATCAACCTTTTTGTTCTTTCAGTGTAATAACCGCGTCGCGTAGCGGTGAAAGAATACTACCACCCCCTCTCTTCTCTTGGGTATCGTCAAAGGCGACTATCGGACTAAAGTCTGCATACTTCCAACAGCATAGAGCGGCGATGGGCGCACCACCTGTCATACTGAGAACATGTGCAGTCGCTATTTGGCGAAAAATGGACTATGGTAGAGGACTGCTTTTGTAGTCCTCATTGCCTAGTCTTTGGCTAACCCTTCGGAGATAATAGTCATGATTATGTAAATGTAGGTATGTGTTGTAATAAGATCAGCATGAAACACATTAAGTACTTAAGTTTTTATAGGATAAGTATACCAACGTAGGAAATGTATAAACAATAATATACAGTTCATAAGTTCATTAGGTACCTAATATGGATATACCAAATTCATTAGCCTAATGTCCAACCTTGTAACTACGTGTGAGCATTATTTACCTATTTTCAAATGCACTTTTCCTTCTTTAGAGTCTTTACTAACTTGATGTGAACACGATCAATATAACTTTCAAACGGTCTACTGAAGCCAGCTTTATATGGTTCTGAATACAGCAATACGAGTAGTTCCCCCATGCATTCGCAAATGCAATAAGTGCAAGTCCACAGACAGAAGCGCGCAGCCATAGTTTAAACTTAATAGAAAGTCGGAACGCCTCGCGAGGGTTTACAAACATTATCCTAGTAGTATACCTACGTAAGAAGAAATATGCATTTTCACCACAGAACAGAAGAAAGAGGTTCTGAGTAGCAATCGCTTACCCTCTGCCTATTCGTAATTTGTCGTACACACGGCGTCAGATCAACCTACCCAAAACTGTCTATTTTCTACAATCAATTTCGAATTTTATTGTCTGGTTTTGAGGATCAATATTCATTGGAGAAATTTGACAGTTTAGGGTAGTTTCATCTGACGCCGTGTTTACAATGCGCGCGTTGCTGTATTTTTCACCGAGTTAAGGCCCACTGTTCTGTGGTTTCTACTGAGACAGAGCGGAGAAGAGCCATGTAAATATTCTTTCCACAGCAGCGATGCGGAGAGATGTGCAATTTGAGCAATATGATGCAGAAACGCATCGTAAGAGCGCGGCAATAATAATGGTGTAAGTTGAGGCGTTTTCGAACATATGGGCGGTCTGTATCCAGCAATTTTTGTTTTCCAAATGAAAGGATGCAACTATATCAGCTTTTCATCAGTCTTATGATAATGCAACGGTAGCGACGTAGGTATTGCTCTTGAGAGGCTTGCTTACTAGTTCTCCCACATACTGCGTGTTGTACGATTTCATAATGAAGGTGACTTACTACACTGGTTATATTGTGGTGCAGCGATCGACCGCGCTAACGTGGGAAGAGTACATTTATTATGTCGAGTCACGGTGCTCATTTGGGTATTAGAGATAAAATTAAAATTTACGCTTTGCCCAAAGCAATTTGTAACCGCTCGCTTTACTTCGCGCGGAAAATAGGCTTTGGTTTATCCATGTTTTACATTCATTTTCATAAGTGGCTTAAGCTAAACGAATGCGGATGTGGCTCAATTTCCAACTATTTCATTATGTTGACGTCAATAATTCTTTTTGTCACTTTTTGTCAACTTGAACTTCAATTTATTGATGATCACACTCTATACATCAGTCTAAAAATATAAAGTTAAAATGAATTAAGTAATTTGATCAAATAGCTAGCCTATTTTGCTGAAACCGCAGCAAAAAATAATTCAAAGTCAATATGGCCATCGGTAATGCCATAATTATATATTTGTGTTGTTTCCTAAAGACACGCTCCCGTGCGTGGGTTACCGAGTCAAAGCTTATAACAATATAATACCTTTTATTTGCAATTATCAAAACAATATTTATTGATTTAAAAATGTCAATAAAAGAAATAAATAAACTGAAATAAGTTTTACACAATCACATCAATTATTATCTAGCTCAAATTAAGCTTAATTTTTAACTCATTTTTATTGGTTAGATAAAAGATATAACCTAAAAACAAAAAACGGGACTATTCAATGTTCGCGAGGTCATTACTCAAAATTAAGGGCTAAGAACAAGAAATGGCAAGACAATTTGTCAATAAGAATTCATTGTTGTTTGGTTTACAGTAACCCGCTAGTGAGACTGATAAATGTCCTTTCAGAGTACGCCGTCAGTCAAATCGCGGTTGCCTGCCCACAAGATATATTGTGGACCCAACGCCGCCCTTGTGAAACTCCGGGCCCTCTCTACTTTAAAATTTACCGTTTTAATGATTATTCGCTTACTTAGTTTAAGCTGAGTTCTAAAATAGTACGGCGTCGGTTGAAAAGCTGTTATCATGTTTAACCTATGACCGACTATGATCGGTTCTCGAATAAGGCAACGATCGAGAACTGGCTAGGATGCATACCAAGTATACTTTCGGCCAGGTTCCCTCAAAGAATATATTTAGATGGTTTAGTAAATTTATAACCAACAGAAATGGTCTTTTTCTGCCGCCAAAGAGCGGTGTAGGTACTACGCTGCTATTCCGGTTTATAGGTTTATAAGATCTAATTAAATTAGGTATAAGATTTTATGGCCTTGGGTCTAAAACGCGCCAGTCTGCTTATTTGCAGACGCTTTACTGCGTCTGCAAATAAGCAGACGCTGTAAAGCGTAAATAAAAAGTACTATTTAAATTTAAACTGATATGAGCACGTTTGCTATTTTTTTATAGAACATAGTGTGAGTTAAAAAAATTAACAATTACGTAACATTATGTCAACAGATGTATTAACGATTTAGTTTTTTTGTTGTATAGGTTTCTTTGTTACCTATTCCTTTTTGTGGCTGCAACTGCACCTCGTAACATATTTTTTAAGTTTTTTATTTTATTGTTTTAGTTACATTGCATTCACAATGCTATTTACAAATTCAATGTAGCCACTTGAAGCAAGTCATCGTTTTTCAAATGACACTTTCAGTTTCGTTATTAACGATGTACATACCAAGCCTGAGTATTTCTGAGCATAATGGGATCCGAGCGTACTCAATACGGATTTAATTATTTTGTTCGCAGCATAAAACTATTCGGTTAGTTTGACGTGGGTTACATTTAATTTGGGAATGCTAACAGTTTTGGAAACGTTTTCGACTTGGGCGACCACAGCAAGCATCGCAACCCGAACAAGAACAAACAAAGTAATTAAACACATCAAACGGAGTGAAATTGGACCGAGTCAAAGCTACAGCGGCCTCGGACGGCGAGTCGATGGCTATGCTTTGACGGACAACAAAACATTTGTGTTTGTATGAATTATGAGGAGCAAGGAGCTGGATGGCATAGCGGTTAGCATGGTTGGTCGCCGATCGTCCAATTTAAGCCACTTTTGCAACGTACCAGATGGATGACTGACAAAATATCTTCATGCTTCGGAAAGTATTTTAGCTTCGTAAAGTGTCCCTACCATCCTCTCTCTTCCTTTGGATGTCGTAAAAGGCGACTAACGGACTAAAGACTGTGTGACTGTGTCTTCTCTGGAGTGATATGTTATCGGCCCCAACACAACTGAATACAATTATATGATTCAACAACGTTTAAAATATAATTCGTTAAATTCATTGTCGATTTATTATCAGTATATATTATTCGAGGGATAAAATCTTAATTGTTAAATGTATATAAATCTACGACCTACGACCACGTTTAATGTAGAAAAATTTTCACGAACGCTACGAAAAACATATTACAGTAAAAACACAATTATTCAATTAGCAGTTTCACATAAAACCAATCAAGATAACACACACGTACCAATATACACCGCCAAAAAAATATGTATGTCCGCACAAAGTAGTAATTACAAATAACGAGCGTTACAGCGGACGGGCGATGGTATATTTTATCGGATTACAAGCACGTTATCAGCCGCGGCCGGCCCACACTTACCCTGTCGATGGGTAATAACCCTGGTGAGGTCATAATAAATGTATCGACTAAATGCTTAAAAAAGTCCGAGTCGGACCAATGCGTAAGGGGTCTTTCCCAGTCCTCCGATCGGAACTCCGATTAGTAGCGGGAATATTTTTTCCCATTCCTCCGATTGAATGGCTTTTGCTTTTATCACTTACTTACGTTATCAAAAGTACAGTCAAGGCCATTATACTGTATTTATGACCGATTGTCCGCGTCGATATTTACGATGTCGACTGTACAGTCAATAAAAGACAAAAATAAAACTTACTTAATTCTTTACTCTTTCTAAATAATGTCCTATGCTATGTTTATTTATTTGTACTAAAATAATTGAATGTAGTACCTAAGTATAGTGAACAGATTATTACATCAATAAATAATAATCTTATATAATTTGTTTTACACTATTACTATACAATGTTTTTTTTTATTTAGGACAAAAAACAATTACACAATTGGTACATTTGTAAATACATATAGTAGGGTCATTATTATGCAACCAGCAATATTGTCCACAACAGAGTTTATAAGATACTTAATCGGAGGAATGGGAAAAAATATTCCCGCTCCTTCTACCAATCGGAGTTCCGATCGGAGGACTGGGAAATACCCCGCTTAAGTGCCCTCGCTATAGCAGACTTTTGCGCGATCGCGGGACAGGAAGAACTTTGTACAATGACCTTGCTTGCCCGCCCTAGACAACTGGCTAACGCTCCCGCCTATCTATCCGTAATACGTCGTATAATGCGTGCGTGCTGCTCTATTTTTAACCGACTTCAAAAAAAGGAGGAGGTTCTCAATTCGTCGTAATAAATATTTTTTACTGGAAATTAGCACTGGCGACAAATTAGAATGAAACGGGGAGTTCGCCACTTGCCAGGGCTGCATTTCTGCTTTTTTCAACATTACATACTTAAGATTAAAGTATTACTGCTGTAAGAGGTGACAGTAGGGACCCAGGTCTTTGACAACAACGTCATTCCAGCGGTATTTGGGACTCCCGACCGGTCGTCGCACACAAGGTGTTCCCAGGTACACGCGTTTTGTCGCTACTTCTCCTCCATGCGTTCCACGTGGCCCAACCTTACTCAAATTAGCATTTATAAATACACGTGTTTGTCCCGTCGGTTCGGAAAGTACGTATTCAAGTAAAGTAGCCGTGTCAGACCATTGAGAGAACTTTGAAAGGTTGCGTTTTTCCGTCCCACGCTCGAACCCTAAATGTTATAAGTAGGCAATTGGTTACATCAAAGGTTCCCGCTGATAGGATTAGGTAATTACTATTATTAGGAAATATTACTTTAATTCCAATTACACGTGAACCAGAAGCGCCATGTTATATATAATATAATACATAAACAAACATACATTGAGACTTACGCGCTTTCAAGCTATACCTACACCAGCTAAATTCGATGACGAATATTTGTATACAGATTACTGTCATTTCTTTGTGCAAATATCTAGTTTCTCTCGGATTTTTGTGTTTTTTGGAAGTAAGACACAGTAGTTAACTGTCTTCTTGTGAATCTCTCTCAAGAAAAAGTTAAAATCCGAGTGAAACTAGATATTTGCACAAAGAAATGACAGTAATCTGTTTACAAACATTCGTCATCGAATGCTGGAGTATAGATGACAATCACCAGTAGAGACAGTTTATTCAGCTTTAACGTACTAAAGTACAGCCTAGCTGTCCCACAACTAGGCAAAGGCCTTCATCATTGTGTATTTTTTGTGAATAAAATATTTTGAATTTGATTTCTTGATTTTTGATTTTGATCATTGAAATAAAAGTCATCGCTCCAATTGGTGGGTGTTGGTTTGATCACCACGCTTGCCAAATGCGGGTTGGACACAAACCCGGGCTATGCATCGAAAAATCCAAAACAAACAAAGGATAGGTTATGAGTAATTTTGTTTGAGACCCGTGCTCAAAATTTTTATGATGGCAGCATTATGAAATGCTTTGATTTTGATTGCTTTTGTTTAGTGTAAAATAGTGTTTCGTTATAAAATAATATGGAAGTATATATGCAAGTACGAATATAATATAGTCCTACTAATATTATAAATGCGAAAGTTTGTAAGTATGGATGGATGTTTGTTACTCTTTCACGTAAAACTACTAAATGGCTTTGGATGAAATTCGGCATACAGATAGTTTATAACATACAATACTTTTTATCCCGATATTCCCACGGGAATAGGATCCACGCGGGTGAAACCGCGAGCGGCCGCTAGTATAATAGTAAATCAACTATTGACTTGCACCAGTATTAAAAATAGTAGGAAAACTGTTTGACCGTGAATAACTTTTTTCTCCATTGGAATTTCGGCAGGTCGTCGTCATACAATAAAAAGAAGGTATTGATGACAATAAATATCAGTAATGTTCATAATGCTACAACAAGCTTAAATGTTGGGGACGCTATTACCGATTATACTTTGGTGACTCGTTTCTTTGTTGCACCTCCAAAAGATAGAATAGTCTACCAGCTCACGTATTCCCTCCTACATATGACAAAAGGTCCTTCAAACGAGGCGTGAAATACTTTGTGGGCCGGCAGAGTGAAGGTGACTGGATGCTACGTCTCTTAAACTGCACCAGCTGTTGTCGCGCCTGGACTTCACTTCCACTTAACATCAGGCGGAGTGGGGTAATTTGCCGGGCTAATTATAAAAAAAACGCACAGAGTGAAGAGGCACTTTGTGGGCCCGCAGAGTAAGGGTGACTGATGCTACGTCTCTTACGCTGCACCAGCTGTTCTCGCACCTGGACTTCACTTCCACTTAACATCAGGTGGAGTGGGGTCACTTGCCGGGCTAATTATAAAAAAACACACTTTGCCTGACCTGGGAGTTGAATGAACCCTGGACCGGTTATCTCACCGAGCGCTTACCTATCCACTCGGCCAGCAAGGTGGAGTTGTAAAGATTGGTTTTGATAAGTTAGCAAGGGCTGGGCAGATTCTAGCATAGTAGGTAGTAGTCAGAAAGGTTTTTTTATGTGAAAAGGATGAAAACGAGCAGGCGGTACACCTGTAGGCCTAGCATGCGCAACACGAGATATGTCGCGGACGATATTCTCACCCTTCGATGGCAGGAACGACAAACTATTGTCGGTTGCAGTTGTCAAAACTCGAAAAATTATGTTGCATGTGCAGGGCTTGTAGACAAAAATACCACAGACAAGCAAAAGCTACTATTATGTTTATTTTTGACATATCGTGTATAGACATAACACGAAAAAACGGATCGAAAAAATTTCCTCGTGTTGCGCATGCTACCTAGGTCTACTGATGGAAAGCAATCACCACGGAATACATACTGTTCTGTGGTAATCACCGCCGCCCACGGACTCCCACCAAATCAGAAGAATCGCAGGTGCGTTGCCGGCCTTAAGGAAGTACAATCGAGAGCAATGAATCCGGGTCAGGCCTATAAATCATGGCAAATAAGAATGCTAGAATATTGAAATATAATTTAAAGTTAACTATTTTTGAACCAACTAGAATAACAATGCGGTCACAAACATGCATAGATAATATTATAACTAATTTAAAAACTTATAATTCAAAAGTAGTTCACCTTGGATTATCTGATCACTCTGGCCAAATACTAAATGTACCTTGTAATCAAGGCTTCACTGAAGAATACTGGTATGTCTACAGAAGAAATGTAGATAATTATATAAATGTTTTTTTGTACTATATGTCTCAGTTAAGTTTCTCTGATGTTTATTTGTGTCAAGATGTTGAGTCAGCTTGTAATGCTTTTATGTCTTTATTTAAGTTATTTTACGATTTATGTACACCAGTAGAAAAATGCAGAGTTTCTTACAATAAAAAGTTTCCAAGTTGGCAGACAAAAGGAATATATCGAGCAAGCAAATTTAAAAGAACTTTACATCAAAATATAATACGTAAACGTACAACGCAACTTATACCTTACTACAAAAAATATTGCAAAATCTTAAAATCTGTTACAAGAATAGCAAAACAGAAATTTAACATTTCATTTATAAATCAAAGCAGCAACAAAAATAACGCAACGTGGAATCTAATAAAAAAGCAAACTACACACCAAAATACATTTAAAAGCACTTTAAGTAGTATTCTAGTTAATAATAATGTCGTCACAGATGTAAATTGTATTGCTGAAATTTTCAATAGCCATTTTGCTAACTCTAATATTTGTACCCAAACGGACAGAAAAAATCAGCTTCCTGCTTCACATCAACATAGCATATTTCTGACACCAGTAGATGCATACGAACTTAAAAAAATAGTTATGAGTATAAAAAACAAAAAGAGCTGTGGTTATGATAACATCCCGATTCAAGTAATCAAAAAATCTTTAGAATTCATTAGTAAACCCTTAGTTTATATTCTGAACTTAATGATTGAGACTGGTGTCTTTCCTCAGGAACTAAAACTGACAAAAATAAAACCACTGTTTAAAAAAGGAAGTAAAACAAATATTAATGATTACAGACCAATAGCATTACTGTCCAACTTTTCTAAAATCTTTGAAAAAGTCATTTACAATAGACTTTTAGAGTTCCTAAATAAACATAATTTGCTTAACAAAAATCAATTTGGCTTTCAGAAAAAAAAATCCACTACGCTCGCAATCTACAAAGTTCTTAAAGAGATTTGGGAATCGTTAAATGTTAAAGCTCCATGTGTTGGACTATTTTTAGATATGTCCAAGGCATTCGATTGTGTCATATATAATACTCTTTTAAATAAACTAGATAACCTAGGTATACGTGGTATAGCTTTAAAACTTTTGGAAAGTTATTTAAAAGATAGACAACAAATAACAGTAATTGATACATACAACAAAAATAAAAAAACCTTTGAAGAAGTGCAATCTCAATCAAAACCGATGACCCAAGGATTACCACAAGGAAGCATTCTTGGTCCACTACTATTTTTAGTTTATGTAAATGAACTACCTAATATTATAAAAAACTTATGTGTCATGTTTGCTGATGATGCAACAATTTTCGTACCTGACATTGAAAGAAATAGTAACCTTTTCGAAATAAATATTAACCAAACTTTACAACTAGCTGTCACGTGGCTTAATACTATTAATTTAAATGTAAATCTTAATAAAACCAAATTCATTCAATTTCGAAATTATAAATCAAATTCCTACAAACTTAAAATTTCAGACTGCGACACAAAGATAGACGAGGTGGACGAAATTAATTTTCTTGGAGTCACTATAGATGCTCATTTAAACTGGAAAGCACACGTATCTAAAATTAATAAAAAAATATCTAGTTATTGTTATGCTCTTTCTATACTGGCTGAGACAACTTCAGTAGATGTAACTAAATCTGCTTATTTTGGACAAGTTTATCCACTATTAACTTATGGCATTATATTTTGGGGAAACTCTGTTAATGTCCAGTCAACTTTTATTCTGCAAAAGAGATGCTTGCGTATTATATACAGCATGTATTCAGATGAATCCCTTAGAAGAGTTTTTAAGGAAAAAGGTTTTCTGACTCTGGCTAACATTTACATCTTAGAAATATCAATTTTTGTTAAAAAAAGTCCAGAATATTTCGAAAGCAACAATATGCGTCAAAATGTCCGCGATATATATAAGCACAATCTAAGTATTCCTAGGATAAATAATCACATGTTTTATAAGAGTGCTTTCAGTACCAGCATAAGAGTTTTTAACCATTTGCCATCTAATATCAAAGCCCTTGATCTACTTAAGTTTAAGTCATCTTTAAAAACCTGGCTTGTAAAGAATGTTTTTTACACTTTAGATGAATACTTTCATACTAAAAATAATTAAGTTAAGTTGCTATTTAGCGTAATAATGTTGCATGCCCGTAATGGGCATTACTGTTGATTCCCATGTATTGTATTATCACCAGCAAAATGTACACAGTATCAGCAATAAATATATTTCTATTTCTATTTCTATTTCTAAAATAAATTGTGTTTAATAGACAATTAAATACTCCTTACATGAAAGTATTAAAACTTTTTAGTTATTGAAAAGTTATGTCATAAAAAAATCAAATTTGAAAAAGGACTCAATGCTCTCGAGTGTTGTAGGAGTTAGGACCTTTGAAGGAGTAGGAATTGTGAGGTGGGAGGGAATGGAGAGATGAGCCTCCGAAAGGCATAAAAAGGTTCGAATCCTGCTCGTTTTTCAAATATTTTAAGGTACTTAATGTAAATTTTTCGGCAAAAAAAAGGTTGTTTATTTTTATGTACCCATATTTATAAAGCTGTACAGATTTCTAGTCAGATAGTTCTTGTTTGAGTATACCTAATTGGTTACTGTGATGCGTGGTCAACATGGCTTCGTTCGAACTATCCTCTGACAGGAACTTTTAATCAAATTTACGTACGACTTCAGTTGCATTCCCCTATTATTTCCCTCTATGCGGATTTATATGCCTGATATGATAAAACCGTTTTTTTTAATCGGCAACGGGTAAGCGCTTGGCCTTTATCTCACCTGCTGGTAAGTAGAAGTGGGCGTTAAAAGCAAAAGCACTTAAAAAAGAATACTTTTAGACAAAAGTTATTACTTTGCATGCTTTTAGGTTTACACTTATTATGTTTTTCACTTATAAAAGTGTACGTCCCGCCATCTATGAGGTCTCTATAAAACTACATCAATACTTACAGCATTTAAATTTTTTTTTGCAAATCCACGATCATAAACTGCCGAATGCAATAATGGAAGAAAAATATAAAAAACTTCAAAACTTAAATGCTGTTTGCTTTTTAGCTTTTTACTTACAAAAAGCTGGCTACGTTGTGTTTAAACGAAAAACGTAGAGCAGACAGACAACTTTACGTTTTTCGTTAAGACACAACGTAGCCAGCTTTTTGTAAGTAAAAAGCAAAAAAGCAAAAAGCATTTTTTAAAGCATGCTTTTTAAAAATCGTACAATGCTTATACGTTAAAATAAAAGAAGCATTTTTTTCCAACTATACTGGTAAGTGACGATAAGGCCGAAGGTGGAAGCGCGCTTCACCCGGAATCCTCAACCACTGAGGAACTGGCTACCTTATCTCAAACTGTCGGAACACAACAATGCTATAAACATCGTTGTTATGGCGACAGACTTAGATAAGATGGTGGTAGCTAGCCAGGCGGACTTAACAGCCCTACCACCAACCAAACTGAGCACACAAAGATGTACCCCCCGCTGGGAATCAAACCCGGGACCTCTGGGTCTGAGACCGGTGGCTTATATAGCCACTAGACCACAGAGGCGGTTAAAAAGCTTAATGGTCTAGTTAACGCTTAGTGGTCTAGTTGTCAGAATTAAATTTTACCTCCGTCCAAAACCTGTTTTTAACCTACCACCCATTCAGGACGTCATTATTACCTCTGGAAAAGAACTGGCGCAAGAAACCACAGCTTTATACAGAAGTAACGACATTATGAGTAGAAGCATTATTGTGTTTTGATTAACTCTAATCACTAGCGACTAAGATAGCCGCGTCGTTGACTCTGATTGAAGTTGTAGAAAACGTATATAATTTCTCAAAGCAAATGTTCAGTCTCACATTCAACATGAGTTTGATAAACCGTAGTCAGTAGCGCTTCGTAGTAACGACGCGACTACAAGATCGTAGCAGATCGCGTTTAAGCTACGAAAAAATAACATGAGATGTTTTGTTGGTTACCGCTAATTTTGAAATAAAATATGATCAATATGCTGTGAAATTATTTCAAATAATACAGAATTGTTATACACTGAAATATAACAATTCTGAATTCTGTATTTCTCTGAAATATAACACTTTTGTATTATTTAAATAAAAAAACTGAATATTAGAACTTAGAACATTCCTTTTACAGAGTTAGAGCACCCTTGAATCACAAAATGCAGTTCTACTACATGTAAAGTTTTAAATAAAAAAATATATACCTATAATACCCTAATAAAGATTTTTCAAGCCAGCATTGAGGTCGAATATAATTGTAATAAAAGTGTTACATTTTTTACTGTATTATAAAAAAAAACTTAATTAATAATTGAATTCAATACCATTTAGAACAATGTACCTACGACCATGTCACTGAGAGAATTTAAGGAATTATAAAGATTTGTATCGAATAAAATCTGTTAAATGTTGACATTTTTTATACACTATTCAGATTTAAGTTTCAATAATACAAAGTGTCAAAATAACGTAGCCAACCGAGACGTCAGTGTTTTCCGCTTTTGGTTATAAAGTTTGAAAGTAAACGCAAAGTCTAGGTGTGGGGAGCGGTGGACTGGCCTGGGGCGACGCTTTGTACGATGTGATTGGCAGACAGTCTCGAAATTGCTTGCTAAAAAAGCATTTTATTAACGTTAAACATTCTTTCAGACTGTAAATTAACTTTGAAATAATTACGACGCAAACGCTAAGTGCCGGGAAACAGCTTCAGACGTAGCCTTTATACATTTTTTTATCTTGCTCAAAGTTAAAAACTCAAACCGTACCAACGTAACGCCTCTAACAAACTGCGTGTGTTATGCCAACTGTACTACATAATTATATCAAGGTAAACAAAGCCAGTATATTGTATTCCGGTTTCTCCCGTGTTCTTTTAGCAACAACACGTGTTGTAAGACTCCAATTTAAGTCAATCTACCGTACAATACAAAATTTACTTTAAAAATGTATACCACCTGAAAGGAGCTATTAATTAAGTTATAATAAAAATAATATTGTATTCCGAAATTGACGAACAAAATATTTTTTTAACTGGCTGGATGGACAGCTGGAAAACAAGGTTATATTACTGGAATATACGCATGAGGCACCAATTGCCAATGCTGAAGCCGTGCTGAAGTCATGCTGAAGCCATGCTGAAGCCATGCTGAAGCCATGCGTAAGCCATGCAGAAACCATGCTGAAGCCATACTGAAGCCATGCTGAAGCCATGCTGAAGTCATGCTGAAGCCATGCTGAAGACATGCTAAAGCCATGGTGAAGCCACGCTGAAGCTAGTACTTCTGCTTCTTTGCCTTGTGATTACTGGTCTTAGTGTACTTCAAATCTGCAACGCCGTAAGACAATGTTGTTTGGCAGCAGAAATATGTAACTGCCTTTATGGTTTAGTGGCTAAGCCATCACCTGGCGAGCTCACCACCTTATCTAAAGTCTGTCGCCAAAACAACATAGCTAGTTCCCCAGTGGTTGAGGATTCCGGATGAAGGGCGCTTCCACCTTCGGCCTTACCTACCATCAGGTGAGACGAAGGCAGTGCTTACCTGAAGTGGATAAAAAAAAGGTTTTAAAGTGGTCGCTATCTAAACTATAAACTATATTAAGCACTTACTCGAATGAGAGATAATAAGTTCCTTCTCCCATGAGCCACATGTATTACAATTTTTTTTTTTTTTTTTTATTTGCCGACGGGTAAGCGTTTGGCCTCCATCTCACCTGATGGTAAGGCCGAAGGTTGAAGCGCGCTTCACCCGGAATCCTCAACCACTGAGGAACTGGCTATCTTATCTCAAACTGTCGGAACATAACAATGCTATAAACATCGTTGTTATGGCGGCAGACTTAGATAAGATGGTAGTAGCTAGCCAGGCGGACTTTATAATAATTATTTTCCATTGTCGTAATTTATGAACAGTGACCAGTTAAACAAGTAGCTCGAGGGTGCAGCGGCGTAGGTGTTCGGGTTGTCAATTTAGTAGTTAAGCAACTTTCTCAATGTTGGGCCACTGGATGGGTGACCAAATAAAACAAAAACATTTCAAACTCCTCCGTGCTTTGGAAATAACTTATAGCGACTCATTGTGGTTACAATGGTTTTCGTATAATGGCACTCGTTAAAACCCATCAACCCGCAACTGGCCAGCGTGGTAGATTAAATTAAATTAAATTAAATTGTCACACCAATTATCTAGAGCAAGATGAGTATTCCTTTGAAACTCGATAATATGGTAAGATAACGGATAAATATACTTAACCAGAAAAAACACCCAGACCCGAAATCAATTTAGAAAAACAGTTTTTCTCTAAAGTGACCCGACTGGGAATTGAACCCGGGACTTCAGAGATGGCGCGACGCCACACCCGGCGTGCTAACCACTCTACCACGGAGGTCGTCAATAGGTTATAAACCAATCTCCAAATGTGCTGTCTGCTGTAGTTGGAAGGCCTGTGGCCAGCAGTAGGACTGTTTATATTGGCTCATGATAGACTTGTCAAAGCTTCTACAACCAGACTGAAGCGTTCAAAACTCATCGCATTAATCTCGAACAAAAAGATTCCGAACGCCCCACTAGGCAATAAAGGAGTTTACATTAAACAACAAATTAGAATATGGACCAGAATGAGTGCGGTGGGCGGGGGTCCGAGCCCGCTGACGGGCCCTGACTAATGTCCCGCATTAATAACCCTCGTAATTAATTGTTTGCATGTCCGCGGAAGAAACGCTCTGTCTCCGGTAATATTCCAGTGTAATTTAAATTAACGCAGCCCATTCGGCGGTTGACGCGATTCGGGATACTGCGGCTAATTCTGTTTTGCTAATACTGTTCGCGTGCAAATTTCACTTTTGGGGTTCAGCGGTAATTTTGAAAAATTCAGTGCACTAGAAAAAAGAGACTATTTCAGCAACGTAAGGACTACCAGGGGGGTGTCACTCCGCAGTTTAGGTACGTTCGGCCGGCGCGTCTCCCAGGCAGGGCGCCAAGGAAGATTGCCGCTCGCGATGCACGCTCCACGTCGCGCGTCGTTGCTTAACTCGTTATCCCTGCGCGCGCGCGTAAACCCTACGCTCTGTGACGCCATGACGGCAAATCGATATCGAGTCAGCGTTGCATAACGGAATATGAACGCTCGGGTCACACGATAAGTTTAAATTTCGCGTGAAAGTCGTTAGAGGGTGAACCTTCTGTACGGTAGTACTATTAGTTATTCTGTGGTACTACGCAAGATGCCTTTACTAACAGCTGAAATTTTTAATGATTCTATTCTAGTCGTTTTTCTTACCAGATTTATTTGTATGAAGCTTAAGAGGGTTACGCATTTCGGGTTCCCTTAAAAACTTCCAAGTTAAAAAAATTTACGAACAAATTTTCATAAGAATAAGAATAAAAACTAAATCATACGTAATCAAAATCATAATCAAAATTCAAAATTTCTAAGTAAGCTTAAAATAAGCATTTTGAATCGTATAAACTTGAATTTACTTCTCTATATGGGTGGATGAGCACCCATCCATCCACCTCACCCATTCAGGACGTCTTTTAGCTGTGGAGAAGAACGGGCGCAAGAAACTCCACAACTTTATAAATATAGAAGTAACGACATTTACAAAACAATATGTCGTTTCCAAATTATACAATCAGTTATAAAGATAATGGATTTAGAAAAAATAATGTGAATATATTATTATAACCACGCTGTTTTGTCTTCTAAGTATTCCTTGACTGTGTAATAAATAACCTTTCCTAAGTAAACAAGATTTTACATGATTCATATACTTATCTAAAGGTAAATCTAGTACAGTACTTGGTATTTTATTATAATAGTGTATACCTTGGCCCAAGAAAGTGCCGACAAACTTTTGTAACCTAAACAGTGGCATTACTAGTTTTGACTTACTTCTAGTATTGAAATTGTGTACATCACCGTGTTTAGAAAAAGTGTTACGCAACGCACAAAAACTATACAATTGTAAATATACTGCGATGCAACTCAGCCAAAAATAATATACTTAAACGTTTTAAGATATTTTTAGCAATTATTTAGATCTCTGTTTTTGTAAAATTTTGAACTTGGAAGTTTGTATGGGAAACCGAAATGCGTTAACCCTTATAAGTAAGTAATTAAAAGTTGTGTAAATAGTTGGCGTTAATCCCTGTCTAAAAAAGAGGACTGTGACTTAGTCCTCGTTTCACCAAATGCCAACTACACATGTGCTCAGCGTGACCAGTGATGAACCCATCACCACTCTATGCTGTTGGATGTATGCGCAGTCTATAGTCCGTTAGTCGCCTTTTACGATAACCAAGGTAAGAGATGGGTTTTTTTCTCTTTATTGGGGTTAAAAAACGGTGTACACAATAACATATAACATTACGTATGGTGAAATAATGGCACTGGGTGCTGTTGTGTTTCGTCCGGCCAGTGGAGGCCCCTCCCTCCTCCTCCTCACAATTCCTATTCCTTCCTTAACCCTATTCCTTTCTTAAAGGTCGTCAACGCATTTGCGACTCCTCTGGTTTTGCGGGTGTCCATGGGCGGCGGTGATTGCTCTCCATCAGGTGACTCGCCTGCTCGCTTGCCTCCTTCTTATAATAAAAAAAACGTATTAGCGATAAACATTTCTCATCGTGTCACCAACAACATTAACCACATATATTTTAAGTAATTGCGTGAGGAATGATAGTGTAAGTAAGTATGAATATAAAAAGGATTTGCTAAAATGGTTAAATTAATTGAAAAAAAACTCAGGTTTCAAGAAATGCTTCTATAAGTTGTCTTTTAAATGGGTTGGTAGTATTTTTTTATGGAGCTGCCATGTTAAATATATAGAATAGGCTGACATTGTTTTGATAAGCGCCGGAGCGGCGGGCGGCGCCCCCGCCCTGATCAGCGTGCGAGTCACGGCGGGACAGTTTATTTCAACTTCCCAACTTCTCTAGGCGTTCGAATGAGGCATAATTTTCATAAGGAACGCGCCGCTGCGCTCAGACACAAAAATTAGATTCATCAGCCTCCCCGGCACATTTGCGCGAAACATTTGACTCCGTAACGAGTGCGTGAACAATGGGATACCAACTTTTGTACTTTGCATGCCGCCTCCTAACTACATTACACGCGATAACGAGTCGAATTGAGCTCAAAACGTGAGAAAAATTGCGATGTTTAACGTAATACAATACCGTAAATGATGTTGGCTCTAACATAACTTCCTTCGCATGATTAAACGGGCACACTCGTAAAACACTCGCCCGTCTTCATACCACAGTAATTCTTTACTCGGAGCCTCTCGGAGCATATTTCGCGCTGCTGGTAATATTTTCTTCAATTTCTAAAACACGCGTGGAATTGCTAAACGAGTCTTCATCAAGGTTTAATATCGGTAATGTATGGAGGTCATTTGTATTATTTTATCGCTCCTCTCTCGTGAAGAGCCGTACATTCGATTCATTTCCATATTATTTGTAATAACGAAGAGGATAGTTACAACATGTTTTTGAAGAGGAAAATTATTCGATGCGGACATGGGAAAAAAGTTGAACGAACGATATCAGTGGCCAATGTACGTGAACGTGTAATATAGTGTTCATAATTCGCGATGATTTCGTTTCACGGCAAACTGGCTGCTTAGCTCCGCGTCAATAAACTCGGCGATATATTTTCAGTGTCGTTCAGCTCAAGTGCTTTGTTTCGTCGGCGTTTCGCTCGACGCGTATCGATATCGTAAACGCAACGTCGTTCAGAATCAAAGCTATAAAGTGTGTGTCGGTAGGAATCGGTAAACGTGTCGCGGGGTAGGGAGACTAAGAAGGCTTTAGGACAAGAGACGTGCGACAAAGTTTTTATTTCCCCCGGGGCGCACCGATCGCGCCGCCGCGCCGCCGCCCAGGTGCCTCCGCCGATGGAAACCTATATTATTTGTTTGAGCGGAACTTTCTGGTCTCGTGTGAGATAAGTAAATTATGTTTGTGCCCGGACGGCGCGCCGTGCCACTTGTATTCAATGTCCCTCCCAGCGTTGGCCACTGAAAAATGCAAATAGCTGTGCGGTTGTCATATGGCTGCTATTGTTTATGTAGATACTACAAACGAACCACGTGATTTGAGAAAATCAAATCGTACTTGCATATAAAAACTTATAGGTATCAACTGTTTTAAGTAGTAGATATTTTTAAGTAGTTTCGAAATCAATACTAAACCATTTCAAATAGAATACACTTCTATTGAGTCTCGAGTCTGCGCGACCCATCTGATTCCTAGAAATTATATAAAAATTCCATCTGCTCGTAAAGTTGATAATTAACATTCGCAGTCTCGTTCAAATGTCAAAATTTTCCCGAATGACTTCGCTAATATTGCTAGTGGCGAAAGTTCCAGACGTTCGCAAGTTCGATAACAGCACGGATCTCGGCAGGAATTTTTAAATTAATTCAAAGGAAAAATAAAATTAGAGAAGTTGCGCGAGATTAAATTATGCCCGATGTAATTTGTGTCGCGAAACTTTGAATGTGGGTAGATCGCCGCGGGTCGACTTATTATCTGCGATGATTCAGTGCGCGCGGAAATATGTTCATTGCGAATTCTTTGTTTTTGAAATTGCTGAGTTAATGTGTCCTCCGGAACAATTTCTCACGGTCATGGAGCGATGAGGGAAGCAATTCTTAGGTAACATTATGGTCTATGATGATAGTCTATAATGATATCTATACTGTCATATACTTCACGTTAATACGTTGAGTTTTACTTACGCATAAACGTCTGGTATTCTCTTCTCGTGTGGTACCAAACCTAACAACAAAATACAGGGTCTAACAAAATCAATAAGCGAACGTTAAAGGGCGGTATCTATACATCATTCTGAATACAATGACAAAAAATGGGCTCCAGTTTTATAGTGATTTTTCCAAGTTTTGTTTTCTAACAAACTAAATCAATAAAAAATAATGCACACCATGAAACATGCTGTATCTTTACTAACACGCACACGAGCGTCAATAAAAAGATAGCTCAGTGTGCTCTGAGTTTAGTGTGCCTGTTCGGCTATCTTTGTGTGCGTGTAGTACAGCTGTATGGGTTTGTAAAAGGGTGTATTTTTTGGTAAATTATGATAATGTTTTGTTGATTATCTCGGTATCGAGCCTGAAGTTTTATACGAAATTTAGTGAGCATGCTCAGTGTGATGTATAGATGCTCCCCTTAAACGTTCGCTTATTGATATTGTTAGACCCTATATAATGGGTGCCAGTACAAATAAAATTGAAATGAGGAAGGGTTGTTCAAAGTAGTTATAGTTGATAAATAATCATATTATGTTTTTGAAAAAGAGGTAACACGCGATCATGCCATGGTTGTTTTAAGTTTACTTGAACTCAAAGCATTGAAATGGCATAGGTACCTATGCAGCCTTCCTGTGACCTAGGTGAAAAATACCTATATAAACGCAGCAGACATATGTATAAACTGTTTTATTCCGACCATACACATTTTTATATACGCAGAAAAATAAGCAGAGAGCTTTACTTTTTTTTGTTAATCCAATACATAATATTGTTATAAGGTTTCGCTCATAAAACATCTTGCTGTTTTACGTGCACTATCCAATAAACACTTACAATATCCACTTCTCGTTTTATTGTAGCGCGAGCTTTGTTTTCTCCCTTTCACTCAACACAATCTATAAAATCTTTGAATAAACATTTGCCTTCTTTGCCCTTTTGCACTCGTAAAAGGGGTCTGAGAAACTTACCCTAAACTTATTTAAACTTTTACCCTAGAAAATCCGTTTCGCAAGCAGTTTAAATGTAGAATAGAATATGTATTAGAGAATAGGGTGAGGTTGGTTAGGGATGCCTTTTAAGAATTTGCGTATATACCTAACGTAATGTAATGTTATATATTATAAAAAAATTGTGACAGATTCGTAAACGTACTATTACGTAACTGTCAAGTTATTGTATATTTAAAGTAAGGTAAGTAAGTGTAGATTTGATTTATTGTTTTATCAAGTGTACAAGAACACACTCACTGCAAATTTAAACTGATCAACGCGATAGGTTTGGTTAAATACCAATTTTTATGGTATTTTTATGGTTAATTCAGATTATTTATAAATAAAAATTAAGCTTCAGTGATTAAAACAAAAAATGAGACAGCATATCTTTTTTGTTTAAAACTTGAGGTCTTTTCATCTGTTTGCGTTGTTATATGGACGAACGTATTGGACCGAAGGTTTAATACGCAATTCGTCTAACAAATCGTTAGCCGTAGGTCCAATTTGTCCAATTTGCCATGACTATATCTTTGTCATTATTTTGTTTTTACTTGATAATAATATGTGCGGAAAATTTCTTAGTAATTTATTAATTAAACACACTGTTAGTCGAACAGAGGAATCGATTTTGAATCAGGAATCCTTAATAAAAGTTCATTAACCTAAATGTTGGGTTAATGATAATTAATCAGTTGACAGAACATTATTTTTGGAAATTATGATTAAGAAAAATAAGAAAAGATATTTTTATTTATTTTTTTTTTGTTTAAACAATTATTTATCAAGTCTAGTGTGTTAACCCTAGTCACGGTAAATGGTTCAGGTAAACAATACAGCGATAAGCAGCTTTCTAATATATTCCACGTGCGTGAATGTAATAGAAGAATGATACTTTTATATTTATTTTGTGAAACGGCACAAACAACATTTAATTACATTTAAAGTTAATACATAATTAATTCCAATCGCAATTAAAGGCAACTACAGAATGTGACAAAAAATCTATACTTACTTTATAAAATAAAAATCTATAAATAATAACAATACTTACGCAATAAAATTTATATAAAACATTCAAATATTTATGTAGTTTTATAGAAAAAACATAACATAAAACTTTACAGTATTTAATAATACCTTTTAGGGTAAAGTTAATAATTGTATAAAATTAGCAGACACTGTGAAATAAATCTTAGGACCGATGTTCCGATCATGACGAAGGCTAATTACCTACAAATTAACGAATCTGTTATCCAGCCATCTTCGAAGCTTTTCTGTAATTAGTGAATACAGCAACTTTTTATTGCCTGTTGTTCTCATTTACATTATTATAAATTTGATAAGTGCTTAACAACTTCAGTTATTATGGTTCCTACTTACTCCTATAATATAAGGAATACTATTGCAATACTATTTTATTATTTTTTCTTTTAACAATATTTGTACAAACGACGTAAGTTTAACAGACATGTCGAGAATAATAATTTATAGCAGTTGTTGTATGACCATACTTTTTGAGCTAGAGGCGCATACATTTGTTATGCATACTAATAACGATATGGCTATGATTACAGCAAGGTTATGACGTTGATTCGATTACATTGTTAAAGATTGCAAGGTGAATCTGATCAACGTTATTATTATATTAGTCATGTAATGATGATCGCCTAAGCACGTTGTTATGCAACTTTAACACAATAGTTTGAGTTCAGACCTGCCATTTACCATCGAGTTGTTCTAAAGCCGTGATAAGGGTAAACATAAATACTTTCCAATAACATCTTAATACGGTGGTTATTCTCAAGCGCGTTCGTATCGCACATCATACAGTCTAATTGTCGTTGTCTCTTTCTAAATTCATACATGCGACCGTGAAAGGAGACAATCGAGAACACTCATCTTTGCAAATATTTGGGGATCGCGGGTGGATCCGCTGCTGGTTTCAAAGGGCCTAAAGTTTGAGTTGGCCCGAGGCATTTCTTGAATATCGAGATGGTTTTCTAATTTTAACTTTGCTCGGTTACGGTAGCGATTTTGGAATTAGCCTCCCACTTTGACGGACTCATTAAGTTTTGTTGATGTTTCAAAGGGTACTTATTATTTCACTCTGGCAGTTCCTGAGTATGCTTAAATTCTTTGTAAGATAATACGGGCTCTTTAAGCTTTAACCTTTTTAGCCTCGAAGAGAAATCAGTTATTTTAGCCTTAATTAATCGTAAGCTTGTAACGTTTTAAACTTAATTATTCACAAGTTTGAGCAACTGTTGATTTGTAGAGATGTATTTCGGAGATGGAGGCCTTTGTTTTGATACTTGCTTCTTAATCAGAAGTTTAAAAATTCATATCTTAATGATCATTAAATGAAAAAGGGATATATTATACAGTTTACTATCTTGCATTACTGTTGTTATAGCTTTTATATCAAGTAGCTGATAATCATAAAACAAGTGAACTGAACAGGCACAAGGAACAACACTAATTACTAAGTATAATTATTTATTTATTTTAACCCCCTCTCTTCCTATGGGTGTCGTAAATGGCGACTAACGGACTAAAGATTGCACATACATCCAACAGCATAGAGCGGCGTCGGGCTCACCACCTGTCACGCTGAGCACAGCAGCAACTGTGCAGTCGCTATTTGGTGAAAAGTGGACTATGGTAGAGGACTGATTTTGCTGTCCTCATTGCCTAGTCTCTGACTAAACCTTCGGGGATAATAGTCTTGATTATATGACATGTACGTATTTATTTATTACTTTAATTTTTTTTAATAATCTAGAACAACATTTGCGGTTACTAAGAACCAATGAATTTACAGAGCATAAGAAGTAAAAAGTCGGGGTCGGCACCGCGCACCGCGCGCTTTCCATCATACGGGACGCGTAATGTATCGAAAGTAAAGTGTCCAACTATCTTATGTAGTAGTTAAACTAGGCGGGCTTATAATTTCATCACCAATCGTACAACATACGGAAAGGCCTCGTGGCTATGTAATTGGGACCGTTGCTACATGCGTCGCTCGAGTTGAGCCAATTTCACCAAATAACAAAATAGAAATGGTTAAATGTGTTTCAAATCGGTCGGTTCACGGATTAAGCACGCCCAGGCCGAGCCGTGGTTGCATTGCCTTGTGTCATTGTTTAGAGATCTCGGGAGTCGCCGGAGTCAATATGCGGAACATTTCCTATTACACGCCCACTTCTTCCCGTGAGCGGTGGGAGCTTTATAGAGATGTTTTTACCGAGCAGCTTTGTGAGAGTGGTAGATGAAATAACTTATTCACCAGCAGCTTGAAAATGTAATAACGCTGGGCATTGGCGTTCTCACTTTTACAATATGCCATTGCTCATGTGGGAAGGGCATGTCCATTGGGAGATTACTACTTTTATTTATTTATTACTTACATAATGACTTCGCGGGTTACGCATTGAACGAATTTTAAGTTGTATATTTTTTAATAGTACGTATATAATTGTACGACATATTGAATTAAAAAAAGTGTCACACAACTCACAACACGTGTTGTTGTAAAAAGAATACGGGTGAAACGCATATATTAACTTAGAGTAAAAAATCCTGAAGAGCAATTTGTGGTTATTTACTAAAGCGTGGCATAGAATGCGCTGATGCGCTGATGCGCTGATAATCAGGAAGTATTTTTTTTATTTAATAAGTGCTTGTATATTGTAATTATTATATTTTATTTCTATAGCCATTTCTAACTTAACATAGGTAGGTAATAATAATTGATAATGAGCACAACGAAATAATGGCAGTGTTTTTTCATTGGTTTCCCGTAGACGGCTTTTAAAACTCGACAAACACAAACATCCCATCAAATCGCCCTTAAAAATAAAGAAAAAAAAAAACAAAAGTTATTCCAACAACAGCTCTATATAATTCGAGTCATATTTTTATTCCAACACAATTTGTAATGGAAGCGACACGCGGAGACAAGAGAGCAAACCGGGGCGGGCGGGGGCAGGGCGGGCGGCGAAATTACTTGCAAATTCCATTTACGAACTCCGCGGCCGGGCGTCTGAAGGAACCGGTTGTCTCGCGGCCGCTACTCTATCGGGGTTACTGTTGCCAGTTATAGTGTCAATAGTCAATAGTCAATAGTCAATAGTCAAAATATATTTATTCAATAAACTTAATTAATAAGTACTTTGAAACGTCCAAATATTTTTTAACCTACCACCCATTCAGGACATCATTTTTTAACTGTGGCAAAGAACGGGCGCAAGAAACCACAGCGCACAGAAGCAACGACATTTACAAAATATATATATATTATATGTCGTTACCAGATCACAAAATACAAAATATGAATTTGAATGTAAATAGTTTAATTAAATATGGTGCTCTATATAAATTAATTATAGGCAATTAGAAATAGCTGTTGGAGTAGGTACTTGGAGCATGTCAGACCCAAGCTGTTTTGTCTTCTGTATAATCCGACACTTTATAATAAGCTTTTTTATAAAGCTTTTCTTTGATTTTGATTTTAAATTTATCAAGATCTAATTTCTGAATATCATTTGGTACTTTGTTGTATAATCGTACACACAGACCCTTAAAAGAATTATTTATTTTATGGAGCCTAGTATAAGGCACTGCTAATTTGTTCTTACTTCTAGTATTTAATTTGTGAATATCACTGTTTTTTGAAAACATTTCAATATTTTTATGAACATACACAAGATTTTCATAAATATATTGTGATGCAACTGTCATTATACTTATATTCTTAAATCTCTCTCTGAGAGAGTCACCAGCCTGTAGGTTATATATTGCTCGAATAGCCCTCTTCTGCAGCACAAAAATAGTTTGAATGTCGGCAGCATTTCCCCACAGACGTTTATTTAGTTAAGAGCTACTTAAAAATACTTTTAAGTAAAACTAAGGAAAAAGTAAGGTAGAAGTAAAGTGAAAATAATGTAAGAGTAAGGTAAAACGAGCTAAGGGGGAGTTTGATGGCATACCGACTTTACGGGTTAAGCTTTACAAAAGAAGGTCACTGGATGGTTGACTAAATGTGTGAATAAAAATATCTCGAGCTCCACCGTCCTTCGGAAGGTACGTCATAAGTCCCGTTAGTTGTAAGTAACCCATGAGACGGCAGCCGTCAAACCCACCGATTCACATTCTATTATTCATGTGGAATAGTCTGAGCGCAGCAGCGGGACCTTTATAGGGCTTACGTACGATATTTATAGATAATAATAATAAATAAAAGAAAAACTACTCTCACAAGCATTTTTTTTAAATTCTACAGCTGGTAAGCGCTTGGCTTTATTTATTTATTTAGACAACCAACAACACATACACCTTACATGCTAACATTACATTTTATATTATATAAGTAACAAACACATAAACTAACCTTACTTAAAGGCTGCCACGGAAAGCATAATTTAAAAAAATGGTAGGGAGCGGAAGGCGCACACTGGCAAATGAACATAACAGTTTGTCTTAAATCTTATGGATAACAATTAAGGTACAAGTATTAAGACTCAAGTAAGTAGTTAATACTTAAAAATACAACCACAACCCAACTGGTGGCCACTGGCAAGACAATTTTAGGTTATACTAGACAACAACAGACATGCATTTAAATTGGAAAGACGTCTAAACTAGATGCCAAAGCCGCTATGAAGATCAGAATCAACATCAGTTCTGAAACAACGAGCCTGACTGGGAATCAAACCCTGTAACTCAGAGTAGTCGTAACCGTGTCGCATAGCGGTGCAAGAATACTACCACCCCTCTCTTCCCATGGGTGTCGTAAAAGGCGACGACCTTCATCTCGACGACCTTCATCTCACCTGATGGTAAGTGACGATAAGGCCGAAGGTGGAATCGCGCTTCACCCGGAATCCTCTACCACTGAGGAACTGGCTATCTAAGATAGCCCACCCTTATCTCAAACTGTCGGAACACTACAATGCTATAAAAATCGTTGTTATGGCGACAGACTAGATGAGATAGTGATAGATAATAATAAATAAATAAATAAATAGCTTGCCAGGAGGACTTAACAGCCCTACCACCAACCGAACCGAGCACACAAAGATATAACCCCCGCTGGGAATCGAACCCAAAATAATGCAATTGTCATTTCGAATACTACTATGCTTAAAATACTAGCACACATTTTCGTGCCGTGATCTATTCAGACGGTCCAAAAGTAAAGTTCCAAAGTTGATTTCTACGTGCACTTCCAAGATAATAAACCAAAATTTTGGTAGGTAGCTCCTACGTACACTCCGGTAGCGGACTGGAAACTTTCATGTTTGTGTCATGATTACCAATGGAACTGGTCTGGGCATTGGTATGTAAGTTACGGGGCGTTACGGGAAACTTAGCTCATTACCATCGCCACGCCAGCGGAATCACAATGGCGGAAAATTTTTACTCCGCTCTCCCGTGTGCTTATTAGCTTCTAGACTTGAAGGAGTTGTGGCCGAAACGGTTTGTAGTGTTGATAAATTTACGGGTTTTTCTTGCTGGTAATAATTAGTAAGTGAGGTTACATTACAAGCCAATTTAAAGTCGTTTTCATTCTCATACATTAACACTTTTTGAATATAAATAATCTGATGACTTGACCGTATATAACTTATTTGTCTTCATAATATATTTATGATCCTAATATTGTTAGGCATTAAGTGGTGTCCGATGGAATAGGTCATTTTTCATCAGTCATCAGGTCATCAGGTCAGATTTCCATTTTTTATAACGGGAAGTGATTGGACAGCACCTCACCTGGTGGTAAAGGACACTATTGGCCTTCATCATTGCTTTTAGAAGAAAGCTTTTAAGCAGTATTAATCATAATCTTAGCATAGCCGTACATCATTTGGAAGGCAACTTTTATCTCGTGCTGATAGTACAATTTATGCTACATTACATTTGGCAAATGTAGTCTCGGGTTCATAGTGCGACTATCTATTCTAAGACTTATCAGAAACCTTTGGCTTATGAATAATTTACGAGCCCGACGCGACCGCAAAGTGTTTATTGTGATAGCGCGACTGACTCCACAACCGCACTCTCATGTGATAAAACACCTAGATTTTTCCTCTCAATCTCTAGAGTCGTCTCGGAGAATTATCTGCGACAAAATGACGTAACACCCATCGAATGTAAACAGAAAACTCTATTATATAACCAACGGGGTTAAGCTCGTTTACCTTATTTTTCTTATTTGGTTTCCGACTAAACTTCTGAAAGGTTGCAAGCGATGTAAGGAGTCACGTCAAAGGATTAGAATAAACCATTTAGTGTCGAATGTTGGAGGGATAAGGTCGATAATTACTTGCTACTTGTTCGCCGTTTACCCGTGAGAGAAGAAATTGAGGTGAGGTAGTAAATAACAGGCGGGTTTGGATTATTTCGATAAGATCGTAAAATGAAACAAGGCGGCCGCGGCGGGACGCTTTCTTCTTGAATGTTTTACACGTTAACCGGCGGGTCCTACGTTGAGGCGTAAAACGTGCGGGTTGGCTTGCTTCGTATGCTGATTTCATGAGACATTTGCTTATTGTTGAATTCTGACAATGTTACCTACGCCACGTCCAGGTTGTTCGAAAACTTAACGCTTACATAACATCATATCTTTATTAAAATTTTAAATCAATTTGTTAACATACCTTCATTGCTTTTTAGTAAATATTGCTACCTTACCTTACCTTTACCTTATTTGAAGACAATCTTTATGATTAATCATACACTTTTATGAAAAAGCTTTTGCAAGCGACTACGCTTTCGTTAATTTTTGGCGGGACTGAATAGCCTAATAACCGTCTTCAGGGCCCCATTTATCTCTGTACCAAAATTTATCAAAATTGGTTGAGCGGTTTAAGCGTGAAAGCGTAACAAACAAACTCACTTTTGCATTTATAATATTAAGATGAATGTTGTTTTTAGTTACGCAAGTCTTCCACTAAAATATAACCACAATACTGTAAAAGCTTACAACTCAGTTTTCGATTATTTTTTCGACTATTTCCAACTTACGACACTTACTTAATCAGCGTGGTACTTAAATGTTCCATATAGCAGACCCTATCACTTCCTTACAACATTCCGTAATCGCCAGTTCGAGCTACTTCAATCTTTTACACTTAGCGCGTTACACAGGCCATGAAATTAGTGAGTGTCAGTGGCGGTAAAGCATGTGGAAGTATCTCACTCAGGGCTGTCGATGTCTTCATAATAATATGACGACTTCTTAGTTTTTTTTAAAACACTTTATGTGTTAAGTTTGATTGGTGGTAAGTTACTTGGTATGGACAGTGGTTAAGCTTGTTATTTAAGGCTTCCAGACAAGTTACACTATGCTTGGTTTTTTTAGGTTTCCGTAACCAAAGGCTAAAACGGGACCATATTACTACTCCGCTGTCCGTCTTTCCGTCTGTGCGTCTGTCACCAGGCTGTATCTCATGAACCGTGATAGTTAGACAGTTGAAATTTTCACAGATGATGTATTTCTGTAGCCGCTATAACAACAAATACTAAAAAACAGAATAAAATAAGTAAAATTTCAACCACTGAAAAAAAACGACAACCTCAGGCGGGAATTGAACCAGCACGCACCTTCCGCATTCCGGGCGGCTGCCTTAACCACTTGGCTGCCGAGGTCTGGTTTTCACCCGTCGTTATAACTTAAATATACTTAAGTATATTAAAGCGCTTAAATATATAAATAACATTAATCTAAAAACGCAACTTCATCTTAACCGAATGTTCAAATATTTGTAAAAATATTACATTCTGATCTCACAGGTGAAAACTTCTAAGTTTTGATGAAGCAATGTTGACTAAAAACATCAACATCAAGCACTGACAAATTTCGACGGGTGACAATCAGACCTCGGTAGCCAAGTGGTTAAGGCAGCCGCCCGGAATGTGGAAGGTGCGTGGTTCGATTCCCGTCTGAGGTAGACGTCTTTTTCAGTGTTTGTAATTTTATTAAAGTATATTTAGCGTGCGTTAATAACAGCGTTAATAAAAATATATATCATTAGAATATAATAATTTAAGGGGGCTCCCATAAACAGCAATAGGTAGACGCATGAAATATTCACAGAATATTTAGTTATATATTCACTTTGAAAATCCATATTTAAATTAAAATTAAACAAATATTTAAGGGGGGCTCCCATTCAACAAACGTGACTTTTATAGATAATCATACCTTCGTGCGCGAGTCCGACTCGCACTTGGTTGGTTTTTTAAATAATAATTAAATTTACACATTTTTTTAAGTTCGTGTTCGTTTTCAAAAGTCCCACAAATCCTGCTTTTTTATAAATAAATAATAAATAATAAATAAATTTTGTTTACGCTCACACCAACTATCTAGACCAAGATGAGTATTCTTGTGAAACTCGTTTATAAGGTAAGATAACGGATAAATATACATAAACATAGAAAAAACACCCATACCATACCATACAGTTTTTCTCTAAATTGATCCGACCGGGGATCGAACCCGGGACCTCAGAGATGGTGACACCATGAAAACCGGTGTACAAACCACTCGACCAAGGAGGTCGCCATAAAGAAGTAATGTTCTTTCTTACTTCTTACATTTCCAGATGACATCCCTGGCGGTTGTACATTTACGTAGAAAATGTATGACGCAGAAGGGCTTACTTCTAGAGAGGGAGTATGTATTAAATAAAAAAAGTTAATTACTACTTTTTTTCACCCACAACCCATTCTGATTAAAGGGACAAATGCAAAAAAGAATTACATTTCTGAATACGTGAATGTCCTATTAGAATAAACGTTCAATACATAACTTCTTTTCATATATTTTTTTAAATACGTTTACAAAATTACATTATTTCAAACTAAAAGAAATAAATGATATTTTTCCGAAAAATCAATTAAATTAAAATCAAATCATCAGGATACGTTTAGTTTTCTTCATACAAGTACGCGTGTCCTTCTCGTCCGTGTTCAGCTTTGTATATGGGAAAAAAATATAGGTGAGTGATTTTATACTGTTAAATATTTTTAGTTATTTATAGAATACTACATACATTTTAATACTTTAAACAATAAATCAGGTCTCTATATTAAATACTGTTTTAAATATCATTTTTAAAGCTGTCCGTAATTTCTTTCATATTTGTTATTCAGCTTTGTTTATTGTTATTTAATAGAATAATATGTTTTTACCTGGCAACACTAAAATCATAAAAACGTCTGTTGGTGGCGCTAGTTCTGCACGACGGCCATTTTGCTGGAGTTCTGGTTAGACGGTCTACAAGTGTTTTACTAAATTGTGCGGGAAAAATACACAAAATTAGTTTCAACTTGATAACAGTTCCATTAAAGTAATTGGTAAGTATGTTTAGCTTTCTATATAGTTATTTCAAGGTTACTTCATGATATATTTAGAAACATATAAACAGTTTGATTCAAAGACATCTCTTAGTATTTTTCACACATTTTAGGTTGTACACACGAGTGTTTTGGTCCTTCTTTATGTCGTAACAAATATGAAACAAAGTAGCACTCACATTGTAAATAGTTACGCATAACTAATCTGATAATATAACATATTATTCTGATCTTTATAAGAACTGAACTTTCTAATGTTACTTTTGACGTGACAACGTCTTATAAATTGGTTTGCCGGGTGACACTTCAAGAAACTGCGTTACGCTCCGCTCACGTTATGCGCTCACAATGAGAGCGAGTGAGAGGCACGCGTCCCTTCCACTCGGGCATGGTTAGCCCGCCTAAGAGCGAGAGAGACAGACATAAAAAGTGAAAGGCATGAAAAAATTGAGATTATATTATTTATTATTTATTCTATTATTTCATCCTTCTTCCTACTATACGAATGAATATTCACATTAAAATTATTTTACCACTCAAAGTCGTTGTCACGTAAAACTTTCGCCCGTATACCGACTTTACAGGCAACCAATTTTTAAATTGTTATAAACTCAGACTCGGAACCTTTTTTAATTGATTATAATATGGCTTAGATTACTAAAGTTAAAATATTATGATCACAGTTAATTTTTAGGTTGATTTGCAAAAAAAATGTTAAGTTAGTCGAAAGTAATACAAACTAGACTTGCTGCCATTCTTTATTAAAATAATCAATCAAGATACAGTTTTTTAATCAATTACAAATTTATCTTTCAAATAAAATGCACAACATGAACTAGTCCGTTCATCTTTGTTATTTTTTTGTAACATCAAGTTATTTTCATCTTTGTTTCCTATTTGTTATATGTACATTTTTTTTGCATTTGTCCCTAAATCCTATTAGCAATACCATGGGTATCACTAAGCGCGTACTGCCGACCTTGAAGCTTAAAGTTTTATGCTTTTATACCCAGTTCAGGTTTTTTAGGAATCCCGGCCTTAACACCTTGGTTATTACCAGGCGGCGCTGTTGAATGTTAGATAAAAAATACAAGGCGACCACTCTGTTATTTCACTGGTTTTAAGCGCACCTAATAAAAACTTCAAACCGAAATACAGCACAATATGCTGTTTGTCGGCAGAATTAGGTAAGTCGCTACCGAACCAGTAAGACAAGCTGACCTTCTGAGCTCACCCACTGGTTGCCAATGGCATCCGAGCGCAATCTTATTTTTGCGGCTCTGCCGTGGCTGGCGCGCTGCCGGCGGCTTATTGCCTACGTGCCGGCGGGCCGGTCGCGCACCCGTCATATTATTCTATCAGGCGGCTATCGGCTGCGGCCACACGGACGATATTAGTATACCCGCGCTGCCGTCTTCAGATATTGCCCCGGATCGTAAATAAAACTGCCACCGCGCGAACTAACCGCGCTTACAAGAGCCCGACTTATCACCGTGAATGAACAGCGCCGAGGGTGAGCTTTTGCCAAATTCCTCGGGAATAGACTGCGCGTAGAGTGCCTTACGCGGGGATTTTCGTTATCTCGTATTGATGCATGCTGTATCAGCGTTACTGTCCCATGAATCTCATTTTTGATAAATTCGCATTTTTAATATAAATGTTGTTTCGCATTCACAATTTATTCTTTATCAAAAATGATCTATCGGAATCTAACGTGCTTGATCACGATAGATCATAATAATATGTATGTTAGTCTTGAAGATTTGTGGGTTTTATCGACTGCCTTCTTACGCCCATAGCCGAGACCAGCTTAACGCACTTTCCAAAGCTAAGAGGAGCTGTAACATATCTGAAAGCTTGAAAAGTGATTTTACAGTGCAACCCAAAGTTTTATCAGTCCGCCAGGACCAAAACCCGAGGCAAAAGTCAACATTTATTGGAAAACTTGTGTATTGCAAAAGCGTATATTCAAACAAATATACATTATATGGTTTTCCTAGTACCTGTAATATTTTTAGGCAGCCTGAATAGTGATAATTTGACAGCACAACAATGTTCCATCAGTCTGCTTACCCTGAAACCCGAGACAGAAGTCAACATTTATGGCGAAACTTGTGTATCGCAATTACGTAAACAATAACGTAATAAGGGCGGCCACAGCCCGCGTTATTGCTGTAGCGAATGTCGCCGTGGAGAGTTGTCGGAAAAAGTGAAAGTTTTTATCAGCGCGCCGGTCCCGCGCCGCTCGTTCTCATTTCATGGAAACACTCTTGATCGCAATCGCGGCTGCAGGGTTGTACCGCAGCGTAATTATTAGCATAGCATGTACACGGAGTACAATAGATTGCTTTTAGTTTTAGAGGTGAAAACTATAAAACAAAAATAGGAACTTCTGCATGTATACGAGATCTAAGTCAACGCACGAAATAAGATTGAAAAGATGCAAGACGGTTTTTTATCATGAATTCGAAGTAACACAATTCTTTGGGGCGAGGGATGCGACGAAAAGCGTTCACATTATATTATTAGTTCTTTTTGCTATTACACAAGAAGTTTTTTATGCCAATTACTCTAAAACGGTATTCGTTTTTGTAACCAATTTCTATTCTATCGTACCTCTGTGGTCTATCACGGCCTGGTTATAGGATTCTGTCTATAATCCGAATGGGGTGCGACCACTCTAGTATAGTACCCAACAGAAGACCGTTTATAGATCGATGATGAGTATTTTGAATTGAGTCCGTGTAAACAAAAGCATACAAACCCCTGAATTGAGAGCAGATATCCACAGAGCAAATAGCTATACGGTTAATCCAATTCATACAACAAAGCCTAGGGTTAGACTACACTTCCAACTTTTAGGACAAAATGGATACATCCTAATGTGGCTTTTGTACTGCTCATCCGTACTAAAAGGCACCGACGAGTCAAGTAAACGCAAAACAAACAACCCTATTTGCGTTAGGAGAACAAAGAAAAAGTATATAGTCAAGGGAGCTATGCGTCAAAAATTATGTGACCCGTGTTTGGTGCGAGACGAGTCTGCCGCGGCGCAGCGCAGCGAGCGATTTGTATCACTTTGCCGAGATATTTCTTTGATTCAATTAAATTCATTACTTTAAACTCCAAAGTATTTTTACGTCATCCATTATTTAAAATTTTGAAGGACGAGCAGCAATCTTTTTCATTTACTTACATATTTGCTTTTTTAGGTAAAAAATATTTATGCTACTTTTTCATCGCTGCCAATAAAAATTAATGAAATTGCCTTCGTTTGATTTATTAAAATATAAAAAAAATCCTATCAAAATAAAACTGAGTTTTACTAATAGAAAAACCTACACTAATGTGTAAAAACTAAACCTTTTACATACGTACACATAAACACGAATATTAACTCCGAAGGGTTAGTCACAGACTAGGCAATGAGGACAGCAAAAGCAGTCCCCTACCACAGTCCACTTTTCACCAAATAGTGACTGCACATGTGATCAGCGTGACAGGTGATGAGCCCATCGCAGCTTTATTCTGTTGGATGTAAGTGCAGTTTTTAGTCCGTTAGTCGCCTTTTACGACACCCCAAGGTAACAAAGGGGGTGATAGTATTCTTTTATCGCTACGTGACACGGTAACCTAAACCTTTTATTCTGGTAAAAATCAAGGGAACCGATAAGTACTTCTGTGGCAGGCCAAAATACAGGCGCGCGAAGTCACAAACAAACTCTAAAAGAGGAAAGTTCAGAGTCTTCACTATCGAGTTACCAGATGGGTGAATAAATAAAAATATTTCGAGCTCCTACGTTACTTTCCACTATGTATTTTGTCGTAAAAACCAACCCGCATTCAATGTTTGTCCTGATTTCCTCATGTATTTGAAAACTCTAGAACAGCAGCAGGTTATTACAAGCTGATGATGATGGAAAAATATATAAGCATCGTAATTTTCTACAATACCCCAAAAATCGGGTAAGCACACCGAATGCGAGACCAATACGATTTTATTGGAGCAACGCGTCGTTCGAGTGCGCAGCGCGGTCCCTAATAAAATAAGCTGAGGTAACGGCGTGTTTGCCCTGACGCCCCCCAGATGACAGATAGGGCACGCGCCCGGCCCGTTCTTATAAACTAGTGGCGAGCCGGCGCCACCTACCGCGCAGTAAACGTATGAAAAATTACAGCTCAAAAAGTGCAGCTCGCCGCCAAAAATGCTGAGTTACTTTTGGAACGTACAAGCTTTCCATTGTGAAAAGGTGACGTCAATATTGGGCACTGTTTTCTAAAGTTTTTGTAAACAAGTGAATACAGAAGGCACTTATTACGGATCTTAATTATGAGATCGGTAAAAAGTGGGCAAACTGATCACATTTCATTATTATTTCTTCTGAGCATATCAGCAGATAAACCCACGGGTCATGCCTTGCCTCATGAAAAATAGAAAAAGATCCAAAAAGATGTGAGTGAGCATTGGTTTGATCAATATGTACATTCGACGTGGCTTTACGATCAAAAACAAGATGTTTCACCAAATTTTGTCTCAAATATTTTAATATTATTATTATTCCCAAAGATATTTTGTTCTCAAAAGCAACATGCATTAATGTATGTATTTATTTAAATTTAAATTACTGTATCCTAGAGGCTATTAAGGCTAACAAAAAAGATAAAATGTACATACACGTACAAAGAGAATGTTGACGTTTCGATTGTGAGTAGGTGGATATTTGGAAACCAAGAAGCGTCCTATAAATGATTTTTGTTTATAAAATAAAAGTCATTTGTTTCAAGAGAAAAATGACGGTTTTAATGTGGCCCTTATGACTGCTTTAAGATAAAAAATAAACGTTACGAAGTGTCGTTACAATATAGTTTAGAAAACTAAAAATACATACAGGAACGTGTGGGCCGTAGCAAAACGTAACATTGTCCGTCGAGTGAATGGTGTAGGGAATGTAAAGCTTTGTTTGACTCTCTCACATCTTTTTGTTACAAAAGGCTGCGTTGCGATGCAATATCACGTGTCTGGCTGGATACAACGTACTCATTGGTCGAATTCTGAGAATTGTGGAGTAAATACCTACCTATTCTTATGGAAATTTCTACCTTTAATATTTTACTACGAACTGTTAAAGCTCTTTTGTTTTTTATCTTTCTTTTTGTCGTTATTCTCATGATGTGAGGATTTTACTTATTTCGGTGACCCATACAAACTTTAATTTTAAAAAGCCAATTTTAATATAACTCCATGCTAAAGGAAAATACAGATATTATAGAGAATATACAGAAAAAAAACAGTTATTTGACTGAGTTTCAGCGTCTTAAAACTTCTGTAGTGGCATTTAAATCGCATCAATTGAGCTAAATTAACGTTATTTAAATGTTTTCTACTAAGTTAAGAGAGCTTGGTATGTTTTACTCGTTTTATTCCTTGTTTATTGAGTATACGTTTTACTTTGCTTACATTTTTACATTCACACAAAAAACGGCCTTAAAATATCGAAGGCTGTACTAAAATAGTTTGCGTATGACACTATACTTCGGTAAATTATAATATACGCGTGATATGACAGGAGGAGCTGGCGAACAGAAACGGATTAGTCAGCGACAATAAAATTTTACACACTGTCTAAAAAACTAATATCAAATTAAGGTGATTAATAACATAATATTGCATTATTATAGGTAAGTGGATTAGATCTATTGTTGCATGAGTAAGGAATACGAGTCTATTGTGACCACGGTTTATATGAAACTTTATATTTGCTCCATGATTGTAACACAATCACGGAGTCAAACTGCGTTGTCAAAATCGTAGTCTCAGCTTACTATATACCCTGTCACTCGTCAGTAGCCCGAAGCTCGTAACTCAAAGCCATTTTGTGTATAAATCAGCAGTTTAATATTACTAAGTAACTGCGCCTAAAGTACGCTTTAAAACTTCCTAGTTTTAATTCGCCTGTGAGAGATTTTTATTTAGCAGGAAACTGTTGCCTCGAACTTATTTTAATGTATTCATATATCAACAAAATAGTGACACACCAGCCCAGTCGGCTGCGTATTTATGAATACTTCACGGACTTCTCTGAAAATAGGTGTTGCAGTATTATTCGTAGCAACATTAATGCTATTCGTCGTAGCTACAGAACAGCTAAAGAAGTATTCCGTGGTCGTAGCAATAACATTATAATATTATTTTTTTGTAACTAAGTCAAAATGTATTACGTTGAATAGAGCAATTTTATTAAACTATATTTTCGTCCTAAAAAATATACTTACATTAAAACATTGTCAGGAAACTACAAGGGGATTTTTTATCATATTCACATGGAGATTTTTTGTCATAAACTTAAGTAAGGAATACGAGTCTATTGTGACCACGGTTTATATGAAACTTTATATTTGCTCCATGATTGTAACACAATCACGGAGTCAAACTGCGTTGTCAAAATCGTAGTCTCAGCTTACTATATACCCTGTCACTCGTCAGTAGCCTCGCGTGCAGTTGTTGTGAAAGTTGCTCGGCTACTACGAAATAGAGATGGTTACCTAAGTCAAACTCAAAGTTTTGATTTTGACTATGTTGAGAAGTGAGACACATGTGGTCTAAGATAAAGTAATAAAGAAAGTTTCACATCAAATATATACTTTTATGACATGATATAATCTATATATATAAAAATTAATCCCTATTTCCCTTGGTCACGCCATCACACGTAAACGGCTGGACCGATTTCGCTAATTCTTTTTTTGTTGTGTTTGTTATTGTCAGGAGAAGGTTCTTATGAAAGAAAAAAATTAAATAAAGACTTTTTTAAATTATTTTTTTACAATATTCATAATTAAGGCAAGACAACGTCTGTCGGGTCAGCTAGTATACTATAAAACTATCATGCTGTGTACAATTGTTCTGGATTTCCGTATGGAAAATTAGATGACCAAATATGTTACTATACCACTGAGTATAGTTACATATTTGGGTATGTAGTTTTTAATCATTGACTGAAATCTGTTTGTGTGCCTACCACACATAAATAAATAAATAAATCGTTATAAACATCATATTAAACAAAAGTATTATTAAATGTTGTGTCGTCTTTTAACTCTTTAGATTTTTATTTTCCCTTAACGAATAGAAAAATAAATTGTTGGCGGACCGATTGGTCCGCGTCCACTGACAAGTGATTAAGCGTTTACATTTTTATAGAATTGGATTATTTCGTTTTACAATAGTTTTTGGGTGATATATTGATACTGATATATTTAAGTGCTCTGACTAGTATTAATAATACAGTCAAGTGCAGCTCAAAGCTTGACATGTACTATTCTTATTTTAAGTAAGACGACATAATTCTTGTGCTGATGAATAAAAGTTTTCTTTTTTAATAGTATACTAAATATAATTAATTGTATAAACAAACCATACCACACTTCAGCCACAATCAAATCAGGGTTTGCAAACTCGCCGCCGGCCGCCACGTTTGTCGCTAGAAGGAGAAGGCATTACTTTGCAGCGCACTGACATTTTTCTTTATGAACTCGGGCGCCTTGTTTTTATTAATTTCTACTGGCCCGACCGAAATAAAAGCTAAAAGGGAGTATTTATATTCCTTGAATAGACTGTTGAAACGAGCGTACTTTTTGCGGCTATTTAGCTGCTGTCGGAACAGGAAAAATCTTAAGTGTTATCAACCAAAAGGAGGAACATTTACTGTGTTATAACTTTGGAATTTGATGTCTGTCTGTTAAGTGAGTTTCAGCCTTTTTATCCCGCAGAATTTATAGAGGTTATAGATATATAACGAGTTCAATTCGCTTCTTAAGAAAACCTGCGTACTCTATTTATAATTATCTCTATCTACTGATTAGTCTAGTCGATTTTGGACTAATTAGTCTAGTTGATCGCAGAGTAAACAAATTTGACTTGAAAAAACGTAACTAGGTACTTACTCAGTTTTTTTTACCATCTGCCTATAAACGTCCCACGGCTGGGCCTTCCCGCATATAGATTTTTTTTGTATTTTTTTCATAAATTACACATTTAATTTAGTTAGCACAATTCCGATGGCGCTTTTAAGTTTAACTGCAAACAATTAAGTTTTAAAATACTAAAACGCTATACGGAACTAATGATTAACTCTTAGTAAGTATGAGCGAAAGTACCTAAGCAGTCCAAATATGCAAAACCACTATTCCATAAAAAGGTTTTTATGAATATGCGTACTTTATTTTAATTGAAATTGCTCGGACTTCATTTAATTTCAGCGTAGTATGCTAATGACTTTTAAGGCTTAGAATTGTATTTTTTTGCGATAAACATCTTCTCAATTCAGAATATTTCATGAGCAGTGTTTTTTCTATATGGTGGCTAATTTTTAAATGTATATTTTTTATGAGCGGCTTTCACCGCATGTTGTTCAGTCTGTGACGAAAGTTTTTATCGCATCCGATCGTTTTTGAAAAGTAGTCTATGGAACTCGGGGCTGTTTGGAAATATACTACAGCACCTCAGAATAATAACTATAGCATAGAAGGAGTGCTATGACATTTGAGTGGGCACTCCGTTTGGTCACCATTCGAATTACATTTGTATGGGTCGAAATGAATTTTGAATTTTGTATCATAAATGGTAACGGGTTTTTTTTCGCTAGACATTTGACGTTTTTGGCAACTTATTTTGTCTCTTTTCTTTCAATGTTTATGGTCCATTTGAAAAAATAGGACAACTATACGAGTCTCATTTGGACTCCTTCTATGCTTTAGATATTATTCTATGTACAACACCTAAGTATGTCTATGTATAAAATCACAATAATCCGTTTTTCCATATTAATGCTAATAAAATGAAAACAAACACACTTTTGCATTTATGTATTTGTGTATTTGTTCGAATAAACATAAAAAAATACCTCGATCAGGTAGTTTAGTTATCCGAACTGTCTATAAATAATGTTAGACAAACAAGGCGAGAGTAAATAGAAAAGCAAAATGTGTTTTCAAGTTCATGTTCAGAACTAAAAGTAGCATACAAATAGACGTACATACTAGCATTACTATACGACTCCCCGTTTTTTAAATTTTTATTAAAAAGACAACAAAATAAAAGAATGTACAACGCTCGGAAAACTCGAATGTTCGCGAACACGAACAAACGCTCGCGAACACGAACACGATCGCAATAGTGTTTATAAGTAAACCCCTATCGTGTTGCCGGTAGTCCAAGAGCTAAGTGATCAATTATTCACACAAACTCTTTCACACAATCCGGTTAGCGAAGAATCTAGTTTGCCAGCACATAATCAAGTGATTACTTATCCTCTAGGTTCATCAGTTAATTCCACGACGCGCAAGGAATTGATTCGACAAGTTAACGACTCATTCAAAGAGTCGTAAATTTGGCGGCTCACTGCTTAATATAGCCGCGTTGCAAGAAACAATTAGACAGGGGCACAATCATCCTAGAGTGTTCGTGAGACTTAAGGAAGCAATGAAATGTGGATGTGGCAACTAATTCTACGTTTACGAAGTTTGGGCGTGGGTGAAGCTTACTTACCTGATTCGCTTCAAGTTCTATATGTACCTGGTTTCCAAAATTAAAGCTTGGAAGGAGGTAAATGTTAATTATTTTATATGTCACGCCTTACAGATTTTTATACAATTTTAAAAATAAATTTTCTGTACCGATATAAATCGTTTTGTTTTTCATTAAAACGTGTCGCGTAACGGTAAAAGCCCCCCTTTCTTCCCTTGGGTGTCGTAAAAGGCGACTAACGGAATAAAGTCTGCACATACATCCAACAGAATGTAGCGGCGATGGAACCCACCTGTCATGCTGAGCACATGTTCAATAGCTGTTTGGTGAAAAGTGGACTATGGTAGAGGACTGCTTTTGCTGTCCTCATTGCCTAGTCTCTGACTTACCCTTCGGGGATAATAGCCATGATGTGCTATGTATTTTTTTATTTTTTTATTTTTAATTCTATATTACGAATAATTAATAATGAATGAAAAAAGGAAAGGTCTTGCTATGATTTTAGCCGGTTCTTTTTTTGCGACATTGCGTAGTGACAAATATTTAAAGTCGAAAGTGAGGAAAATAATCGAGTTAAGTAGATTTGAAATAAGTAAAATATTCTTACTTCATAATCTCGATCATACGTGAAGTCTTACCTACTTAAAACAAGGTCAGTATGATAATATTTTGTGTTAAATAAAGTACATATTATCTTGTATTCTGTATTAGTTCAATAATAATGATCACCTACCTACATTCATACAGAAGAGAAAAAAATATTAAAAAATGACCATGTTTATTTTTACTATTCGGCGCGTGTTTAGTTTCATTATTCCCTGTGTCAGGTGCGGCAACGTGTCGAATGGCGTGTAATATGGCGGGTGTAAATCGTGGAGTCCCCGTGACGACAAGCGGGGCGCACTTACGCGCGGAATGAGAGACATCGCGTCGCGGCGCGCGCCAAAATATCCTTTTAATTGTCACACTCGTCGTGCAAAACCTCATATCGTCTAATACGAAACGCGAAATTAATGCCACTTCAATATCAATTAACGCTGTTGCCTTAAAACGAGTGCTTTTATGAGCACTTTGTATTTAAACTGTTTCAGGGCTATAACCCCGGAATAACGGCAACTTGCACATTATTCAAATGAAATTGCATCTTTGCCAAAACTAGCGAGGGAATGGCGTCGACAAACATTAATATACAATAGAAATTCTGACTCTCCTCGTGTCGCGGCGGCTCTTTGTTTTTATGGCTTGTTGGATAATAGTTAAGTCAGTAATTTTTACGGGCAGGTAGGAATTACATCTTGGTCCAAAAGGATCATGGATTATGTGTTTACACAAAAAGATTAGTAAGATTAGTAGTAGTAGTAAGAGTAGATTGGAGTCAGTAGATAAATAAATGTATGCGGATTTCGCGTTTAGTGAAATTTTTCCATTAACACTGCAATCAATAACTGCATTTCTTGACAACAGTGCCATAATAACACGTAACTACATACGACATAATATTTCTCTCTAATAAAATTATGTGACAACTGCAGTCTCTGCGACTACGAATACATATCTTTGTACTCTGAAGTCTGCTAATTATAAATCAACCAATGGCCACATCAAAAACAAATAAAAAATGCTATTCCAACCAATCTATGCCAACTAATGAAAAAGAAATCGTCAAAATGATGACAAAAACATCCTTTGTTGTCATCGTGAAGTTTTAAAAGTATCTTTTTGTATTATTTAAAAACTATTGGATCGTACCTAAGTTGTTCTCAAAGTGCAAAATAGTCTGAGCGTACTCCTCTTAGAAAATAACTTAACGAGCAAAGTTTATCCTTTTATTCTTGTTGCTAGCGAAGTAGATGTGGTTGTTAGGTTTTAGCGTTAAAATAGTTTGTTTAGGAAGGAAAACAGAAACTAGCTGGGAGAATTTAGTATAAACCCATTCTTATTATTACCTAGACAGAACCAAAAACTCAAATAGTTATAGATAGATAAATAGATAGATAATAGGCACTTTTATTGTAACATAATAACACAAACATTTACAATGCATTTACTAAAAAATAAAAACAATGTTACAATTTGGCGGTCTTATCGCTTAAAGCGATGTCTGCCAGACAACCAGTCGGATGGAGAGAACTAATACGTGGGGCGCACTAAAAGTTTCCGGAATGAATAAGAAAAAAATACTATTAAAGGTCAAAAATGAATTTATTGTTTCTAAAAATATTCTCCCTTTGCGTAAATGCACTTTTTCATTAGATTAAACCAATTTTGAAAACTTTTGTGCCACTCCTCCTTGGTGACCTCAGAAACGTGTTATTCATACTCTTCGACAGCCTCTTATGGTGATGAAAATCGTTGACCGCGTAATTGGTTCTTCATGTTTAGGAACAGAAAAAAGTCACAAGGTGCCAGGTCTGGACTGTATGCAGGATTGTATTATCCAATAAATTCTACATTTTTCACCTTCAAAAAATCGTTTGTCTGTCTGGCTGTGTGGGAACTAGCATTGTCGTGGTCCAAAATGACACGGCGTTTACGGTTATTTTTACGGAGTTCGTCAATAATTTCCGGCAAACAAATGGTCGTGTACCAGTTACTATTTACGGTACGACAATTATCTAAAGCAACAATAACCACGTGTCCAGTTTTATTAAAAAAATAAGCAATCATCCGCTTAGATGCACATTTCACGCGCGCCGCTTTAGTTAGATTCGGCTCATCTTGAAAGACCCATACGCTCGATTGCTGCTTTGTTTTAAGATCGTAGCCAAAAATCCATGTTTCTTCACCTGTTACTATGTTTCACCCCAAATTTGACGCACCTTCGTTGAATCTGGTAAGCATGGCACTCCACCAAGTGACGCAGTCCGTTTTTTGAGCCTCGGTCAAATTGTGTGGAATCCACCGCGAGCACAGCTTTCTCACACCCAAATGTTTGTGTAGGATTGATTGTATTTGACTCATGCCTATGTCTAAGGATGCGCGAATCTCATGGTAGGTCACATGGCTGACTGTTTCAATCATACGGCGCACAGCATCGATGTTTGTGTTGTTCACAGCGGTGGACGGGCGACCATTGCGAGATTCGTCACTGAGATTGACACGACCGCGCTTGAATTTTGCAAATCAGCTATAAATAGTCGTCTTGTATGGTGCTTCATCGCCAAAAGCAGATTGAAGCCGAGCGATGCTCTTTTGAGCTGTCAAATTACACTTAAAATTGTAGAAAATCATACTACGAAAATTTTCCTGAGTTAAATCCATGTTATTGTAGACCTTTGATTATATACATGTCTAAATAGACCCTGGCCTTAAAAAAACGTAGAAAAATTTATAGGCCAAAATTGGCCTATCGCGCAATTCTGGCGGTCAGTGTCATTGTGCCGTCAAGCAGTGTTTACCTCTCGCGTTTCGGTAAAATTGTTTGCAAAATGACCGTTTGCTCAGTGAAATTCTGTCGAAACTACAAAGGAAAAATCTTTTCGAAAAGGAAAGTCACGTTTCATCTGTAAGTATCGATAAATTTTAATGAAAATTTAAAGTTTAACAATAATAACGGCCATATATGCGTAGTGTTGCTGGTATCAAAATGTAGAATTCCCATTATTGGTGGCAGAATATAAAAGGAGGTTTAAATATAATAAGTATGATAAAAAATACTCAGTCTTGTAAGTTAGTATTTTTACATGGCCTTGTTATAAATAAAGTAAATACATTATATATAATTATTATTGGAACACTTTCAAAGTTTTCCTTTTTTTAAACTGATGTCTGATTTATAAGAGCGTGAATAAATGTCACGATTCCTTTCGATGCCGAATGTTTGTAAACATATTACTGTCATTTGTGCAAATGTCTAGTTTCACAAGGATTTTACTGTTTTTTGAAAGAAAGACACAATAGTTAACTGTTTTCTTGTGAATGTCTCTCAAGAAAAAGTAAAATCCTACTGCAACTAGGTATAACAGTAATCTGTTTACAAACATTCGTCATCGAATTTGGCTGAAGTATAGGTTCCGTTCTAAAACAAGAAAAAATATAATATATAATAGCTACTGTAATATTTTATAATACTATTATTATAAATTGTTATTGTGGTATGGTATCATTGGGCTAGGCCACCAACAAGCATTGGGCCAGTGTGGTGGGTTATGGCCCAATAACCCCACGTGCTATCTCCCCACGGGCTATCACGTGGGAAGCATGCGCCCAGCAGTGGGACGTTTATAGGCTGATGATGATGATGACGATGTTTAAGAAAGTGCAGGTGTATGTTTGTGCCCCTAAATGGTCAATATTTCTCGTCTCATGTAAACTATTGGACACGGATATTGATGAGCAGTCATCACATTATGTAACCTTTACAACTGTTCGACGACATAGCATACATTTTAATTTTCAGATTTCCAACTGATCCGGTAGAAAGAAGTCGTTGTCGAAATATTTAACTACAAGGTTTCAACATAATAAGAAATAAGAGAACATGAAAAATGATGTAACATCCAAACGAAAGTTATTTAAGAAACAAATACAAAGAGAACTTCATTAATTGTTTCGATTTTAATTTAAAATATTTAAATTTCTAATTAAAAAATTAATTTTGATTAAGTAATAAATGTAAATCATCCTGCCTGTTGCTTCAATTTCGTCCTTATTACAAACATATCACACGCACGCAGGCTTCCATTAGCGCATTATTTTATTGTACTCGCCCTCGCCTTCAATCATCCATTTCTTCTAAACACACCAGCTTCTTTTATGCGTTATACCAACATATACGATAGACATACCTAATTTAAAAAGTTATGTTATACTATGAATCATTTTAAAATTGTTTTGTGCATAAATATTTTTTCCCTACTTTATTGTAAATTAGGCATTCGCTGGCAACTATTCGCACTAGTGTCAGTTATACGCGGCTGTCACGCACACTTCAAATTCAATACAAAAACCGGACGGATTTTGAGAAGCGTTTGTACCGCGATGCTCCGTCTAGACATGTATATTCAAAGTTGTAGACACGCAATTTTTAAAATGGCGCCACAGTGTATAAGCAATTGACAGTCAGATGAAACAAACTGCATACTACAGCCAAAGAGTTCCATTTTCAAATGTTGTAATTACTTTTTAAATATTGTTTATGTAACTAGCCAGTTCCGGAAACTTTTAGTGTGACCTATGTATACTCTAAGCTCGGAGGTGCAAACATTGAAAACATATTAAAAGCAAAAAATAAAAATAATAACATTATACAATAAATAAATAATAGGGTTTAGTATACACACATATATTAAATATACATAAATATATAATACATAATTATACATACTTAAACAGTATAGTCTCAGGTAGGAAGTAGCGGACAACGACAGCTATGCAGCTGGAAAGGGTTAACGGGAAATTTAGAAATTTTTCACGAGCTCCTTAAATGCGTGTTGTGTATGGATTTCGCACGTCTGATCGCCACTGGAAGCGAGTTCCAGAGACGAACAGCTTCAACGGTGAAGGAACAATCGTAAAAGGTGGTGTTGTGAGAAGGAAATTTAAGGGTTAGATTTTCTGATGACCTTAACGAGCGCGATGATGAACAATAAAAAAAACTGAAACGTTCCTTTAGATAGGTAGGATAGGTAGGATTAAACAATGTGTTATATAGAAGGAAGAGAATGTGAGTATACCTATTATATTGCATATACCTTGAACAACAGAACAAAATTGATATTTGAGAGCTCTTTAACTGTGTGCCTTAAAAGCACTAAAAGAAAACTTCCAATTCCTCTCTTCCCTTGTGTGTCGTAAAAAGTGGCTAACGGACTCAAGACTGCACATACATCCAACAGCATAGAGCGGCGATGGGCTCACCACCTGTCACGCTGAGCACATGTGCAGTTGTAATTTGGTGAAACGTGTAGGGCAGTGGACTGCTTCTGCGGTCCTCATTGCCTAGTCTCTGACTAACCCTTCGGGGATAATAGTCGTGAAACTTATGTTAACGTTCTAAAATACTTACTCAATATTTTTCGACCGTTTATGTGCACTCTCATAGTTTTTCACATAAATTCTGCTTGTGTTGCTAAAATATAAAGTAAATTTGCATTTTCTTCTTCATGCAACACTATGAGAATATAAATTGAATATTCTCTTGGCGCATACGTATAACCTCCCATTCCAAGTATTGGAATGGGAATAGCGACAACGAGGCTTTTGAGTGTTGCAGGCACCACTATCAATCTTCAGCGAGTGAATTACATAGAAGGAATAGATGCCATATCAATATTACGAGTGTACAGCCCCCCTAGACATGTGGCAACCGCTCCATGTCGACTCTATTTTGTCAAACGCTAACGTCTTAGCGTTGTGGAAAGGAATGTGGTAGACAAGTGGACAGATACTTAACGAAATAAATAAACAAACCAACCGTTTTCATCTATTTGAAATTCGTACGCAGCTTTTTGATCTGGGCCCGGCAGAGCACGAAATGTTTTCGATCCGGTCACCCATAAAGTAACAAGTTCACTCCGTTTTGTTAATTCAAATTTTGTAATTCTTCTAATTTTACTTAGCACCTAAGTTATTTTGCGGTAACCATTAGAACAAGAGAATCATAAATCATAAATATTTATTGCACTTTCGTGTAGGTAGTTACAATAGCTGTTATAAAAAGCAATTTCGGTCCTTACACGAACCCGGTTAGGGCATGGCAACATTCATTTTTACATAATTAAACTTAAAACATATTAATTAAAAAAGATTACAATAAATTAAAATAAGTAAATTAATAGAAAATGCAATTAAATAAAATTCAATTCAATCATAAAAAAAATTCTGCAGAGTGTAATAACATTTAGAAATAAGCGTTGTCTTCAATTTGTTTTTGAATTTATCTATACACTGTTCTTCCTTTAACGACAATGGTAATTTATTGTATATTTTTACACACATTGCAAAGGGGCTAGCATGTACAAATTTTAAATTAGATCTTGGAAGAGCCAGTCTGCTGTCCGGGCGCAAATTTAGAGGGCGTGAGTAAATAGGGAAATCACTTATATTATTTTTAACATACACACATACCTCCAGGATGTAAACGCATATGACCGTCAAAATCTTATATTGAACGAAGTAAGGCCTACAGCTGTCTAAGTTATCTATGTTTGCTATTATTCTTATACACCTTTTCTGCAAAGTAATTATGAATACTATAGCCATTGAATCATCGACATAATTTGTGACAGTCATACAAAAGCGTTCAATCACTAAACAGCGCCGCACACTATGGTGTACAATATGTTGTATTCATATCGCATCTGTCCTAAGCCCGTATCCGGTGGTACAGATAATCGGCCTGGATTATTTATACCGGCCAGTACTCCACGAGAGCCGTCGACACTCGCCACTACATCAAAAACGGTGCACTCCAACTAATTGCATTCGCCATTGGTGCTATTGATGTAGGCCTACGCGCGCCGGTAAATACCTGCCCTGAACTATTAGCTGAGTACCAACTGATATGGGGTCCCTGTGTAGGCACATTCATTAATTGATATGAGATAGATAGATAGATAGATAGATATACACTTTATTGCCCATACACAAGAAACAGTTACACATGACACAATCTTAAAACTAGTATGGCCAAAGGCGGTATTATTGCTAAGAGCGATCTCTTCCAGACAACCTTTGGTTTATGGACATATGAAGGAGATAGGGAAAGTGCACAAGATCTGATGAATAAATAAATAGATATATATTACGAAATAACAAAAGCAATACCACTCGAATAAACAATATAAACATATATACTAATATATTTATATGCACATATATAAGGCGACTGCTAGAAACCGCAAGAAACTTCAAGGGCTGGTCAGGTCAAGTGTTTTAGACATGACAAAAATGACTAAAAAGAAATTCGTGATTTTTTTTATTTTTCATTAAATAATTCATTTTATGAATTTTAATTTGATAGTCTTGAGTATCTAATTTATTTTAAAGCAATAACATAAGAAAGATAAAATGAAACAATTAACTATTATTTACAACGCGCGGGCAGGGGCAGGTCGTTGACCCACCCGTCTGTGTCTGTTGACCCGTCAGCCTCTACGTTAGTCTGCAATCTTTTTTGTCATTTTTGTCATGTTTAAAACACTTTACCTGACCAGCCATTGAAGTTTCTTGCAGTTTCTAGCAGTCACCTTATATACCTAGACATATAATATACTAAATATACATTATGAGGTTCTGATTGTAATTGTTTTATTAGTACAGACCATTAGCGGACGATAGCGGTATGAAATTGTGACGTTTAACAAAGGCCTAAAAGTATAATAGACTTATTTTGCATGTTCTGTAGGACTACGCGCGAGCCGGTAAAACATACCCTGAGTCCCTGAACTATTAGATAAGTACCGACTGATATTTTATTCATTGATATGAGGTTCTGATTGTCAATTGTTTTATTAGTGCTGATCATTAGTGGAGACTAAGAGCTGTGTGTGTGGCGGCTCATTCAAATACCACCAAACCCTCTCTTTCCCTTGGGTGTCGTAAAAGGCGACTAACGGAATAAAGACTGCACATACATCCAACAGCATAGGTGCCCTTAAGTGGTTATGGTCGTGAAGCTATGTATTAATGTACCATTAGCATTAATGTAAGATGGCGGCATGAAATTATGACGTTTAAAAGGTCCTAAAAGTACCTACAAAAGAAATTGTGGTATTTTTAGACTCTTTATGCATGTTCTACAGGCCTACGCGCGCGCCATTAAATACCTTCCTCGAACTATTAGCTGAGTACCTACTAATTAAAATAGGGTCCCAGTGTAGTCAAATTCATTTTATTGATATGCGGCTCGGATTGTTAATTGTTTTATTAGTTCAGACCATTAGTGGACGATGGCGGTATGAAATGATGACATTTATTATAGGTCTAAAAGTACAAAAGACTTTTTTTGCGTGTTCTGTAGGCCTACGCTCGCGCCGGTAAATACCTACTCCGAACTATTAGCTGAGTACCGACTGATATGGGCTCCCTGTGTAGGTATATTTTTTGATTGATTTGCAGTTCTGAGATTGACATTAACACCCGTAAAACCAGAAGATTCGCAGATGCGTTGCCGGCTTTGAGAAAGAAGTAGCATCTTCGAGGAAGGTGCAAAAATTGTGAGGGTGGAGAGGGAGAGATCTAACTCCGGTACTTTTACTTTACTCACCGGAAGAATCACAACACTACAACACTAGTTCTAAACCCCTCAAACCCCAAGTGGTCGCATGAGACCGCACCTACAAAAACACACTTGACTTTGTACCGTGTTTTCATAGACTTACAGACTACTTTAGTATGAACAAGTTTGATTATGTCGATTCTGTGGTAAAATGTAATTTTATGCATCGTGATCGCAAAATATCGCATAGTCTATGCTCGATTCTGTCAAATTTGACGTTGACAGTTGCGCCAACTTTTGTGTCAGAAAATATCCATGAGTGAGTGCTTAAATTCACGCCGATATTCTGTGTTAACCGTGTCACGTAGCGGTGGAAGAATACTACCACCCCCTCTCTTCCCTTGGGTGTCGTAAAAGGCGACTAACGGACTAACTACGCTACGCTATTTGGTGAAAAGTGGACTATGGTAAAGGACTGCTTTTGCTGTCCTCATTGCCTAGTCTCTGAATAACCCTTTAAGGGATAATAGTCGTGACATAGATGAATGATTGGCCTCGCCGCGCTCGTCTAGATACCGCGCTACCTATAGACCACAGCTCCGTAAATGCGGCAACTCATTATTGTAGTGTGTTTATGACAATATGCAAGGATGCTAGTGTGCGTGAAAAATTTGTTGCCAGCTGCTCAACTGTTACCCGAGTTAATGGTAAAAATATTTTTGCTGTGATGTATTAGTTAAGTTGCTGGTTATAAATGTAGCTCAGAAAATATTTAAAAATTAACAATTTTAAGCGAATATTAGGTTAGACGTAGGTTTCTTCTGTAGAAAAATGGTAGGTATTATGTATAGCAATTAGACCTCATTTTTTTAGTAGTTTTTTTATTACTACCAACCCCTTTCTTCCCTTGGGTATCGTAAAAGGCGACTAACGGACTAAAGACCGCACATACATCCAACAGCATAGAGCAACTATGGGCTCATCAAAATAATACTACCAACCCAAGTAACACAGACGTGCTGAATAAAGATTGATTAAGAGCACTCATTTTATTTTATTTTATTTTTTTATTTTATTTTATTTATTTGAATAACGTCTGAGTACCGTCTATTCAGCTGTTATTCAAGCAAAAAGGGCCCCAATTTTGAATGCTTAACGCTGAATAACAGCTGAGTAACAATTGAGTAGGAGCTTAATAAAGTTTCAATTAGCTTAATAACTTTTGAATAACTGCACACATTGCTTTTATAAAGCTTTTATAACTCAGTTATTCAGCTACGTCGAATTGGTTAGAGTATTCAGAATTTATTAAGCATTTAATTTATTGTTGACATTTATGCAAGCAATATTCATAGAAATTGGGAAAAGAAGAAATAAATTGGGTTCAATAATAATGTCGATACCTTTATTTGACATGACGTGAACTTTAAGTTATTCGGTAAGTAAATTTTAATTTACAAGTTAGCGGTCTGCTACGTGTTAATTATTAGTGCGCAAGTAATTTTGTCGTAAATAGTACGTGTTTTGTTTTCATTTTTATGACGCGCCTTGCTAATAATCAAGATAATTAGTTGTAAATAGTATTTTCATACATACATACTAGGTCTGACAAAAGTACTTGTAATGAATTATCTAATTCTAGCAATTTTATCCAACAAAATAACATGACTTGAGCTGGAAATGTTGTAGTTGTAAGATTAATAAGCATTTTGGTGATCTCGTAAATTCCTTGTAAGAATTAATTACAAAGATTTCAATGGCGATCGATGTTTTGTTTTATAATGCTGAATAAAAGTGCACACATGTTTTGTTACTAAACTATAACTTGAAAAAGAGTAGTCTCTTTACACTTACTTATGAATAACATTTATATAGTTGACCACATTTCTATATTAGTTACTCACATTTTTAGGGTTCTCTAATCGAACGAACACAAACCTTTTATAATGTGTAACTTTCCCATCAGGCTTTCACTAAATTGATTACTTACATTTAAAATCACAGCATCTTTGTTATTTTTTTTTCGTGATAAAGACTATTATATTAATAGTATCTATTATGTTTAAAAAATTGCAGGTTTCGTGTGTGTGGTGTGCACTGGACCCTAGTTTATTTAATCTTTACACACAACACATATTTCACAACAATAGGATGTACAAATGGCGGACTTATTATTATATTATTAATTATAATTTATATTTCGTTTCAGAAAAATGACGTTTAAAATAATTTCAACACGTTGTAAGGGTCATTCAGATTTGTGTACTGTGCCGACCCAATGGAAGAACAAAGAACAACTCCGATGGCCAAGATATAATGCGGATTTATTAATTAAGTAAACACAGCGGTGTCCAACCTCGCGTAGATTGGCTTACGTAGAAACAAACAAACAACGCAAATAAAACATTTTATCGCAACGTTAATTTTATTTTCTTGTATTGCGATACCTTCTGCTAATAAAATAACCATTTCAGAAATGAAATTTTCTGTATACTTAGATTTTTAGATCTTTCGGTTTTCCAATCCCAAAATCTGTTATATTTTTTTTGAGGACGGAACCCTTATTATTAAAGGGAAAACACGCTTGCTGATTGGGACCGGGTTCAGTTTTGTTTAAACTATTTTCACAAATCCTGTCATGATCATTACTGCTGATGACACTTGGACAATTACCTACTACTGCTGATATTTAAATATTCTTTTAACAATTTTCTTTCGATATGACCGGTTCTTTACGCTTTTGCCACGACTTTTGATCCATGTTTTAAACAACGCATAAAATAAATACGTACAATAATATTCTAATTGCTGGTATTAAGCTATGGGCACTATATCAATACAAATGTGGTCTTTAATTTGAATAAGTTAGTTGAAACTCTTTATTATACTGAAATAAGCTTATTAAAAACACAAATAATATTGTTTATTCAGCAGCTGAATAATTAGTAAAACATAGAATCTTATACAGTTTAAAGATAAAGTAAAAACAATTATTCAGTACAAAGCTGAATACCAGAATTATGTAAACAATATTATTCAGAAGGTGATACTTTATTCAGCAATTAGCTGTTTCAAACGCTACAAGCTTAGTACTGCTTTAATAATAGCAGTATAGATTATTGTTAATCAAATAAATGCTGCCGAAGGCACTGTTTTTCAGATTTAAGCCACCTGGAATGCGTAATGCTTAATAACATCTGTCTAATAATCTTACGGAGATTGGTTATTAAGCGTAAAGAAGGAAAGGACAGAAATACAGAATTTATTAAGCGTTAAGTATTTTAAGGGTCCGTACCCAACCTTATTCAGTATATGGCTATTCCCAAAGCTCTTACACAAACCATATTCATCTTTGAACTGTTAAATGTTCTAAGTGTGTACTGTTATCTTGCTTATGTGTTACTTGGGAACGCCTCACTTTTCTTCGATGTCGTAAAAGGGGACTAACGGACTAAAGACTGCACATACATCCAACAGCATAGAGCGACGATGGGCTCATCAAAATAATACTACCAACCCCTCCATTTCATTGGGTCTCGTAAAAGGCGACTAATGGACTAAAGACTGCACATACATCCAACAGCATCGAGCGGCGATGGGCTCATCAAAATAATACTACCAACCGCTCTCTTCCCTTTGGTGTCGTAAAAGCGACTAACGGGCTAAAGGCTCACCACCTAAACACATGTGCAGACTGTGCAGTTGTTTCTTGCTGAAGCGTGGACTGTGTGGGCGTGTTCTGTGTTGTCCATAGATTCAAATGATTACTAATTTTAGCATAAACTTTAATAATAACTATCTCAAAAAAGTTGTTGATCAAAGTAAACAGTAATAAGTCGAGTATTTATTCATGATTATTCTACATATGACTAAATACTTTTTCGTTTTTGTAGGCTCATTCTCATGTGACAGTCAAAAATGAAAAAAAAAATCCCCTAGGGCAATAAAAGCTATTTTAGCCTCGCTTTACAACGCTACAATGACGGTCTTTTTGAGCAAGAGGAGTGAAAATCATATTAATGAATATTATTTGAAACATTGTCTATGATTTTTTTCAAAACGAATACGTCCGTGATTTGCCGGTGGCGACACTGACACTGAGAGCATTATCACTGACAAGTGGGGATGCGTTCATAGAGAATGTATGAAAAACACTGTGCCGGTACTGTGTCGGAACTGTGGCTTCACTGATATGTGTGAAGCAACCTTTAACCTATAATATTACCCGAATCATAAGCTATACCCCTCTACACCTGTTCTCAGTTTCATTAAAAATTAACATCACACAAAAACCGTCCAGCGGTTTTTGTATGATGCGCGTCAAACAAACAGACAGACAAAAATTTCAAAAATGATTCTAACGTTCACGTATCCTTCATCCCCTAGATTATGTTTTTCGCAAATATTTTCAATGTAAGTACAGACACGAAAAGTTTACATTTCAGGAACATAGGTCAAAATGAAAAAAAAATAGCTTTTCCATACTTGAGTCAATCAGCTGATTGCGCATTTTGTATAGGGAAAAATAATAAATTTTCGACTCATGTTCCTTATGGAAAGTTGTTCAGTTTCATCGGTAGAATCCCCTTGATATAGTGTCAGCTAACATTTTTACACCTTATTATAGATCACAAATATAAGTAATCATGAAATAACATAGAACTAGGTTAAGTGTATAGTAACTTTGTAAGACTAATGAAATAGGTTACCTATATAATAAAAGACAATAACAATAAATTCACATAATAAAAATCTCAACCACGGGGACTATTCTTGTATAAGCGGTAACACTGAATAGCGTTTATGTTGATATTATTTTATGATGAAATTTCGAAATTATACTATACTTACTGATGGTATGTGATCCCATCGTCCATCTTATTTTTAGAAGTATTTTTTTTACACAGTTTTATACAAGCAAACTGGCATTTTAGTTTGAATTAAGCCCAAAATTGAATAAAACATTCGGTACGTACACTTCACCCACAGCTGTCAGTGTGACTGGCTCGGGTACGCCGATTTCGGCGTAGTATTTGTTGCCGCATTTGACAAGTACGACGGAGGTATCTAGTCGAGCGCAGCGAGACCAATCATTAATCTAAGAGTCGTGATTATATAAATGAATGAATGATATTCTGTGAGAGCTAGGTATTACGCTGGGCGAACCGTCCTAATTCATGCTGCACTGCAATGCTCTACTCGGCGGCTCTATTACCACTCCGAAATACTTTTGTTAGGTTTGTATTATTGTCAGGGCAATGTTTGATGGAAGATTTGTTTTGGAAAGTAAATAAAATAATAAAAATAAACTTTCATACACTCACACCAATTATCTAGCCCAACAGAAGCTTCATTATGAAACTCGTTAAATGGTTACTAGACAACGGATAAACATACTTAAAATACATACATATTTTACATAGAAAACACCCAGACCCGAGACAATTTAGAAAAACAATAATTTCTAAATTGACCCGACCGGGGATCGAACCCGGGACCTGAGAGATGGCGACACCATGAAAACCGGTGTACAAACCACTCGACCATTATGGAGGTCGAGTGGTTCATAAGTCGTCACGGGAACGGGACACGCGGCGTTCACGCGGACCACCAGGTATAAAAACATGTCTTCGATATTATCAGGCGTAATGATCGCTTCCTTCGAAACCTTTGTTGTTTCCACAAAAAATTGTCGCATTTTTTTGTGGATGACCACTAAATAGAGATACAGTGTTACATTTGCCATGTTACGTTTTAATTCTACAAAATTAACAAGGTGGCCGCCGACTGCGCATAATGTCGCAACTGGGAACATTTGAGTTGAAATCTGTCGATGTGAGCCGGCCTGTTGATTTACGATTTCATTAGTTGGCGTGCTGTGACGGACGTTGCTACGCGGCGTTGATTGCAACGATTATGCGTATTTGCTGAACAAGGCGAGGCTCTGGCGAAAAAAATAGACTTCATTTAATTATATCTGAGAGCTTTTTAAATAGAATTGTAATCAGATTTTTTATTTTTATAGACGTTCGCCGCAAAAAACATAGACGTTCTTTTTATAATGAAATTTTTTCGTTATTTTACCCTTTCGCAGCTGAGAGCTAAGTTATTGTTCTACGCTAGTTGGTTAATTAATGAAAACGCTCCATCGAGCCCTTACAAGTATATTGCGCAAACAAACCGCGTAACTTTATTCAGTGTTAATGGAGATTTTAAGAAGTTTTTAGAGCGTTAATATAATTCATTAGGTAATAATGTTTAAACCTAGCTGTTACCTGTTCTTTTTATATTTTGTTGTTGATGTTTTAAAAACTTATGTTAACCCCTTGAGGATTGTGAAACCAGACACAATTAAAAAACAATTGTTTCGCGACCGCCGGCGGTCTTATGATCCTTGACCTATTTAAAAGCTGTCACAAATACTTATAATACAACTATCACTCTATACACGTATGTACATACGTATGTACATCTCTACTTTTCTCAAACGAAGACAGAATTGCTTTTAATCAGGACTTCAGAACTATACACATAATTTTTTGTCATAATCTGTAAGATGAAATGTGACCCTGTATGTAGTAAACATTAGCAAAAGCAAAAGAATATTTTTGATAAATGTAGCTATTATTTCCTTTTTTACTTTGGACCGGTTCCAGGAAAGTAATAAGTTTGCGAATGCTTGGCGTATGCTGTATTTAGCCGACATGCGTTAAGTAACGTTATTTTACGGCGACTATTGTGTAAATTTTTACGAGAATGGGCTACCTAACACTCCCACTACACTACACAAAGAAGGTAAAGTTTTCAAATAGAATTGAAACACACATAACAATAGCAAAGACAGCAAAAAAGCATTTAAAATCTTAACAAAAATCAACAAAATCAATACAGACATCAAAGAAAAACTAGAGTTTTGAATGTGCTTTATTTTCGGCTACGATGTTCCTGATTGATTGAGAGCGTTCGTTTGCATACATGGAGGGATAAGTTTATATGCAAAGTTTCTATAGTTAATGCTATTTATTATAGCGGTAATAGACTATTTCTCTATGCTATTACACAGCTAACTTTTACAGGTTTGATTAGTGCGGCTGGCTTTAGGTGCTGTTGTGGAATTTTGTGGGCGGTAAAGGGTGCGTGACGACATATCCCAAATTAAACATTGCAACTTGCATATATATACGATGGCTTCGTAAGGTTAATGCATTTTATTAGAGCGGTAATAGATTAATTATATGGTTTGATTAGTGCGGCTGGCTTCAGGTGCTTTTGTGGGATTGTATTAGTTCGTATAGTAGGCGGTAAACTTCTAGTAATACATACCCGTACACCTAGTAGTTTGCGTTAAACTTTTTCGCATTAACATTACACGAAAGATACATTGAAAAAAGCAAACATGACTTTTCACTTTCCCGCCAAGAACCCGAAATCAATTCAGACGATCGACGAACGAAACAAATACGCATCCGGTACAATAGCCATACACAGATCACAGCTGTGTGCATATACTCGTATTTTTGAGTCGGCGTCACTGGCAGGCGTCGAGTGCTCGCGACGCGGCCCAATTATTGCATCCGCCATATTTTATATGCTATGGCGTAAATGCAATCCATCTGCACCGATCCTGATCGATTACTGTTATTGTAGCTGCAGTGCTAAATCAATTTTCTGCGTCTTTTATAGTTTCTGCATGTTCTTTTATGGCACAAACTCAAGTCACTTCTGCTTAGTTGATCTTATATTTGACGTATCATTCGCCTTTCCTGCTGGTTTCAATCTTTTTAGGGATCGGAGTAATATCTAATACACACAATCATATTATAACACACTCCTCTTATATTCTCTTCGAACAACCATCATCTCAAGTTTTACTCCTCTCTTTCCCATTTCATCTTTCACACAGTCTCTACCTCTTTGCTTCGGTCTTCTTTTATCCACATATCCGACGATTTTTATGGACATAATGTTTCTCGCCACGTGTATCTGATCATCTCTTAAACAAGTTTGCTTATATTTAGCAAAATAATGAGATCAAACTCAGTTCCACTTCCATACTCCAAAGTCCTTATAAACTCGACAGTCCCATGTTCTTCAACATTTCTAGAGCGAATCCTTCGGGTTCGTAGTTCAAGTACAGCTATTCAAAACCCGAGCTAGCCTAAACGCGGTCACGGGTTTTCACGTAGTCAATAATATTGGAAGTTGGATAAAATTGATAGGTACGTCATAATTAAAGCCTCGTTAAGAAATGATGTAACGTACAATGCACCGTCCTAAATATCCGTGCCGATATTCCAAAAATTATACGCCTTGACCACCAGCAGAAGATTTAGATTTCCAGCCATGACTAAGGGAAAAATGACAGTATCAGGCCATTGAGTCATTATTGTTGACGTTTTTTGTTACCAGAATCGCAGACCAGGCATAACGTAAGCCTACGTTTCGATTAGATAGAGAAAGATAGGCATAGACGCAGCGCCTTACGGTGACATACAAGGCGAGTACAGCTTAGCTAACCTTCTTAATAGAAAGAATTAACAACCCTTTTCTTTCCTTGGGTGCAACTAACGGACCAAACTGCACACACATCCAACAGCATAGAGCGTCGGTGGGCTCACCACCTGTCATGCTGAGCACATGTGCAGTTGTTGTTTGGTGAAACGTGTGAAACGGACTGTGGCAATGGACTGCTTTTGCAATCCTCATTGCCTGATCTCTTACTAACCCTTCTGAGAATTATCTCATACGACTATTAAATCGTGATTATCGTATACAATCGAAAGGTGAATTAAACTTACAGTAGACCCTCACAATATGCAGAGTTAACCCCTCAGCCCCCAAGCGGTCGCATGAGACCGCACCTACTTTTGTAGACACTTGACTTTGTACCGTGTATTCATAGACTTACAGACTACTTTAGTATGATCAAGTTTGATTATTTCGGTTCTGTGGTACATTTTATGCATCGTGATAGCAAAATATCGAATAGTCTATGCTCGATTCTGTTAAATTTGACGTTGACAGTTGCGCCAATTTTTGTGTCAGAAAATTTCCACGAGTGAGTAGTGGCGGACGCTTCCAAAATACAAAGTACCATATTTATATAGATGCATCCAATTGACCTTTTTGGATGCATCGAACACAATCAACCTTATTGTAATTTAAACGTTAACTTGCGTTTTATCTGTACAGTAAGCAAAGTTGTACAAACAATTATAACTCTTAACTCAATGAGACAAGAGTCACAATGAGTTTCATGTATGCCGTCATACCAGTGTAAGCTGGTTTAATACTGAAATTGAACAACCGAATTCAGTTCCAGTAATCCATATTTTCGGAAGAGTGCAGTACGTATTCGCACGCGCTGAGAGCGAACGGCTTACAGACTATGCCGTACTCCACGCGTCCAATTATACGGTGCTTGGTTAAAGGTATACCAACCTGAGGTACTAATTTTTCTTTTCGTTTTCAGCGGTATTAACGCAAATAATCAAACATTACTTCACCCCCTCTCTTTCCTTGGGTATCGTAAAAGGCGACTAACGGACTAAAGACTGCACATACATCTAACGGCATAGATAGGCATAGGCACCCCCCTCTTATTCCTGTCCCGGACTACACGTGCTGGTCTTAGGAACCACCATCATACTGTAAAGACTATCAGTACTCGTATCAAAAAATTTGGCAACTCGTTCCTCTGTAAGACCATTCGGCTTTGGAATTCTTTGCTGGCGCATGTGTTTCCCAGCTCCTACAGTCCCGGGTCTTATAGCGGGGCGTGAGACGGCATTTATGCAGCCGTCATGAATGGGTGCGCTCGTTACCGTGCTTATTCCACGGTGGGGAGCGCTCTCATTATTTTGGACTGCATCGGCTGCTTACCATCAGGCAGGATGCAGTCACTATGACGAGTCATAATAGAAAAAAAAGAAAAATAGAGCGGCGATGGGCTCACCACCTGTCACGCTGAGCTCATGTGCAGTCGATATTTGGTGAAAAGTGGACTATGGTAGAGGACTGCTTTTGCTGTTCTCATTGCCTATATAGTCTCTGACTAACCATTCGGGGATAATAGTCGTGATTATATGTATGTATGTTTGTTTTATATACCTACGTGTTGTGAACGAAATCAATCTGCTTCAGAGTTGAGCATTTCGCAATGTATGAGGGTATCTCTATTTGACACCAGCTATTGTTTAATAAAATAAACTTACTAAATAACTATAATAATAGTACATTATGATTTAAGCGTGCAATGTTGGTCATTACAATCGTGGCGGGTAATGAGCCTGAGCCGAAGGCGAGGGCTTAAGGCGAGTCACCGAGGAAATGCGGACAAAATTGTTTAGATAGATCAAATGGTTTATGTATTTACTATTAAATGACGCTATTTTAAAAAATATATAAACACTAAAGGATATTGCCTAAAGAATGTGCTAATTTCTTACGCGATTAAATGTACTTTACTCAATTATAAAAAAACCAGAAAACAGGCCAACTAAAAGTCTAGATGATTTCTTACATTTTTCTTAAACATAATTTTTACATGTAAATATTTATTTTAAAGTACTACAGAGAAGAAAAAACTCGCCATATTGGAGCCGAGGATTGTAATTACTAATGCACACACATTTCATACGACGTTTTTCAACACACTTGTGAGGAAAACACAGTTTCTGAAAATGACTGCGTGTTTTTGTTGTTTTTCTAGTGTAATCAATCTTTGGTAATCCAACATATATTTTGCTTTGGTAATATAGGCTGTCAATAACATTTTGTGCTTCATTTAATATTTCCGGCGGTATAGATTGTAATTTAGTTCTTAATTACTAGAACGAGACATATTTATTTTTAAACTTTCAAAGTAATATTGAACAAGAAGCCGCTCATATGAATCAACAAAATATAGGTATGTGAAAGAGACGGCAAATTTTATTACGCACGCTGTTTCTCGCGCGTAAGTAAAAATAATAATAATGCAAAGGACTACAGTCAAACAGCCTATAGTTATCAAAAATGAATTAAACTAAATAATTATGTTACGAATTAAGGTTAATTTATTGACAAATTAAATAATTTGGTGAAATTACTCCGTGTTTATTTATCTAAAACTTTATTTATTCATATTTTAATCAAAATAGTTAATATATTAAAAAAAATTTTTGCCTTTTTAAAAAAAAATGTAAGTAGTTAAAAAAAGTCTATGTTGAGATTCTAATTTTAAACCGCACTAGTGTAACCGCAAATAAGCTACAATACGATGATGAAAAGAGGTGTAAAAGAGCCACTTTACGAGCAAGTGTGTGAAAAACATTGATTGCCATAGGTATTGATTCAGAGACCAAGCAATGAGGACCGCAGAAAGCTGTCCACTGCCATAGTGCACGTTTCACCAAAATACAACTGCACAATATGTGTTCAGCGTCATTGGTGATGAACGCATCGCCGCTATTAACTGATAGAAAATATGCAGTCTTCAGTCCGTTATTCACCTTTTACGACACCCAAGAGAAGAGATATTTTGGTAGTATTCTATTAATGAGATGGAGCGACGATCTTCGCAAGGTGGCTGGCAAGAGCTGGATGAGAGTGGCCGCGGATCGTGCTCAGTGGCGTGTTCTTGGAGAGGCCTATGTCCAGCAGTGGACGAGTATAGGCTGATGATGATGATGATGATGATTCTATTAATAATAACCAGCCACCACCATACTGCTCGTAGCTATAATTACCACCTCCGCCATGTATGGGTACATGGTACATACATTAAACGAGGCCTTATATTATTTGATTAGAGCCTCTAAAAGTCTAAATAATACTACTATTAATATTGGCCGTGTCGCGTTGCTGCTGATTAAACCAATACTACCACCCCCTCTCTACCCTTGAGTGTCGTAAAAGGTGACTAACGGACTAAAGACTGAACACACATCCAACAGCATAGAGCGGCGATGGGCTCACCACCTGTCTCGCTGAGCACACGTGCAGTCCCTATTTGGTGAAAAGTGGACTATCGTAGAGGACTGCTTTTGCTGTCGTCATTGCCTAGTCACTGACTAATCCTTCAGCGATAATAGTCGTGATTATGTGTATATGTATGTATGTATTAATATTGAACAGGATGATAAAATCAAATGATAGGTTTAACTAAAAATGTTAGAAGATAAATTTCGCTTTACTAGATAAGGTAACATGCAGTTGAACGCTGCGATAAAATAGATCAATAGCCGTTTGCGAATAGAAAGCCATTTTCAGAGTCAACCTGCATTATAGCGCTTGTCGCACACTTACAGCTTGGTTTGCGGTGTGTAATTGCTATTTTAACTGTCAATAAAAGAAATTTTCACGTTTTAAGAGACTAACGCCCGAAAATAATAACTTATCTACCTATCTAGATTACTTTAGCCTTCTAAATTTAAATTTTTTACTTGAGTTTCATAGAATTTATGTCAAATTTCACACTATAGTAGGCTAAACAATGTATAATAATAATTGTCATTGTATCGTAACCAGTTTTTTTCCGAGACTCCAAGAAATTGTAAATTTTTTAATGACTGTTAGTTATTTTTATTATGTAGTTTTTTTGTGGCGTTGCTACAGTAAAATATAAAGAAATTGGAAAAGTTTGTCAAAAGAAAAACTGGACTATTTTTCTATGTGAACTCAAAACCATGACCATAATTTATAATAAAGTAGATAAGAATAAAATCGGCTTGTTGTAGCCCAGCAACAGCCAATAGCAAGTGGGTATTGTGAACCGAAACTACTACTGACTATGTAGTTTGTTTCCATGTTTATTGGTGGTTTGACAATGTCCGTGGTCGAGTGGTTAGCACGCCGGATCTGGCGTCACGCCATCTCTGAGGTCCCAGGTTTAATTCCCGGTCTGGTCAATTTAGAGAAAAACTAAAGCAGTTTTTCTCTAAATTGACCAGAACCTAAATTGATTTCGGGTCTGGGTGTTTTTTCTATGTTTATGTATATTTATCCGTTATCTTACCATATTTCAAAATAATACTTATCTTGGGCTTGATAATTGGTGTGAGTGCAGACAATTTTTTTATTTTATTTATTTAATTTTAATATTTTTAATGTTCAACTGGTGGAAGCTACGGCCCAGACCTTTTTTGGAACTTCCGCCACCAGGCTGCTAGATAAGTTCGCCTACCTCTCCCATTCACATTTGCTTTGTGAAGTGCTATCATTCTACTTGTTATCTTTCCTTTCCATATGAACAAACCACATCACTTTATGATAAAATTTATACAAAGAAAGAACTGCATTGGTCGGACTAAACCACCAGTAGTCGGTAGTGCGCCTGACCCGGTAATACAGAGGGTACAGATTCTCATCTTTCTGGCGGCTGTTTTTTCAAATGGTAATTTGTTTGCAAAGTTTGAGTGGTAGAGCCACGCTGCGTTGCAGCACGCATTGGGCCGGCTCGCCCGGTGTAATACCACCCTCTCACGAATATCCGGCGTGAAATAATGGCACTTGGTGCTGTTGTGTTTCGTCCGGCCAGTGAGAGTTCCGGAGGCCCCTTCCCCTCCCACCCCTCCTCACAATTCCTATTCCTTCCCCTAACCCTATTCCTTTCTTAAAGGTCGGCAACGCATCTGCGACTCCTCTGGTTTTGCGGGTGTCCATGGGCGGCGGTGATTGCTTTCCATCAGGTGACCCGCCTGCTCGTATGCCTCCTACTCACAAAAAAAAAAAAAAAAAAAGGGTAAAGTTTAACCAATATTTAAAAACTAGCTATGATTTTTTTTATATTAATATCACGTAATTTAACCTATCTACAACGACATGTCAACACGAACACATTATAGTGTTGCTTTGTAAATACGTAGGCTAGTTAACAAAAGAAACTGCGACACACATTTCCAACATGTCGTTTTTCTATTTGGAACCCGCCAGTGTGTCCCCGGTCGTGTCGTTACGAAAATAGTTCTCTCACACATGAGGTGAGGCGAGGCGAGGTGAGGGGGTAGATTGAATCGAATATTCGAAAGTGGAGGAAACGCGACCCGACCGAGATACCCGCCTCGATTCCCGAATCCGGCCCTCAAACAACTCGGAATACACTTATGCGCGCCTGTTTGCTTTTCTCTCTTATCGAATCTTTATCTGCATTTGAGGTAAGCGGTGGCTATTATTATTTTAACACTATTGTTAGAGAAATGATTCATAATGTTTGATTGAACGCTCAATTAAACTCGACAATAGAGAGATGAGACTTTAAACTATCGCGTTAAATTGCATTAAAACTATTTTAACGGGACCTAACACGATTAATTTTGTAAGTAAGTACATATCTATACTTACTGCTTGACGTTTCGGCCGCAGCATGTACTTACTTACAAAAATTAATCGTGTTAGGTCCCGTTAAAATAGTTTTAAATAGAGAGATGGCCGAAAGTACGTCTTGAGAAAAGATAATAGCAATCTAAATAATTAACATAGCTTCTGCTAGATTTTTCAAGAATTTGTCACAGAGATCAGTTCAAATTTAGAAAAAACATTTTTGTACATAATTTTAGATTATTTTAAATGCACAATTTGTATTTTATAACCATGTCGCGTAGCGGTGAAATAATACTACCTCCCCCTCTCTTGTCGCAGAAAATGACCTAGCCACACTTACCTCACTTATTTACTTTAAAGATGGGTCAAAAAATGAGAAAGTCATTTGGTTTTTATTATCGATCTATTCCTTTCTAATACCAATGGTATCTATAAATGTCTCACTGCTGGGTAGAAACCATCTTAAATGGACAATAGCCCATGAGGTTTTTGGGTGATAGCCCGCCATGCTGGCCCGATTCGGATTGGTGGGTTTTAAAGACAAGCTGTACTTTACTACGCGTTTAATTTACTATTTACATAGTTTTTTATATTATCCTGACGTTTCGAACCCTTTACAGGGTCCATGGTCACAGGGTGAAAAAGTGTTTCATTTCAATGTGTAGTGCTCGCTTAAATCAGAAAACAATATGTACTTTACTATCTTATAACCGTGTCGTAGCGGTGAAAGGATACTACCACTCTCTCTCTTCCCTTGGGTGCCGTAAAAGGCGACTAACGGACTAAAGACTGCACATACATCAAACGGCATAAAGCGGCGATGGGCTTACCACCTGTCACGCTGAGCACATATGCAGTCGCTATTTGGTGAAAAGTGGACTATGTGGTAGAGGACTGCTTTTGCTGTCCTCATTGCCTTGGTTAGCTGTAGAGCTTGGGAATGTTCGTTTGTCCTGGTATTGTGTGCCAGGACTTCCAAACTCGTGCACAGCGAGCGGGGCCTAGTAGCGGTCTCTGAGGGGCCAGAAGCGAAAAGTCCTGCGGGGAACGTGAGTTTCCCTTATAGTTGGCAGCTTTGTCCGGTGGTTTTCATTGGACATTGGTGTTGACATCTCCGGTACTAGTCTGGATAACTAGTAGAGACGGCCTCCTAGATGCCGTAGGTCTCCGGTCCAGCCAGCCGCGAAGGACGTGGGAACTGGCTAGGCTCCCGGATGGGTTCCGAGAAGTGAGTGTGCTTACTACTCCGCTACCAAGGTGGACACTTGGGAGTCGACTTTAGAGTCGACGACCCTAGCAGTGGCAACTGCGAGTTGTGCCCTTCGTGCAACGAGAAGTGAGCGAGCTCGACAGCTCCGGCTACCTATCTGGACAATAGGCAGTGAACTACACGTGTTCACGGGGATACTCTCCCGAGACACTAGTCTTATGAGTACCGAATGAAGAGCGCGCTGCGGCGGGCACTAATTTGGCGTCAAGACCTAACGTTGGTGGTCTCCTGCGCGAGTGTTCTACTGGCGCAGGGACGTCTGGCACTTCTTGCATAACCTAACGGTTGGTCTCGAGGTGCCAGTACAAATAAACTTAGTGAATTAAGGAGAGGGGATGTCCTCATTGCCTAGTCTAACCCTCCGGGGATAAAAGTCGTGATTATTATGTATGTACTCGTATGAATGTTGTACTTTACTTTATGAAATGACACTGTCACACATACTACCTAGGTATTATAATCTCTTAAATGTTCGGGTGGAAGATGTATCCTACATTCAGTTAGGCAATTTAAGTATTAACCTAATGAAAGTGATTCAATCACACTTAAGGGGGTGCCGCGCGATCGCAAAAAGTGACATAAGTCTCATGATGAACTTCAAAGCAAAATCAGAACAATTCTGCTATGAAGTTTAAGACCTAGTAATTTGATTAGAGCAATGTTTTTATTCTGCGAAATGTACAAAACCATCACGCGCTTGTGTTAAAAATTAAAATTTACTCTTTTAAGATGGGGGCGACCTGCGGAATATTTTCATGTAAGAATTATTGTTTGATGCGTAAAATTAAGAAAGTTGTCGAAAAAAAATATTTTTATGTATTGTTTGTTATTGTTTAAAGAATTTGTTTCAAATTTCAACAAGGCCACGACCTTGTGCAATCAGGCCAACTTACGTAAGTTCTTTTAATGTATTTAAGTAATTCAGCGCATAGTAAAAGTAGCTTAAAAATACATAAATTTTCACAATTTCGTGCAGGATCCCCTTAAGGGATTGACATCAATGTAGTTTTCCATTTGTCATAGTTTCAACGTAACTAATTTCATGATAGCAGCAGGGGTGCGATAGTTGAATCTTAACGGTGATATTAAAATTTAATATTACAAAAATATACATTCAGTAAATAGAAGTAGAATCAGTTTTAAGTTATTCACTGCGACCCTACTACGTACTTCTTTGTTGAGGATATAAGTCATGCAATATAGGTACCTACTGTAAGAGAACTTTTAGCATCGAAAAATCTATTATAGATACATTTAGAATATCGAGTACGTTACTTGTACTCGTAATTAAGATTGATATCATGCTTTTGCGAATTTTTAAATGTTGTCTCTAGAATTTCTATAAGTATAAAGAACTTTTCTGTGCATAAGTTCCTTTACAACTGCAAACCTACCAGAATGTGGAATTTCGTATACACTTCTTTACGTTGTTATTTTGGCCACTCGCGGCCGGCGACCACGCATGCATTTCGACGGCCCCGCTCCCAGCAGTTTGCGGTAACGGTGGCGCTTTTTCAACGAAATGGCACAACAAACATTTCCCGGGCCCCGTTGGCGCCCAAAACTAGATCACTGGAATCGTTTAGGTTACGCTGAAAGTTTTTTATGAGGCCCTTTTATCAGACGCTTTATCCGCAACCGCACGGTGGGTAGTTGAATAGTGCTCGACGTTTTATTTTTCAGGCTCACAGTAAAATGTTTTGAAAGGACCGATTTCACTTTGCGTCGGTTGCTCCCCGCCGCCCGCGCCCCGCGGCCCGCATGTCTCCGCCCGCCATTGTAAGGGCAACTACAATCGCACATTATTGTTTCGCTGGAGGTGTACCAGTACCTATTCCTTTTTATTTCTGGCTCCATGCAGAACCGTATCTTTGTGCGCCTGAGTTATGGTGATGAAATTAAAACGGGCTTTTAGCGCGCGCTCACTGTTCCTCCGCGCCGGTTGTAGTGATAGCGGTCTGAAATTTTTATGGAGATTATTATTTTTATGATCCCCATTCAATTTCGAATACAGTGGATTTATAGCGTTACAGTGCGAATTCTCTTCGTCTATCTAAATGGAAATGATTCCGTTTTAGCTCCGAGATCGAATGAAGATAGTCGATTATATTTTCGCTTCGTACCTTAAAAAGGAAAGACGCCACGATGGTTAGAATGAGTGTAGATGAACCTTACACGTTAGTAAAGTAAGCAATAGAAATGGACTCTGGGTTAAAGTGGTGCTAGCCACCAACTTAATTATCATACATACCCCATATAACAAATAACTACTACTATCAGAAATTAGATCTTAATAAATTTAAAATCAAAATCAAAGAAAAGCTTTTTAAAAAAGCTTATTATAAAGTGTCAGATTACACAGAAGACAAAACAGCTTGGATCTGAAATGCTCCAAACACTCCAACAGCTATTTCTAATTGTCTTTATTTAATTGATACTACATTGTATGTATTGTAATTTTGTATTGCATAATTTTTTTATTTTTAAATTCATATTTTGTATTGACCTGGTAACGACATACTCTTTTTTTTGTTTGTAAATGTCGTTGCTTTTGTGCGCTGTGGTTTCTTGCGCCCATTCTTTGCCACAGTTAAAAAATTATGTCCTGAATGGGTGGTAGGTTAAAAAAGATTTGGACGATTCAAAGTACTTATTAATTGAGTTTATTGAATAAATATATTTTGACTTGACTTGACTTGACTTGACTTACTTCAGTTGTAATCTGTTCTAAAAAAGTCAGTTCATAAAAACGTCACTTAAAACTATTTTTAAGAACAGATCGAGGTTAAAAAACGTTTTAAGTATATTGTGGTCCTAAGTCTGCTCTTATAATCGTTTTAACGACACTTACTACGAATAAAAGAACGCCAAGCACTATGTACAACATTTTGTAAATAAGATATATTTTATGGATTCTAATAAAATAAACTTTTTTTTATTGATTATTTTTCATTGATAAGCTAATAAACTAACTATGAGACGATCAAAATTTCAGTCTCGCTGTGACCACGGACCCTGCAGAAGATTTAAGCGTCAACAAAACATAAAACATCATTTAAAGTGTTTAATTTCAACGTGTACAACGATATAACATCGTAAACTTAAGAGAACAAATAAATAATACTAAGCTATAAGACAAATGCAGATCTGCGATCTCGACTTCTTGCACACATGCAACAAGCATACGGCATAACTCTGTAGTGTCCTCGTGTCGGTCGCCCGGTTCTGTCCGAGAACGACTATAAATCCAGCGTGGTATTTTATTATGTTTGTGCTAGATTAAAGGAAAGTTAGTTTCGACTACATACGGAGGTCAGGGCTGTTGCACTGTTGCGAAGAACGAGGAACAACGATGTAATCATCATCAAAAGATCGTAACTGTTGAAATATTTTGAAATTCGAAAATAGTCGTATATGCGTTGTAACTTGTATGATTGCAAATAGAACAGGTTCGCCGATGTGATGAAGCTTTAAAAATGTTATAAATGTTTCCGAAAAGTTATTTTAATTTCAAAGGCTCCGATTCTCTTGTCTATTTATTTATTCCTTGTGGAGTAAAGAAAAATAGAAGAGAAGACAAAGTACAGAACTTGGCGTTGATCCTATCTGATGGTTAGACGTGAATCATCAACTCAGGTTATTGACAAACTTAGATGGTGGTAACTAGCCAAAAAACAAGCCCTAACAAAAATAAAACCAAGTAAGTATAACAAAATGTATCCTTCCCTGGGAATTCTTCAGCTTCAACCACCAAGGCGGTTATAACACCTTTATTAAGATTAAGATTCCTGAGCTAACCCCCTAGTGCCACCAGGGTGGCACAAGACTGCCATAAGCAATCATCGGAGTTGATCGGAAGAAGAGTGAAATTGGAAAGTGCACAGCATCTGTCTGTAAATTGCAATCAACGTGTTGTGTCATATTTTGGCCATGTTGCATGTAACCTGAAGCGTCTGACAGTTACGGGGAAGATAGAAGGGAAGGTAAAGAAGACCCAGAGGCTAGAGCCCTATACGATTGTCCAACTAGATCTCCGAACATCTGGAGATGTCTATCAGCTCCGCACTCTGCTTGCGACTGAGTGCAACTGATGGAGACAGATGGTTGGCAAGATAAAAGGAAGTTACGATCCTTACCAGTGACAGAGCGATTAGGAAGAAGTGTCTGGTAACCCTAATACTAGAGGTAGCATCTACCTCTACTGGCCGTTTAAATATAACTTTATAGTATTTCCTTGTGTCTGGTAACCCTGCACGGGTATACGTAGAGCTAGCCTGCAAATCATTAGCAGGATAGAGACGGCTGCGGCGGACCACACTTGCTGTTTGCATTCGTAATTAATACACTGTTTGCTCGCCTGATTTACGATAGCGTCCGTTCCGCCTCTAATGTGTTAATAGCTTAGAAATTAATACTATCTCTAAAATTTATTGCGATATCAAAAGTTCTACAAAAAGGTACAACAGGTACACGTATTCTTATAGTTCGTAAAATTTTGTTCAAAATACTTACTTTGATCAATTAAGCTTACGTCTTCTCAAACTTTTCGTTTTAATGCAACCTTCTTTGAATATTGAAGTTTGGTGCATGCACGAGCTCTCGCGGTGGAGGTGCGCATCCTCTGATTAAGTTTCTTATAACAAACAAGTAGCTGATGAACTTCGGCTACGTCATACACGACATAGGGTTTAAGGGGCACGTCTGACAGATGACGTGGAATAAAGTATTGATAGTCGCTCGATAGAGTTACAAACATCAAACCTGTTTTGGAAATTTGGTATCTTAAACTTTTTTGTGAGCTAGAAGCTTCGATAATCGTCTTTAAATGGTCGAAGGCTAGAAGAGTAATAATAGGTTTTTGTTTCATTTGTTATTTTATGATCCTCACTTCACATTGGTTCACATTATGATACCATCTTCATATAATGCATTTCTCTACTTCCTTCCTTCTGTAGTAACACAAAACATTGATTCTATTACAAATCAACATACAAATGGAGTTATCTATTTTTATATCTCATGTTGTGTACTGAATATCTAGCAAATTCAAATTTTTAGAATGTAATCGTAACAAGACTTAGCCCACTGAATAATATTACGAAAATCCAACATCGGATGCCTCCCAAATCGCTCCTATTTTAGCTCGTGCTTCTGCGAAAATCAACTGCCACTGTTTATACTTGTACCCAGCGGGTCCAGGGGTGTGTCTTGCTAATTTTGGTTTAGTGAAAAATTGTTGCTTGTTTCCCCCGTCGTCGCTCCGTCCCTAAGTCAGCTTTCGGCGGCTGTAGGCGTGGCGGCAAATTTGCATTTTTAGCGAAAGTACGATGACGCCCGTCCCAAACAGATGAATTTGCGTGGGAGACGAATGATCCATCGATATAGCCTGTGTCGACGTAATGTACAAGTTGGCTGGATTCTGTTAAATCTGACTGAGCTCTCCACGCAAAAAATATTAAGGTTCGAAACGCATTTTTTCTTTTACAATACTGATTCAGATCTTTTAAAACAGAATGAGATTTTCAGATAAAGGTGAGGATTCAATATACCAGTTTAAACCAAGGCCTCGCTAAATTGTGGATTCAAACTAGTACCCAAGTAAAATAGTTTTACATTCATAACATACAGTGTGTCAAATCCAACTTTGAAAGCGAAAATACTTGGACGTTTTCATAGTTAATGGCTTGTAGCCTAACCATGAGTTTAATAATTCGAGCTCGCTTGCAAATCCGTCAAAGCTCCAATATAGTGCATAGTAAAAATGCTTTTACGAGTAGTATTGGCTACTTATCTATTCCGTGGTGTTGGCAATTAGCAATTTTGCGAATGCATCGATGCTGAATCGCTTGTTGACGATTTTCTGTGTTTGATAGCTGTGTCATGATCATACAATTAAGCTATTGTTCAGTTTTACTACCATCTGCGTTAGGACATGGTATGTGATAGCCCTTTTTGGCAAGGAGTCGTGCTGTTTAATCAGAATCCTAATGGTGTAGCTTCAAAATCTAGTTCAAAACTGAGCTGTGATCCGCATATGCTAAAGACTTACTAAATCGCAGCGAGCTGCGTTTGAATAGGGGTGTTAAACGATGTGTCGAACTATTCAAAAGCTACTTATTGTTCGATCACCCATGCTAATGGTTGACCATGAACATTACTAACCATTGAAGCGAGTTATTTATGTTGCCATACTTCTTGGAATGCCTCTCCACTACTGAAGGTTAGCAGACAGTTTTCAAAAATTTTCCTTATCCAGAGCTAGTCTGAAAATGTTCCACGGTTCTGATATCGGTCCATTCCCTGATGTTACGAAGCCATGACTTTTTCTTCTTCCCAGCAATCTTTCCCATCAGTATCGTACGAAGGAGCTAGTATCCCTCATTACGCAAAACATGGCCCAAGTAGGCAACCTTTCGTTGTTTGGTGGTGTGTAGGTACCAGCTCTACCTTTTTTCCCATTCGTTGGCACCACCATCGCACCAACCACCATTTCGCGAAAGCGTGAATGTCACCTATGGAAAGTAAACCTTGCGCTCAAGCAAGAGCGCTTATGCGTTACGGTTTTCAAAAGCATATCTACACGTTGCCGCGAGCTTGTAGAGAAGTCTTCAACTCGTGGTAAGGCTCCAGATGTGACGCCTAACTGCATGGCAGTGGTAATTGAGCAACAACTATTCTTATGCATGTAACTTTAAATTAAGGTGACGTAACAGCTTATACATACATACATATGTACATATCATCACGCTTATTATCCCCAAAGGTTTAGTCAGAGACAAGGCAATAAGGACAGCAAAAGCAGTCCTCTACCATAGTCTACTTTTCAACAAATAGCGACTGCACATGTGCTTAGCGTGACAGGTGGTGAGCCCATCGCCGCTCTGAACAGTTGTATGTATGTGCAGTCTTTAGTCCGTTAGTCGCCTTTTACGACACCCAAGGGAAGAGAGGGGGTGGGTAGTATTCTTTCACCGCTACACGACACAGTTATACGTTACGATTGTAAACCCAATTATTCAAAATTATTTGTGCAAAGTTTTTTACTGTGTCTTGAGAGACATTTTCGAAAAAACCTATAATAATGGTATTTTTGAAAATAGCGAAAAGCGTTACTGACGCAAATAATCAAATATTGATGGTGTTTTATTAAAAAACAGCAAAAATCCGAGTGTGATTGTGAATTATTTGTTTACAAACATTCTTCATCGAATTGGACCTATCTAGCACAGCTAGCACATGTGCGTGACAGGTGGTGAGCCCATCGCCGAAATATGTGCAGTCTTTTAGTCCGTTAATCGCATTTTACGACACCGAAGGGAGGAAAGGGGTGGTAGTATTCTTTCACCGCTCCGCGAGACGATTATAAGAGCTTAAAAATGCGGTGTAACTAAAAGGAAACACGTAACATTATTACTGCAAAGTTTCGCAACATGTTCGTCTTCAACACGTCTAAACAAGAAAGGCGTGTTCTATTAAAATTTTAATATTATTGCGTCTCACGTTCTTTGGAAGCAATAAAAATCCAAAAGTTAGTTTCGCGAGGGAAGTTTCGCTTCGCTTTCGGTGCGGCCGCCGACTCGAGTGGATCGCAACCCGGCCCTACAAGGAATGGGCGTGTGCGGAATGCATAATAAAGATGAAGATTAAAAACTACAAAAGCTTGTCAATAACAGTCCTGGGGCACTGGAGTGGCATGCTGAATTTATCTATGTTGACTTTTGACATACAGCGTTATCAGCATTTGCATCCTTTTTTTGCTTGGAAGCGCTTGATGGTAAGTGACGATAAGGCCGAAGGTGGAAGCGCGCTTCACCCGGAATCATCAACCACTGAGGAACTGGCTATCTTATTTCTAAACTGTCGGAACACGACAATGCTATTAACATTGTTGTTATGACGACGTTGTTATGGTGGTGGCTAGCCAGGCGGACTTATGCAGCCCTAGCATCAACCAATCCAAGTACACAAAGATGTACACCCACTGGGAATCGAACCCGGTACCTTAGGGTCTAAGACCGTTAGCTCAGCTACTAGACTACAGACACAGAGTCGGTTAAAACACCTTCTACGAGTATAAGTATTGGCAATTAGGTTGGCTCTGGTGTAACATTTTAAACCGCCGCCATAATCTAGTTGTTAGACCACCAGTTATTTGAAGTAAAGCAGATCTCGATTAAATTATATGTGATAGTAGACATCTGCTTGCGTAACCTGTTAAAATAAGTTCCATGTGTGTAACTAGAGGTCATTGACCTCCTTAAAGAATTGCATCGTAAAGTGTTTGAGAAACGTTAAATGTGTTTTCTGAAAAAAAATTGTAGAGGACTGCTATTTCTGTCCTCATTCCTAATTTTTTTACTAACCCTTTGGGGATAATAGTCGTGATTATATTTATGTATATATATATATATATATATATATATATATATATAATGGATATTTAGGTTTGTAAAAAACCAGAAAGTTTTAGTAAAAATCTCAAAATATATTTATTCAATCAACACAATTAATAAGCACTTTGAATCGTATAAATATTTTTAACCTACCACCCATTCATCTAAATGCCATACAACACAACGAACGAAAAACCGAATTCATTTCTGTAGGACAAATAAAACATACAAAAGCTGCTGCGAATATTTTATTTTATGACGTGAAATTTTTATCACTTTCGAAATAGATGGTTGGCATAGTTAGAAAGTTTCTTTTGAAACCACCATTTTTGGAACCTTTGGTGTAAATTAACAAACGTAGGTACATATATAATCACGACTTAGTGTAAAATAAAATACGAGAAAAAATTGCTTTTCATTTATTTATTAAAACAAAATTATAGGAAATAACTATGAATGGAGTAGTACAATTGTATAAATTGAAAAATTCAATCTGTTATTTTATTTTAATACTTATCTAGTTGTATCAATCACCTTAAAAACGTGTATGTAATGCACGTGACCGAAGTGGAGAACACTTTGTCATACCTAGCTTAAAATAAGTAGCTTACAATAAATATTTTGTAATTTTTTTTTTTTTTTTTTATACTAATTTCGGCAAATGACCCCACTCCACCTGATGTTAAGTGGAAATGAGGTCCAGGCGCGAGGACAACTGGTGCAGCGTAAGAGACGTAGCATCAGTCATCCTCACTCTGCCGGCCCACAAAGTGCTTCTTCACGCCTCGTTTGAAGGACCCTATGTCATAGGTAGGAGGGAATACGTGTGCTGGTAGACTATTCCATCTTTTGGAAGTGCGGCAAAGAAACGAGTCACCAAATTTCTTTGTGCGAGATGGAATGTTAGAGACTGTAAATTGGTGACTCCGCAGAGCAGCACGCGTACTCCTATGGAGGAAGGGAGAAGGAGGGATGAGGTCAAAGAGTTCTTCAGAGCACTCGCCATGGTATAAACATTTAAGGTGGATTCGACCAAACTGAAATAAGGTATTATACCTTAATTAAACGCCGTATTTGTATAGACTAATCTCGGAGTAAATATTATTCCAGTTTGGTCGAATCCACCCTAAGAGATTCAATTTTTTTTCATTTATCACATTAAAAAAAACATTACAAATGAATTTGGTGTATAAATATTTAAAAAAACCAATGAGGTTTATGGCAATTGCTATAATTGGTTATGCTGTTTGTGTGCGTGTGCGTGTGCGTGTGTGTGTGCGTGTGTGTGTGTGTGTGTGTGTGTGTGTGTGTGTGTGTGTGTGTGTGTGTGAGTGTTGGGGTGTGTGTGTGTGTGTAGTTGTTATTTGGTGAAACGTGGAATATGACAGAGGACAGATTTTGCGGTCCTCGTCTCCGACTATCCCTTGTATAGTCGGGAGTGGGAGTATGAATGTACCTATGTAGATACAAAAAATAATTGAAAACAATATATCAATACATGTTAGGAAATATTATTATAGATCTCATTTATTTAGAATTTTCAACGGACTTACTTAATAGAAAAAATAAGCACCGATTTCCTTTGCTAGCGCAAGTAAGTCACTTATTTCCCTCTTTACACCCGTAACTAGTCCGTTATTCACTTACAACGAACGCGGGGCTCACTTTGTCATGCTTACAGTTAATTGGGTCGTTAACATTATGAACGACAATATACGTCACAACAAGATACTATTCTCAAACGGGTCTCGCCTCAAAATGTTCCGTACGTTTTTTTTATAATAAGAGCGTGTGTAGTGCGGCCATGTACACGTTATTTACGGGGAAGCAATATAATAAGCATTTTTCAAGCAAGACACGATGCCTCAGGTGTTGGCCCGCCACTGAATATTGAAACGAGTGTGATCAGAATCGAGATGCAGTTTTATTGTCACTCCGCCCGAGTAAAGCTATGAAATTATATTGCTTTCTTTGAAATTTTCAAGGAAATCGTCCACGTATCGATATGCAACCGTACGTGTTATGACGCTGCCGGCGCACGGGGGGAATGATTTGATAATAGCCAACAACGTACTTAGTACACACGCGTTCGACCGTAACCGTTACAGTAGTTATCATGTTTTTGGTGGGTGTCTCTTGTGAGTAACATTACAAAATATTGATGTTAATGTTTATTTTGAGTCTTTGTAATCCTTTGCGGTGTGCAATGGGTGTTGGATGCAAGCACTTTTCTGTCATTCACTACCAACCTTAAGGTTTCTATACAAAAAGTGCCAGACGGCAGAATATGTCTATAAAAATATTAAAATTAGGCTACGAAGTATTATTATCAAATTTGATATTACCAAACTCAAAAATAACAAATATGACATGATCGATAGACGCGCTTTAATCCACGAATGTAAGTGGAAATGGTAAAACTAATCCATATGGTATTGTATCATAAACCAATGACTAAAACTGTAACGAATGGACGTATTAAAATTTATGCTTAACAAATCCTTATCTAAGAACGTACTTTTGGTTTTAAAATTCATTCAAAAATACCTTAATTTGATTTAATACTGGCACATTAACCAAAGTGCTACAGAAGACCAATCAAAAATTACGCTACGAAGCAGTTGTATAAACAAATTGTCGTTTCCATAAACCCATATGTCTACAATAACATGATCGACAGACGCGCCGCCTTAACCCGCGAATGTGAGAGGAAATGAGCTCTGTATCTTAGGATTCACACGCGACTGGGCCCTCGCAGATTGTCGCGAAATGTGCCGTAACTAATGCAGCTAATGTCGTATGAAAAGGACGCTATTGCTTTATCTTAATCGGTGCGTTTCGTGTGTCGCGGTCGCGCACCCAAATTGATGATTAGTAGGGCTGCTTTAACCCTCAGGGCTGGTATTTGGTGTCAATATTGATAATAATGCTCGGATAATAATTCTAAATTGGAAATGCCACGTTCAAAATTATAATTGCAAATGTTTCTGAAATTATGTCTGGCATTGTTAGTGATTTCTGTATGGATGGTTACTTTATTACGTAGATTGAAATTACAGTTATTTCAGTCTTTAATGCGAATATAGCTTTGGTATAGTATCTGACTAAGACGTATTGATGCCATTTTTGTACATATTTTGTATTTAGTTTCTCTTTTTATATAAAACTAGTAACGTCACGTTCATTGACAGTAATTTCACTTCCGAATATTTCTTTCTAAATGAAGTTCTTCAAAGCACAGACCGGTTTCGGAAAAATAATGTGAAAGAAAATTCAGCGTCAGTGTATCCATGGGTATTCATATATATATAGAAGTATACATTTAATTTTTATATGAGAGTAATTGCACATCCATACATCAATTACATAATAATCTTCGTCCATCGAGGGCCGGCGACGGTGATACATCAATCAGCCGTGACGTGCTCGCAATCAAATAAAATTTAACTCGCAGCTCGCCGCCCGCCCGTAAGCTGTTTATTGCTCGGATCATCCGACTTTCATCACTATTATTAGCTTAGATTATACATCGAATATATACCAAATAGGCCCAATTCGATAAAGAATGTTTGTAAACAAATAATTCACAATCACACTCGGATTTTTGCTATTTATTTAAATAAAAATCCATTTGTAATTTTTGATCATTTGGGGTAATAACGCTTCTCGCTATCTTCAAAAATACCATTGTTATAGGTTTTTTCGAAAATCTCTCTCAAAACATAGTAAAAAACTAAGTGATTTGCACAAATAATTTTGAATAATTGGGTTTACAATCGTAACGTATATCTGTGTCGTGTAGCGATGAAAGAATACTACCCACCCCCTCTCTTCCCTTGGGTGTCGTAAAAGGCGACTAACGGCCTAAAGTCTGCACATACATCCAACAGCTTAGAGCGGCGATGGGCTCACCACCTGTAACGCTTAGCACATGTGCAGTCGCTATTTGTTGAAAAGTAGACTATGGTAGAGGACTGCTTTTGCTGTCCTCATTGCCTAGTAGATAACAGCACTAGCCAATCTAACAACAAAAAAAAAACCAAAAAAATTGCGGACAAGGGCTCTCCAGGAGTTCCTATCTTGAGCTAGGCGGATAGCCACCTGCGTGTTGCATTGCAGGGTTTCAAGGACTGCATCCGTCCACCGGTCATGCGCTTTGCCTCGTCCCTCAACGTGGCCCACCAAAACAAGCTTCTCTAGATTACCAGGCTCCCGGCGTGCGACGTGATCAAAAAAGGAAAGCGATCTTTCGAGGCAGACAGATGATATTGAGTTTTAAAGGCAAGCTCCACTAAAAAATCAATCCTTCAGATTGATTTTTTAGTCCGTCGAACAGTTTAACACCTTCGCTGCGTTAAGATTTTCTTTGAACTTTCAGATAGTGCGTTGGAGATCTATTATGACTCGATTATCGATCCCATAAAAATATGTATTTGTAAATACTTTATACCTTACTGAAAAACAAGAGTATCGGTTTGTAAATATCCTGAGGTGTAAATAACAAGTTGCTCTATCCTAATATAGGTTCGCACAAAGTTCTGACAATTATATAAAGAGTAAATACAAAAATAATTCTTAATCAGATAAATCACTGTCACTCATTAATCGACGACATATTTGAATATCTTCTGTGATTTTAACTCTGTCCTACGGTACACTACTCTGTGGCTCATTTTTTTTACCACCCTTTTATAATTTAGCTTTATTGCGTCATCACAATCACTCGCGGAGTCATTTATTTGTAGGTTTAACTGTCTTTTACAACTTTTTGTGCGATTCATTGTTATTTTCGCGCAAAATACTTAAGCGCGAGTCCTCACGTTAAAACTTGTCGCGCAACACTAAACCTAGGCGAGCAGCGCCCTCGCCGCCCGCGCACCGCTCCTTGCGTCTACGAGGCTTACAAATTAGGAGATACATAATATCTCCTGTCGCACAGAGTTAATCTAATTTCATTTCAGTGCGTTAAGGACCTAATCGATCTTCAATACATTTTATTGAGAAAAACAGTTACCATTCTAGTGAGAGCTACAAATATATATTTGTCTTTTTCCTACGCTTAGAAATAAAGGTGTAGTAGTAGCTTCCCGCACAGAGCGAGAGAACAAGATTTTAAACCCCGCACAGACTGCAAGTTACGTAGGAGATTCTTTATACACCCTAACGCAAGGAACGTGTTAAGAAATATTAAGCATTATGCGCCATCTATTCTTGATAAAATTTGAGCTCTTAATTTCCATGTTTCAGAGGCGTATAAAAAAATTGAGAAAATCAAGGTACGCATTAGTGTAACTTTCGTGCTACAATAGATGTTACGATTTCTCCAAATTTTCTCTAGACATTTTACTGCTGCTTTTGCCATTTGAGCACGTCGAACAACTTCCCTTTCGCCGTCTCTATCATTGCGTATTAACGACCCCAAGTACCTACACAAATTCCTGCACCGTGTCTAGGTCGCACAACTCCTGTGATCTAGGCAAAATTCCTGTTCTATCGATGAAAATCAATTTAGTTTGGCTCCGATTTATCCGAAGACCGTACTCAGCACTCACATTTTCGAGCCTACTCAGCAGCTCAGCAAGTTCTCCCATATTGGCACCTATTAGCGTAGTATCTTCGACGAACCTTAAGTTGTTGATACGATGACCGCCAACTCGGATTCCGCCCTCCCAGGATGCTAACACTCGACGGATGATGTTAGCACACATACCGAAAAACTACCTCTGTCTGTATCAATAAATAGATTTAATAAACTAATCTCGAACCTCGTTGTACTCCTTGTACCAGTACAAGGACGGCAACGGCATGCTTTTTGCTTTGAGTCCAAAGGCGTCCCTTGGTATTTTCTTGACCAGTTCGTTCTTGATTTACACTCCACAATATTGTAAGTAACTTACATTAGAATAAAAACTATTAACAGTTCCGAGACCGAAAAACAAGAGAAAGAATTTGACAGCTGATCCTTTTTATTTGTGAGGCAAATTGCGTGGCAAAAGGATTCAGCTCATACAGCCTTAGCTGTGTACGAAACAACCTCATTCAAGTAGAATTAGATGAAAACATACCTATATCTGATAAGTTTAAGTGTGGTAGGCTTTAGTAATACACGGTCGCTGAAATTGTCACACACAGAGCAGCCCAATTGTTTGAAACAATGCCCGGAAGCAGCCGCGAGCGAGGCTTCGGACATCCGTCTAATTACGGGCCCACCTTCGCTGTAACTTCCATAATTGTTGCGTCTATAAAGTTTGGTGTGTCCAATCAATTCAATTTCTACTATTTGATTGTCGTCACCAGTCACATAATTATATAGGCACTGGTTATCTGCTAGAACAATATGAAAGTTAAATGATTTTATTTACGTAGCTCTTTTTAGCTTTGTATGAAAACAAATACTATAACATTGTCACGACGAATAGGATAATGTCGCAGCTTCAAAAATAAAAAACGGCAACGACGATTTTTGAACCTATGGAGTGAGAAGCCAATGAACAATGTGACATATTTGAATAATAAGGGGGTCGCCAACTAAAACGAGTTAGAGTATTTAGGACTCCCCAAGCACCGCTGGATAGACCAAGTCACAAAGGACCTACACGATTTCCAGGAAATCAGCGACTGGCAAGGGATCGCCTAAAACATTGACCAGTGGCGTCACCTTGTGTCGGATGCCAAGACTCACTTCAGGTCGCTGAGCCATCGGAGTAATGTGCACTGCTGAGAATTGAATTCGGGATCGCTGGGCTTAAGACTGGTGGTCTTACTAGAACATGAAAGCGATAAACATTATTCTATTCTGAACTTTGACTTTGTTTTATAAAGTGATCAACCAAGTGGTTTTATAAGGGTGACTGGTAGACAATGCCATTTGGCATTAAGCCCGCCTTTTGTATATTTTTTTTCTTAAATTTTTGTGCAATAAAGTTAAATAAAATAAATTATAATAATAATCAACAGTAAAGTCACCGATACACGAGTGTTTCAAGCATGTTTCAAGCCATACCTTTTAAACAGTCACTTTTTATTGTAAACTTTAAGGTGCTTTAGGTGTTACATAATAATAATGAAATACAGATTTAATGTAATGACTTTACACAGTTGCGCTACTCTCTCATGAAAAGCACTCTTACGATAGGACGGGAATTATAGCATAAAGCGTCTTCAGAATCTCTTACGAGAACTAAAAAAATAAACATAGTTGAACACCCATCCGTTTACCAACCGCACCAAAGGGAGCTTAACTTTTGCAATCGTTGTAAAAAACACGGTTGCTCGCCCAATACTGACACAATAGGCTTCACGCTTTTTAACCCCATTCGGCCTGTAATCGACACAGCCTTCATGTGACGTCACACGAGCAGCTGGCTTTGAATGTCGACACATTGACGCTGTGCCAAACAGCGTCACATTTACGCTATTCAATTTAAGATATATTCATCTTTTGTTTTTTGTATGAACTTTTTTATTTGAATTTAACTGCTGGAAAGCGTTTGGTTTTCATCTCACCACGATAAGTCACGATAGGTCTTTACTTTTAACATTGGTTTACCGTAATTATAAAGAGTCTCCATGTTAGTTATGTCTTATTTATATTTTTCGAAAATAGTTATTTATATAACTAAGATGACTAAAAAAATAATACTGAACACTTTCCATCAGGTGACCCCACTGCCTCGTTTGCCAGCTACCTACTCCAGGAAAAAAAATATCGTCAGAATTTTCTTCAACTTTATAAATGGGGCTAAACCTTTCTAATTTTCTTAACTTACTTATACTTAACTTATATTGGCGACACACAAAAACAAAAACAATACAAATCGACTACGATTTGCTACCGAACGGCGGCATGAATTTTCCATTTTCCACGATCAATCAATTAATCACTGATACAACTTTCAGACATTCCGGTGCGCGCGAGCGACAAAATGATTGTCACGAGGCGCGGAGTGGAGGCCCGATGATTCGAATTCAATCACAAACACTCGAGTGAACGAGCCCCCAATTGGCTGGTATCCGGCGCTCCGATCGCTTGCTCAGATAACGCGGTATCAGTAATTTTTTCCAGTACCACGAAACAGGGGGCCTAATACTAAACACGAAATAGCGATTCTTAATAAGAATATTATTTATCAAGAAATTAAATAAAAAAAACATAGTAGTTGGATATAGGATAAAAATGTTTACTAGAAAAAAAAATCAACCAGTCTCAGGAAGCTCGAATGGGATTCGAACCCACGACCTTTGGATTGCCGGTCCACTGCTCTAACCGCTGAGCTACCGAGACCCCAGAGACTCGCTGAATTTTTCCTAGTAGTTTGATTTACGCTGTAAGCTAGCGGTTTTTTTTCTAGTAAACATTTTATCCTATATCTATAAAGCATTGTGAATGCAATATTTCTATAATAAAGATAGTAGTTGGAGCAGTAGGAAATCGAAGAAATCAAGAAGAGAACCCACTTTTTCCTACACTGATACAAGCAGAACAATTAGCCCTAAGAAAAAAGTAAACAAAGACAGTTGACAGTTAAAAATAGAAAATATGAGGTAACAAAAAAAAATATCCTTTCTCGCCTTAGAGCATTAAATGCTCTAAGTTTCTCGCATTTGTCATACATAGGTACCTACTTTAGCTCGATGGCGCAGTTACGGGTTGTGATCTTGCCAATTGCGTAGTTGTACATAAAACAATATTATAATCTTATTATTGGGGCTAACTGATAACTCTCGTTATTGCTAAGTTTTTTCTGTGCTTACCGAAAGTGCTCCGTGATCGGAGCCCTGGCCGGCGCGGCCGCCTCACTTGCTCCACCGTACACGCTTATTTGAATCTTCCGAAGCGACTTCCTTTTCTGTGAGTGTCAGGTAATTATCTGTGTGGCATTCCAATTTTCCGATCGAATGGTTAATTCAGTTTAAATCTCTTCGCGTAATACGTACTCGTCTATAGCACTTCCTAATCCTAGCCCCTCCAACCAGCTCGGGAGCGGAGTGGATTCGGATTATATGGAGTGAGACTATTTTAGACACGTCCGCTTTTCATGACGTTTAACTGAGCACTTTCATCTGTTTTTAAACTAGTGATATGCGGAATTAATTAATTAAGCACCACACAGGTTAATGAATGAGCCTAAAATGGAGCAAACAAAATGTGCTGTGTGGTTTGCGAAATGGTTTTGTTATACCTGTGAATGCATACGTGCATTGCTAAGTGCTGTTTGCGTTGTGTAGATATTTAGGAAAACATAAAACTAGATGAATTAATTTGCTGTGATGGAAAATAGAAATAGTTTTGCTACGGAAGTTAAATGTGGTTTGTTAAAGTGAAGCTACCTCGGAAATGGGATTAAATACTACTGATGAAAATTGCCTGTTCTGTCTGTTGTTGTTGCTGTTGATATTCTTAACTTAACATGTTCACAGTCATTAGACTAAAACTTAAAAAATTAAAATTGTTTACGCTTTCACCAATTATCTAGACTAACGGTCGATTTTTTGTAAGTCAGATAAAAGATATTCGTTAGTTAAAGTATTACACAACCATTTTAAAATGTATTTTCAAGACATGTCTTTTTTTTTTGACAAGAGACATTTTATTTTGATCGCGTCATACTTTATCAGATGAATAAGTTTTATCTAGGGATTGAAAAATTGAGTCTAAGATGAGTATTCTTTTGAAACTCGTTAATATGGTAAGCATATAGTCTTTAGACTACACTACTAATATCAGAAAAACTTTTTGATCTTAATTTTTTAATTAAAATCAAGAATGTCAAGCGTTTTGTGTGCTATGAAAGTAATGATTAACGGGTAAAGATAAGTGTTAGTTACTACAAAAATAGATGTCATCCAGCGACTTTTCACAAAGTAGGTGTACCAATTTTGGTCCACCTGTTAGCTAACTCATATATTTGAATCAAAATAATATTAAAAATTATTATAGATAGCTTTTACGATCGCCTAACTCTACACACCGGCTTCAATTTGAAAAGCAGTATCCATTACCAAATAAGTTTAGCCTGATATCCCAATTCCATCTCCATTGAATCGGATCGTTTCAGTAAATAAAGTTCGGTGCCAACTCATCAGCCGCAGTGGGCCCGGCATCAGATAAAAGTTGTCGCCAACTTACTTTTGCGATATCGCCACCTCCGTCATGTAAATTGGACAAGTTGATGTGAGCCGGATGCTTGTTTTATACACATACATACATAGATACATAATAATCACGACTATTAATCCCGAAGGGTTAGTCAAAGACTAGTCAATGAGGACAGCGAAAACAGTACTCTACCATATCCACTCACTCGTGGAAATTTTCTGACACAAAAATTGGCGCAACTGTCAACGTCAAATTTGACAGAATCAAGCATAGAGCGATATTTTGCGATCACGATGCATAAAATGTACCACAGAACCGAAATAATCCAACCTGTTCATACTAAAGTAGTCTGTAAGTCTATGAAGACATGGTACAAAGTCAAGTGTGTTTTTGTAGGTGCGGTCTCATGCGACCATTTGGGGGCTGAGGGGATTCCACTTTTCACCAAATAACGACTGCACATATTGATACTTACGGCTCGCTCATAATTAATTGGGTAATTGCGAAAGTGATTAATGTGATTGAGGTTTGTTTTACTTTATAAACCAATAAAAAATATATTAATTAGAAAAGAATATTTGAAAAATGAAATATTTACAAAAATAAAAAAATCGAAAGAAAGGGAGGTAGATTTGAAATAAAGATAAGTAAAGATAGATAGTTATCCTCTATAATTAAAATAAAATAATAGATATCATCATTCTGGTTAATAAGTTATCACTCAGTGAAGTCTATCGTGTAAATATCTCGCTAACGATTAATAATTACGGATTTCTTATTATAAGCTGTGTTATTATAAGTTTTGAATATTATTATGGAGGACATATCTGATCGTAAGTAACATACAAAAATATAATATTTTGATTTAGGAGTTAGTAGGGACGATATTAACTTAAATACTAAATTTAAAAAAAAATCAACTTTGGCGAGAGTTTTCAAAATTACTTCAAAACTATCTCTGGGAATGTTATTATTTCGTGTTCAGTTATGTGTCTACTGTATTTTGACAATATTTTTTCTAGCGAAAACTGGCAGCTTTGATGAATATTTGCAATTTTGGAATCAAAATTTTACAGAATAAAAATGAAGATCTTTTCGAAATTTGACTTCTGAGTCATTAACAAGAAAAAACTCTTTGTAGTAGCGAATAAAATACATAAGCTTTTGCATATAAATAAATGCCCAGACAATATTCGCCAAAAAATATTAAAAATATCGGAATTTTATTCATTGGTTCTAAATGTTCTCGTAAACGTGAAGAATTCCAAAAGAAAAATGATGCGTGGCTAAAACAGACCTTGAGTCTTCTTGTCTTGAGAATTAATTTTAGAAGTAATTTTTGTTATTTTGTTTTTTGTTTATTTTCATAAAAAATATCAATAAAAAAAATGTTAACCTACTTTTATAAAGATAATGAAATACTGTGACGAACAAACATAAAAAAGCAGCCATTTTTATAATATTTGTTGAGTTATTAATTTCGCCCTTTTCTCCATACAATCGTTACACAGTGTGCCGGCAACTTCGTTCGAGTGACGAATTTTCAAAATGACTCCCCTCCTAAGAAAACTTATTGTGACGTATCTAAAATTGTTAGACATATGCTATCGCGACACCATTTGTAGATTATAAATTTTGTACATTATTTATTCTATCATCAATAGTTTTCTTAGCGCACGCGTTTTAAGGAATTTATTTGAGTTTTAGTAATGATCCCTAATTTTTTTGAAAATATAATATACCTAGCCTATGTCACCCGGAGATAGTGTAGCTTCCCAATGGTGAATCAATTTTTTAAATCGGTCTAGTAGTTTCGGAGCCTATTCAATGCAAACAAACAAACAATCAAATCTTTCCTCTTTATAATATTAGTATAGATAAGGTAGTATGCTAATGATAATGGTTAGTGACGGTAAGACCTACGATCGAAGCACACAACTACTGAGGAACTGAATAGGCTACCTTATCTCTGTTAGAACATTGTAATGGTGACATACTCAGATAAGATATCAGTTACAACTGTTTGACGAAAATTAGATCAATCGGTTACATTGTAACGTCACCGTGTATGTAACGTTATGTTAATTGTCACCATAGTTGCCGCTGGACACTGGAGTTACCGTGCTTTTGGTAGTTGAGGTAATTTATTTATTTATTTATTTAACACTTGGTTATAATTATAATAAGTGGTTGTTGTGAAGAATTGAGTTTATCCCTATACCTGGCCATCAGGTGAACTTCAAAATCCAGCAATAATACCAAGTATATTTGTCAGAGTATTCTGCTGGAAATCGAAACCGGGCTCTTGGGTGTAAAGCCAGTGGTCTTTATAACCAATAGATCGCAAATTAATAAATAAATGCCGATGTTGCAACTAAATGAAATGTTCGTAAACAAACTATAAATATAATTAGGCACATGTTTGATAAATCTATGTAAACCGCGACCGCGCACCGATCAGCAGTGCGATTCTCTAAGTTAAAGCCTTGGTAGCAGCGGCTGCCGCAGCGCTGAGAATTGACTCTGTCTCTTTCATATTTATAGAATTGGAAAGAGACAGCAGATCACAGCCAAGCGCGCAGCGTCTATGTGTCGCTTAGAGAATCGCATAGCAGTGCATAATGAGTGTCTATTGTGTTTAGTGGCGTCGCGTTCTAAGTATTGAGAGTAGGTACAAACAAAGACCTACATTCAGAAACATCCTCCATTCCAACTTATATGTAAAATAAGTTAATATATACACAACATACGCCGCATCTTAGTTCGCATTCAAACAAAAAACTTCACAACGGCGCCCGCTCGGTAATAGAAAGCGAACGTCTAAAAACGTTTCCCTATAAAGGATTTAAAGTTTTTTATTGCGCTCGACGTCGATCCAAAAAGTAAACGCGTATACTTTTATCCTCGAACCGGGTTAACCCGTAAACCATCTCAGTTTAAGGAGGCATTAAATCGCAACTTAAACAAGAAACGTTACACTGAAGTTAACTCACATATTGCTTTGTGTCACGAACGTTGAAACGAACAGTGTAGTAGGTCCCGCCGGTTAGAGGGAGACGGCTCACTGTATGAGGGAGTAAGGGGCGGTGGGTGTAAAAGGAGAAAAACTACAAAACGCTAAAAGTGAATGCGGTCGAAAGCCTCGCTTATTTCTGCGCTAAGTGCATGGATTTTTTTTCAAGTGATGCCGTGAGTGTATGTTGTCGTGGGCTTCCAACGAGCCACAAAGGATGGGGTTTACTCCCTTGTATGTATCTGCGTTTTGTGCTCCGCTATTTAAGTGTTAAGGGAAATGTAATTAAATGGATGGTTGCGTTTTAAGCATTAAACTTGCTGGGCCCGCAACTCCGTCCGTGTGGCTTTTAAGGGTTTTTGCAGCATCTATTCGTATGTCAGTAGATATGCGTGCGCTACATAGGTCAATGGCATCACTTTGTTTTCTAAAGAGATATAGACCGATTGCGTTTTAGGCATATGCGGTCTATATCGCGGTTTGAACATTTGTAGAAATCTTATTATAATGATATAATTGGTAGTTATCCGGGTGGCTTTGAAACAATATCTACCACCATTAGCAGGTGGTACAATTGGGAATCAAACCGGAATCTCTTTGAAACAATATCTACCACCATTAGCAGGTGGTACAATTGGGAATCAAACCGGAATCTCTGGGTCTGTGACGAACGGCTGGTGTTACGATAAAACATGAAGCTTGCTGGTTTTTGCATCACACCAAGCTCGCAAGTTGCGAGAGTAAGTGCTTGTTTGACTGCCATGCATGTTGCAACCCCCGTCGATTGTACTGATAGCGTGTTCCGCTTTTTTCTTCTGGTACAATGAAATAATTCTTCCGGACTGAACTAGTTTTCTGTAAACTGGTTAATAAAAAATAGATCAAAGTTACTCATTTAAAGTTTTATGGAGAACTCACGCGTATTATCTTAACATTAAATTACTTATTATTTATTTTATTAATTATTTTGCTTTATATTAAAAGACCTAATGTTTTTTTAGGTTTCACTTTTCTTGTACCACCTCCTATGGAAACCATAGGATTATTTTAAGATTAAAAAATACCCTCAATCCATTAAATAAGAAGTTTTACATCACAGCCAATGTCTAAATTGAATGATCGAACGTATTTCTGTCTCTCTCTCTCTCTCTCTCTCTCTCTCTTTTATTATTTTTATTCCATCAAATAAAAAAATCAACTAAGTGAAATTGTGAGTGTAACAGTTAACTGAGTTGACGGGGAAGCGAACCCCACCCTTGCACGGATTTTGTGCGGGATTATTTACACTTTACGGGGTGACATTAATACTTTTTCGTCGCGGCAGCGGCACGTACAATTTTCACCCTAGTACCACCATGTGTTGATCTTGCTGCATGTTAGAAAATTATACAATTATGCAACATCTATGTTACTACTACATAGTTGCAGCAGGCCCGCTTGCTGCTTATACTGAGCTGTACACAGTATTCGCATCACAGAACAGAGCGCAATGTATAGAACTATTATTTTTTTTGTTACCTATTGTATGCTCAGTTGTGTGTTTGTTATGTGATTCCAATTCAATTCCTGGTCTGGATTGGAATAACATAACTTTCTTTCTATCTTTCTTATCTAAGATATTTACCTACTATATTTCAGAAAAGGTGTGATTGCTACTCAGTTTACGCCACACCAAAAAAACAATCTACAAAGACTTGCAATAATCTTGTACAAGCTTTTATGATTTTTATTATTGAAATTTTTGCATTCACAATGCTATAGATATAGGATAAAATGTTGACTAGAAAAAAAACCGCTGGCTTGCAGTGTAAACACAAACTACTAGAAAAAAAAATTCAACGAGTCTTCTGGGGTCTCGGTAGCTTAGCGATTAGAGCAGTGGACCGGCTTTCCTGAAACTGGTTGTTTTTTTCTAGTAAAGATTTTAAGCTTTTATGGCTATTTAATTCATTGTCTAGAGTAAACCAAAGATATTTAATACACTCCTCATTACCGCAATACTCGTTTAACCCTTTAATAATCCTACGAGTACCTAAATATATACCTTTCTCGACAATTTTTACAATCATGCTCTTTTACACACGTCAGACCATAACGTAGAAAAATGGACGAAAACATTGAGATTATTAGAAAAGTTGTAAAAATAGCAGTGACATGACTGAGTGGTAGAGCCACGCTACGTTGCAGCATGCATTGGGCCGGCTATTGTGTTTCGTCCGGCCAGTGAGAGTTCCGGAGACCCATCCCCCCCCCTTCACAATTCCTATTCCTTCATTCACCCTATTTCTTTCTTAAAGGGCGGCAACGCATCTGCGACTCCTCTGGTTTTGCGGGTGTCCATGGGCGGCTTTGATTGCTCTCCATCAGGTGACCAGTCTGCTCGTTTGCCTCCTTCTTATATAAAAAAAATGTAAATCGGTCAATCTATCCTGGAGTGATAAGAACTCGGACAGCTGTCTTCGATTTTACCCTTTAGGTTGAGGCAATTCGATACTTTTATCGGAACTATATATAGAGACCTTACTATGTAAGCATAAAGTGATGATAATCGGTTGCTTTGAAAGTCGCAACTTGGTACTCGTTCTATTGTCAAAAATCAGTGGAATAATTGGCTACTTTACAGTTTACGAAAAAGTATCTAAAAACTTACAAACGCTTATTTTATACCCCGTACAATATTTTCTTTCTCGAAAAAGCTTTATTTAACAGAAAAAAACATATTTTTCTTAATGATTTCAAATTTCGTGCGAAAACGGTTGGTCACGTGACATTCACGGCGGTATTTCCGGACCGTTATGGCTTAAGGATCTTCAAGAAACGAGCCTATTCCTTCCTTAAAGGCCGGCAACGCACCTGCGATTCCTCTGGTTTTGCGGGTGTCCATGGGCGGCGGTGATTACTTTCCATCAGGTGACCCGCTTGCTCGTTTGCCTCCTTCTGCTATAAAAAAAAATATATATATATAATTTTGCTCTGTGACGTAACATTTCAATAAATATAGAAACTTAACTTGAAACATGACAGATAGTTTTTGTATATTTTGTGAAATGTGACGTCACATGAAGCTCAATCATGGCCGCCCGTGTTTCGGGTCTTGTACTCCACAGATAAAAAATCGCAAATTTATTTTGTGAAAATAAAATATTTTAGTACATGCAAATTATCTTAATAAAAAAAAACTATTGGCTAAGTATCGTTAAATCATAACCTACCATTTCCGACATATTCATGTTTTATTGTTTGACTTTATTTTTTTGTATTAATTAGTATAATTTCAGCGGTTAAGGATATCGGGCGAAGCGCGCTACCACCTTCAACCTTATAATCACTTACCATCAGGTGAGATAAAGGCCGAAAATAGATTAACCGTTGTAGAATAACAAAAAAAATCAGTTACGGTACAAAACTCAGTTCTATTCTCAAACACATTAGCAAAAGTAAATTTATATTTTTGTAGCATGTTTGATAATTTTATTCAATACAGAAGTACCTAGGATATAAAATGTTACAAAATAAGCGATGGGAAGGTTACAGAAAAAGTTAACTAGTAAGCTTAGATTAAAACATTTTGTTTTAATCCAAGCTAGTAAGCGATAAGAAGGTATTTACATTATCATAAACTGTTTCCAATCCGGTTTGGGGTCGGATATGCCTCTGACACAGAAAAGAAAACCTCGTTCTTCTGTTCTGTGGTCTCCGCCTTTAATTCTCCTTCATTAGCCGTCGCATTAACATTGACTCCTTTCATTGCCATTTCGTCTTTCACACATTCTATGCATCTTTTCTGCTGTCTCCTTTTCCTGACTTGAGCAACAACTTTCAGTAATTCTTTGCTCCAAACATTCCTCGTCATAAGCAGATCTTCTCTAGAAGGTCTTGATATTACCCAATATTAATTAATAAACCATTTTAAAAATAAACATGCTAACTAAGTTTATCCTTTTTAAAAAATAATAGTTCCTGTAAAGCGTGTATTAATTATGTAGATAAACAATCATTTTCAATTGTACGTCCATCATGGCTTGTAGTGCTGTGTAGAGTGATGCTTTTAAAGTCATCTGGCACTTAATGGAACCATTAAAGGGTTCGGTTTGGGCCAATATCGTGCGGTGGGGCTGCCATCAATCCAGTGTCGTTCGGCTCCATGTACAACTATTTTAAATGTTGAATGCCAATATTGGTATGGCGTACGCCTGCCATACAAACATATGCAAGGTGAAATTTTCAAAGTATGCAATAACTACAACTAAAGGAAATAGCGAAGAATACTCATAGGTAGGTAGGTATGTCAAGATCGATTTTAACTAAAAACTATTCCCCACATAAACAATAATATAAGCTATTTTAAATGTTGAATGCCAATACTGTCATGGCGTATGCATACATATTATGAAGGGTGAATTTTCAAAGTGAGCAATATCCTAAACTAAGGAAATAGCGATAAATGCTGATAGGTATCTCGCGGACCGCAGTCGATTTTAACTTAAATGTATTTCCCACATGAATAATAATGGTTTAGTAGACTTAATTCACCTGGCTGATATCACCTAGGTGCATTAAGTCTACGAAATAGTATACTTAATTCACCCAGGTAATTTAAGTGCACCCTTAAAGTAGACTTAATGCACCCAGGCTACGCAACACATTGTAGGAGAGCTTGATTATCTTGATTGTATTAGATCCAGAAAAGGATTTTTATATTTTTGTAATACATATGCTACTCATAAGCAGATCGGGATATAGCTCAGCTCAATACAGGTTAATGTTTTTCTATTTATTTGACGTATCCTATATTACGTCTACAACCTTTACCAATTTAGTATTTTTTTTAATGTTGATTCGTCATAGTGCATACCGCATCCTGCCTGATGGTAAGCTCAGCAGCCGATGCAGTCCAAAATAATGAGAGCGCTCCCCACCGTGGAATAAGCACGGTAACATTCATGACGGCCTGCATAAATGCCGCTTCACGCCCTGCTTAAAAGAATTCGCTTCTATGCGATAATAATAACCAATATCTCACACCAGTCCGATAATCCAGCTAGCACGCTGCGACATCGCTCCTATATCAAATTATTGGATCATAATTTTATATTTTTGTTTTAGCTATCGGACATTACTAATACGAGTCGATAAAATCGTATAATATAAAAACGATCAAGATAATATTGAATTTTTAGCTTAGTCTTGACAGGTTTAACTAATGTCTAACACTTCAATATAAAATGTGTTCGTATAAAAATGATTGCGAATATGGCGCCTTAGTACGTATTTGAGTTAGAGGTGTTATGTATTTTGTAAATAAATATTTTGCAGCCTTATTTAAACGATATTTTGTCGAATTTGTCGGGCTGTTTGTTTCGCTCTATTTTAAATACTTACAAAATGTTATTTTAAGGTTTTTGTATATTTTTAAAATTAATTATGCATTAGCATAGAAGATAAAATCTTTAAAATTATTTTACCTTTGTATTTGAAATAGAACAGAAAAAGATTTTGTTGTTAAGTTGTTGTTTGAAAGAGCTGGAATTTTATTAAAGTGGTGATAGTAAAACTTTATGCATCGATAAAAAAAAATTACGTTTGGAGTATTTTAAAATATGTTTTTAATACTCGTAGCATTAGATTTTAAGAAAATATTGATTTACTTTAGATTGCATACCAAATATTATATTATAATCAGTTTGACTAAATTATCTTTAATAAGAAAGTTGTGCTGGGTTCTTATTGAAATGCAAAAATCATAAATTATATAATTGGCTAAATTTATTAATAGTAAGTTTGATTTGCATTTGTAGCAAAGACTTGCCCAGAAGTAAGACAATACATTGGCTGTACTTTACCTTGATTTGTATTCTGTTACCGAGCCAAAATAAATAAATATTTAACAAACAAACCCCAAGGCAATACAAATAATAGAATCATGTGTGTCTCGATACACTTTATCGGTTGTAGCAACACAATTCATCGCTTAAGGTCTTAAGGTAAATAAAAAAATAAGAGTAGCGTGTTTTTGACATTCATAAGGTGAGTGCGGAGGGCGGCGCACACCTGAGGCCGAGACACTCACAATAGGCCTTCACAATAAGCCTCCCAACTAAACTGAATAACTTTATTTAAGAACACAATAAACCACTTTTTACTAGAAAGGTCTGAATTGTGTTATGGCTCCTCGCTTCGTGCGGAGAAAAACATCGGGCCTTTATTACACATTTTTTTATTCGCTGCCTCATGCGGTTTAATAGGTAATCTTTAGTTAGTTTCAAATGTAATTGTTGCTGTTTTTATCTATATTGTTTTTAAATGCAATGAATGAATGTTGAATGTTAATGTTATTATTAAATATCTTTATTATTGAATTATTATTATATCTTTATTATCGAGTTATTATTAAATTTGAATGTTGCATAATGTGATGAATGTAAAAAATGCTAAAATGAATTTCATTGAAAAGAGCAGGAAATAAAATTACAATTATTGTTACGTCCGCATTCGGTAGATTTTTTTATATTAGAAAGAGGCAAACGAGCAGGCGGGTCACCTGATGGAGAGTAATCACCGCCGCCCATGGACACCCGCAAAACCAGAGGAATCGCAGGCGCGTTGTCGGCTTTTAAGTAAGGAATAGGAATTGTGAGGAGACGGGGGGGGGGGGGGGGCTCCGGAACCCTCACTGGCCGGACGAAACACAACAGCACCAAGTGCCGTTATTTCACGCCTTATATTCGTGAGATGGCGAGCCGGCCCAATGCGTGCTGCAACGCAGCGTGGCTCTGCCACTCAAAAAATGATGGTATCATATTGATACCTATTGAGATCAAGACCATTGATGGATAGTCACAAACAACATTATTTTTATATTTGTTTTACATCTTTACATCTGCAATTCTACATAATTTATCATAAAAAAACTCAAACTTTGACAAGGCGATTTCATAAGTAGGTACCTACCATATTTCAAGCGAAATAAAAATCTGTGTCTTTGGCTGTAAAGCTGAAATCACCTATTTTTTTCACAAATATTTAAATAATTTCATAAACGAAATACATTAATAAAAAATTGTCTCCCTATCTCTATATCTTTATAAGTGATGTATTTCCCAAACTAATTTACACAGAATGTTATCAAGAGAAATTACAAAGTAAATTAAGAAGAGAAACCCGCATTAAAACCTTGCACAACATTTTACAATAGAAACAAAATTGCGACTAAATCCATTTCACGGGAAGTTAAACTATTCGCGTCGTTATAAAATATGTGGAGCACAACTAACCGTGTGAACTGTAAGATGTCGCAACTTGAAATAAAGTCGGGGCGAAAACAAATTGCCCGGAGTTTGTTGTGTCTCTAATCGCAGTAGTCTGCGGCTGCAGTGTGCTTCAGGACTGTGGGCTTGACTTTCGCAAGAAGCATACGTATGTAGTTTATCGTTTGACTTGTTTGAATATCTTCTGTCTCGAGTAGATTTAGAAAAAGAGGTCCTATGAGTATTTCGTTTTTGTTGATTTGCTGAATGGAGTTTGTATGAATAAATTGAAATAGTTTATTGAGTATTAACCGTGTCGCGTAGCGGTGAGAGTATACTACCACTCCCTCTCTTCCCTTGGGTTTCGAAAAGGCGACTAACGGACTAAAGACTGCACATATCCAGCAGCATGGAGAGGCGATGGGCTCACCACCTCCCAAGTAGCATATCAAGCTGTATAAAAGCTGTATTTGAACTTATTTTTATACTAACAGCTGCATATTGAGGCTGTAAAAAGGCTGTATAAGCGCTTATACAGACCTTATTAGCTAAAAAAGGGCCCATATTATAAAGCTTTTTGCGTTAGTATAGCTGTATAGTAGCTGTAGAAGCAAAGCAGAAGCTGTTTAGTAGCTGTTTAAGAGATGTTAATCGGTGTAAGGAAAAGCAACAACACTCCAAATAATATTTTATAAAGATAAAAGTTTAAAATATGAGTTATAAGTGAATTAGAAAATTATGAAAATAAAAGAGAAACATGTCGTACAAGAATAATACAATAATTATGACGCATGATGTTCATATTTCAAAGTGCAATCCCAAGTATTGATAAATCTTAGGAATCTGATGGTGTTAATTGGTAAAACAAAGTGCAAATCCAATTTTATTGTCAATGTGTGGTTGGTTATTGGCAATATTTTAACGCGCCAGTAAAACTATAAAAAAACATAAAGAAGATTATTAAACACGGGTAAGTTAGTGTTTGTTTTTAAGGTTATAATATAAATTATATTTAAAATAATAGATTGTAGGACACAGCGACAAAATGTTGTAGCTGATAATCATGAAACGGTTCAAACTATTAACAAACATTGGTTTAATTATATTCGAATATCTTTTTTCATTCGTTCTAAAATGGCGACATTTTGTTATACAGCTTAGATAATATTAGGAGGGTACTAATGTCTTACTAGCTGTACTACGGCGGATATGGATTGCATAATACATCTCTTAGTTTTTAACCAGCTTTATTAGTGTCTTTTTTATTATTTAGGCTGTATATGAGTTCTGAGTAGAGAAATTATAATACTGTTTAGAGATCCGTATAAGAATTGATTATCCCTGAGTTTTATTTTAAAATTTGAACAATGAAATGTATTTAATTGAATTTAAAGTGGTAATAAAAATTAAAATATAATATTTAATTTATTCTACGATTGGTTCCAGATTGTTAATCAACAAGAGAAATCATTAACTTCACCTACTGCAACAATATTCACACAGATACTTTCAGAAGTGACAACTGCTGAAAAATATGTTATTCAATATATAGACGAGTGCGAGCTGGCAATAATTTCTGTCGACCCCCATCGTAATGAGTTTGAATCTCAAACCCCTTTTCAAACCCAGAAGATCACGAAGTAAATCAAATAGAAAATTATCTAAAATATATTTTAGATAATCAAAATAATATATTAGACAAACAATAAATGTTCTTGCAGACAATCAAAATAATATTTAATCAAATAAAACATGTTATTGCAACAGTTTCTTTCTTTTTCACATTTTCTATATATATCCCGTTTTAAATTAAGTGTTCCATTTCGTACACAAAATCATCTAAATATTGGTTTGGTTTTCCAACACAAAAATAAATTCCAATTACAAACGGCTTAATATCTGGTCTTTCAAATATAGTGGACAAAATTGGCCAAAACTCTTTATTTGAGCTTCTAGATATTGGGAGACCCTCAAAATTGAAATTTAAAGTAATTTAAGTTGGAACATTGTTCAACCTTGTTCAATCGTTTTGATACGTATTTGTTTGATAGTACCTAAAATAGTTCTAGCGTCATGTGGCGCTAAATCGTTTAGAGCTATTTGAGTTTTTTTTTAATCCACAACGGGTTAGCGCTTGGCCTTTATCTTACCTGATAGTAAGTGACGATAAGGTCGAAGATGGAAGCGCGCTTCACCCGGAATCCTCAACCACTAAAGAACTGGCTATCTTATCGCAAACTGTCGGAACACAACAATGCTATAAACATCGTTGTTATGTCAACAGACTTAGATAAGATGGTGGTAGCTAGCCAGGCGGACTTAACAGCCCTACCACCAACCAAACCGAACACACAAAGATGTACACCCCGCTGGGAATCGAACCCGGGACCTCTTGGTCTAAAACCGGTGGCTTAGCCACTAGACCATAGAGCCGGTTAAATAAATATATATTTCTTTCTGTAGCCCATTCTTTTATTCACTGGCGAAACTACATATTTTTTGTTAAATTCGTTATCATCATTATTACGTTGTTAATCAGGTTCCAAAGTTTTAACTAAATCCAAATATTCGACACCAATTATTGTTTTTCCTACAGAACCTTCGTTGGACGTCGATGTAAAGTGGGCTAAAGCTGTACTATTGATGTAGTTTATTTTTTTAGTTTTAAAGCACTCTTGTAGACAGTTGTTTTAAAACCACTGTATTCACAAGAGTGCCTAATTACGCTATAAGATTAAGTTTTATAATGGAGGTTGCATACACCATTGTACAGAAACAAGTATCAAGTGATACCATAATAACGCTTAGTTCAGTAGTAAGTAAGTGATCACATACAAAAACCAGCCTCTATACAGCTTTAACGATAAAGCTAGCTTAAAGTGTCACAAAACTCTTAAAGTTCTATAGCAGAGTTTTAATAATCTGTTTTAAAACCTTAAGATTCCGCAGATCCCTTATAACTAATTTTATACAGCTTGAGCTGTATAATAACTCAAATATCTCTCTTATAAATATAAAAGTATCTTTTGACACTCTTGTACGTCTTTTAAGGGACCTTAAGTTCTAAATGAGCTGGTAAATTAATTTTGTAAACGCTTGTGTGCTGCTTGGGCTGTAACGCTAAGCTGTTGCTATTTGGTGAAACGTGGACTATGGCAGAGGACTGCTTTTGTGGTCCTCTTTGCTTAGTCTCTGACTAACCCTTCGGGGATAATAGTCGCGATTTGTATGTATGTTGTTGTGACTCTAATCGCAGTAGTCTGCGGCTGCAGTATGCCTCATGATTGCGGGCTTCGAGTCGAGTAGATTTAAAGAATCAGTCGTTTTTGTTGATTAGCTAAAATGGAGTATGTATTAATAAATTAAAATAGTTTGACGAATGTGTGTGATGGTAGCGGCTCATTAACAGAATAATACCGCTCCATCTCTCCCTTGGTTGTTGGAAAAGGCGACAAACGGACTAGAGACTGCACATGCATCATACAACATAGAGCGGCGATGGGCTCACCACCTGTCACGTTGAGGAGTTGCTATATGGTGAAACGTGGACTATGTCAGAGGACTGCTTTTGCAGTCCTCTTTGCCTAGTCTCTGACTAACCCCTCGGGGATAATGATTATATAGTTGTGATTATATGTATGTATATTTTGCAAGGAACTGTCAACTCTCTTTTCTATTCTCTTGTTCATGTCGTAGTTTCTTTTAAATATAATTTGGTATATATTTCTTATTTATTCTACTCTATTTTGCTGCACCTCCTTTACAATAATATTACAAAAAGGGTACACTAGAGATGTGACTTTACCTTACATCACACACGACATCGATAACGACATCGCTTAACCGTAACGCCGAGGTTACACAAATCCTATTACGTTGTGTCCGCAATAATTCCCGTACGCAGACGCTACAGAGGGTCATGAGTCTTATAGTTCAGTTCGTCTACTTCATTAAGGCATGAATTATGAACAGAGACGGCATTTGCATCCATCTGGAGCAGGGCGACTATGGAGCGCCATTGTTATGCAGATTGTGGCCGGACGTCCGCCGGCGCAGTTGCCGGTATGGGACGCTTGTAAACAAATGTACATTGATCGTATTATTATTGTGAACTCGGCTAATGTGATGTTGGGTAAGTTACTTGTTGCATCGATGTGTTTTTTTGAAATCTTACGACTTAGACGTTTGTTAAATAAACGTTTTAATTAAAACCATTATGTTATTGTTGTTGTATAATTTAGTTGTAAAAAGGTTATTTTACAGACAGTGTCGTCGAAATAGAGTCATTATTATAACATCTAAACACATTGTAGGTCTGAAAACGTTTTAAAAAAACCATAATATAACGATTATATAAAGGAATTATGAAGTACTTCAATATGAGATAAAGGTATTAGTGTAACTATACCTTTTATTCAACAGTTAGTTTTGTTAACGTAAAACAAAAACTTTGACAATATATACAGTTTTCTCTGAACCTGTTATATATATCTTTTATTTAACAGCATATTTTATAGAAGGTCAATTTAGGTTTTAATAAAACAAAATTAGACGTTATGTGGTTTTAATTAAAATCTTATTACGTTTAAATAAAAACAACAAAAAATGGATATTAATAACTGGAAACGATATAAACGAAGTGGAACTTTCAGAAGAAATGAAACTAGTCTACATCTGAAATCACCACCATGTTCGTGTCAACCCTAAAACAAATAGCAATGGCACTCGTTTGCAGTCGTTCTAAAAACGTCTACTTGAGTGAAAGTTATATTACAATCCCATAGCAGTCTACTGATGACATGTACAACAATGGCTGACCTTAAACGTATAAAACATTAAAAAAATATGTTGTAAATTAACGAAATTTTGGATATTTTTAGAGAGCTACAGTAAAAAACTAAATATCATCACATCAATGTCAATAAAGTGGCATTCCCATAGAAATCTAGACGGCATCGCGAATTTAGCAACTGCACATTAAAGATTCAATATTAATTTCAATAATATATCTTCCATTTCTTAACTTGTTTTATTTCACAAACACCACAAGGAAACAAAAATTTTGTGAACCGAAAGGATTAAAGGCAAATCGTTTTATAAATAAAGTTTCAAAACATCTATGCTCCTGTAAAGTCAAGTAAACCGTGTTTAAAAGTGACGTTATACCTTTTATAAAACGTAATAGTCAGCTTTCACACCTTTACCCAATTTTTTGGTCACGTAAATGTTTTCTTTGTGCTCTTTATACAACATTTGGTCATACCTTAACCGTTATACTACTTTTACTTAACATTTTCTGACGCCATGTTAACCTTTATTTAACTATTACGCTACCTATAGGTCTTATAAAATGCGCCACTTTCGCCTTTTATAACCGTTTACCCTACGTTTATACGACTAACCTAATCGGATCAGAGTTGCATGTAAAACGTTGTCTCAACTTCTATAGGACTTTATTTTGCTAGTATTAACCATTTAAAAACAAAGTACTCGTCAAGATGTATGAAACGAGGCGAAACTCGATAGGGTTGCGTCATTGCATTACAGAGTTCCTATGACCAACTTCTAGCTCCATCATCAGCCCCTGGTTACCATTGAAATACAAACTACTCGTCAAGACGATTCAAACAAGCCCAAACTCGATGAGGTTGTGTCGTTTCATTGTGAAGTTCCTATGGCCACCTTCCAGCTCCATCATCAGATCAGCACCATGTCATCATAATATTGCATTGTCACACGATTTACACAGTATGCAAAATTTCAGCTCAATCGGTTGAAGATATCTGCTTCAAAATTGAGTTGCCAAATTCCACCCGAACAAGACATACATAATAACATTTCAAGTTAAATAAAAGCTTGTAAAAAAATTATGAGATTTTTTTTAGGTACTAAATAAAAATACACGTGATTTGGGGGGGGGGGGGGAGACTTAAACCTCACCACATATCACCAAGGGGGAGGGGGGTTAAAAAATGCTGAAAAAAACATCACGTGATTGATGGACGGCACCTAACAAGGAAATGGCCAATGTAGGAATTTATAAAGCGGTCGTTCAGGGAATTGGCCGTAAGTGACCGGATCCCTTTAATGTAACACCATTTTATTGTGCCAAAATTATAAAACATTATTACAAACATAATATCAAGCAAACCAATCAACTATTATAAGGGTTAGTCAGGGACTAGGCAATGAGGACCCAAAAGCAGTCATCTGCCATAGTCCACTTCTTTTCAAATAGCGACTGCACATGTGCTCAGCGTGACAGGTGGTGAGCCCATTGCCACTCTAAGCTGTTGGATTTATGTACAGTCTTTAGCCGTTAGTCGCCTTTTACGTCACTTAAGGGAAGAGAGGGGGGGGGGGGGGTAGTATTCTTTCCCCGCTAAGCGACACGGTTAATAAAATATATCACTATAAATAATACATGTTTTAAGGAACCGCACATTTGTTTTATAAAATATATATAATAAGTTTAATTGGCGTAATGCTTACGCCGCGAATTGTATACCTGTCGAGATCATTTATGTTAATACAGTTAAATTACAACAGGATGGTTTAATTTTTCATCTCCGGTATCAGCGATATAGTCATCTTATCAATTTATAGTTTTTTTTCCTTCGAGTTGAATCTGTATACTTACAAGTCAACGTATTCGCCTGCTAGCAGGGGTGCAAAATTAGAAAAAAAAACACTTTTTTTTATTAAGTCGCGTTTAATTTACTATTTACATAGTTTTTTATATTAATTATCGAGTTAATCCGTAAAAAAGTGTTTCATTTCAATGTGTAGTGCTCGCTGAAACTTCTGAAGACAATAATAGAAAAAGAAAGTTTTTTTTGATTAGTTGTTCGTTATTTCCGCCACCGCAGCCTTTCGCCCCCCGTCCCTCAGACCATGGGACGGTCATCTATGAATTTGTCAGCCTATAATGTATTAATATGCATACATATCTAAATACAAACATACATTTCACAACTATTATCCTCAAAGGGTTAGTCAGAGATTAGGCAATGAAGATCGCAAAAGCAGTCTTCTGCTATAGTCCACTTTTCACCAAATAGCGACTGCACATGTGCTCAGCGTGACAGGCGATGAGCCCATTGCCGCTCTATGCTGTTGGATGTATGTGCAGTCTTTAGTCCGTTAGTCTCCTTTTACGACACCCATTAACGGAAGAGGGCGGTAGTATTCTTTTAATGAGTCGCCACGCGACACGCCATTTTATTTATTATGCCGTCACATATATTATTATTAAAACATATTGGAATATGTAAAAGTAATAACTATAACTTATGTGTATGTTCCGGTTTGACGGGCATTATATCGTGTGAAATTATAGAGCATAAGGCATGAGAATTAAAAGAAAACTGGTAGTAGCTAGCCGGTCCGACTCAAAAAAGCTATATAACCACCAACTAAACTTAGCAATAAATGTAACGGGCTGGGAATCGAACCGGGGGCTTCTGGGGCTGAGAACGGTCTCACCAATAAACGTCTCTTAAACGTTTTAAATTTTTCTTTATAGTCGAGCACGTTGGGGTGGTAAATAATGTTATGTTATTATAATCAAATAAAAGAAATCAATAAAAAAAACTGCTAAAAAGATAACATAATCTTTTTGATTATATAAATGTATATAGTCAAAGCATAATCTATACTAAGGCTCAATTCGTTGAAGAATGTAAATAAATTATTCACTATTTTTGTGGAAATTGTGAATTCAGTGTCACTCGAATTTTTATTTTTCTTGAGAGAGATTCACTATAAAACGTCTCACTATGGTGTCTATCTTTTTAAAAGCAGTAAAAATCTGAGTGACACTAGTACTTTTTACAAACAATCGTGAATATTTTGTTTTTTTTTATAATTTAGCCTTAACATAAGTTATAGTTATTAGAGGATGGGACCTTACCTCTAAACCGGTTTCTGAGTGTTCGTCCCATATCTCGAGGGGCTTGCGGTACGACCTCAATGTTTACAACGTAACATCAGTATACAACTACTACTGAATATAATATAGTGAATTCAATCGTTTACCAAGAATAATTCGATTCTAATCTCATCCTTGCAATTAAAAAAGTAAATTATGTAAAGTATAATAATTGCTTTTATAAATTAATGTAACTTTTCTCAAATTATTTTAAAATATTAAGAAGGTCATGCTCAATTTTAGGAGTGGCATGAGTTGTTTATAAAAGATGCGTTCTTAAGTCTCCTATAGTTTTTTTTATTCAATATAAGTAATGAAAAAATTTACCCTACTCCTAAATGTTGAGTAAAAATTGAAATCCAGACGCAAAAACAAACAAATAAGTTCTCTATAAGCTGAATTTACACTGTCGTGCCGCCAAGCTTATCTGTCTCTTCATGTCTCTCATCCACTGCATGCTGTAGAAATAAACAAGGAAACAAGTTTCACATTTACAAGTTGGTGAAAATGTATTAAAAAAATATATTACAAAATCATATTACTATGATTCCAACCAACAACGTCATAATATCTGCTATATATATAGGTAGCATATAATAATATGCGTTATTTTTCGAGACCGACAATTAGTACTTACACCGCTTCCCACCTCAAACATTTCAAACGTAAATTATATAGTTTTGTTAATACGTTGTTTATAAACATTGTCAAAACCCTATTATTACTGGCATAGAAAGTTGAATTAGAACTCCCTTATCAATTAATAATATATCGAACTATAATACCGTAAAGAAATACCGTTTATTAACCTTTGATGATGATTTTGTTTTCGTTCGCTGTCGTCAGTAAAGCAGCTTTGAGTCCAATTCAAGCAAATCACCTGATGCCCAACTGTTTGTTCCGTAGTTAACATGCATACCGTGATATGGCAGTATCCTTTGGGAGTTCAGGTACGTGTACGGGCGGGCCTATTGAGTTATCGTCCCACTTCAGACGTTCAACAAAGATGATTCCTCCTTTGACAGCGAGATGCATCGCCCACTAGAGCTTGCTAGCTTAAACAATTCTAGGGAATGTTCCTACATAAGGATTTTAAGGAAAACAAACTTACGGTTACTGAATATAAATGTTGTGTTATAGTATCATGGATTTATTTACGTACAGATTTATATATCATCACGACTATAATCCACGAACGGATAGTCAGAGAAAGCAATGAGGACCGCAAAAGCTGTCCTCTGCGATAGTCCACTTTTCTCTAAATAGCGACTACACATGTGCTCAGCGTGTCAGTGGTGAGCCCATCGCCGCTCTAAGCTGTTGGATGTATGTGCAGTCTGTAGTCCGTTAGTCGCCTTTTACGATACCCAAGTGTGGTTGTATAAAAATATACCGGTTTTTAACGGTTAATATTCATTTTTAATTGGGGCACGGCATCAAAATCTCACCGTTTCCTGGTGGTCATACTAATTTGTCATATCAGTATGACTACGAGGATATACATTTCCTCCTAGTCATACTGTAACACGATATTTTTTTTATCTTATTGAAGTCGAACGTGCACAACGTGCAATATTAAAGGTTTTGTTAGGACTACCCTTCCAATATCCCACTGATGATTTATATAAAATCTGTAATGTCCTTTCAGTTAGAAAATTATTCATTTACCAGTCTTTGCGAAGATATCATCGTTACATTGTACCCTATATTGACATGCCCGATAGACGGAAAAGCAAGGTGCCATTGCCAAGATGTAGAACTGTATTTGCAATGAGGAGCTATGACTACTATACTCCTATGCTTTATAATAAACTGAATCAAGATGTTAAAAAAGTAGCAATGTTTAACAACCATTTGTTTAAAGTCACAATTTTAAATATACTTATGGAACTAGATTATGAAGCAACAGAAGGTCTTTTTATAAGATTACAGTAATAATAGTTGTGTATAATAATTTTAGTTAGTTTATCGTAATTATTAGATTGTATAGTACCTACATACTATAAATTAAAATATAAACACTAAACAAAATTGTAAAATTATCTGGGAGAACCGTGGCCTGTAGCACAGATATACTTACACAGGCTACGGGGTCACATTGTTTGTAATATTTGTTTGGTTAGTACTTAATAAAACATTGTTATTGTTATTGTTATTATTTATTTTCTGTGTTATGTTTGAGTTAGTAGCCCATCAACCCAAATTTGGTCAGGGTTTTGGGTTGTGGCCCAATATCTCCATGTGCTGTTGTTCGTGTGAGACGGCGACCAGCAGTGGAACGTTTATAGGCGGATGATGATTTGTGTTAGTAGACATAAAATATTTGAGTACTTCGTCGATCTCTAACACAGATAATGTGTTTGAGATCTCAAACAGTAACGGGATAGTTAGAAAGGGTCTCGGCAAACGCAATGTGGCCAGATCGAAGACGTTCTCGTCAGGTCAAGAGTACATTACATCGACGAGCATGGATGAAGTAATTTGTTTTTGTAGCCCATGTATATTGTGAACCGTGTTGCCTAGCGGTGAAAGAATACTACTACCCCTCTCTTCCCTTGGGTGAAGTAAAAGGCGACTAACATACTAAAGATTGCACATACATCCAACAGCATAGAGTGGGCTCACCACAGTCACGCAAAGCACATGTGCAATCGCTATTTGTAAAAAAGTGGACTATGGTAGTGGACTACTTTTGCTGTCCTCATTGCCTAGTTTCTGACTAACTCTTCGGGAATAATAAAGTCAAAGTCAAAGTCAAATTATTTATTCAATGTAAACATTTACAGACGCTTATTGACGTCAATACTAATAAAAAATAAAAACAGTTAACTAACTTGTAGCTAAGACTTAACAACTAATCTAACGAACTATAGTTTGTGCCAGTCAAAATATTTGTGATTATATGCATATACAAGCGGCCGCTCGCGGTTTCACCTGCGTGGTTCCCGTTGCTGTAGGAATATCGGGATAAAAAGTATCCTATGTGTTAATCCAGGTTATAAACTATCTGTATACCGGATTTCATCCAAATCCATTCAGTAGTTTTTACGTGAAAGAGTAACAAACATCCATCCATACGTTCCCGTGGGAATATCTGGATAAAAAGTATCCTTTGTGTTAATCAAGGTTATAAACTATCTGTATGCCGAATTTCATTCAAATTCATTCAGTAGTTTTTAAGTGAAAGAGTAACAAATATCCATCCATACTTACAAACTTTCGCGTTTATAATATTAGTAGGATATATTGTGCTACTGGGCAAAGGCCTCCCCTCTACGTTACCAATCGTCTATGCCCCGGGCCGCCTCAGACCACAGGTAAGTTATGAGAGTAAATCTCCCCATGTGCTGTTATCCATGTCCAAAGGGTTGTACCTAGCAGTTGGTCATTCATAGGCTGATGAAATGAGAGTAAACTAGGCAAAGTTGCAACGAGTTAACAAATAAGAATATGTGATCTATTCCTACCCCTTCAGGAAAAGAGAGTGATGTATGTAAGATTTTTTTCAAACTATAAACAACTCATTTAGTCCATTGAAATATAAAGTGTTTATAACAACCGGGCCGCCTCAGACCACACTTGTAAGTTATAAAAGTAAATCTCCCCATGTGCTGTTATTTTATTTATTTATTTATTTAAACTTTTGCAACATAATATATTACATGGCGGACTTAATGCCTGAGGCATTCTCTACCAGTCAACCATAGGGTGGTGCAGAGATGACATGGTAGGTGCAATTTTCGGCGATTAATGTGACACAGGGTAGTATAATCTAATAAAATTTTAATACACTTACAGATATTTACACAATTACATAAATATAATACATAATGATATAAACTTACACAAATACTATATACAAATATATATACATATAAATACACTACATAAATTTGTAATTAATTTTGTATTAAAAATGTTAAAATTCATGGTCTTCCTTTTATTTGTGACACTATGTTATTTAGCAAAAAATAATCCGTAAGATGAAGCTATGACTATTTTTCTCATGTAACGGGTTCTATTCCCGGTTCAACCATATAATTATTGAAATATCTATGAATGCAGTTTAAATTGTTTTTTTAAATTTAAATAAGTCTTCTTTCAGTAAAATTTTCCATCTACAATATTCAAGGTACTTTCCCTCCATGTGGCATGTCCGTGGGACGCCCTGTATAAAGTGTTTATAACTACCGGGCCGCCTCAGACTACACAAATCTCCCTATATGCTGTTATCCATGTGGGAAAGCCTGTGTCCAGCAGTTGGTGGTTCATAGGCTGATGATGACAATGAGAGTAAACTAGGCAAAGTTGCAACGAGATCGTTACAAATAAAAATATTTGGTCTATATTTCTACCCCTCCGGGAAACGGAAGTGATGTATGTAAGGTTCATTTAGAACTACAAACAATTACTATAGTCTATTGAAGTAAAAAGTGTTAGGAACAACCCCACACACTTTGCCAGCCAGCAACATATAAAGCAAGGCCATTGTCACAACCCGAGCTCTGTCTCAATGAAATAATAAACCCTCAGGTAATTTCGCTAATGCAAGTGGTTACACACTATCTAGATCGCACTTACAGGGCCGCCCGTAGGTACCTATTAAGAGGGTCGGCACACGGGATATTGTCAGACCCTTTTGCAAATTGTCTATTTTGACTAAGTGTTAAATTAAGGTACAAGATCTTATGGGCAGGCGAATCTTGCTCCTTGTAAGTTGGTTAACTTATGAGGATTCGTAAGCTCTTGGAACAAAGGTTGGGTACTGTGTGTTATTATTATAATAATTTTTCAGTAGTTTAGCTGAGGGAGGATTGTAAAATTTACTATTCATAAACATTTATTTGGTTACAATAACGGTACGACCACATAGTTATCTAGACAGTACCTTTACAAAAAAACCTTCGATGTAAGAACGCAAAAAAGTATAGCAATCCCTCAAACCCCAAGCGGTCGCATGAGAACGCACCTACAAAAACACACTTGACTTTGTACCGTGTTTTCACAGACTTACAGACTACTTTAGTATGAGCAAGTTTGGTTATTTCGGTTCTGTGGTTCATCTTATGTATTGTTATCGCAAAATATCGCATAGTCTATGCTCGATTCTGTCAAAAATGACGTTGACAGTTGCGCCAAAAAAATGTCAAAAAAAATAAATGTCCCACTGCTGGGCACAGGCCTTCCCACATGGACAGCGGCACTTGGAAAGATTGTGCTATATCGTGCCTTAATTATAACTCAAACACATTAAAATTTACCGTGTCGCGTAGCGGTGAAAGAATACTACCACCCCCTATCTTCCCTTGGGTGTCGTAAAAGGCGACTAACGGTCTAAAGACTGCACATCCAACAGCATAGAGCGGCGATGGGAGCACCTCCTGTCACGCTGAGCACAATTCATGTGCAGTAGCTATTTGGTGAAAAGTAGACTATGGTAAAGGACTGCTTTTGCTGTCCTCATTGCTTACACCCGTATTCACATACATTAAGTCTAAGCAAAGTAGAAATGCTATGCGAAGTTAGACATTTCTCAGTGCGTTTCGTATGACAAGCCTGGCTACCTTAGCTATGCGTTCATTTTAAGGGATTATTGCAGTTCGCACCAAGCTGTAAGGGTGGGTTTCCACTGAGGTGGAGCTGAGCGGAGCGGAGCTGAATTGACCAATCATGATGGTCGAAATCTCCGCTCCACAAGATTTCGTTGTATGAATTGATTTCGTTTCGATTTCGTAGGCTTACTCTTGAAACACAATTGCATTAATCAATTTCCAATCACAAATCTAAAAAATGTCAAATGGTAGGTACTTTTGTAAGCGACAATAGCGCCACATTGGAATTAAATTGCGTGGAAATGAATTGAACAAATTGTTACCGAAATGGCGTTCCGGAATTATCTTTACTTATCCCAATATCGATACATATTAATCGCATTGGAATTGTATTCAGATTGAGTTTGCGTTCAAGAGTATCCCCCCTGCTCTGCCTCAGTGGAAACGCACCCTAACGACGGCTTTTGCCTGCAGGGTGTGGCAAAAGTTAATTTAGCTAAATGTTACTTTGAATTTTTGCAAGAATAAGATGTACTATCGCGGACTCCGTCGCTTTACCAGTCTAAAAGTCAAAATGGGTTGACTTTTGAATCGAGCCGCCTGAATTTGAAGAAACTAACACTGTGGGGGGGTCTAAAGGGATCTTAAATAAAGGTTTATTAACATTTTAGCTGCCGCCGTTGCGTTAAAATATAAAAAAACCACTTGAAAGTTTTGTCAAAATCGGCTATAATCACGAAAAATTACACGTTTTTAGGTTATAGGTACAGTACCATAGTAACAGAACCGAAACGGGGGGACGGGAGGCAACGGGGGCAAAGCCCCCCCCCCCATGAAAAAAGTCTCATGAGTGTTAATTAGGTTAGGTTAGGTTAGTATGTTGACCAAAAACACGCGAGCCGAGCGAGCGAAGCGAGCGTGCCGCGGGAGCGGCCGGCGAAGCGACAGAAATAACATTTTTGTAAATTTCCGTATTTAAAAAAAATTACATAACTTAAAAAATACTTGGCTGTGGCAGGAGGGGTAAGTGGGGGGCACTCCTTACTCCTCCCCTCCCCTTCCTCCACCAATTATGGCAACTCGATTCAAATTTTTTACTACGATCCATAACTTCAAAATACAAAAATTAACATAACTTAAAAACTACTTGTTGGCGGCAGGGGGGGTAAGTGGGGGAGTACTCCTCCCCCCTCCCCCTACCTTCTCCACCCCCACCCCACCACCTATTCAGGCGACTCGATTCAAATTTTTACCATTTCTGCAAACTGGTAAAGTCACGGTGACCCTGATAATACCTATAATCGAGTAAGTGTATCTCAATTGGCTACTTGACAGTTTTCCAAAAAGTATTTTAAAAACTTGTTATTGAAACCTGACAGATAGTTTTTTAAATTTTGTGAAATGTGACGTCACATGAAGCTCAATCATGGCCACCCTTAGAGCATTCAATTGGTTGAATGCTCTAAGTGGCCACCCCTTGCCGCCCGTGTTTCGGGTCTTGTAATCCACAGATAAAATATCGCGAATTTATTTTGTAAAAAATAATATTTACAAATTATCTTAATAAAAAGAAAACTTTGGGATAATTATCGTTAAATCATAAACTACCATTTCCGACATACTATTTCATTTTTTATTGTTACAACTGTCAAATAGCCAATTGTAGGAAAGTACGTCATTATTGGACGTAGATAAGCAGAATAGATTCAATCCACAATTTGGTAAACAATGAATTATGAATTTTTGTATAATTATATAACTCATTTTTGGCTAATCTGTGGGTTGAGTTCTATCTGTTTAACTACGTGAGACTACGTCCAATTATATCCTAGGCCAAAGTGCACGTTTGCACTGAAGTGAAGACCGCGATTCGACAAAATTTGTTTTAAACACCCTTTAACAAGGTAGCCCTACCTTGTTAAAGGGTCAACTTGTCGAACTGCTTATATAAGCAGAATGCAGCAGTTGGATGAGAAGATACGAAGATTGCGATCAGTTGCATGGATTGGTAGAGGTATGTACTGAAACGCGCTGAATATATGATAGATTTTCAACAATTGCATATATTATTCAAGGATCCAATAGTTTTTTGTTATTGAAAAAATTAAACGCTTGTGTGGACGTTACTTCGTTTATATTTGTTTTGCAGGCAGTATAATACATTTACATAAGGCTGTAATATAAAAAACCGACTGAGTTTATTACACACTCATAAGTAAGTACGTTGATTACGAGAATGAAATTAAAATATTTATCTATATAATAAATGTGTATGCACATCCGAAATGATAATTGGTTTATTCACGTTATAAGTAAACATCTACTCAACGGGCATATTACTTTGATAGCTTACAAATTATTGTTCATAAAATTCAACAATATTAAAACATTAACAATTTACAACATATCCTAGACATTATAACGTACTTTTAAAATGTACAGTTCTCTTTTTTAATCAAAAATGCAAATCATTTGAAAATTAACAATAATAAAATTACTCTAATTGCTTTTCAACCAATTATTTAGATACGATGATAAATTATAATTTTAATCAAGCAAAATAATTCGACAATATTTATTTTTATTTACCTACGTTATATACATACACTTTTAACACTTCATAAATTTTATTATACAAAAGTACGACTGTATTATTTTCGCTTGCTCCAAACATTCTTTTCATTCATTATATTTATATGCACTTTAAGTTTGCCTAAAAACATTATAAGTTTAGGTAATTTTCAATAGTCTAGAATATGTTTTTGGCGTCATATAAATGATCCTTTAAAATGTATTATTTATGTAGGGAGTAATATAGGTACTCAATGCAAGAAATTGTTAAAAAAAATGCAATAGTCAAGCCGATTTTATTTTGTTGAAGTTTTTTTACAATAGCTAGATTTTTACACTGTTTTAAAAATTACCAATATTTAATAGATACACATCATACAGAGCGGTTCCTTAAATGAGGTACACATTTTGAATAGGTACATTATTACGCATGCCAATTATCTTTATAATAATATGTATAGTAAAACATAATAATTAACACAAATATGTCTATTTCAAACATTTATAGTTACACCATAAGCTTGGTTCATTAAATAGTACTAATTGTTTCTTAAAATAATTCCGGCAATCATCCGTGTCGGAAAGGCCTATACGTTCTCAACTATTCGACAATAAAGTCCAGTTACACTTTTTCATTAAATCTAATCGCTGTACACATACCGCTCGTTATACACAAACACGCTAACAAAGTTTGCAGTTACTACTGTTACTTGGAAGCAACTTTGGAAGTTTAGTACGCGTATACTATGGCGGTTATTAAAAAAATCGCGGGCGGTGCGGCGCGGGGCGCGGCGGAGGGGGGTCCGCCTCCGCCGAGGAAGCCCGCGTCTTCCCTGGGCCCTCCTTCCCGGAGCGGACCTTGGAGGCTGGAGCGGACGTCGTTCGTCTCTTCGAGGGAGTTGGACCGCTCATCCTCGTCCCGAGATTTCCGATGGGGCAGTTCCATTTCTGTATCAAAAGCTATGATGAGAAGGCAAAGTAAAAGATTTTAGGACTTGATAGCAGAATGTCGTCAAATGGTCTACGTCATATTATTATGGATGTACTCAGACAGTATTTTTGTCTAACATCTGATCAGGCTATATCTCGATCACTGTCTTGAATCGTTATTTATCAAAAACTATCTACCACCAGTGGGTATCTATTGGCTATTGATGGTGATGATAACTTGCATGGGACCAAAAGTAAGTCAAGTCGAAAACGGAGTACCAGATCTCCTAAGACTCGCAGCATTATCAGCCTAAAGATAACCAATTTTGGGTTAAGGCGTTAACATTTAGACAGTACATGGACAGGCTGAGCTACCTGCTGTCTAGCTGAGCTATCTTCCTGGTTTAATTTTGTTGATGAAGACACTCTAGAAGAACCACAACTGGCCCTCAAAAGTATGATAGTATTTTGAAATACAGAAATCACCATCGCATGTGATAGACGCTGTTACTTTAAGAATAAAGATTTATATAACACGTTCTGCTAATGTAATGTACTCACCATATAACCTAATATTCCCCTCCGCATCTCCTATTGAGTTTTTGGAAATGCACTTGTAACCACCAAGGTCGTTCTTCTGAATGTTCCGGACGATCAGTCTCATTTGGACGCTGTACGCTGAGCTGTTTATCTCGCTCATCTGGTACTTGTCGTTGGTTATTATCATTTCACCTGTAAAGATAACTATTATTAAGGAATGCTTTAGAAGTAACTTACCGATTTTTCTTTCTTTTTTTTGTATTTTTTGCTACAATTATAATAGAAGGAAATCTGTTGTTTTACGAATTACGAAAATAAAAAACAGTAGTCGGTAGGTTACAAGAAGCCTATGATATTGTTATATATCTTATTCGTACTTTATTCTTATAAATGCAAAAATGTGGATGGAAAAAGCTCTAAAAGTAAAAAAAATATATATGTTTTTTTAAGATGCTCGATGGCTCGATGTTTGTGATAATGATGCGATCTTGCCCGCTAAGCAACTTTCGCAATGCCTGTCGCTGGATGAGTGACCAAATTAAAAACATCTCGAGCTCCTCAGTGTTTCGAAAGGCACGTAAAGCCGAAGACTTGTCCCCTGTAGTTTATGAGTGATGTGAGTGAGTTTTTGGAATTTTCGATTTAAAAAAAATATTTAGTAATGAATGTTCAGTGCAACGATACAGACTAAAACCTATCCTACTGCTGGGCAAAGGAATAACACGAACCCTTCGATCATTGCGGTATCTTGCTATTCATAGCGGTATATTATGTAAAAAAATATCATAAATATTGCTATTTTGTTACTAAAAGTACCTATATTAAAACATACCCAAATTATTGATTTATAATTTTATCGTAGTCATTCATACTGATAATTTTACAAATTATACCGGAATAAACACACACATACATAAGTATACATAAAAGTATGAACAAAAAATTATGTGGCAATAAAAATATAAACATAGATTTAAGCTTCGTTCAACATTGTCGATCATGTTTTAAAAAGACATTTAAAGTTCAGACCATTGAAAGTTTATTATCCAACTGAATTCAAGTTCCAGTAATGTCATTGGCAAACAAAAAAAGGCACATAAAATGGTTCCGATTTCGTTCACGGGCGAGCAGATTCAAATTGCTGTTACCTTTCATAGTGTCCGTTAATACAGTTATTTGCTTTGGCACCTTTCCTCGATAGGCAGAAGCCTTTCCGACCATTCATATTCGCTCACTTCCGTGCATTGTCCGCCCGATATCGAATTGAAATATGTTGTTTCGGCGTGTCGCAAACCGGACAATGCTCTCACGATATACTTTTGTATATGACGTCCATGTTAAAGCCAACTACATCGGCCTGTTAAAATAATATTTCATTTCCGTCCCACGCTGCAATGTCAACAGTCAAAACGTTGGTATGAGAGCAAGTTAGTGTTAATATTATTTGTTCTCCTTTAATTTGTTAGTTAACTAAATGTGGTTTGCGTGATCGAGGCCGATTACGGATTCAGCTTTGTGATTTGTGATCTGTTATTGATACCAATATTGGGGTAACTATATTAGAGGCATAAATACTCTTAAGCTGTCTAATTTGGATATTTTAAATAAATGCATTACTTAGACAAAGTTTAAAGTACCTATCTTTATTTTTCAGTCTATTAATGCCTATTCACATAAAGATATGAGTTTTAGTTTACAAATAATTGTACTTACAGCTTTTGCAAGTAATTACCGAACCAACCAAAATTTCGTTGCTAGAAAAATGTTGGCGCGACTATGGGTCATGCTCGTTCTACATTAAAAATTGCTTACATTCTTCTTGCTCGCTTATTTTGCGGCAGCGCAGTTTTATTTTTTATTCCCACCCAACCATGGCCAGTTGTAAAGATATTTAATTGAATTTTTCACCTTTTTTTTTACGGAATAGGTATTTCATTATGGGATTCATGTTACTTGCGATGTATTCGGGAATTTCGGATGGGGACATCCAGAAACATATTTTAAAACATAAGGTACTTTTAATGCTGCAAAATCAGTATTAGAATACTGATTTGTTAAGATATGTTTAGTATTAAGATTAGTTGGTCATAATATTATTAGCTTCACATGTTTTGTCTTTTAGACCCGCAAGGATAAGGTTGATATGATTTTATTTTATTATGACAATAGTTAATCGAATCAGTACTACTTACATAAAAATAATAATAAAAAGAACTACTTAGGAAAATATATCACATTAAAAAAAAATAAAAAAGTTTTCAGCAGTTACACGAGAGACTTATAGGAGTATAGCTCTCTTTTGTACTGTTGCAGGGAGCAGAGTATTAAATCTGTTTCAGCGGTTGTAGTGGCTAAGTAAAACTGATTGTATTCATTACAGAGTCTGCTAACAGTACTTTGGGCTCCTAAGTTTGTCTTGTACCGCTTAACAAAAATTACTGGGCTTACTTAATAGGCTTATACTTAATTAGTAATAGTTTATGGTTTTTTTTATAGTTTATGAAAGACAGTATTTATTGTCTGTAGTACAATAAAATAAAGGCCGGTAAAATCATAAGCATGATCGTATGTTTAAATTGTTATTTACTGCTTCTGAAATATTTTATCTTTTATAGCAAAATAACCGGGAAAAGCTAGCAAACTGATTTCATTAATTTAACTTTTATTACACTTCTTTGTAACTAATAACATATATAGCTGTAGTTTGTTTTATTGTGCTAACAATTTTTAATATAATATAATCAAAAAGGTACTCGCACTGCGCTGTCTTCTTACAGAGTTAAAAACTTTATCCACCGTTTTCAACATTAAAAGTTACAAAGATTTTGTTTTAAGCAACTTTAGCATTTAATAAACGCTAAAGTAGGTTCAAGTTAATTAAACTTCAGAATACATTTTGTCGTATTGAAAGAAAATCAATATTTTCTTAACTGAAACTTATATTAACTCCATAAATACGTCGTATGTTTTGAAAGTTTGCGTATTAAGTGTGGCGCCGACGATGTAGTCGAATTATGTAGAAACGTTAGCCAGAACAGTTTATACTCAAGCTGTGTAAATAATTGTTGTCCATACAAATTTTGTTTTGACCTTAAGACAAATTGTAGTAAGTATATTAATCTTAGTTGATTGTAACAAATCTGTGCAGTTGGCACCGCCGGCATTGAAGCGGTCTATTGGTTATTCAAACTTCATTAATAACTGCGGTCCGGTGAAAGACAACGAGATCGGTCAGCGGCGACCTGTGACTGTGAGCACACCACAAATCTATGGTGCGCCCTGCGGGTGACACCCGACGGTGGTCACCCACCGCAGACACACCCCCTTTTGTTTATTGCCCGACAACTTTATTAATTAATTAATTGTCAATATTCGGAGCGCTCCCGGCGGAGCTTATGCCGTTTCAACAACTGTCGGTTCTACAATAGTTGGCTCGGCGGAACGTTTCGTACGTTTGACTTTGTACGAGAAAGTAAAGTAAAGTCAAAAAAAAGTTGTTGATTTCAATTCCTACGGAGAGGCACATTTAGAGACTGAAGGTGTTATTATATTAAAATGGTAAGAATAAATTTTAAGAATGTACTTATATCTAAATACTTTTACATTGCAAAGTTTAATCACATTTCAGTCCGCTTTCACTTCGACAAAGATTGGAAGCCATATGTCATTATATCATCGAAGCCTTGTCTAAACTTTTGCCTTTGATCACCTACAGCCATCCATTACTCATATATTAAAATGATAAATATGAGTCCACAATTGACATATTCCACTCAATTTGATGGAAGCCGTATAACATCGAAAAGTTAACGCGTACACGACGATCTGGCGGCGAGCGGTCCCACCCTTTCCGTGTCGCTGCCCGGTCGTCCTCTCGTCATGCCCTGTATTACCTAATTTAATTTGTACTCTCCGCAATTTATGGCCTCCGAAGAGCTGTCTGCTATACGCTAGCCAGACAGATGCTACGTGCCAGCACCGCGCGAATTGATTGAGGACTCGACGACTGCAACCATGACTGTTATTGAAATCCAAAATTGAATTTTGATTTGCACGGACATTGTTAGGTACGCGAGAGTAAATATGGTGACTGTGGCCTAAAGCAATTTGGGGCGGGCGAGCCGGCGGTCTTTGTTGCATATCAGGCAGTAATAGAATTTGGTTCGCTTTTTGCGCGGTCGGCCGCTGGATCCGCGTAATGGCGAGCTCGGTTGCCTTTGTAACTGCATCTAAATCTGCCTGTACATGTATCCGGCTGGTAATGGTACAACCAATAATCCAATAGTGCCGTTGTACATGGAATTTAAGGGCATATTTAATTTTATTTTCTCGCAACATGCGGGAACAGAACTGTTAATTGCATAAATATAAATCGGCGAGATTTTAAGATAAGATAAGATAAAATATGCTTTATTGTACACCACAAAAAACATACAAAAGGACAAACACATAGTGCATACAATTGGCGGCCTTATCGCTAAACAGCAATTTCTTCCAGGCAACCATATTGGACTGGATAGAAGAAACAGTTATCAATTGAAAGGGCAGTCATGGTGTTTATATAGACTGTATATATAGCTTGTACATAAATCATACATATACTTACTTATATATTTATATATGCTTAGATATATATATATATAATATACATATTTACATATTATAATACATACCTAAATAAATAAATACTAAGTTTTCTTTACAGGAATTAAAATAATAAAATCATAGAGACATTGATTTTACAGAGAAAGTGAGCGCCAAAGTAAATATTTAATGATTTTTTTTAGGGATTTAGGAATTTTAGTATATATGATATAAGTTAAAAATGTAGGAACGCTATAGCAAATCATTTCAGAGGGACATATTTTTAGACAGCGTCTATGCAATCTAAAACTACCATTCAAAATGTTTTGGTTAAAATAATTACATAAAAAGTAAATTTTACTATTAAACAAATTAATAATGGAAGTTACGCTCACAACACATTGGTCGATTTACAATACAACATGATTCGGTGCGATGCAATCTCCCCGCTGCCACCGCACTCGTTCAATTAAACCCCAAAAGTGTGACGCGCAACCCAGTGGGCAAATAAACAGTTCAATTGGCCAAAAAAAAATAATATTATAAAAGTTTAAAGACCGCATTGCGAAAAAGTTTTGTACGTTTTGCCGGCACCCGGGCAGCTGTGGTTCGTTCACACATGTCGTGGACGCGGCCGCCGTAAATCCATTGCTAACTCGAGTTTAGTAGTGGCGTTGTCGCGCCGGACCCTCCACGCCCGCTGCAACGCATTATCCCGCTTGCATATTGCTATTCCTTTGGCGCAACCGTATTAATTTCTATGTACGAATTCGATGCGGGTAAAATATAATTCAATGGAGATAGATTGGGTAGAAATGTGAAAAAATCATTTTTGTGTTAATACCAACCTCGTTGCTGGAATGAAGGAACTACGCTGAATTTTTGTTTTATTGTACCAACAAATTAGAAAAAGAAAAGTTTTTAATGAAAACTGTAAAGCTCTACTTTAAATCCAAGCTGAATGTTTTGACCCATGACATTAATCTAACAATAAGATTTTGTGCTCGTATTCGAAGTCACAGGTGATTATTTTGACACATTTTTTAAAGTACCTTCCTCAATAATACAGCTATGAAAGAAAAAAAAAACATATAAAGATTTTCTATCTGTAGGCAAGTTTTTCTCCATAAGTACTTCATTTTGTTCTCCGAGGGGTTCGGAATCAGACGATGTTCACATCTCGTCAATGCGTAATCCATTGCAAACTAGAGTGTTTAGGCTTTGTCGCGTCGCGTTGTTGGATCGCTCTTCACAGCCGCTGCAACGCATTGCCGGGTGCATATTGCCATTCCTCTGGCATATTATGGCAGGCATTAGTAAAATGCTTTAATATTTAATTCAGAAGCAATATTCATAGTTTAATTTGCTGCGTTGATGATTTCTACGCCAACTTTTTGCAAAGTGCTCAGACTTCGTTATAGAAATTATGTAATTTTATTTTGTCTTTTTATTTTTTACTGAGGATGCACTTAAAATTAATTCGTAGTTATAGTTTAGGTAAGAATGAGGGTGCGATACACTGCAATTTCTGCTAAGTCCAGAATTACATAATAGAATTTCAATTTCGCAAATTCCTTTAAAGATCTTCAGGCAGATCCCTCACACAATACGTATTGCCAAGTTATTGGTATTGCCAAGTTATTAAAACTTAGCAATATGCTCGCTATTGCAAAGGGAGTAAATTCATGATAAAATTTTAATTATGAATAAGCAACATTTGATACACTATAACGACACTACTTATTTTACGTAAACGACAATTAAATGATAGTTAGAAACTTTTAATGTTATTGTTAGGATTGCAAAGTTTTTTCTCACCAACCGGTGAACTTAAAACTACCAAGAGTAAGTATTTGAATTATTATCAGAAAAATACAAAAACAGAAGAAACAAGACAAAAAATGGTATTTAGTAACTTAGAATGTACCTACTCAATTAATAAACCACAAATAATGTGTACTTAATAACCACAAATAGTAACAAAATTTCAATAATATTTTTTTTTTATATTATCTTGACGTTTCGGACCCTTTACAGGATCCGTGGTCACATGTAAGTAGTAAATAGTGTAAGTGTAAGACTTTGTAAATAGTAAATTAAACGCGAGTTAGTCCGCAAGAAAGTGTTTCATTTCAATATGTAGTACTCGCTTAAACCTCAGAAAACCATATTTAGAAAACAACTTACATGCTATTTAAAAGAATGGAGAGAGACGAAGCGTATCCTTCAACAATTTAGTGTAGTTTAAAATATAGTAAAAAAAGGTAATTTAAAAAAAAAGTTGCAAAAAAAAATTGTAGCAGTAGCTGGACCCATTCTAGAAATGGAGTTAGTGAATTGAGAGATAGGTATTACATTACAGATTACTCCAATCTACTGACTGGACGGCTGACTTTCTAGAATGGGCCACTACTGCTATAATTTTATCTATTCAATGCTCTAATATTATCTTTGCAACTTTGGCGATTCTTATCTTAAGTGCAATCGGGTATGACGACTTTCTTGTTTTAGAGATTTTTCATTTCCAAATTACACACAAAACGCAGTCGGGTTTTTTAGTTTTTTAACCCTTAAACGAGCAAAGCATGTTGAAATTTTTCATTGGTTTTCGACCTTATCTCAATTGTTTAAAGTTCAAAATATGGTGTCAATATATTTGACACTGCCCTATAAAGGGTAGAACCGTTTTTATTTTATTTGTTTTTAGTTTTATTATTAAGTGAGTTTGTTACACATGACACACAAATACTTTGAAACTAAAATCCATCGAGCCGTTCAGGCTGTAGAGCGTGCCATATATTAGAAAATGGCGAAAAAAAATCCGCGATTATGATTTATTTTATATTTTGATATACCCAGTGTCACTCTCACAGTAAATACGAATCAAACGACACCTCTTAAGCTAAAATCCATAGAGCCGTTCAGGCCGCAGAGCATGCCAAACAATTATACAAACTTAGATACATATATATTCTCGAAAAACATAACCCTCCTTCTGGCGCAGTCGGGTAAAAAACCCCAGTGTGCTCACTGTATAAAGTCATTGCATTACCAAAGAGCTCGTCAATTTGGAACTGTCCTTTGTTTTGCGACGACTAGTGTAACTCGCATGAGTTATCCCTCCAGTTTTCATCAGTGTCTATATAATACGGTGGCTATAATACATACATTGTAATGTCAACTTATCTTAGCCCGTTGCCCCCAAAGCGCGGTCTGCTATTGTACATCTGTCACCGCTCACTAAATAAGCAAGTTTTATCCTGGAGCGCCATTTTAATGAGAAATAATGAAGTTCTCAGCCAGAGTCAAATGGACTTGTGTTTTGTTAGGTAAAGACCCTTATTTGTATTAGTTAGTAGGTGTTTTAAAGAGACCACTTTGTGGCTGTTCATTTTGGCATTTCGTCTTTGAATGCGAGTGTTGTTTTTTACGGTAGGCTAAGCTGCGTTGGTGAATTTTATGTTTGAATAGTAATGTTAGCTCTATTTCAGTTTTTATCTGTCGATAAAGCATTGTCGATGTTTTATTTCTTATTTTCAAAAGGCATTTCTGCAACATAGCGATCGCAATACATTGAATAGATTCTTAATGCCTAAAAGTTATTGCAAGTATACAGGGCGTTTTGTATAGAGCACCTTTTATAATATTTTAAAGTTGCTCTCATATAATATCTGGTACACTTATTGTGATGGCCAGTTGCGGGATTATATTTTTTTTTATTTAATTTATTAGCTACACAAAACGGAATTACAGCTTTTTGATAATCATTTTCAGCTTGTACACACATTGTTAGACTGCACTTCCAAAGTATGTGAGCTGACAGCATGCATAAAACACATCGAGATGAAAAAACATCGAGTATATTAACATTATTTCAAAATTAATTTTAATAAATCACATAAATAATTACTATATCAAAATTAAGAATTAAATTCAAAATTAAATAGGGATAAAGAAAAACATAAATTAAAATAAAATAAATGAATATATCATTCAATAATTTTGCGAAAACAAGACTTCCAACTTCCAAGCTATCCCACTCTATTCAGTAATGTGTTATATTCGCGACACATTCTGTATATGGGATTGTGAAAGGAAACATTTTTATTGCAGTTACTTAATACCATACAACCTGTATGAGTACCTTATTTATTTTGCGTTTTTTTTTGTTTTATACAACGTAAAATATCCGAGTGAAAAACTTAGATCATTTTACTATAATAGAGAAGCAGTCTTATTTGACACAGGTGCGCTTCTACCGACATTGGTTCTGTTTATCGGGTACTAAAGAATGAATTAGGAAAACGTTGACGGTAGTTCAAGGGTACAGTGGTTAGACTTTCATGTCCTAGCCTAAAATGTCTGCAACACATCGTTTAATATTCTCTAGGCGGGTCGAATGCACTGGGTCTTAATTCTTCGACAGTCTATAGTAGCCCACTGTGCTGAGTGTAGGGCTCCTCGTATACACTGGATAGAGATTTCTATATTTCCTTTCCTTAATAAGGTTTCTGTACCTTGCTTTAACATAGAATACACGTACATACTAACTCAGCAACTTGCACTAAATTAATAAGATTTCTAAAAAAACCAAATGCCACAATGAAGAATATCTGATGACTCATTATAATTTCGAAACAAAATCTCTTCGGCAAAAGATCTTTTTATTAAAAAACTCAGCCATATTTCATTATGTCATCCCGGCATAATTATGGGGTCGTTAAGTCGTAACATCGAAGCTATATAATCAAAGTCAAAATAAATCTCATCGAAATGAAAAGCGGTCATGAAATAAGCGCATATTTTTCCCATTTAAATAGGGTGGAACATAAAAATGCCATAACTTGTAGCGAACACTAGCGGCCAAACTGTCAGAGAGGATACTAGGATTATGAGTAACGGCCAGTTTAATGAGTGCCTTAACGCTTCCAATATGCTTTATGAATAATGAAATTAGTTGCTTATTCCGTCCTTGAGGTTCGTGCTTGGTACTTAATAGGTCTTGTAGTTTATGAGCAACGCAAACATTTGTTTGGGCTGTAAAGATTATCGTTAACGGCCCTGTTGATGGATTTTGGAGCACTGATGCACGCTTACGACACCTATTGATTTTTCTCGTAGTAACTTGTTTGGCTCCCATCTTGTCTTTTGGGTAATAAGACTAGTACTTTAGTACTACACTAGTCTTAAGTGTATAAGTATTATAAGGCTATGGAAATCAAGTGCGGATACTTTGCCTAAGCAAGAATACCTGTCACGTAAAAATACGATAACTGCATACGTTTTTTTATATTATCATTTCAAGCCTTTTTAGGGGTAGTTTTTCTGCAAAGTTGGAAGCAAATCGACATAAAACGTTACACAAAGATTTCGCCTTATTTTCGTGTGTAGAAAAATAGCCTAAACTCGTCCCAAAGTCTATACCAAAACGCATCAAATTCTGTTTACAGCTTTAGCGTGAAAGCGTTACAAACAAGCAAACGTACTTTTGCATTTATTAGATCCTTTAGATCCATTTTACGAGTATACAATAAGAGTATTTCTGTACGTTAACTAGTTTTACCACACGAGTTCGGCAAATGTTCGCGCTAGGTCCACAGAAACTTACCAAACAACCAAACTTACCGTTTTCTCTGGTCCAATAGTTGATGGCTTTAGGCGAAGCTTCCACGTGGCACTGCAGAGTGACATCGGTGCCCGTTGGCGCACCCACCAGCTGGTTTGGTACTTGTACCAACGGGTGGACTGGAAAAACAATTTTATATTAAAAAACCATAAAATATTCTAAAGCCGCATATCCATTAGAGTTGATTAGAGAACCCTAACTAACCTACATAGCTCGTACGATAAGCAAAGGTAGCAATGGACAGGGCAGGGGCCTTTCCATCGACTCTTAGAACAGCATTACAAGTGTTGGCCAGGACTCGAGTTATTTATGTTCTATTTTAGGGACGACTAGAATCGATTTTTCGAGACTGGACTCGTAAATGAGAGCTCAAGCCTTTTTAGGATAAAATGTTTACTAGAAAAAAATCAACCAGTCTCAGAAAGCTCGAATGGGATTCGAACCCACGACCTTTGGATTGGTCTTTGAAAAGGTCGTGGGTTCGAATCCCATTCGAGCTTTCTGAGACTGGTTGATTTTTTTCTAGTAAACATTTTATCCTATATTAATATAGCATTGTGAATGCAAAATTTCAAAAATAAACATATCAAGCCTTTTTGTCAGTAATAAGACTCACGAGTCCTTACGATATGACTCGAGAGCTCGAGTTTTTGTACAATAATATAAAGACTCTTAAGACAAGTTCCTTGCTATTGCCGAAGTCTTTTTATAAACTATGAGTTCCATATCCATGCTGTTGATATAAAGTTCTAGGCTATAATGTTATACAATTAGGCGTTCGTCAACCACCTTTACAAGCGAGCCAACGCGACGAGTGCGCCAAAGAGGAAAAAAAGAAGTTTAAAGAGTTACTACTTCGATCATAAATAATCGAACAGTTACTATAATTTTTTTATGGAAAAATACTAGCCCATGGAGGTGACGCCGTAGCAAAATTTATATTAGTATTAATAAAGCAATTAAAAAAAATTGTTGGTTCAGTTCTATAAGTCAAGTCATTTTGCATTAGTTCTCGAGCTCTGGCAAAATGAGTCCAGTCCCTAAATTAGAACTCAAGAACTCGAGTCTTGGCCAACACTAAGTATTACTTTAATATTACTATGCAAATTCCGAATTCCCTTACGAATTTTGCTCTTAGAGGTAATATCAGTGCCCTGCGGTCATATCTGTCGTAGAGCCGAAAACCGTGTAGAGCCGCTAACCGTAGGGAATAAACGAGTTTCAGTATGGATATCGTGACTAGGCAAACGCAGTGTGAGACGAACACCGACCAGATGGAGCGATGATCTGCGCAAGGCGACTGGCAATAACTGGATGCGGAAGCCGAAGACCGGGCTCAGTGAGTGGCGTGCCTTGGGAGAAACCCATGTCTAGCAGTGGACTGCAATAGGATGATGATGATGATGGAATCCATTAGAGGCAGCGCTGCTGCAGCTGTATAAACCATGCGTCTCCAAGATCAGTGACGAAACGACTGGCCTCAATTGGAGCCACTGTTCTCAGTATTACTTGAATGTACAAAGAAGGACTGACGTCAGTAGTAGATGTCATCTTCGTTGCAAGCGCGCCTTATACTGAGCCTATGAGCACGGGCAAGAACGGACAGTGAATGGAACACTGCGCGGCTACCTTACTTGGCTCACGTGTCGCGGTAAACGTCATCTCGCGGCAAAGTACTTCTAGCGACCTCTTTTAACCGCGACTTTTAACCGCCTCTGTGGTCTAGTGACTAAGCGACCGGTCTAAGACCCAGAGGTCCCGGATTCGATTCCCAGCGGGGGTACATCTTTGTATACTTGGTTTGGATGGTGGTATAGAGCTTGTTAAGTCCGCATAGCTAGCTACCACCATCTTATCTAAAGTCAGTTTAGAGATAAGATAGTCAGTTCCTTATCCACCTTCGGCTTTATCGTCACTTACCATCAGATGAAATAAAAGCCAAGTGCTACCCGTAGTAAAACAAAGAATAAAAAACCCCTACTTGAGCAGCTCAGTCGCGATCGCGAAGCATTGCTTTGATCCGAGGCTGCATCTAATGGAGATGTGTATTTTTTCCACAGGCCAAGTCTATTTCTTTTTTAATATACAAGAAGGAGGCAAACGAGCAGGCGGGTCACCTGATGGAGAGTAATCACTGCCGTCAATGAACACCCACCCGCAAAACCAGAGGAATCGCAGACGCGTTGCCGGCCTTTAAAGGGAGGAATAGGAGTTGGGGGGGGGGGGGGGGGCTCCGGAATCCTCACTCGCCGGACGAAACACAGCAGCACCGAGTGCCATTATTTTACGCCGAATATTCGTGAGAGGGTGGTATTACGCCGGGCGAGCCGGCTCAATGCGTGCTGCAACGCAGCGTGGCTCTACCACTAGGTCAGTATCGCTCATTTAACACCACTTAGGGGGCACGTGTACACGTGTAGGGTCTCAATGGTAAACCTACGGACGCGAGTAACTTTAACCCCCTATTAACCACGTAACAAAGTCTGTCGCCATAACAGTATATTAGTGATGAATGTTGTTCCGACAGCTTAGAGATAACACAATATTATCCAGTTCCTCGTTAGTTGAGGATACCGAGTCAAGAGCGCTCTATCACATAGGCCAAGCACATTCCAAATTGTGTAGTAACAAGAAAAATTAAATTAAACTTGAGTAGCTGTAACTTAGAACTGTATTATGACTGCTATATTTAGGTGCAGCCCGCAGCCATTGCTTTTTATTCCCGCTATTCGCAAACAGGAGCTGAGTAGGTAAACGCTCTACACCATACGGTCGTATTTTTGCTTAAATAACTTTCCATTTGCGTTTATTCACTGCCGGAATTTGCTTGAAGCTAAACGTTTGCGTGTATGCAAGCAAAGTCTTGCATTTCGCACAGATGAATGCTCATAATATGCTCGCTATGCTTACCGGAATACCAGCGGAAATCGTTTTGGGTAACGGTTTTACAGGAAGAATTTATTATTACGCAGGATTCTAGGTTTCATTGCACAGTTGCACTTTGTTGAAATGTTAAATTAACAAAAAACAATCATTACTTAATTTTAAATATTGATTTTATAAAGTTTTGATCACTAACAATAAACTACAATTGCAAAGGAACGGAATTTCTTGAACGTGCAATCGTTTAGTCTACATTATTTAAGAAACAAAAATTAAGGTACGTAAATTCCATGTAAATGTTTAGTCGGTTGAAATTCACTACTAATCTATTGGGACACGTGTGTACCTACGACCACAGTTTGCATTCAACATCCGTACATCTGGCTTCGATTATAGAATGCTCTAATCTAAGGTCATAGATGATCGAACGAGCTACTCGATATTTAGTTGTTTCTGTGGCCAAGAGCAAGCGAGCTAGACGCGTCATACGCAGCGTCAAACTCGTTTGACGCGCATTGTTTGATGGATACAAGACAATGAATATGCATCGGTTTTTATTTGAAACGCCACGTGTGGAATCCGCACCGGGCGCCGCATTAACGAACCGAATTTAGTGTCTGCACGGTTTGGTGGCATTGAGGTATTTTAATATAACTTAGAGACCTCACCGGAAAGCAATTTTTGTGCAATGATTTGCGGCTGCAGGGTCCACATTCGCTTGAATAACTCATAAAGATGTGAAGCTGGTTACTAACATTTCTAGCCTAGCGGCTAGAAACGGCTGCTTACATTTCATTGATATATTCACATGATTTTGTTTTTTGTTTCTGTGGTTATTCTTCTGATTTATTTACTATTGGATACATTTAACATAAATAGACATAAACAATGACATTTGCATCTGTAATATGTGTTAAAAACTCAATATTCTTATACAAAATGTGACACAGCAGTGGAATAGGACTATTTTAATAATTTATTTGTGAGAGATGTTTTGGAAATAGGTATTTATCCAAAAAAAAGGCGTTTAGTTGTATTTCTTTAATTCACCAAAAGCCTGTGCGCCTGATTTGCCACGAGATTCACGCATTTGGTTTATAATGATGATTAGATCCAAAGTAAACTAAGTTAGCTACCTTTATTCTTATAATTTTGATACACCACCAACTAAACGCAAACGTTGTTTCATAGTTTCCTGTTCATCTCTGAATTAAGTAAATTAGTTGGTATAAACGGTGTCTTCCATAGCAGAACATAATAAGTTCTACTGTATAACAAAAATAAGAGCTTAACGATAAAATTATTTAATAAAAATCGTATTTTTCGATGCTCAAGTCGGGTATCTACCGGGTATTTGGGAATACCGGGGATTGGCTGCGTAAGTTTAAAAAAAAAACAGATGGCAAACAAGCTAGCGGGTCACCTGATTGATGGAAAGTAATCACCGCCGTCCATGGACACCCGCAAAACCAGAGGAATCGCAGACGCGTTGCCGGCCTTTAAGAAAGGAATAGGCTCGTTTCTTGAAGATCTCTAAGTTGTAACGGTCCGGAAATACCGTCGCCAAGAGCTGGTCCCACAACACTGTAGTTTGAGGCAAGAAATTTCGTGAAAAACGCACAGTAGAAGACCGCCATCCATCAAGGTGATGTGGATGGAATGACAGTCGATTGCGTGTAGTGCGGTGAAGGAAATCAGCGGCAGGGATCAAGCGGAACAAGTCCTCAGAACACTCCCCGTGATAAATGCGGTACATTATACAGAGAGACGCAACGTCTCTCAGTAGTGCCAGTGGATCGACCCGACCTGAAGTAACCGCGTCGTCGACAATTCGAGCAGTTCTGCGTTGAATGCGGTCAAATGGAAGGAGTTGGTACTGGGGTGCTCCAGCCCAAAGATGATTTTTAACCTCCAGTCCCACCAGAGATAGTCTTTTCTTCCAACGACTCACTATATTTTAGTATATTTGAGCGTTGAGCGTTCCGCTTAGCTATATCACCATTAGGGATTGCAATCCCGCAGCTCATTTAATCCCGCGGGATTACCCAATCCCGCGCGCGATGATCGCGCGGGATCGCACGGGATCCCGCATCTTTAAATATATGTCATAAAATCAAATTTAAACTACAGATTTTTGTGTAAAAAGCAACTTTTATTACATTAGGTAAGCAACAGAATTTTTTCTCTTTCATTGATTAAGTAAGTATAAGTTATTAAATTAATAAGTAATTTAAATGTTTGGCATAACTTAATAGTTTTGTTTAATTTTACCCTTACTCCTAACAACAGTTTTATATTTTTAATTCAGTCTTATTCATATAATGACTAATAATCAAATCACAACTTTCTCTTAGATGCTATTATCATGATATCAACCTATGGTGATAACTTTTGAAAATACGTTCTTAAGAAGCAAATGGCATTTATTGTATCATCTCCGAGCCTGCTTCTGAGTGAACTGCAAATATCCTGATGCTGAAAACGCTCTCTCGGCTTCTACGCCAGTAGGCTGAACTGTCAGGATATTATTATATTCATAGGCGAGCTTCAGGTACTCTCCTCTGATACCATCTGACTCAAAAACGCCAATTTTATTATTTACGGGATCCGCGGATCCGCGCTTTAAAGGTGCGGGATCCAGCAGATTAATAAAAGCAGCGGGAGCCGCGGGAATGCGTGATCCCGTTTTGCGGGATTGCAATCCCTAATCACCATATTTTCTAAATATGACTCCAAACGTTAATGTTGGCAACATTGTTGTTTTCAGACAGTAAGACTATCAATAATATATAAACATATACTCACGCCTGATTCCATAGGGGTAGGCAGAGACTATGGATCGCCATCTGCTTTTAAAACTGTCAATAAGAAACTCATAAATTGAGGATTCCGGGTGCAGTACGCTTCCGCCGTTGGCATATCACTTAACATTAACTATTTACCCATTGAGAAAAAAGAAAAAGCATTGTATTGACTAAAACACAAATTAAAATAAACTAAAATAACACAGGCAGTAAGTACAAAGAAAATATAAAAAAAAAACATTTAAAAAAACAGATGAATAATAAAAAATATAACGAAGAGTGTGAAGTTAATGGGCCCTGTCTCAGCATTATGCTTCTGTGTCATTCGTGATGTTCAGAATAACACAGAAGCGCTGTTATACTGACAGGGCCTGAATGATTTGATTTGGATTGACTTATCAAAAATTAATAGTTATAAAATAATTACTTTCCTGTAATTCATGAGCTGTGTAAGGTTTTATTTAATAATTAGTTTAGTAATTTCTGGCTGAATTCTGCCACCTCACAGACTAGAGGATAAGTAACATCTCCATTTTACAGAGTCATTGTAGTCACCGCAACGACGTGTGTTAATATAGCGAAGCGTTTCGCTGCACCTCCAAAAGTTTCCCATCCGTGTTGACTTTGGTAGCGTTAGCGTCTGCATTAGCCGGGCTCGCCGCCCGCGCATGTTTGTACTGGCGTCGGGCGTTCGCGCCACTTCGCCCGCTGCGACTGTCATCTGTTTGCGCTAGATATTATCCCGCTGCAAACGCTCGCGTCAACTGTTTGCATAAGTTCGGAGCCAATTAAAGACATGTGCCGCGGTGGAACGGAGTTGGTAAAACGTCGGTTCGATAGAAAAAGTTACGATGACGTCCGTGATTATAACAATGTTCACGCTGTAGCAAAACTGAAAAAACAACAAAGCTCCAGTCAATAAAACGAATCAAAGGAATGAAAACCTTAAATCTTTCTTTAAAGAACGGATTATTCGCAAATGTAAACAATCGTGCCGACAACCCCAGAAGACTGTTTAGGGTGAATTAAGGAAAACGGAATTTTCTTCCTCGCTCTTAGATCGGAGCTTATTTGTGGTTATTCTCTTTGACCGTCGTTAAGTTCCTTTAGATGGCTTTTACGAGTTCGAGTGGCCAATTTAGCGAACAAAATCTGAACGATCAAGAATTTTTGTTCTAATTAATAACTCGCAGGGGCGGAGGGTTACCTTTATTAAATAAAGCGGAATAATGAACCATTGGAATGTTAATGTAATTGATATTGAACTGGTTGCCTTTTTGAGTAATAGTTGATCAACCTTCTATCGCGATTTAAGGAATTGATTAAGGTATCGCTAAATGTATAAGAGTTTATGTAGGTACTCGCGGCGGCAATCAAAAGTTACGGGGAGTTTTCTTGGGAAGGATTTCGCTCGGAATTCTTGTAGTGACAGTTTGATTAACCGAGCGGCGCACACGCTCCGCCCGTTTTCGGATTTCTTGGCATTTTCAGCGTACTTTAGTCATCCAGGAAGTCAAACGTTAACGTGAGAGCGGAGAGTGCAAACGCGAAACGCTTACACGAGCGATTCCAGTCCGAAACAAAACGTTAAAAGGAAAACATCCCGAAATTAATTACAGCCTCCGAGCTGGGATTCTGGTGCGAATTGATCGCGATTTGTACACTTCAGTTCCTATGTTTCTCTTTTCTCTAAACTCAATTTGCCGTCTGCCCGCTTTCTGTGAATCAACTAAAAGAAACTCATCGCGTTACGAAGCACTTACTGTTACAAATGAATTGCTTCACTCCTGGCGTCTAAAAAGTGTTTTACGTCGGCCGAGAGGCCGCAAGTCTGCACGACCCGCTGTTATCATTCGTTTTCGGGGAAGGAAATTTAAATTAAATATTTGAGAGCGTTAATTTTGTCTCCTCATCGAGCGAACGCGACGCATTCTTTGTGAAGTAATTAAACTGAGTGGAAGGGTTTCAGACGGCAGTAGTTTGTTTGTTCGCTTGAAATTGCGTTTCCTATGAAGTGAATTTCTCCCGGTTGTCGCCAAGTCGAGCCGCCGAGGATCTATAAGTGTTTATATACCCGCAGCCACTCGCGGGCGGCGAAATGAGCCGGGGAATCACTCGTCCCACCTCGATTACTTTTTTAGCACTTTAAGATGATGTTTCTGGGGTGTTTGCGTTCTCACTTTTATTGTATTATATTAAAAAAGTATTCTATCTAACTTTGTAAGACTAGATTAGTGAACATTGTGTAAGTTTAGTTGCGGTTTTGACAGAATAATAGAGTATACTGCTAAAGCAGTAGGCTTATATGCTGAGTCGAGAGTCTAGACCCATTTGCTGCTGTAGCACAATACCTACTTCGATAGATGTTGTTCTTTTGTTTTTTATGCTTTTTGTTTTTTTTTTAAATTTATATTTTGTGTTAAATGTAAGTAGGTATGTTAAGTTGTTTTCCATGTCAATGTAATCCTGTTCGTTTTTTTGTTGTAAAGTAAATGTATGTATTTATGTGTGCTTATGTAGTAAATAAAATAAATGTCTATGTCAATGTCTAAGTTTAAATTGTGTCAGTCTCAAATTAAAATGCTACTGATTCGTTTGTTGATACTGTCTTCACCAGCGAAAAACACATCAGAAGTTCGGTTCGCTTTATTGGTTTATTTAAATGTATTTGATCAATTGGACGAGTGTTAACATCGGAACTGCCAATAACAGAATGCAAATAGTCGCGGAAAACATGGGACGCTGGTAGGTTTCCGCCTGTCATTGCCAATTTGGTCACTTTTGAATTCGAGAAAACTGTGCAGTATTTTTAGATATTGCTACTAAACGTTTAAGATCACTTGTTGGGATACAATAAGTTTGGTATAAAAATAAGGTGATAAATTTAAGGACTGACAATGGTAGAACACTGCTTTTGCTATCCTTATTGCCTAGTCTCTAAATACGGGGATAATAGTAGGTATTAAAATGATTGTGTTCATTATTTTTATTTCAACAGAATCACTTTAATTATTATAACAAATAACCATCACCACCATTCCAGAATTTGGGAAATTCAGAGAAGACAAGAAAGTCCATATGTTTAGAAGGTATAAATTACTTTATGCATACCTATCTTAATGTTCATACATTTAACTACTGCAACCAGTCTTAATTTCAATGTCTAAATTAATATCGAGCTAATGCAACATTGTTCGATGCACTTGCTCAATTCCTGTTAACACTCTAAGCATTGAGACGGAAATCAAATCCTGGAATTAGTTACGCTCGAGTTTTCGGATTCATGAAATGTTGCAACATCGATCCCAGTGGTGCGCACTATCCATGCAATGGAAATGAGCGTGCATGTATGTATGTTGTTGTCTGTAGATGTAACAACTGAGTATATAAGTACATGCATCGTTAGTTGTCCCTACTGTCCGCAGCGGTGATTCCGCGGACTCTAGTGATGTACCGATGTTTTAGTTTAGTTAATTGTCGATGTGTTTAAGATGAACAGTATGTGACGTGAAGGTTGACTATTAAAGTTGTCGGCTATGGAAAAAGGAAGATTGAATAAAGGATAACGATAGACTGTGAACGATGATATGGTAAAGAAATAAATAAAAGAAAGGAGTAAATGTCGAGATTCTGATTTTTTTATATTAGAAGGAGGCAAACGAGCAGGCGGGTCACCTGATAGAGAACAATCACCGCCGCCCATGGACACCCGCAAAACCAGAGGAGTCGCAGATGCGTTGCCGACCTTTAAGAAAGGAATAGGGTTAAGGAAAGAATAGGAATTGTAAGGGGAGAGGGGGGAAAGGGGCCTCTGGAACTCTCACTGGCCGGACGAAACACAACAGCACCAAGTGCCATTATTTCACGCCGGATATTTGTGAGAGGGTGGTATTACCCCGGGCGAGCCGGCCCAATGCGTGCTGCAACGCAGCGTGGCTCTACCACTCAGTTAGTGTCACTCATTTAGCACCACCCAGTGGTCACGTGTAGGGTCTCAAGGGTAAACCTACGGACGCGAGTAACTTTAACCCCCTAAATGATTTTGGAAATTGTCAGAAGACATTATTGCACCAACCTAAAATAAGATTAGGAACACAGCAGGCAAATGAATGTTTTGTGGTTGTTGTAAGCTAGTGATCTTAATTAAAACATGTGTGTGATAGAATGGGGTTGCACATAAGATCCCAATGGGTCGACGTGCTGCTGCGAGAGGGATACCTCTGCGGGCCCACTAAGATAAGATAATAAAAACATAACGAAGATCATTGTGACACAGATGGTGTTAAAATATCTATCGCGTTAGGTAAGACATTGATTCCTTTTATTATTTTTGATAACAAAAATTACAATTACCAAGTGTACAACATGACAGTGAGTAAACGTTATTAAATACTAGCGGCCCGACCGTGACTTCGTCCATTTGAACACCCCGTATCCCGTGACGATTTACAAACACAACAAAAAAGAATAAGCAAAATAGGTGAAGCTGTACTTATGTGATTCGCGAATATACATTAGCGGCAGTTTATTTTTATTTATATCATTGCTATATTCCTCTTGTTTCATGTACAACCCTTGAGTTGCATAGGAAAAACTTTACGAATGTCAACTAATCAGTCGACGTCGTTGCAAATTAATCCGTAACAATACACGAAACAGTCGCGTCGATATACTCAGAAAATTGACGTTTATTTAGGCATAATGCGCGACGGGATATATTCACTGGATCACTGTTAGCCAGATTGGAAATGCAACTGCTAGGCTTATTTAATAATTAATGTTGCAGCGATACCGATGTTATTAGGAACTGTTGTTTTGTCTGCGCATTGGTTGCTACGCAATGCAGCTGTTTTGATGACTTATTTATTAACATTTGGTTCTTTTATTTTACAGAACATGATTTATTTTAAAACGAATATACGAGTATAGTAAACAGAAATGACTTTATGTAGTGCAGGTACAGACGCAACAAAATTACTTCTTCTCGGGCTCCTAGGGCTGTCAATCAATCATATGTGATTTTCTGTCCTTATATTAACACTGGCTGAATCCTTAGTGACAGAGGAACAACGCGCTCGGCCTAATATTCTGAGGTGCCGGGTTCAATTTCTAGATCGGGCAAAGTGTGTCACGAATTTTTAGATGCATAGCCCGCATTTGTGATTTGAACCAGCATTTGGCAGGCGTAATAATTAAGGCGTAAAGATTAATATCCATCAATTGAGGCTATTGCCCAGCAGTGGAACATTATACAATGTAATAGGGGTGGTACTGGCTAAGTACTATATGTAATTTCATCGACAAAAAATAATATGCACATAAAAAAGTGATTTTAAATCACAAAATAATTAAGGAATGATTTTTTTTCTCACCAAAATAATCTCAAACATACAAAACAAAGTAATTTATTAGTTAGCCAGTGTCATTAGCTACCGTTTGCCATTTTTTCATGTTTCTCCGACGTATGAAACCTTTGATATCGCATGAAGTAAAAATGGTCATAAATTATATGGGGAGGGGGTTGGACCTCCCATATTCTTTTTTTTGTCGATGAAATTAGATGTAGTACTTAGCCTCAACGGGTTAGAAGTACCACCTCTATCACATTGTATAGTAAGGTTAATAGTTTACTGTCAAAGCTTTAGCGTACCTTCCATAAATTATGAGCCGGTAGTTTCAGTTTCTACAAATCACAAGTAGCCAACCAGTCTTTTCAATTAAAACAGTAGATAGAAAACACAAAACAAACTAAACCCCCTAGTCAACACCGGCTCACAAGTTCCACTGTACATTTGTCAAGGGGCACATTTGGATGCACGCCACGCGCCGAAGATGATACGTGATAACACGAAAATCTCCCAATTGCTTACGTGTTCGAGCCGACGAGCCTCCCGACAGACCGTTGAATAACTTCCCGCTTATAAATTAGTCTGAATAGGGATGTTTAGCGGTTGAATCGGAATAATTTGTTTGCTGCCACTGTGAATGAGCAATTTGTGAAAAATTTAACTTTTAAATTAGTTATGTAGATTTTTATAAATGTAAGTTACTAATTTTTAGATATATAAAAAGTTTATGTTTATAACAATACAATAAGTACTTTATTCAATGTCATTTTTATGTCATGTGAGTCATAAACTATGCGCTTTTTCCTGACTTTCCAGATAGAAAAAGCTTATCTACAATAATAGGAACTAAGGATTATATTGTTCAGAAGATATTGTTCTAATATTATTTCTTATTAAATTATAAGAGAATAACTTTAAAGATTTTGACTGTCTTTTTTTTAAGTTTAGTACTAAGTATTTGAATTTGTGTCATCTTTTTCAAGATATGTCATGAAATAAAAAAAAATACCAATTAACGAGTTACACCCAGTTTTAAAATATTAATAACTCTAACAAACACAAAACATAAACAAAAACCTCAACATTTTACATTCCAACCCCACGAAAAATTTTTGCGTACTAATAGACTTGGTCAAAAATGTCGATATCATTACATCAAGATTGGACAACCCTATTCTTAAGAAAACGAGATAAGTAGCTACGCGTTGCCGCTTTTTGCCCCGTTTCACGCAGGTGAGTACGCTTTATCGATGGACCAATTGATTCACGTCGTGAATTCAAATCAGGACCTTCATGAGGAGTTTTGGAACGGGATTATTTATGTTCGCTTCCTTATCCATCCTTGTCAGCTATTTATGCCTTGCCGCTTATAGGCCTTTATTCGTCGGCTTTCGATTTTCAAAAGTAGGCAGTTGATAAGTTTAAACGTTGTAGCAGTGATTTACAATCAATTATTTACATAAATTAAATTTTTATATGTTTGTCCTCTATGCGTTGTCAGATTGTGATAAAAATTTTGTAGGCTGTTCTAGGGACGCCCGCGAGGGTTCCTAGTCCAAAAAAAACGTAGCATTGCTACGAATGCCAGGTACAGCTTGTATATAAGTAGAACACTTCGGTTTATTATATATATATATATATAATATATATTATTATCAACGGGGTAGAGCGCTTTGCTTTTATCTCACCTGACGGTATAAGTGATGATAACAAAGGATCTCAATTTTTCGGAATCTTAAACTACTTGGGACTTTTTCTCACGCAACAATGTTACCAAGTTGTTTTTTTAGTTAACTACCTATACAAAATATTTTATAGTAGGATGACTACTCCGTCACTAGTAATTTTTTTCAACGTATTCAATACAATAAAATATGGTTGAGCGGTGTCAACGAAAAAAACGTTATATACTACAAATGTCTCTAATGCTAAAATCCTCGTTAAAAGTACGTTTTGCAAGTTCTCGGGTAATGTCCAATACTCACAATGCACATGCAGCATGATTCTCTTGCTGACCGAAGGGGGTACACCGTTGGCTGCGATGCAGAGGTAAGCTCCCATCTCGGAGCGCGTCACCTTCGTCAGGTTCACCACGTCGCCCTCTATTGACGTCACTGCAGACAATGTCGTGATATGAAACAAATGACAAACACACCACACAGATTTTATATTGCGAATTAAAACAAAAGACAAACACCGATACTTCTAATTTTAAAACTTGATAAACACTGCGAGTTAAAACCAGCGATATATACTCGTACCTACCTACGTTACACTAGATAGGCCCTTCCGAACACGCACTATGTTCCACTCATCTGCGGAGTCGACTTTGCTTTAGTGTGACTTTGACATTCGCGCGTGCGGAGCGGTGAAAATAATTATTTATTTCTTTTCAAAGTGTACACCTAGACGTTTACTACAATTCAGTTGTCAAGTAAGTGAAATTAATTGTTATTCAAGTCATTATTATGTAGTTATATCGTACTATAAGAATAGAAAATATTTTCTTTCAATTATTGTTGTTATTGATAATCTATTTGGGACGCCATCCTGATACACACTACGTTGTCTTTGACCGATCTGGCGCTGCGGCGCTGCGATGTCTGTCTGTTGATTAGATGACATTTTAATGTTTAAGCGCTGCAGCGGCTGCAGCGAACTTTAGGTCTCTCATTCCTGAATTTGAACAAATGGTTTGTATGAACGTTCTTGTCTATACTTCTAGGTCAATGGTTAAAACTAAGTGACAAATAAAAATAAACATTCTAACTTTAAAACTTTTCAAACCCATTTGATTATCAGTTGCATTTGTTAAGAGAAATTGCTGTAAGTTCTGTAATACTAACAATAATATGACTTCAGCTGGTTGGCCGAGAGCAATGATTTCAATTTGTTTTATAATAAAACTAAAATTGCCAGTAACACAGGCTCATTTCTCACAAGATACAAAACTAGTTTAAAGCGAAATAAAAGAATGAAAAAAAATAAGAGTGGATAAAAAAAAATCTCGATTGGCTGAGACACATTATTATGCTAAAGCATCTTGTTTGGAGACAAAGTATAATAATCCAAAGGAAGGAAAGTAGTACTTTCAGGAGTATAATAGTGTAGGTAATAAAGTATATCAGCTCTATCATAATATAATATCAGAAATGCGAACCATTTTAAGCAAAGATCATTTTAATACAATCAAGTACCTAGTTTCTATAATATTTGATCACAGAATACAATCATTTTCTTTCATACTGCGATCAAGTATCTAGAACATTTGCAAAGTCAACCGAGGTTAGTTTGAGCTACAAGTGCTTACTTTACATTTCGTCTAGCCGTTAGAAAACACTTCGCTCCCGACAAAAGTTGACGAGTTCGGGGTAAACAAGCACCGTTAGTGGTTTGAAGTCGAGCTGTTTTCCTGACACCTTGCTCAAATGGCGGCCCGAGTACGTTTACAGCCATTATTCAAACAAGAGGATAAAAAGCTGGGGCAATATTTTCCGAAGGGGCTGAAGGTTGATGGTTTAGAGTGTAGAGCTCTCGAGCTCGGCCGCGGCGCTTCGTTAACAAACAATGCACGGACAGGGGACCCGTGGAGCTATTACGATGTAATTATCGCACATTAATCTAATGAAATCCTGCGTCGTCGTGCGGAGAATATGTTTGTAGTGTGGTGGACAATACATGGACCCTTGATAAAAGTACAATTAGTTAGATGCTCGATGGCACAGGCTTGTAATCTTGCAAGTTAAGTGACTTTCGCAATGCCTATTAATAGTAATAGGCATTGACTATTCTTATGGTTTTCGTAATGTATTCAAAATTTTTATTTACTTATTTATTTATTTGCTTGTTGGATTGGCTATGTAATTGTTGATTTTAAGCAATGTCATTTATAAATCTCCACATTATTGCGAATACAATTTATCACACCAAATTATCATAAGAACAAATGATTAATGTCGGCTTCAATTATTTAAAAGCTGGGTTGGTCTAGCAAGTAGTAGTGATCATAACTCATCATCATAGTCGTAAAAGCTAGTAGTAGCTAGTAGTAGCTCTTTTGTTGTGTTGAAATGTTACCTATTAAAGCAATCAACCCAGAATGGCAAAATCGGCCCTTGAAAACTTATTGAATAACACTTAATTCCAAAAAATAATTTAAATAAGGTTTTTCGACTGGTACTGAAGCGACTCCACATATTTTCTGTGCTGTCTCGAGACGGGTGCAGAATAAACTTGGCCTGTCGATGTGTCATAAGTCAAGTGAGGCCCGCTTATGGACTTTGTAGTTGTCGCCACAGACATGCTAACTCGGCGAAAAGACATTGAAAAAATATGCTTAAAATGAAAAACAAAATGTCAAGTAATAATATGTTTATTTCATGGTAAATTATAAGTACGCCAAAATTGTCACGCATATCAGAATAATAAAAAAATATAATATTAAAGTTTTTTGTAATAATATGTGTGATGTGGCTGTGCTTTGTAAAATATAAATAAAAAATCTAAATAGCTGAGAACTACCACATAATGTTACATCTAAGTAAAATTTATTTCAAAAGAAAGTCTAACAAACATTATGTCCATATTTAGATTAAACATAAAACAGTTACGTTAACAAGTTACTTTTGTAGAAAACCATCTTAGTAGCCGTTATTAAATAACATTTTATCGCAAATTTAATAAGTCTATGGCAAAGAGAACAAAATTGTATGGGCCGGCGAGTCGCATAGAGTGCCCTCGAGTATAATGGAAAAGCAACAGCCAACCGGCAGTTTGTTCATAAGTTATAATTATAATGAAGAGGTCGAAAAGTGTTAAGTCCACTGAATTGGTAATTATTATCTGCCGAGGTAGGCGTGCCGCCTTCGCAAGAGGGAATTTAATAAAGCATGGAAATAGATAAGTCCTAATGGGTTTCATTATAATTGGGCTGCTCTTGAAGAGCGCCGGCGCACGGCGGGGTTCATGCAAACATTTCACTCAAAAATATGATTAAATATTCAAGTTATTTGATAATGGGGATTAACAAGTCCGCTTTATCCTGTATCAGTTTCAAACTTTGTAGATGAAAAGCGTGGAATAGAAGGATGGCTGAGTTAATTTGCATCAGTCTCGGAGCAAGTTTCCGCCATTCATTCGCTTATCTGCATAATTTGCTGTAGAACACGGAACAAATAGGCACGCGACACGCCGTTGTCAGCGAAATATGTTTTATGCGAAACGATAAAGGGCGAATTTTGAATAATACCCTTTGTTTACTAGTCGCGCCATTATGATTATTGCGCTATCCCTCCATGAATATCTTAAAACGGTACGCTTGAGTGGTCGCTGCCTATGATTTTATTTTCAAATGCTATTCAAACTGTGGCCTAAGGACGCTGTTAATATTTCCCCATAACCGGCATCAATATTTAACTGACTTTTTATGGTTTGGTCCCTTCTAAGAATTTTTCGTCTTCTGAAGTGAAATATTGTTTACTTACATAAAAAATTATGCTTAGCATCATTTCCCTTTTTTCTGATTTGTCTAAAATGGAGTGGCTAAAGAATCAGCTAATGTATAAGATACGCTGTGAAAATGATTTAATGGAGAGTTATATGTAAACAAAAATCTACTGATCAAGTACCTAAATAACTATGTTTATTGCTTTTGATTTTCAAAATGTGTTACGTAAAATAAATACGTTGACATTGACTTTAGCATCAACAACTTTCTTTACAATTTAAAGACTTTCCTATGTTTGTAATTCATACAAAAAATAGTTTAGGAATCAGTAGTAGGTTCAGGATCATTGGGAGACAAACTATTTACTACTCGGTAGAAAAGAGTAATACTATAATATAACAATCATAAACTCGCACACAAATCACTAAAATAGCTTTTCATTTTTTACCTGGGTTATTCTTGTTATTTAAAAGAGAGATTCACTAGAATACTACTGATAATCGTGTATTTCTTTAAAAAATCAGAAAATATCCGAGTGACACTGGATATTTACACAAAGAATTTTAAAATAATATTTTGTTACACAAACATTCTTCATCGAATTTGACCGTATTATAGAAAGGAAATACTCGTATTTGTCATACTTACCAATATTTGCAGTTTTGGTTTGGCGGATCTTCGCTGAACCATACCCGCGCCGCCATAACGATTTTCTCACAAACTTTAAATTGGCGAAAAATTAAGAAATTAAAGAGGTATTTAAAAAAATATAAACCAACAAAGAATTGGTTGTGATTTAGTTTTTGATGACTATTAACTATAGGTAATGTTGAAAAAACTAAATTTTTCAACGCTTTTGACTTTATGTTTTTATAGTAACAGTGGGCGATCAAAGAAGAGGGGCTTTAGGGGGCTAACCTGGTTCGACGTTGCTCCCGCGTGCTGGATGTAGTGGACGCGCGTCTCACTCTTTCTTGACTTTCCACGGCAAAAGTTCGTGATCACAGTAGTACACTCGCGGCGATCACTTGGAAGATGGTATGACTTGACCGATAAATGAGGAACACGAGAGCTCGACTCAAAGGCCCTGTCGCGTAGGCAGGCTAGATCGGAAGTGAAGATGGCCGACACGACACGACGCGATATTGGTTTACCCCCATAGGATCGAGGATAAAAAATGATGAGGGTAGTAGAAGATAGGTTAGGGACGTAGCATCGGTACAAGTATAAATCGATTGATAGTGATGTGAAAATAATTGAATATGATTGATCTAAATCTACCATACCGCCCCCCAAAGAGCGGCTTAGCTCTTTTAATTGAAACAGACAAATTTAAAATAAGTTAACTGAAAGCTGATTGAAAAAGTGTAAATGTTATCTTACTATAGTTACTTACATGCTAAATTAATTGATCAATGTTGAAATATCTAGGTTTCGGGAATTAAGCGACATAACTTAGCTACAGGACGCTTGAAAACTCCTTTGGTTGTTTTAATGTCTACGACCCGGACAATACCGTCATTCCCCGGATAAAGTTTGGTAATTCTAGCCTTTTTCCAAAGTAACGGAGGTGTATTAGGCTCCATCAACAACACCAAGTCACCCATCTGTAAATTACGTTCAGGCTTAAGCCAACGATCACGTTGCTGCAGCGTGTGTAAATATTCGCTGTGCCAGCGTTTCCAAAAATGTTGGGTGACTTGCTGTAGCAATTGCCAACGATTCAGACGATGAGTAGCAATGTGCTCTAGATCGTGCTCCGGTAAGGCAAGAAGCGGTTGTCCAATCAAAAAATGACCCATCGTCAGAGTTTCTAAATCGTTTGGGTCGCTACCAATTGGACAGATAGGTCGTGAATTTAGTATAGATTCGATTTTGCAGAACACTGTACTTAGTTCTTTAAACGTTAATACACGTTCGCCTATGATACGCTTGAGTAATGTTTTAGAAGACTTCACTGCATTCTTCCAGAGGCCACCAAGATGTGGTCCCGAGGGAACGTTAAGATGCCAATGAATTTAATGAGATGCTAGATGAGATTGAACTTTATCTGAGTCTCTATCGATTTGAGCTTTAAGCAGATAAATATCCTTAAGATAGTTGCGTGCGCCTAAAAAATTTGTGCCACAGTCGGAATATATGTTAGAAGGTAACCCTCTTCTCGAAACAAATCGATCTAAACAGGCCAAGAACGCGTCACTAGACAAGGTGGAGACTACTTCCAAATGCATCGCTTTGGTTGCAAAGCATATGAACACACATAGGTAAGCCTTATAGATTTTAGGTTTGCGAGCATTGGAATCCTTGACGTTCAACGGTCCGGCGAAATCTAATCCAACTCTTTGGAAGGGCCTAGCTTGAGTGACTCTATCGGCAGGTAAGTTGCCCATGAATGGATTCATAGGTTTCGCCTTTAGTCTGTAGCAGCGTTGACATTGAAAAATCCTGTGCCGCACTACACGTCGAGCTGACACAATCCAATACCTACGCAATAGGATAGCCATTAAAATAGCAGGACCTGGATGACCGTAGAGCTGATGATAATGATCGATGAGAAGATTTGTGAAAGGATGCGACTGAGGTAACAAAAATGGATGTTTACTATCGAAAGGCAAGTTGGCGTTGACCAGTCGCCCACCAACTCGAAGAAAACCTAGATCATCGAGAAAGGGATGGAGGCGAAGTAGGCTGCCCTTGATAAGCTTACGTTGACGCAACAATTTTATAGTATCGGTAAACGCTGTAGATTGAACCGATTTGATACAAGTTGACAACACCGATTTTAATTCGTATATCGTCAAATTACCTACTCGTTTATCCTTTGGTGAGCGAACATTATGCATATAACGAAGCCACCAACCGAGTACTCGTGTAACTTTGGATAGAGAGCTGTACTCTACAATGACGTGTTGGACAACTTCGTCTGAGGAAGGTGCAACAGCCGATGTAGAGTGCTTATCCGTTCCCGTCTCAGCTGTTTGCACTAAGTGTGCAGCAACAGGAGGAGTAAATATAAATGTAGAGTCCGTGTGGGTTTTCGTGTCGACAGTTTGCACGACATGTGCAGTAACTGGACCTACTTTCACGCCTGGCAAATCCATAGGGTCAAGCAGTTGACATGTGGAAGGCCATGAACTGTAATCAGATTTGAGCCAAGAAGGACTCCACCAAAGTGGATGAACTACTAAGTCGCGAGGAAGCAAGCCTCGACTCGCGCAATCCGCGGGATTGAGATGTGAAGGAATGTGCCGCCAGGTAGCGTTTGGAATGATGCCTTGAACCTGGGAAACTCTGTTTCCTTCAAAAGTTTGAAGCTTGTGCGGTGAAGTTCGCAACCAAGTTAGCACTATGCTAGAGTCGCACCATGCAATTATTGGTATGGATTTTAATTTGGAGTGCAAGACCTTACACACATGGGCCATAAGGCGAGCCAACAGGACTGCTCCACAGAGCTCGAGCTTAGGGATCGTTTGCCTTTGCCTGACTGAAGCGACTCTAGACTTAGCGATTAACAAATGAACTTGTACGCTGTCACCGTCACTGCTTTCGCAGCGTATATAGACACATGCGGCATATCCGCGCTCCGATGCGTCGCTGAAACCGTGAAGTTGATATTTAGAATGAGGATCACCCATAACGTGGCGTGGAATCCGTATTTGATTTAAAGATTTAAAGTCGTCAACAAACTTCAGCCAAGTTTGCTGGACATCGAAAGGGAGAGTATCGTCCCAACCCAGCTCTAAAAGCCACAAACGCTGCATAAAAGATTTAGCGAAAAATGTTACTGGCGTGATAAAGCCACAAGGATCATAGAGACGAGCGATGTTCGATAGAACACCTCGTTTGGTTAGAGTCTTACTCATGTTAGAGACGTGATAGAGAAAGTTATCGGATGAGGGGTTCCATTCAATACCTAAGATTTTGAAAATATTGTCACCGGAATCCTCGAATCGATAAGGTGTTTCATAATGATCTGCAGGTAAACCCTTGAGTAGCTCGCCAGAGTTGCTAGACCATTTACTAAGAAAAAAACGACCTTGAGCCAACACGTCAGTGACTTGGTGCTATAGCGTCTTAGCACCCTCTAGCGTATCACACCCAGTCACGATATCGTCTACGAAGGTGTCCTCCCGTAGGACACGTGCAGCCTCAGGATATGTAGAGTCGTTAAGATTCGCCAACTCATGAATCACCCTGATAGCCTGGTATGCAGAACTAGTGACGCCGTAGGTGACGGTTGTAAGCTCGAACTCCTGCAACGGTTGATCTTGAGATTCGCGCCAAAAGATAGTTTGGAACCGCTGATCATCATCATGTAACCTGACCATTCGATAACATTGTTTAATGTCACAAGTGAAGACCACTAAATAAGTTCTAAACCTTAAAATGATATCCTGTATATTCTGTTGTAGCTTAGGGCCTGACAATAAAATTTGATTGAGAGAAACACCGGTAGAGCTGGGTAGAGATGCATCGAAAACAGCTTTCAACTTTGTAGTGCTACTGCTCTCCTTGAGCACGCCGTGATGAGGAATATAATACCTGTCAACCGCACTATGAGAAGGTACTAACTTCATATGTCCAGACTCTACATAATCTTTCATAAATTGAATGTAGAGTTCACGAAGTGTAGGCTCTTTTATAAGTTTACGCTCTAAATTGTGAAACCGTTTTAACGCAATTAACCGAGTATCACCAAGCTGAGAGGACTCTACATTGAACGGCAGCCTAACTACAAACCTCCCATCGGGATCTCTATTGTGTGTGTTGACAAAGTGCTTTTCACATATGATGTCATCAGGATCTGGAACCGGCGGCAAAGGAGACTCTTCTGCGTCCCAGAATTTAGTTATAGTAAGTTGTAACCTAGACTCGTTGGTAAGTAGGCTAATATTTTGATACTGAGTTGTAGTCACTGGGGTTGAACCCATAATGACCCAACCAAAGATGGTTAAATGAGCTGTAGGTAAACCATTACCTAATTTTAACTTTGGACCGCTAAAAATGTCACTGAAAAGATTAACACTCAAAAGTAGATCGATTTTACCCGGAATGTTGAAAGTCTTATCAGCAAGCTGAAGGTCGCTACATTTCTCTGGCACAATCGGATTGACCATTGCTGCAGGTTGATATCCCGTGATGCGCTTAAGTACAATGGCTTCAGTGGACAAACCAGGAACGGAATCGTCTGTGAGAGACAAGATTGAACAATCTACCCTTCCATGGGTAGCTTGCCGGTGTTCACCGACACCGAATAGATCGCAGGACTTACGACGTCGCAGTCGAAGTTGCTGTGCTAAAGATTCAGTTATAAGAGATGATTGAGCACCAGGATCTACTAACGCACGAACGACATGTACCTGACCATCAACATCCTAGACTCCAACAAGTACTACTATGTTAAGTAACACCTGTTTCGAAGAGGAGGGTTCGGGCTTCACAAAGGAATCCGCTGCTTTAAACTCATTATGTAATTTTGTATGATGACGTTTCTTGCATACTTGACAACAACGCTTAGATAAACATTGTATTCGCGGGTCAGAAGACACCGCCAAATACAGCAGAGTAAAGAAGGTTAGGCGGGAGGTAGAAAGGAACTTACCGGGAGCAGGCTTGACGAGGTCGCTGGAACCGGGAGACGAGCTGACCACGGGCGGCGAGGTAGGTTGGTTTCCTGGCGCACAGTCACTACACTACACAATAGGCATTCAGGCGTTCTCTTCACTTTAGGTTCAGGAGTCACTATAAACCTTTTCGGTCAGGCTGTTGCGTGCGCGATAGCTAGCTAGCTTGCCGAGTGCCGCCGGCGGCTCACGAAGCGAGCGGCCGCGGGTCGCGCAGCGGTGGCGCCGCGGCAGATAGGCGGACGCGGTCGTCAACAACCGCTGAGTCAACATTTGAATGGGCGTCCCGTCTTTGGCGGGAACAAACATTGTGAAATACTATGTGGCCTTAAACAATTGTAACAAAATCTTTTTTCAGTTAAAAATAATTTCTTATCTTTCAGTTTCTCAAACTCTAAACATTGATAGATTGCATGATCACCACTACAATAATAACAAGTTGAATTAGTTACATGTTAGGTGGATGCATGAGGAATTAACGCTTTGGGATTATTGTTTACGCATGTGAAATTAGTTGCTTCTAAAACCCTTAAATTGTGTTCTAAAAATGTCAACAAGTTACCAAAACGCGGTATCTCATTTTGCTGTAAAGTAAACTCAAAAGAGATCGGCGAAATTGGGCCTAACCATTACAGGAATCAGACTTTAACTAAAATCATAGTGTAGTTTTTAATAACTTGTGGAATAAAAAACCACTCATAATTCTATGGGGAACAATTTTTTGTAATCAATTATAATAACCACCTAACCAAGGACGCATATCACGTGGTAGTCAAAGGACAATGCTGCCAGTAGAAAAACTGCCTATTGTTTCGATTAGTACGAATTGATCATTGTATTTTTATTCAATTTAGGTAGTATTGAGATTGACTTATTCATTGATACTTCACATAATAAATAAATTAGTGATTTTTGATTACGCTACGTATTACGGACTTTGACGATAGCTGCCATTACGAACAACCCGCGCCTGCACAACGGACATTGATCACTGCTTGTTTGACTTTCTAAGTACTACTACGTACTCTCTAAGTAAGTACTGTCTAATTATTCTAGCAGTGGTGAGACACCGACCATTGCTTCCGATTGTACTTCTTTAAAAGATAAACTTCATCAACTGTTGCGTTCGTTTTACTCGTAACAATGCTTTAGGTTTGCATTTGACACAAGACGAAGCAATACTGTCAGTTATTCAACAGAGAATACTCTTACGGTAAGTGCATATATGTAAACATTTCAGTTACATACCAAATACACAATATAAATAGTAAGTAAACAGCTATTTGTTTAATTTACGTTGACCAACCTCACTTTGAGTTACTTAACTCCCAATATTTGTGTTATCCCGTAGAACAGATTTATAATTGTTATATTGTTGGAATCCGCTGGTTTTTATCTACAAAACCGCATATAAATCATCAGTGTAACGGTCAAGGCCCAAGGTCCTAAGGAATTTCGCCGGTCTCCTTTAGTTCTTAAGTCCAACGGTAACTTTTTAGATATTATATGATATAAAAGAAAACTCCAAGAATTGACATCAAATCCAAGAGTATTTAATGCTTGTGTGTTTTCTTTTAAGGTGTTGAGAAAACATTTTAAATTCTTTAAGTTGGAACATGAAACTGATAGTAACAAATCTAAATGTTTGCCGGCTATCAAGCGCTTATTTTCATAACGTTCTTGTAAGAGATTATAGGCCACACCATAGTTTCCACTAGTTATGCTTAAATGTTTAATTAAGTTAAGAGGTTCTTGTTCTAAAACACTCAATAAATAATGGAATTTTTGTATTAAAGATATTTCATTGTTTTGATGAATTAAAGTGTCAAATATTGATTTAAAATTTGGCCATTCAGTGTTAATGCCTTTGAAATGTGTTAATGTAATTTTAGGTAAATGAAAACGACTTGATTCGCAACTAGACTTGGAAACTACTTCTTGTGTCACAAGAGCATTAGTTGTTTTGGAATCCAATACACTTAAGTCAGACCGAATACTTTGAATTAAGTAATATTTCTCGTAAAACGTTGTAAAGCAAGATTCTATAGTTCCTCTCTGTTCTTCGGGCTGTGAAGCAGCAACTAACAACGTAAAATTAGTATCAAACTGTTCACGCATCTGATTTAGATCAACGAAACGAACACGAAATTTACTCAATTCCTGCGGTGTTGTAGGAATAGTTTGCACAAGCACTGTAGCCAGTTTATAAAGCTCGCATACGAAATCATAAGCCATGTTAAATTTAACAGTGGCTATTTTTAAATCATTCGACATAATTAAAGTTATTTTATTTCGCAAGTAAAAATAAACAATACAAACTCCTAGAGGTTATTATTATTGTCAGTTGACAGATGACTGACACTTGACAGTTGACAGCTTAATTGAACGATGTTCAGTGCTGCTAGTATGCGAAATAGAAAACCCTTAAGATAGATTTTATAAAACTATTGAAGGTATGCAAAAAAATATTTTCTAAAAATAGATTTTTATGCAATTGATGAAATTTAAGTGTAATATGTTCCGATGCTTACGGAAAAGATGGGAATCCGGCTCGAAGGACCAAAACATTTGCTATCAAAGAAGAGGGGTTTTAGGGGGCTAACCTGGTTCGACGTTGCTCCCGCGTGCTGGATGTAGTGGACGCGCGTCTCACTCTTTCTTGACTTTCCACGGCAAAAGTTCGTGATCACAGTAGTACACTCGCGGCGATCACTTGGAAGATGGTATGACTTGACCGATAAATGAGGAACACGAGAGCTCGACTCAAAGGCCCTGTCGCGTAGGCAGGCTAGATCGGAAGTGAAGATGGCCGACACGACGCGATATTGGTTTACCCCCATAGGATCGAGGATAAAAAATGATGAGGGTAGTAAAAGTTAGGTTAGGGACGTAGCATCGGTACAAGTATAAATCGATTGATAGTGATGTGAAAATTATTGAATATGATTGGTCTAAATCTACCAAACAGTGTCTTATCAAACCTCTTAGAATTTACAATCTAAGTATAAAGCAGTCTTTTCTTATCTGAATGTTTAAAATATTGTAAAATATTTTCATTCAGATCTCTAAGAATGTAAATTCTAAGAGGTTTGATTTTCGTCGGTCTAACTAATACCTCGGTGGCGGAGTGGTTTACGCAGCCGCCCGGATTGCGGAGGACGCGGGTTCAATTCCCGCCTGAGGTAGACATTTTTTCAACGTTTCGTTATCTTTGAGTTTATTTGAGCGTTTTACGAATGTTATATTTCATTTAATCTATCATCAGCCTAGAAACATCCCACTGTTACGTTCAGGCTTTCCCACATTAACATTAGCACTAGCACCAGAAATATACTGCTATCTATTTTTTTTATATTAGATATCTAGCAACAAATGGGACAACATTAGCGTGCCTACCGAAGCACATCAACTTCGTTTATGTAAGTTGAAAACGTAATGGTTGATAGTTGTATCAAAACTAGAAAAAAGAAACTAGAAGTTTTTCAGGAAGCCTTTATTTTTTTTAATTGTCTATAAAGTTTCGGTTAAGTATTACTTTTTGGAATCAGAACTTTATCGTACCGCTTTCCACTTTAGATTTTTTTAAATTGTCTAATAAGTTACGGTTAAGTATTACTTTTTGGAATCAGAACTTTATCTTACCGCTGTCTACTTTAGATGCAACACGAAATATTAATTTTAAAACAAGCGAAGTGATTAACTCAGCTAGTTCACCATCGGGACCTGCAGATTTATCAGGGGAACTGCAAACAAGTATCACACTTAAAGTGATTTATGTTCCCAACTCTTAAGTTGGGGATAACAAATTGGAAAGAGGCTCGTTCATTAAAAAACTATATTTGTCGAGTTTGAACCCCGAAGTTCCCTCATTGGAATATTAAGTGGAGAAACACTGGGCTTCGTAATTGATAGCCTGTATTGTTTCCAGCTCAGATTTATGGAGGTAACTTGTAACGGCTTCTTTAATTAGACTTCTTCACTCAAATTGATGATTGTTATTGATGTCAGTTAATTTAAAATTGGCAGGGCGGGGTTTCAGCTTGATACTCAGTCAATTACAGATAATTTGGTTGGTTGTTTTGGGGTATCGTGTTATATTATCTGTGGCTTGGTGTGCTTCGTGATCATTCATCACAGCACTAAGGCGCTTCCTGTATTAATATTATATTTGCCGTAGGTAATGGATTTGCTTTGAAAAAGGTTTTTGGTCATAGGTATTACTTTGTACAGTCACCAGCATTAAGATGTGATGCGCAAAAATATCATTGGTTGAAGGCATTTAAATAAGCATACATAAGCCTTCCACCAATAATCAGATATTTTTGCAGGCCGTCGATAGTCACATCTTAATGCTGGTGACTGTACTGTGTTTGATTGTAACTCAAAGCGGATTATTGTTGGCCAACACGTAATTAATATTGTTGAGTTGTTCATGCCATGAAGCCATGATAGGTCACGGTATGATTCACTTGTTTTTACTACGCAAACATGTTTGGCCTTTTACTCACCTCTTTCTTTCGCAGGGACATTATTTTATTACATACTTACATAATTATAATCACAACTATTATCCTCAAAGGGTCAGAGATTAGGCAATGAGGACCGCAAAAGCAGTCCTCTGCCATTATCCACTTTTCACCAAATAGCGACTGCACATGTGCTCATTTATTTATTATTTGCTAATTATTTTATTCAAAAAATAACGCAAAGTCTGAGCTTTTTACTTTTGCAATATCATCATCGTCTTAAAAACGTACCACTTCTGGGCACACGCTTTCATTTTCAGAATTTGTCACTTTCGGAATTTGTAATTTTCGGAAGTTGTCGTTTTCGGAACTTGTAATTTTAGGAAGTTACCGTTCTCAGCCTGAGGGTTTTCCGAAAAAACTGAAAAAAACTACAATATGATGTTATTTTATTCAAGATCATTTAAATACATTCATACATACTATTATAATCACGACTATTATCCCCGAAGGGTTAGTCAGAGACTAGGCAATGAAGACCGCAAAAGCAGTCCTCTGCTATAGTCCACTATTCACCAAATAGCGACTTCCCATAAGCTTCGCGTGAAAGGTGAGCCCATCGCCGCTCTATGCTGTTGGATGTATGTGCAGTCTTTAGTCCGTTAGTCGCCTTTTACGAGACCCAAGTGAAGAGAGGGGGTGGTAGTATTCTTTTAACGAGCCGCTACGCAACACGACCTTTAAACAAATAAATACCTAAACTCACAATTTAGTAAGTTAGTCAGCAAAACATGAAATGAAAAGGACTTTAACGTATACCTACCGCATAGTAAAGACTAACTATTGAACTCAGTACGGTGTTAGTCATTACAGTTGTACTTTGTTGGCTTAATGAATTGACAGACGGCAGGAGAAGGCCTCAACTGTGGTGGGGTTAAGTGGAAAGAGGTAATTAATAGCAGCTGTCACTGCCGCCCCGAGTTGCCACTTGTCACGAGTACTGGAATAAATTTTTGTTCGATATGCACAGAAATGAACTAAGAGTGTTTTTCAATTGGTTACCAACATATACTGCATGTTGGCAACTATAACTTGCATTGGCAACAAAACTTAATAGTTACAGAACCTCACCGACTGGTATTTATTTATTTATTTATTAGGTTACACAACAGACATTAATCGTAACAAAGTTTAATGTTTTATATTTTAGCGTTTCATTAACGCTTAAATATACTTAAGTAAAATTTTAAACACTGAAAAAAGACGACAACCTCAGGCGGGAATCGAACCACGCACCTTTCGCATTCCGGGCGGCTGCATTAACCTCTTGGCTACCGAGGTCTGGCTTTCAACCGTCGAAATTTGTCAGTGCTTGAAGCTTATGTTTTTAGTCAACATTGCTTCATCAAATCTAAGAAGTTTTCACCTCTGAGATCCGAAAGAAATATTTTTACAAATGTTTGAACATTCGGTTAATATGAAGCTGCGTTTATAGATTAATGTTTTATATTTTAGCGTTTAAAATTTTACGGAACAAAGTTATAAATACATAATAGGTTTAACAATATCTTACACTAGACTAATGTCGTAAATGTGCTAACACAACTAGTTTATGTGTGCTTAGCATGTGTAAACAAAAGATTAACAAAGATTCTTAAAAATTACTTAAAATAGTTTAAAAATTATTAAAACTAATAAGGTCTTGATGGAATTTTTGAACACATTAGTGTTCCTATTGAAAATATCAAGCGAGTTGTGATCCACAGCAAGTTTGTTAAATTCTCTGCACATACGAGCAATAGGGCGGCTGTTAAAAGATATATTATTCCAGAAAGTGGGAATGTCAAACGTTGGGAGAGGACGTCTAGGGTTAAGTTTTTTACTAATATTTAGTGACGAGAGAAGATAACTCGATTAATATATAATATCGTACAATTTAAGTACATACTAATCTCCAGTACTCTTCCGATTTTCTAACTATAAGACTAACATTAAATAGTTCCACGCGGCACAATGTCGTAGTAAGAAAAAAAAACGCGACATTTAATTTTGCCTACTGTCGAATTATGTTGTCATGATTTTATAACATTTTTAATAGAGAAAACACTATACTTTATGTATGTCGTGCTTATGGCTTTTTCTCGGCACAAGATATCCATCATAGAGTCTACGAAGTCATCACATTTTAATATTGGTTGTAACAAATACTTTGTATCAAATTTACTTCGAATTCAACTGCTAATCTTTTTCAATAGGACTGAGTAAATGAGTGAATAATGGAACTAAATGAATGACACAGAGACTACACAGAGTCGGACAGTCGTTATCCGTCGTTATTCCCCAGTACAGAGATGAGTAGGTAAGTAATTATTCCCGCAGCGTCTGGAGCTTCAAATCCTGGTGGATTAGAAAGGGCGGTGTGAATGGTAATAGCAATGCCCGGAGGTGCTGTGGTCTGATTTACTGCTATGATTCAATAGTGAATATTTTAAGCTGTGATTTATACGGAACCCGTATCTTGTGCTTTGAAGAATAAGTGTTGTGCAGTTTGTTTCTATAATTTTTAAATATTTCTAACAGAAATAGATAAATATAATATCGTTCGTTTTAATTGTTTTTATTCCGATTAGCCGTTTTAATCCGTTTATTAATAAAGAAATCAATACATAAATGTCAACATGCATTTAAAATGAAAACTTTTTCTTGAGTGACACACATAAATTACAATAAATAATAAGTAATTAAATTTAAAACATTCTGGGAAGAAAAATATTAAATAGTCGAAACGCAGTCGTCCGCTTAATATTAGTACCTACTTACTAGACTTAAATTTTATTAAGTTGATGTGACTGAGTTGAAAATATTTTTTCTTTTATTATCCGTTATTTCCCTAGCTTTTAGTGCTGCGAGATTAAAACCTCGCGAGCTCTTTGTGAATAATAAATTATGCCGACTGAATAGATTTCATCGCAATGAATTTCTTGACCGTTTAGAGAAAAACAATAAATTTATAATTATTCATAAAACCGCATGTAGACTTAATTAGAATTGAAGTAGAGTTAATATGCATTATTTAATTGAAAGTAACACGCGATGCCGTTGGTTTTAATAAAAACATACCCACAAATAAAATATTCCAAACAGAAAACGAACGAGTTATTTGAAATAACATCATAATATATTCGATCAACGCTCGATTCGATTCACCGTATCTATTTAAATGAATAAACCTGTTCAAATGAAAGTCTGTATACGAATCAATTAGAATTTACACTTTTAAACTTTTTTGTTCCATTCTAAATAAAAATATTTAAACGAGGTTTTATAATAACTAGGTACTCTGTGTTTTAGTAATAATAGTAATTGAACTCAGCCCGCCAGCTGTGACCGCGGCCGGTGCAACTCGGTCAAAAGATATGCGTGGGATACACCATCTTTTCATTCTTCTCCACAGCTAAAAGATACTTTCTGAATGGGTGGAGTGGGTAGGTAGAGAAGTAAATTTAAACTTAAATTTTTGACGATTCAAAATGCTTATTATAAGCTTACTGAATAAAGAATTTTTGATTTTTTATTTTTGATCATCATAAAATTATAAGTACCGCTGGCTTGCAGCGTAAACCACAAACTACTAGAAAGAATTCGACGAGTCTTCTGGGGTTTTATTCTCTTTATCTCTTTTATCTTTTCCCCTGGGTTTCGTTAAAGGCAACCAACGGACTAAATACTGCACATCCAACAACCAATAGCGGATATGAGCTCACCACCTGTCACGCTGAGCACATGTGCAGTTGCTATTTGGTGAAACGTGGACTATGGCAGAGAGAACTTTTTTTTGGGTCCTCATTGCCAAGTCTATAACTAACGCTAAGGGGATATCAATCGTGAATGTACTGTAATGTAAAACCACGTTTAAGTGTTTATTCAACAAACATTACTTTATGCTGCTGTTAGAAACCTTTTCAACACACTTGCTCGTAAAGTGGCTCTTATTATACCGATTTCAGCAATGTAATGTTGCTTATTACACACTAGTGCAGAAAAATAGTTTAAAAAATAGAATCTCAACATAGAGCTTTTTCTAGATTTTTTTAAAGGCAAACTTATTTGTGAATGAATTAACTAGGTAATTTGATTAAAATAGCAATAAATAAACTGTTTTAGATAAATAAACACGAAGTAATTTCACGACATTATTAGTGTCTGTTCAAAATGGGACTATTACACTTTTGATAATTTTTGAGTTAGCGACGGAAATCAGTTTTTGCCCTAATATCTTAGTGTAGACTTCATGATAGATAACCCATCAAAATAAGGTATATTCTATAAAAAATCAATTTTGAATTGCCCAGTTTCAATAAAAAAGGACATTTTTACTGAAACTGAAACAAAGAGGGACATTTTTCATACTAAACCAGATAATTTCAAAATTATTATACAAAACGGGGACTTTTGTATTACCTACCAAACATTGGCTAAAAAAGCGTAAAAAATGTTTATACCAGTGTATTCCAACCTAATCCGAAAACTTCAAACTATACGTCTCGTAACCAAAATAAAAAAATCGGCGCGGACAACGTTAACATTTACAAATAATAATTATGCGGAATTATTAGAAGAATTACCCGGAATGCGGAAGGTGCGTGGTTCGATTCCCGCCTGAGGTTGTCGTCTTTTTTCAGTGTTTAAAATTTTACTTAAGTATATTTAAGCGTTAATAAAACGCTAAAATAAAAAAACATTAATCTATAAACGCAGCTTCATCTTAACCGAATGTTCAAATATTTGTAAAAATATTTCTTTCTGATCTCAGAGGTGAAAACTTCTAAGAATTGATGAAGCAATGTTGACTAAAAACATAAGCATCAATCACTGACAAATTTCGACGGTTGAAAGCCAGACCTCGGTAGCCAAGTGGTTAAGGCAGCCGCCCGGAATGCGGAAGGTACGTGGTTCGATTCCCGCCTAAGGTTGTCGTCTTTTTTCAGTGTTTAAAATTTTACTTAAGGATATTTAAGCGTTAATAAAACGCTAAAATATAAAACACTAATCTATAAACGCAGCTTCATCTTAACCGAATGTTCAAATATTTGTAAAAATATTTCTTTCGGATCTCAGAGGTGAAAACTTCTAAGATCTGATGAAGCAATGTTGACTAAAAACATAAGCATCAAGCACTGAGAAATTTCGATGGTTGAAAGCCAGACCTCGGTCGGCAAGTGGTTAAGGCAGCCGCCCGGAATGCGGAAGGTGCGTGGTTCGATTCCCGCCTGAGGTTGTCGTCTTTTTTCAGTGTTTAAAATTTTTACTTAAGTATTATTTAAGCGTTAATAAAACGCTAAAATATAAAACATTAATCTAACCAAAATAAAAAAATCGGCGCGGACAACGTCAACATTTACAAATAATAATTATGCGGAATTATGTCGGAGGTTGTCGTCTTTTTTCAGTGTTTAATATTTTACTAATTTTTCTTTTTTTTCTTTTTAGGTTGCTTTAATATTTGGTATTACTGGTGCATGTAGACGTCAGGAATTGAACAACATTACTACAAAGGATATAGAGAATCACGGCCAGATGCTTTTAGTTAAACTCACTAACACTAAAAATAAAGTACCGCGATAATTTATTTATTCATGGTCCGTTTTATGAAATAGTAAAAAAAGAAAATCTACGTTCTACAAAAGCAAAAACTGACCGCTTCTTACAAAACTTTTAACATGGAAAATGTGCAAGTCAGCCTATTGGTGTAAACAAATTTGGTTCAATGCCTTAAGAAATCGTCATGTTTTTAGGCTTACCAGAGGCTGCCTCTTAGACCGGACACAGTTTTAAAAGAACTTCAGCTAAGTTGCTGGCTGATTCAGGAGCCGATATATTGACTTTAAAGCGCTATGGTGGGTGGAAATCTAATACTGTCGCCGAATCTTATGTCGAAGACTCTATCCAAAAGAAAACCAATATTAGTGCCAAGATAACACAAAGAATCGATTTGGAGCCACAATCTAAGAAGTTCTGCCTTGAACCGCGTACTTCCACGTCTTATACTAATAATGAATTGGTATCTCCTACTTTTACTAATGAGATATCACAACGTCCTTCCACCTCCTACTCGTATGAGAATGACCCATTATCTCTAACATTTAGAGTAACTCAAGATCAAAACAATGAAATAGTTAATAATATTGTAAGACAAACTGTACAAATGCCAGCAAAACTGGTTGCTAATTTTAATAATTGTACATTTAATCATTTTTTAATAACAAAAATTATGATTAACAAAATAAAACCACAATTTTATTTAATTTCCTCACACGTGTGTTGAAAAACGTCGTATGAAACGCGTGTGCATTGGTAATTACAATCCTCGGCTCCATAACCCGCCTCGATTGTAATGACCAACTTAGCACACTAGTATCATAATGTACTATTACAGTACAGTCATAGAAGTCTCTCTCTGTTAGAGAAATATTAGTATCTGTGTAACCCACCGTGTCGGATAGCGGGGAAAGAATACTACCACTACTTCCCATGGGTGTCGGAAAAGGCAACTAACGGACTAAAGACTGCACATACATCCAACAGCATAGAGCGGCGATGGGCTCACCGCCTGTCACGCTGAGCATATGTGCAGTCGCTATTTGGTGAAAAGTTGACTATGGTATAGGACTGCTTTTGCTGTCCTCGTTGCCTTGTCTCTGACTAACCCTTCGGGGATAATAGTCGTGATTACATATATGTATGTATGTGTAACCTAAAAATATGTAAACGGCAGTAAATTCGTATATAAAGTGTTTCATTTCAAATCAGCCCTCAAACCCGCATTGGGTCAGCGTGATGAGTTGTTGTGTGTTCACATGTGCGAAAGCCAGTGCCCAGCGTCGAGCTGTGTACAGGCTGATGATGATGATTTCAAATATGTACACGCGGCGTCAGATCAACCTACCTAAAACTGTCAAATTTCTACAATCAATTTTGAACTTTATTGTTTAGTACTAAGGATCAATATTCATTGGAGAAATTTGACAGTTTAAGGTAGGTTGATCTGACGCCGGTGTAATAAAGCCATGTGAAAGATAAAACTCTAAAAAGTTTTATAAAGTCGTTACTACGTAACCGTTTGATATTCACTCCTGTTTATTTATAATCCATCAAATTACAGAAGAAATTCAAAGGATCGTAAAAAACAAAATACTACAGTGGTTTAATTGAAAATAGTTTAGACGGTCGTTAAAACTGGGTTAGGGAGTTCGCACACGCTGATATTATGTTCGAGATGGGTCAAGCCTCTGGCACAAGTTTTATGAGTAGGTACGAGTATGCACACAGCGCGTGCAGTACCACGGATTATTTTAATTAAAATAAAGTAAAGCACGGAACATTACAGGGTTAGAGAGGAGTCTGCCGAGTTTCATGACGATGAGGATTTAACCAAAACGTAGGTACTAACTCCTACAAACTTTCGAAATGTTCAATATTTGTTGAAATAAATTGTGAATCATAGCTTAAACTGCTGGCTTAAGAGGGTTTACACATTTCGGTTTCCATTCAAACTTCTAATTTAATAAATATTACATATTAAATTAGCCCTTGCATGCTGAAGTAAAATAAAAGAGATCTATAGGTACATACTTAAATGCTTTGTTTTTAAAACACTATAAAATAAGTTTATTTAGATAAGTTATTATAAAGTTAGGTATATTAAAGTCCACTATAAAAAATTTAAAAGGAATAAGTATCTCAGCTAAAACGATTAAGTTAAGTTTTTTGCGTATTTTTTTTATTTCTAATTTCTAATTTTTGTAATTTTTCGGTACTTTAAAATCAGTTTTAGAAATATTCTTTCTTTTGAGTTCGTAGCATTGTGATAATTAAAATAAACAAAATAAATACATGTACAATACAGAATCGGTTACGTTAACCAAGTTCTCGTAAATTCTAAGGGCTTTAACCGTTGTAGGCTTTATCGCACAAATTATGTAGTAATTTACAGAATCAGAGTTACCACAGAACACGTAATTAGAGTAAATAATACGAACGCAGCACGCAATCGTTTAGCTAACCATTTCAGAAACGAGAAAGCTACTAAAACGAATTGAAAAAATAGAAAAAAATACTACTGATTTCGTAGTAGAAAAAAATGTGTTACTCAATAATATTATCTCTTTTACTTGACACTCGTTAAATGTGCTGACCGCACCAAGAAATTATTTAAGAAAAAAAGGGAGCTCTAGGGTAATGAGCCACGATTTCTAGCATTCAACCAGATCATTTATTTATTTTTTATTTATTTATACTTTATTTCACAAAATCAAGTACAAATGGCGGACTTAATGCTAAAAACATTCTCTACCAGTCAACCAGTAAAAAGAGTTAGAAAAAGAAGATAGACGGCGCAAAAAAAGATACCTACTAAATATATATCATTTTTATAACATAACTGCACTTAATATAATTATAGATAATATACTACATAAACTACACAAATCATATGGGCGCTGATGATGTTAATCATCATCATCATCTATAGATTCGGCTACCAACACGCTTCAAAATTACCATTTAATACCATGTTCATCATTTTGAAACGATCAAAATGTGCCACGCTAAATCCATTGCGCGCTACGTTAACTTCCATAATAAGAACTTATTATGATAATGGTGGCGCGACAGTTAATGTATGCGCTTTTCTGTAGGCATTTTAGCTTCAGCATACGAGACACTGGTGACGGATGATTTGATTTACATACGTACAATTTACACTGCTGGAATTGCTGGGGGGAATTTTAGTCGGAGAGCAATATAAATGAAAACCAAATGTTGAAATGAAATAGGACGCGCATTGGTCTGTTGACAAGGGACCAATACGTTCAAGAGTTGTGTATGAGAGCCTTTATACATTTCGATAGCCCATACAAAATTGAGAGAGTTGAAATACTTTTTAATAACTTAAAAATCGTATTTTAAGTTATTACTTAAATACTCGTAGCTCATTGCACACTGAACTTTGAAAGGAGATCATTCAAGCTCCATACATTTATAGGCCTTTTCTGAAAGTGCCGGCCAACAAAAAAAAATATTACGTATTGTTAGAACTAGCCATTTGGAGTAATAGTTAATAAAGCACAAAAGTTGTAGGATTGCTCTGAGCCAAGTTAACCAAGTTCAATGATTCATCATTTTCATACATTTATTGATTTCAGAAAGTGCTGGAACTAAGAAACATAAAATAATGATAGATATTGCTAAAACTAATTATCATATCATTATCATTAGAAGCAATTGTCATTGCAGCGCAAAAGCTGTCCCGCTCATACAAAAAAAAAATAGGAATCAATAAATGTATGAAAATGATGAATCTTCGAACTTGTATAACTTGGCTCGAAGCAATCCTACAACTTTTGTGCCTTATTAACTATTTCTCCAAATGGCTAGTTCTAACAATACGTACCATTTTTTTTGTTGGCCGGCACTTTCAGAAAAGGCCCAAAAAATGATGTCCTTTGAATGTGAAACCTACCAAAATTAATCTTATACGCGCTCTCTTATGTACTTATAAAATATATTATGATTATGTTTTATGCTAGGAAACCGTAAAGTAAAAATTCGGCATCAGATGTTGTCAATATAGTACTAGGTTTTGAGTAATCAGCTCTGTCTACACAAAACTAAACATCCAAGAAACATCAAAGCAGTCTAAAGATTGCAGCATACCGAAGCGAACTAGTTTAAAAAAAGAATTACAGTCAATAAGTTAGCAATCCACTCACGACAGGTTTATTTATGCGACTGTATTCCAAGTTTACCTTTAGTTCTCCCCTGTGGCCCTCCTCTTGAAATAATGTCGCCTCCATCTTCCCGGCGCCAGACGATTTTGGGGGGAGGGTAGCCCCTCGCCTTGCAGACCAGCTTGGCTGAACCACCTTCCGGCACCATCATGTCGCCTGACGTCTCCTCGTAGATTATGTCTGGCGGTATCACGACCTCCAGAAATGCAGTCTAAGAATAGGAATTGGTTAATTTTGTAGAGTTAGGTAACGTTAGATTGGAACCTTTTTATTTTGTCTGTATTTACAACAAAAAAATACACTTGAGTTTTTAAACTTTTTCTGAATAATTTCGAGGGTCATACGTAATTAGTCATTAAAAAATGTTTAATGCAAAGAAGAAAGAAAATATTTTTTGTAGCTCACAATAATGAATAATTACATAAATACCCTACATAAATTATACTGGGTAAACAAATCGGACGATTGGTTTTTTGACGATCATTTAAAAACGTGATAATAATATTGCATACCTGCATTTTCATCGGGTCCGTGTTAACTTGGCACATGTATTGTCCTCTGTCCTCCCGTTTGACCCCTCTAATGTTGAGCGTCCAAGTATTGTAGTCATTGTGTGTGACGCTGAGCCGAGCATTGTTCGTTATAACATGCTCGTGGATCGCTAGAATCGCCTTTGTGTCCGCTTTGATCCATGCCACCTGATAGCACGTACAAAAACCGGACCACGTCCACGCAGCGACAAAGAGAAACCAGGCGAGTGGCCTTTTTAGTAACATCAACAAACATAATCACACAAGGACACTACTGGACAACGCCACATTTCTGCGTCGATTATCTCAGCTTATCGCGCTCGTGCAAAAAAAGCGATGAAGACTTTTAGAGCGAGCAAGTCTAATTACAAGCGAATGCTTCCCGAGAGGCAGTCACGACAACGATCCTCGGGCCGGCAACACTATCTTGTAGCGAGCGCCTCGCAAAATGCTCTCGGAATTTTTAATTACATTTTGGTCTGGTCGCCACTATGAGCCACGCTGCGGGCGCACTGTGAAAACGGCCCTCGTTTCACCCGCTTTACCAAAAGCGTCGACATCGCAATAGAAGCTAATTTCCTGCATAGCGCGTAACAAAAAACGAACAGAAATATGGCGTTTATACTTCTCTGGGGTGCGCTCTGAGTCCGGTATTAAAACTTTATTGTTAAAAACAACATTTACTACTGTTCGTTTGAAAGAACGTTCCAATAAGACAGTGGGAATTGAGAAAGTTATTCTGTTTTAAACACTCGTATAATTTACAAGAGCTCTGAACTATGAGAAGTATTTATTGTATCTCTTAGAGTTTACGACAGTCCTTTTTTCTTATAATATTTTAGATAGCAATATTTTTATTATAACAAACAGTGCAAGATAAAGTGCACTACAAGGTGTCGGTGCAAAGATGACATACACTGCTAAAGGTCATTAAGTTTATATTCAGTGCTTGTGCAACAACACTAATTGTGTCACTAATAGGGTGCCTACAGCGAAATTTAAGTCTACAGAGAGAGAAAAACGAAAACATCCAAGAGTATAGAGCGAGACAAGAAAAACAGTTCGATGCTTTCGCTCTGTTTACAAAGACTTGCAATCCTTTCTTTGTACTGTTTCTTCCGAGTTCGGCTTTATCTGCATTATTCAAATGAACTATGAAAGGATTGTAAGGCCAAAAGTGTGATGCAATTCCAAGACTACTTCATTTGTGAAATAGGGAATTTTCTTGACTGTTTCTGACGAAATTATTTCTTTAGCGAAAATATTTTCTTTGAGTTCGGTTTAGAAAGTCTCTTTTGAAAACGGAATGTCTCCTTTTCGTTTTCATTATAACATTTTTGGTGGGACATTCTTGTGTTTAAAATACGACAATAAATATCATAATACAGACAGTGTGAAAACATTTCAATTATTCCAATAAAAGAGTTTTTGCCTGTCTTTTACTTTGGTTGTAAAAAAGTTAATTGTTTAATTCTGGTCCTCTTGGGATTGCATCAAGACAACACAACATATAATAAAAATAAGTATAGTTACCACATGTTTAACTCATCCATACCAGCGGTGCATATCGCGGTGTTGTGTCAACTATATTGGGGTTGTGTATATTGTGCATGCGTCTTCTGTTCGGGAACTAATAATAAGCGTTAACTCAAAATAGAAACCTGAGATTCTGTGCTATTAAATGCTGAACTAAGTAAAAAAGGTTTTGCTAAAAAAAGTAATTAATTGAAGTTTTTTTTGTAATAGTGATTTTTAGTGTTTGTCACAATATGTATGTTTTATTTCGGTATTGATATTTGTATAACAAAGATTGGCGACATATTATTATGCCCTGGACAACCGCAAGAAAGAGGCGAATGGCTTATATACAAAGAGAGGAGTATACCCAGGTGAGGGTTGAAATAGGCTGTATAATGATTCCCGAGAGGACAGGCCCCTCAGCATCCACTATACTCGATTTTTAAAAGGCTATTTATAATATGTATGATGATGATATCTGTGTAATATAAATTTCGCGTTTCAAATAATCTTATGCCATAAAAAGAACTCTATACTCTTTACTACCCTGCCCGCAGGGAGCAAAAGCAAGATGTTATTAGAGTTGCGTAATTACTGACAGCGGTAGATATAAAGCAAATATGTGACAACCGAGGGAATCAGAGTATCGTAAGAAATCGAGTGATCCGAACTAACGGTCCCAGCGAGACTATTATCGAATCTTGTTTGTTGCGAAAACGATTCGTGGTTGAATTGAGTGTTTTGTTTCATGCGAACGGAACGTATCGAAAGAAATTGTAGTTGAGCCGCGCGTTCTACGAGTAACGGTAAAAGTATTCTACTTTTAGAAGATTTAAGTAAGCTTTAATAATCATTTATTGACATTTCATTTAGTGATTTCGGATGTTAGTAACATGATTTATGGTGTTGTGAGACTAGTGGTACATTTCTTATTTAGTCTTCCGTAAAATCGTAAGTTAAAAGTAAAACAATTAATTTTGTCATAAGATAATTCTTTTCACAATTGTCTGCATTCAACTTTGTATCAAAAGCACTTCCATCTTGAGTCATATCATTTAACTTGAGTTATACACTGTTTTAACCGATTGAAAATAGAACGAAATCAATTGTCATTGATTAAGGAAGTTTTGACATCTTCAATTATTATTTAAAGTTATAAACATGTCTCTTAAATCCGAAATATTGCAATAACAGACGCCTGAGTGGCAATCATGCTTTCAGGCACGCTCTCCTTGAGTGACTAGAGTCGTATACTCTTTTAGTGATAGATAAAAACACTTAGATCTTTAACAGTTAACAGTTCACACTATTACTGCATTGTCCGACTTGTAAACAATAGTTTGTTGTATAATGGATAATTATACAAAAAGTCCAAATTCCCGTTTTTCTGGAATAACTTGGGTACCTATTATACTTAGTTAATTGTTTTACTAAGTTATCGTTTACTTTTTTTGCGATACAAATGCTAAGGCCTATTGAATTTAAGTTAATGATTTTATAAACAACACACGATTATGACTACACATTTTTATGAAACCTAACTAAAGAGTTTAAGTTTCACATTCATAATAATGTTAACAGTTTTATTGTTCCAGCTAGTTTGCAGAAATTTAATAATGTTCGCAGAAGTTTCCAGGCAGTGCCCCGGAAGAGACTTACCTACAGCATTATTTGACTTGTTTTGAAAATTAATTGTCTTTGATAGTAATAACGTATTTTAACATTGAAAATGTTTTTTCGTTCGCTCCAGTAGGGCCCCCATTTTCGAAGAAAGTGTGACTCGCCTGTGATACCCTGAGGTTTAAGGCCACGAGGACGTATGAAGGCTCAAAAGACGCGGAATTAGAAAGGGTTTAAAATTATGTAAAAATATTTTGGAAAAGTCAAAACTTTGTTGGAAAAAACCGACTTTTTTGACGGATAAAAAGTGTGTTTTCCCAGAAAATTCCCGATATCTCGAGAACGGGGTCGAATTTAAAATATTACATAAAAGCACCTCGGTACTGAACTAAGGAACATTTTACCTTATTACACTTTTTTTGTATATGGTGCGATAAGCTACGCACTGCGATTGCCAACCCGCATGCCCAGCGTGGCAATTATGGGCAAACCCTCCATGGCGACACAAAAAAGACTACGGCCCCCAGTTCCCGGCCGCCCTGCTATTCCGGATCACGGCGGCGGTCACGGTAACGGCAGGATAGGGGGTGCGAAGAATCCCCGGGTTACAAAAGGCCGCCATAAACAACTGACCCTGGCGACGTATAACGGACGCACGCTACAGCTAGACGAGAACCTGGCGCAACTCGAAGAGGAACTCGGGAGGATTAGGTGGCATATCCTTGGGTTATGTGAAGTCCGAAAAGAGGGGGAGGACACTGTAACCCTTAGATCGGGTCACCTCATGTACTTCCGAGATGGAGACCAGCTATCCCAAGGTGGCGTAGGATTCCTGGTAAATGAAGCCCTCTGTGACAACGTTGTGGAAGTGTCGAGTGTGTCAAGCAGGGTTGCGTACCTCGTAATTAAACTAACCGAGAGGTATTGTCTCAAGGTTGTGCAGGTTTACGCACCGACCTCAACACACTCGGACGAAGAAGTGGAAGATATGTATGGAGACATATCCAAGGCCTTACACTTCACTACCAAGGCCCACTGTAATGTTGTTATGGGGGACTTCAACGCTAAAGTGGGAGTACAGAATCGCGACGAATCGGTAGTAGGATCTTATGGTTTTGGCAGCAGGAATCATAGGGGGCAGATGCTTGTCAACTTCCTTGAGCGGGAGGGACTTTTCTTGATGAATTCGTTCTTCAAGAAACAACCCCAACGGAAGTGGACATGGCGGAGCCCCGATACTATGACAAAAAATGAGATCGACTTCATCATGGCGGATAAGAAGCACATATTCAGAGACGTCTCAGTGATCAACAGGTTCAATACCGGCAGTGACCACCGACTTGTACGAGGCTCTCTGAATATCAACTTTAAGCTTGAACGCGTTCGCTTGATGAAGTCCAGGCTCCGTCCTAATCTGCTCCACACCATCATGGGATCTGAAACGTTCCAGTCAAACCTCGAGAACCGATTCGCTGCCGTGGAAACCAGAAATGCTGTTGACGTTGACCAGGCTCTCGAAAACGTGTCTGAAATCCTCAGGGAGGAAGGTTTGAGATTTTGCGAAGTTCAGCGTAAAGGCAGGAAGTCAAAGTTTTCGGAAGAAACGCTCAGGCTTATGAAGAGACTGCGCGAAGACCCACCTGTCACTTCGTCCGACCAACGGGCCCTCAACAAGAAGATTGGCAAAATGGTGCGATATGACCTCCGATGTTCCAATACACGCTCGATTAAACGAGTAATTGAGCAGAATCGGGGGTCTAAAGTGTTTGTCCAGTCTCTTGGTAGAAGCCACCTGACGAAGTTGACTACGGCTAGCGGAGCAGTCGTTGCTTCGAAGCCAGACGTCCTTTCGGAAATAGAAAACTTCTATAGCCAGCTATACGCCTCGCATGCATCACAACCTGATCCCGAAAAGGAGGAAACCAGAGCCACGTTGACCCGCCACTTTACCGAAGACTTGCCAGAAATCAGCCTAGGCGAAATTGAGTTGGCTCTTGGACAGCTTAAAAACGGAAAAGCCCCAGGTGAAGACGGTGTTACATCTGAGCTCCTGAAAGCAGGCGGTAAACCTGTGTTAAAGGAGCTCCAATACATCTTTAACTCCGTTCTCTTTGATGGGAGAACTCCGGAGGCGTGGAGTAGGAGTGTCGTCGTGTTATTCTTCAAAAAAGGAGACGAAACCCTTCTGAAGAACTACCGACATTTCGCTCCTGAGCCACGACTACAAGCTGTTTTCAAGAGTCATCACAAACCGGCTTGCGCGAAGACTCGACGAATTTCAGCCTTCGGAGCAGGCCGGGTTTCGAAGAGGATACGGCACCATAGACCACATTTTGACAATGCGGCAGATTATACAGAAGGCCGAAGAGTATAATCGGCCCCTGTGCCTTGCATTTGTGGACTATGAGACGGCATTTGACTCTATCGAGACCTGGGCTGTTCTTAAATACCTGCAACGATGCCAAGTCGATTGGCGATATATCCAAGTATTGAGGTGTCTCTACAATGCCGCCACCATGGCCGTCCAAGTATAGAACCAGCAGACAAAACATATCCACTTACATCGAGGTGTGAGACAGGGGGATGTGATATCCCCAAAACTATTCACAAATGCCTTAGAGGATATGTTTAAAACGCTGGACTGGAAAGGACGTGGCATCAACATCAACGGCAAATACATCTCACACTTGCGATTTGCAGACGACATCGTCATCATGGCCGAAACGTTGCAGGAGCTACAACACATGCTGAACGGCTTAGCTGATTCTTCTCGACGCATCGGTCTGCGGATGAACCTGGACAAAACCAAAGTTTTGTTCAACGAACGTGTCGTCCCGGAACCGATTGCAATACAAGGCAGTGCTCTCGAAGTTGTTAAAGAATACGTCTATCTCGGGCAAATTTTACAGATGGGTAGAAACTACTTCGAGAAAGAGGCCAACAGAAGGATACAGCTGGGCTGGGCTGCGTATGGGAAATTACGTCGGGTCTTTACGTCGCCAATTCCGCAATGTCGAAAGACGAAAGTCTTCAATCAGTGCGTCCTACCCGTCATGACATACGGAGCCGAAACGTGGACACTGACGGTAGGGCTGGTTCACAAGTTTAAAGTCGCTCAGCGAGCTATGGAAAGGGCTATGCTCGGTGTTTCTCTGAGGGATCGGATTCGAAACGAGGTGATCCGGCAGAGAACCAAGGTAATCGACATAGCCCACCGGATTAGCAAGCTGAAGTGGCAGTGGGCCGGCGATATCAGTCGCAGAACCGATGACCGCTGGGGTAGACGAGTTCTGGAGTGGAGACCGCGTATCGGCAAGCGTAGCGTAGGACGCCCTGAGACAAGGTGGAGCGACGATCTTCGCAAGGTGGCTGGCAAGAGCTGGATGAGAGTGGCCGCGGATCGTGCTCAGTGGCGTGTTCTTGGAGAGGCCTATGTCCAGCAGTGGACGAGTATAGGCTGATGATGATGATGATGATGACACTTTTTTTGATATTAGTGACGATTAAGGCTGTAGAGGTGCTTTTAGCCGCGAGTTTGCGCGGCGCGAGGTGCGATATCACACGGCGGGCGGCTCGCGTGCAGCCACGAGGACGTATGAGAGCTCAAAAGACGCGGAATTCGAAGGGTTTTAAGATGATTTAAAAATATTTTGGAAAAGTTGGTTTTGAAAAAAATTTTTTTTTTGGTATGAAAAATAAATAAATTATTGAATAATTTTTTGAATAACCTATAATAAGTAGGTACATTTTTAATGCCCTTTCAAGTCGTGTAGAGCACGAGATCTGTGGATTTTTTTTCGTAACATACAGTTTTGACCAATCTCATCATCATCATCATCACCAGCCTGAAGACGTCCACTGCTGAACATAGGCCTCCCCCTTTGACCTCCATCCTGACCGACAACTCGCCACTCGCATCCACCGGTTGCCTGCGACTCTCACGATGTCGTCGGTCCACCTAGTGGGAGGCCTACCAACACTGCGTCTTCCAGTGCGTGGTCTCCACTCGAGAACCTTTCTTCCCCAACGGTTGTCGGTTCGTCGAGCGATGTGGCCTGCCCATTGCCACTTCAGCTTGCAAATCTTACGAGCTATGTCGGCAACTCCGGTTCTTTGGCGAATATCCTCGTTTCGGATTCTATCGCGCAAAGAAACTCCGAGCATAGCTCTCTCCATTGCTCGCTGTGTGACTCTGAGCTTTTCTAAAAGGCCAACAGTTAAGGACCACGTTTCGGTGCCATATGTCATCACCGGCAACACACATTGGTTAAAGACCTTTGTCTTTAGGCACTGCGGAATCTTCGATGCAAAGATATCTCGTAATTTCCCGAACGCTGCCCATCCGAGTTGGATTCTCCGGGCGACCTCTTTGTCGAGGTTGGACCTACCTAACTGGACAATCTGTCCTAAGTAGGTGTAGTGGTCGACAACTTCGATAGTATCGCTCCCAACAATTACCGGTACGGGTTCAACATGGGCATTCGACATGATCTTCGTCTTGTCCATGTTCATTTTAAGACCCACCTGTTGGGATACGATATTGAGGTCGCTGAGCATGGTGTTGAGGTTCTCCAGCGACTCCGCCATTATGACTATATCATCGGCAAAACGAAGGTGAGTGATGTATTCGCCATTAATGTTGATGCCGAATCCGTTCCAATTCAAGAGCTTGAAAACGTCCTCCAACGCATTTGTGAACAGTTTCGGAGATATGACGTCTCCCTGTCTCACACCTTTCTGCAATTGGATTGGTTTCGTACTCTCGTCTTGTAATCGGATCGACATAGTAGCGTTTCTATACAAACATTTTAACACTTCGATATACCTATAGTCGATATGGCAATGCTGGAGGGACTGCAACACAGCCCAGGTTTCGATAGAATCGAAGGCTTTCTCATAGTCCACAAACGCTAGACATAAGGGCCGATTATACTCCTCGGTCTTCTGTATAATCTGGCGGAGCGTATGTATGTGGTCTATGGTACTAAAGCCTTTTCGGAAACCGGCTTGTTCGGGAGGCTGGAAGTCGTCAAACCTGCGTTCGAGACGGTTCGTAATGACTCTCGAAAACAGCTTGACCAATCTACTTGTGTTTAATTTTTACTTAATACGGTTTTTGGTTTTATTTTTAGTCGTTTACCTAACCAAGTGGTGTTTTTGGGTAAGGTGTATTCTATACTGTCCCCACTACTGGACGAAGGCCAAGTCATTGCTACAATTGATGGGCATTGTATTAATCATCACGCTTGATAAATACGGGGGTTAGTGATCACAAACCCGGGTTATGCCATAGAATACATAATAGTACAGTACAGAAGATTCACTTCGCTAAATCATTTAAATAAATAGCGACTCTTGCTAAGATAAAATAAGGTGCAACTCAGGTCGCACACAGCTCCTATACCTACAGTTAAATTCAACTAGAAGTTGCCTCTCTTTCTATCGCGTACTATCGCGTAGCTCTTATCTCTTCTAACGACTGCAGGGTGTTCGCTGGCGTCCGTCCGGTCGGCTACTTGTAGCTTCATACCTAAAGCGCGGAGTGCGCCAAGCCTGGTTAGGCTAGGCCAGATCAGGCCTCATTGGTCGAGTGGTTTGTACAGCGGTTTTCATGGTGTCGCCATCTCTGGGGTCCCAGCTTCGATCACCGGTCGAGTAAATTTTAAAATTATTGTTTTTCTAAATTGTCTCGGGACTGGGTGTTTTCTATGTATAATAAGTATGTATTTAAGTATTTTAAGTATGTTTATCCGTTGTCTAGTAACCATTTAACGAGTTTCATAACAAAGCTTCTCTTGGGCTAGATAATATAATTGGTGTGAGTGTAGGAAAGTATATTTATTTAAAAAAAAATCTTATATCGGGTTAAGCACTCTACCATTTAGCCACCGAGGCGAATGTTAGTTAATTTTCGGGTACATGTAAGAAATTATTTTTCATCTGATACCTATTACTTTTGATAATTGTTATATTTATTTGAAAATTGACTATCCACTCCTGCTATTTGTGCGATATCGACTCGTCAGATAGTATACTAGATTAATTCCCGGGACGGTTTGAGAGCAGTGCCTCTTGAAATGATTGAACGGGGACCAAGGGGTTTGTCTCGGCTTTATTTTAATTTCGTAAAGTGACTGTTTTGCAACGTAAATGCCTTAGCCCACCCTTCGGCGAAGGCTCTGCGGCCATCCCACGGTTTATGTTTTGACAATGATTGACTTATCCTTGACGAGGCTTAAGAAAAAAAAAGTGGAATATTACGCTTGCATTTTATTTAAGTATTATTAAATAAAAAAGGGGTTACAGTGCGGGAGATGGGCACTACATGCTCGAACTTAACTTTGAGTATCGAATTCTGGACATTAGTCTTCTTATTTCAAAAGGTGAACTAAAGTTAAACCTGGCTTAAAACTGATGTTGCCTCACATCTGTTAAAGCAGTACGAAACATCATCAAGTTTAAACCTGGTTTAACGTTAGTCCCCGTTTTAAAATAAGAAGGTAGGAGTTTTTATTTGTGTTAATTTGTTCACTAAATATTTCAGTGCAGAATCCAATACTACAAATCGTGTGGTAACTTTTCTTTAACGTTTACGGTTGAAAATAGTTTGATAGTGCATAAAAGTTTGTGCAGGGTTTATTATACGGGCAAACTCAAGAATTATAAATTATTTAAAGAAATAAATATTCTGTATTCTTGAGTTCTTTGGTCTATGGTATAGTGTCTAGTGCAAGTGCTTAGAGTGTCTAACTCTACGGCTATTGTGAAAGTTACAGTTTATTGTGCAAATATTAGTTTGGTGTGCAATGTCACAGTACACAAACTTAAGCAGTAGAGCGGTTTACAGAAACGTCAAAGTGGCCGCGAAGCGGATTAAAAGTGCAGCATTTATATATTTTTTTAAATTATTATATAAATTATCGTTTTCGATCGAAATTATTCGGCGTCAGCGCGTGACTGCGACCAGTGCAACTCGGTCGAAACATTGGGAATAAAAAGGTATATGAGTATGCCTTTGAAAAGTAGTTAGCGTTAATCCCTATCTAAATGTTTGTTTTGCGAAAGTTCAAAAGTGCACTACCCGCTTTGTCTGTGTGTATTGTATTTGTTTTTTTAAATAGTATAGCAGTCGGGGCCGTCCTCGGAAGCGGTGGCGCGACGACCTTGATGCTTTCGACGGAAATTGGATAGAGCTGGATAAAGAGAGAGAGAGCTAGAAGGAAGTGGGGGAGACTTTTGCCCAGCAGCAGAACATTATACGTTAATAAAAAAAAAATGTATAACTGGTTGTATATTTTATAAAGCATAGCAACATTGCTTTTTTTGGCTTTCTTTTCTACTTATTTTTGTAAAGTAGCCTATTGATTCCCACGTACGTATAATCTACAAACGTGAAGTTAATTTACTTGCTTCCATAATGCTTTACTGCGATTGATCGTTTCTACTACTCATGTCTATGTACTGTGACCATGTTTAATTTCAGTAAGGAAATAGGTTCTAGGTTAGTGCTTGTGAGTCAGAAAATGAGAAGAAGTGCATCGAAGGTTGTGTGCTATTATAAGTGTGAAAGTTGGTGCAAGTCTATTTGGGTGAGATTTATAACGTCATATATCAAAGTTGTTATTATATTTTTTTACAAATTTCATTATTTATTCTATGTTTATCTAAATATGAATATAATATAAAAATGTCTACGTAAACACTAATTTTATTCCAGAATTAGGAAGAAACATGCGTCTATCATAAAAACATATGAAATAGTGTGATTAGTTACTTTAACAAAGTAGAAATTATTAAATAAACGAGTATTGAGACAATGCAAATCTTATTTTCAGCTTATGAATTTTGTAATTCTAAAACAAATGACTGTCCCCGCAAATAGGGGCCACGCGAGCGCGTAAGATCTCTTTTGTTTCCATTATAAATCTCTACCCTTAGGTGCTGAGTGAGGGTGCGTCCTAGTTTAGCTGTAACGAGTCGGTTTGATACACACCCTGGCAGTGGCGGAGTCGCCACTCACCCTGTAACCGCCTAGGTTGTTCACCACACACGTGAACATGGCGTCGCGCCCTTGCGAGATGGTCACGTTCTCCAGCGGGTATAGGAAGTCTGGTTCGAGACCTAGAGCTGAAAGAAAAAAAACATGTATTAACATTTAGAACTTAGACACAACATAAATTCTCAAATCAGTGCGCGGCTGCAATTGAAAGTTCAATGATACAGTAAGTGCGTCCTGGACACAAACACAAGATGGTAAGGCAATCTGCTTCTTAGTCAATTAGCGTTTTAGGTATTATAGCAGCAGTGGCATCTTGCATTTTAGGCAATCTGCTTCTTAGTCAATTAGCGTTTTAGGTATTAAAGCAGCAGTCGCATCTTGCATTTTAGGCACTGTGCTCATAATCGGTTTGTCGGTTTGAATAAATCGGTTGAGATAAGCATTTAGGGAAAGAGATTTGTAATTTTCAAATTCTTAAATCTTCGTCTTATAACGACTGCCTGCTAGGTACAGAGGCTTGCACACATGAACAACAGCACATGTATAAGTTAGGCCCAACCCCACAACGCTAGACCAAAGCGAATAGTTATTTTGAGTTGGTAATCTGTAAGAACTAGATTATAAGAAATTAACTAAATTCAGTTATTAAATAGAAGAAAATAAATCTCATTTTAAGTCTCTATGTAATATTTCCATCAGAAGCAACTTAAACCTCTAAAGCCTACCTAAGTTATTGACAGTTCGGTCGACAAAAACCGTAGACAAAACAAACAAGCCAAAAACGTTTTCGATCAGGCGACTCTTCTCGAACGAAGCAAAACTAATGAAACACCAAACATATTTCTTAAATTCCCTCTAATTCCCGTATTTTATGACATCGTTCCAGTTATATGGTTCAGATATTTTCGAATCGCTGCCAAACTTCGCTTCTCGCCATTTATGCAAATCACAATCGCGTCGCAGACGTTGGGGGGTGGGAATCACTTGCCGCGCCAGTAAACCCGCGATATCAATGCTTCGGCCCTCGCCCTCGCGAATAAAAAAACCGAAGATTCATTGTGCACTTCCCAAATTCAGTTAAAAGTAGTTTTATCTACTTATTAAGGTTGTCTTCAAGAGTTTAGCGCGTGAGTACTTTCTGAAATCCGTCTAATAGTTTTATCTGATTTACACTATGTTATTGTCGTTTGTATATATATATTTATATATTAAAGTATAATATGTATGTGTATAGTTATAGATATTTTGTGTATAATGCATGTATGTATATTAGTGCTAGTTAAGTTAAGTAATTCATTTGTCTCTTTTTAAATTAATTGTAAGTTTCTAATAATGTCACCGCCTACAAAAATTCATTTACACATTCACTGGTTGACTGTTAGAGAATGCTTTATGGCATTAAGTCCGCCATTTGCTGTATTTAGGCAATATAGTATAAATAAATAAAAAATAAAATAAATAACTATCAAAGGCGGTATTTTTCAACTTTAACCGCCTCTGTGGTGTAGTGGCTAAACCACCCCGGTCTTTGACACGGGAACGGGTTCGATTCCCAACGGGGGCACATATTTGTGTAAGTACTTGATTTGGTTAGTAGTAGGACTTGCTAATTCCGCGTGGCTAGCTAATAAAAAACTAGATAAAAAAATAGATAAAATATTCTTTATTGTACACCAAATTAACAACAAAAGGACAAACACAAAATAACATACAATTGGCGGCCTTATTGCTAAAAAGCAATTTCTTCCAGACAACCGTGTTAGACTGGAGAAAATATAAAATTTTAAAGGGCAGTTATGGTGTTTTAATTTAAATAGATTAGAATTAAATAAACAAATACAAATAAATAAACATGCTCATGTTTATCAATATCATACATTTATTAAAGTTACTAAAATAAATATAAAGTTTTCTATTTAAATATACTAAAATCTGGCATGGCATTCTGTTCATTGTCAAATAAATGTCATTCATATGGCCTGTAACTTACACAAGTTTTATTATAAAAACGGTAGAGTCGTTTATAAAACTTCTACAATAGAATTTCGTAGTTTTTAATAAAACTTACTAACAAAGCGGCCAACCTAAAACAAAATGACCTACACCTACCTACATTAGAAATCGCTTAAGACATTTACCGTGGCTATTTCTAGCCGGCTAGCATGATTTATATCTGTGCTCCACATAAAAATGTCGCGGGAGTAGGTATTGTCGGGATCGCTTGAGGCGTCAATATTCTACGTGACTGCCCCCGTGTCGTCCAAAGAAACATGTGTCGGAAGTGAGAACTATCTATTTGCTCGCAGAATGGCGATCGCCATACTAAATTATTTGTATGGACAAGCGGGTTAGTGAGGATTGCATTCGTATTTCGTTTCTGTGTGTATGCGTGTGATCGATTTGTTAAAAGGTTTTTTCTATTAGAATAAAATGTTTACTAGAAAAAAACAACCAGTCTCAGGAAAGCTTGAATGGGATTCGAACCCATGACCTAGCCACGACATACTAGTATTTCCACTGTGAGGGTAGACTTCACAGTGACGTAATACCACTGGCTTGCAGCGTATTACAAACTAATAAAAAAAATCAACGACTCTTCTGGGGTCTCGGTAGCATAGCGGTTAGAGCAGTGGACCCAAAGGTCATGGGTTCGATTCCCATTCGAGCTTTCCTAAGACTGGTTGTTTTTTTCTAGTAAACATTTCATGCTATAACTTTATATTGTGAATGCAAAAATTTTTATAAAATGTTTTTTATTATTTTGCTTTTCAAACGCAAACCTCGTTTTTTTAATGTTATTTGTACTAATGATGAGCTCAGCTATCGTAATACCAAACAATAGAAATTAAATTGTAAGATTTGTAAGCAATTTTTAGGAGTGTTTGTGACAGACACGGGGTTATAGTAGCCTTGTTGTGTTTTGACAGTTAAAAGATAAGATAGCAAGGTAATCAGTAGCTAATTGAGGATTAATATGAAATGTACCCTTCGCCTATCATGATCGAGTGAGAGTAAGGCTAAATCGCTTCATCGTAACGGTATACTTTTCTCAAGCGGCGGTTTCGAGTTTCGAGATAATATTTAATGTTATAAATTCACAATTAAGTTTTATTTCATTGCTAGAAAGGTGAAAAGTCCGTTATAAATTTTTTATTTAGGAATCATTCAATTTTGGTTTAAAAAAAAATTTGAAGTGTTATTCCTGTTATAAACTCAGAATGACAACAATTTCATTGTGGTTTGGTATTTTTTCAAAATTTAATTTCAAATTTTATCAAATTACTTTGTATACATTTAACAAATGTAATGCTTGATATACAATCTTGTGACATGTATACTTAATTAATTCTAATTTCATTTTAATTATATTTAATTTAATTTAATTTACTATTTGTATGCTAACATGTTAGCTGAATGTTCGATTCTCAACCTCACACTTACCATCACTATAATGTACCGCATTTAATACGAATAAATTATTTGAATTTGAATTTATGCTTTACGAGTATAACTTGACTATAAGGTTTAATATCTATTGAAGAAATTTCACAGTTTCTGATAGCTCAACCAGCTACCTGGCGTGTTCTTTTCTGTGCTTTTAGCTGATGTATTGATATGATGGGGTAGCAGTATCAGTTAGTACATAGTCTTGGAAATGCATTTCTCTGAACAGTTCTCCTAACATTCACAGATAGTAGTTCTTTAATGCAAGATCGCTTATTTGTACTTTTAAAGCGCCAAACGTGATTGCAATCTGCGCTTCCGCCCCAGCGAGATACATTGCAATGATTTATTTATTTGCAATGTTGCCTGCATTACGACGCGTTATTCATTGTGTCATATGAAGTTGATAAAAGCATCCGGCTTAACGTTGTCCCTAAGAGTTATGTTGTACAGTATATAATTTAACAACAATATTTTATTTGAAGGAATGTACAAAAATAGCATTTTTTTGTTTTATTACAAGTCAAGTAATTACATAATCAAATTTTAACACTGAAATAATCTGATACTTGATATTTACCTTATTTTCTAATTAATATCTAGCTATGAAACTTATAATAGTTAGAGACTTACTTAACTATTTATTTATATCACGTAAGTTAAGCAGTAATAATAATACTTTTCTATCATTGAAATAGTTGAAAAAACTAAAAACTATAATATATTCATAAAATGACTTTTTTAACACTTTGTTTATTGTATTAAACAATAAACAAAGTGTTTGTCAAATAACCGTTTTCAAGTATCCAACCACTACGTCGCATGAATATTTTTGTTATCAAAACTGTAACATTTGGCCAAAGCATTTGGCAGCAATAAAGATGACCTTAAAATTACCGACCCCATATATTGACGTCCACGCATGGCGGCCTCTAATGGGTCAGCTAAAACACAGGGACAAATGTCGACAAGCCGAAATGCCGGAGCCTACAAACAAGCCTTTCCCACTCTATTTCAGTCGCCACCAAAATGTCGATGCTTAATTTCGACGGACATTTTAGCATCTATAATCTAGAGGGGATGCATGCCAGGCGCGGATCTAGGATGTTGCATAATAATATGATATATTAGTTTCTAGTGTTTTAGCAATGTTTCTAGAGCTGTCACTTTATCGTAATGAATGCAAAGCAATTCCTGTGAATAGTTTACATTTTACGAGTACTTTACATTTTTAAAACTTATGTTTTAAAAATGTAAAGTACTTGTGTAATATTATTATTACTTATGTAATATAATTTGTTTTCTTTAAATTGTCGTAGATTACGTGATAAAATTACAATAATAAGAATTTGATAAAATTAAAAAATGCACAAGGTCCCTAATAAAATCCAAAAGAAGTAAGCATTTTTAAAATAAAACACTACGTGAGAATCTATTATCGATTATTTAACTTCTTATTTTATTCTGACGTTGCGACCTGTTTGCAGAGTCGTTGTCTTTATAAATTACTTATTTGTGTTTTATTTTAACGTCAAGGAATCGCGTTAACTTTAAAAACAATATTTTTATTTTGTAACTCCTAGTATAGGTATGACAAAAAATACGTCACTTATCTAAACAAAATCAAACAGCCTCCCCTTTATCCTCCCCTGCATCATTGTTGTCAACTGTTTTGTTTTGATTAGTACTAAACACTCGAAATTACACGGCCGGAACGTCGGTCGTTTGTGTATAATTGATGATAATTAGCAGCAGAGCAATCAAGTCGGATCTAGCCGATAATTATCATTATCGATGCTGTTTAATTGTGAGTTTTAGTTTCAGAAATTTAGTTTATGAAAAGTAGGATTATGACTATAATTTGCCTGTATGTCATTGTCACTTAAACACAAAAATGGGTATTTTTAGTACCTACTAGGTTTTTCTCAAAAAATCTATTACATCTTTATTATTGAAATTTTGCATTCGCAATGCTATATAGATCTGGGATAAAATGTTAACTAGAAAAAAATGGGTTCGAATCCCATTCGAGCTTCCTGAGACTGGTTGATTTTTTTCGAGTAAAAATTTTATCCAATATCTATTATGTCAAAAAATGTTATATCGTCTTTTAAAAGAACAACATTTAAAGATAGTAGATGCAGTTTATTTTTATTTTAAAACGTATTATTTTCTAACAAGTTAGTATAGCACAACAGGACTACATTTTAAAGCAAGACAGCGCCTAATTGTTATTGGTTCCGGAGCAAGCAGCCGTTATAAGGCGGAAAGTGTCTAAGTACAAGGAGGAGTTGTTTTGGTGAGTCAGCAAAGTTTTTTGGGCTAGACAGAGCTAAGGGGTCGTAGTGTAGCTTCTGATGAAAGAATGACGTTCTGGATCCATTTTGTGGTGACATAAAAACTCGCTTTTTAAATTACAATTCAGAATAAGCTAGTAGTATTGAGTATTGATATTGTAGTATCTATAATACATTTGAGGCAGTCAGCTTAACGTCAAATAATACCTCATTCCATGATTGCGCTGCGTGTAACAATGACGCTGTGGATCCTTTTTATTATCACCTAATAACTCGCTTTTACAATTTAAAACAAGCTAGAAGTTCGTATCGTTTTAATATTTATAGAAAATACGCAAAGCTCAACGTCGCATATTACATCAATGGTTTTTATATTTTAAAAGTGGTTACCTGACGCTGAACGGATAAGTTACGTGACCAATCCTAAACGTACGCTGACTTTCTGAGGTTATGGTTTTGACATAAGTTTTATTTCCATATTTTACTCGCTCAACTATAAGACTAAACGCTATGGCCTTTTTAAGCGCTACGTCTGACGGTGATCGTAACGGTCGTAGACACTCGTAGAGCTTCGATTGTCGTAGTCCGTAGCACGTAGAGCTCGTAGTCACGGTAAGAAACGTGCACGTAGTGACAAACGGGTGGGTGGACATTTTGAAGTCATATAACCAATAGTCACTCACTAAGGGTGGTTTCAAATAAAAATCATGTAATCAGTATGTTTTTTATCTTTTTAAACCTATATACACTACACACAGAACACAAAAGACAATGTTAAATAAAAAAATATATTGACGATAAGTATTTCGAACTTACATCCTCAAATTGAGCGTTTATTTTTACCAACATTTACCAATATGAACGGTTAAGTAATTGAATAAAACATTTATCGTTACTCCATTAAGTATTGAAAGGACACGAACCGAAAAGATTGTTTTATCATTAAGTGCATTCCATCGCAGTTGCTACGTCCAGATGCGCGAATCGACCAAGTGAAATGATTTTCAGTGCCCGCATTGAATATCAAGTGTCCTTTAGTGCTATTGAAGTAAACAGACGATTTGTATAGGGGTGGTAATCTGACTGTCAATTACCTATCTATTGATAAAATAATATCACTGCATTTGAATTGTGTTATAAGTTTTAGATGGTTTTGTTGATTATTTTCTAATATTGTTGTGATATTTTTTTTCATGATAATGAGTCGCGCAGTAGAGCAAATGGTTCTACTTATAGCAAGTGACCACCGCAGTCCATGTTTTTTTTGCTTCCCTACGGGCATGAACTTGGCCTTCATCTCACCTGATTGTAAGTGACGATAAGACCGAAGGTGGAAACGCGCTTCACCCGGAATCCTCAACCATGAGGAACTGGCTATCTTATCTCAAACTGTCGGAATACAATATACAATAATGCTATTAACACTGTTGTTTTGGAGCCAGACTTTATATAAGAGGATGTTAGCTAGCCAGAAAGACTTAACAAGCCCTAGCACCAACCAAACCAAGTACACAACGACGTCCCTCCGCTGGGAATCGAACCCGGGACCTTTGGGTCTAAGACCGGTGGCTTAGCCACTGACCACAGAAGCGGATAAAAATTTATCATTACACGATGGCGTCATATTTAATTATTCTCATATAAGCTTCGTGTTTTATTTTTAAAGAAATTTCCCATGAAACTTGAAATTTTATAAGATTTGCTAAGTTAAAAGAAGCAAGAGTAATTGTTTTTTTGGTAGCGACAATTAACTAGCATGCTTGAGAGTTGCTGACTAAACTGACTCCATAATAGGAGACACGGAGTTGCGATATTCGTAGGCAGACTCGTGCCAATTGAACGTCTGTCATAGGTACTCGCCACAGAATAGAAGAACCTTTCAGAAATACTTCTTCTTTTGTTCTGTGGGACTCGTACTTAGTTGTATGACTAATTTAGATAGATACCTACAAACTAAGTATTTTATTCTGTCGCCTTTTACATGTGATGACAATCAAAGATAGGTTCTGATGTTAACATCTTTTTTTTGTAGAATTTGCAATTATAATAACATTGATAATTTTCATTTCCTGTTCTACTACAAAACAGGCCCCAACTAGACTTTGCCTGACCTGTGGAGAAAATTAACGATTCACATAATGATTTCGTGACCAAACAGAAACCGTTTTATAGTGATACCTAATAGCAGTACCTATTACTTGAATTTTACTATGCAAATTTCCATAAAGTTGATCGCAATTAGGCACCTGTGCACGTGAATAGAGTACTACACAAAGGTGTTGATGTAGCTGGCCTTGAAAAGTCCAAAGTAAAATGTGAAATAAACGCGAATACATTCCTATAAAGCAATAATAGTCCGCCTTCCATTCGCTTCGTAACTTCAACGCAAGTGTTTCGTAATAGGTCCCTTGGCAACCTCCACGGCTAAAGTTCTGACCTGCGGCTCTGCCTCAATTGCAACTATCTCCAAGGCACCTATTAAGTTGAAATATACATTGATTGGTTAATTCACATGTATCGGCGGATAAGTGTTGATGTTGATACATTCTTATTGTATATTAAACTTAAAAGACGTAGCTAGTGAATACGCCGCAATTGTTAGATACTAAGGCCGTAGGGCCTACTGCCTTAGTATCTAAATATTGCGACTTCAGTAACAAGAAAAACACTAAAGCTAAACTATAACCATTATACATACATTATATATAGTTGTAAGTAATAGCCTTAGTATCTAAATACTATCCATATTATCACGACTATTTAGCAAATGCATTCCTCTGCCATAGTCCACTTTTCACCAAATAGTTTTACTTTTCACCACATGTGCTCAGCGTGACAGGTGGTGAGCCCATCGCCGCTCAATCTTTTACGACACCCAAAGAAAGAGAGGGGGTGGTAGTATTCTTTCACCGCTCCGCGACACGGTTAACCAATAAAGGTACAGTCAAGAATATTAAAGGTAACCTGGTTTCCAATTTTCTGATTAGCTGTTAATTTTTATTTTTATTTAAAACACTTTATGCACTTAAGGTACAGAGGCGGACCTAATGCCTTAGGCATTCTCTCCCAGTCAACCATATAACCAATTATGTACACATGCCAACAGATCAACCTACCCAAAACTTCACAAGGACATTATGATTTATTACGATATAATATGTTAGTTAATTTTATGAGTACCATTCACTTATTAATATTTACTGTATACAACAGTATTTATTAATTAGATCGTCAGGACAGGATCCGGTCATGTCTTTTTGTAGCAAATGTTATTATTCTGAAAATGTTTATATAAAAGTTAGATGTAGTTACAATTCTTATTTAAGTAGGGCGCTACAATAATAGGTACCCTCCTGTAGGATTCCGAGATACTATGCCTGGGATTGATTATCTAATCACTAAGCAGATGTAGTTATAGATTTTGACATTATCTACAAAACCACACATATATATGGGTACATTTATAAAATGCGAAGAGAAAATGTTTTATACAAAACAAAATTAATTTAATTGAATATAGTATGTTAGATCTATCTTAGCTGACCACACTTACACCAACTCGCGTCAACTAGTTAAATGTTGTCTTAACTTATTTAGTACTGAAACTTGGAAACTTGTAAGTTCCTTGTTATTCTTATTCGAGTGCATCTGAAGCATGGCATACTTCAGTGCCATCCCCTCTAAGTTTGGGGTTGGATTAATTGATTTAATTCAGAATGATTGGTTCAACTCCTCCATTTTTCGGAAACTGCCATGTTGTGTGGCCTAGTTGTTGATGTAAGAGAATATAAGCTAGATAATAAGCATAACTCGACATACTCGAGTTCCTAAGGGAAGACCTGAACTCAGCGCAGTGTCTTTAAAAAAGGCTCATGCTGATATTTTCATACAAAATTTAAAAATAACAGAAACAGTAATATTGATTTGAAAGAAAAGGCCGGTATAAAATTTCAAAACTGGGTGTTAAAAGCATTACCATACGGATACATTTCCAACTACTTGCTTACTAGACCTGGAAAAACTTCATGTGGTTAACTGGCAGAAATTGACTCGGAACGGGGATTCCGATCGTAAACTAGCCCTCACTACTTCGAACGACTGAGTCGAAGTGAGCACGCGCTTATATACGATCGAGCGTTAGAGAATCGTCGTACTTAGACAACGACTAGTATCAGAGGCCAAAGCTTACTTCGGCCTACAGTAACAGGGTAATCGGTTAGAATAGAAAGAATAAAAGAAAAAACATGTATTGACCACACAAACAGGTATAAAAAAAAAACATAATACTGAAAAATATAAATAAGAAAATAAAGTACACAAATTCACACAGGGTAAAATACTAATAACGTGTAGTGACATAATTAAACAAACTATTAGTAGACTATAAATAATTTTTCGGCTATACGTCACCGAGCAGTGTAAGTCTAAAGTTCTCTCACAGCAAACGAAGTAATCAAACTAATGGGCTCACACTAACATGTTCGGAAACGCGTCCATCCTTTGCCGTTGTACCAACAATAGCGCGTGATTCACTCCCGGCCGAGAGTCCTTGAATCGGCCCAAACGAAATCACTGGACCAACTGCAAATGAAGAGAGCTCGCAGCTCGCAGCTCGCTGGCCGGACTAGCATTAGGATATTAACGCGAACGCTTTCACGTTACGTGATCGATTTCAACGGTTACGATATATGGGAACTACAGCGTGAAGATTCAACCTGTAAATATTGATAGGTCGTAGGATTATTGCCGACCTCCGTGGTTGAGTGGTTAGCGCGCCGGGTCTGGCGTCGCGACATCTCTGTGGTCCCGGGTTCAATTCCCGGTCGGGTCAATTTAGAGAAAACTGTTTTTCTGAATTGATTTCGGGTCAGGGTGTTTTTCTATTTTTATGTATATTTATCCGTTATCTAGTTTTGTTATTATTAACGAGTACCAATAGAAGCTTATCTTGGTCTAGATAATTGGTGTGAGCGTTAACCAATTTTATTTTATTTATTTATAAGTGATTCTATTAGTTCGATCAGCTCATTCAGGTTGTAGAACTTTAGACTCAAAAGATATACATGTCACTTAAATGCGAACTTATAGTTACAATGTAAATAATCATCGTAGTCGGATTCTTAACAATAATAACTATGTACCTATTATTAAAAACTAATATCTCTAGGACAGACAGACACTTCGCGCATTCGGATCCGTAGCAAGTTATTTTCGAAAAGAATGATGTCGGTGTAATTCATTTTTTTTCATTATTCTTATAAAGCATCTCTTAGTCTTTCTTAGAACTATTTGTACTGTGCTTCAAACTTTGCTTCTTTTTTTAAATTTTAGACTTTGCTCTTACAAAATAAGTATCAAATATTTGAGAAAAGGAAACTTCCAAACAAGTTTCTGCTATTTTGAAAGAAATTGTTAGTATTAAAACTGTTTTAACGGGACTAAACACGATTAATTTTGTAAGTAAGTACATATCTACTTACTGCTTGACGTGTTTAGTCCCGTTAAAACAGTTTTAATGCAATGCAACGCGATAGTTTAAAGTCTTAAATTGTTAGTAAGCAATATTTCAAACTACTGACGAAAAATGTAATAAAGGCAAAACGCTGAGTACATAATCACAAGAATTTATAATAAAAATAAGACAAAGCCACCTTCGTAGGAAAAGAAAATCGAATGCAAGTAATAAATGCGAAACAATGTTGAGCTAAACCAAGAATTTTGGTTTGAGGTTTCCGAGTTCTCCCGCTGCCTGTAAGGAAATTCTTCGACAACATTGTTTCTAAATTAAAACAATCTCATAATTGCACATTCTGAAACTTCTTTGATGCAGCGTAGGTATTTCTGAAGATGGGGCGCGGAAGGATCGGAACGGAGTACGTGTAGGGGAGATCGTTCGGTGTAAGTTTTGGGGTGAAGTTAAGCTGATTAAGTGTCATTTCCGCCGCAGAACTAGCACTGTTCATTAAATATTTCAAGTCACTTAATTGCTTGTCGCTGCGAAGGTCGGTCGTCGGCTAAGTTCTGAAATTCGAACAGATTTGCCCCTCCTATTATGTCTCGTAAAGTTTGCGCCGGAAAAGTTAAATGTAACAAGATTTTATTATCTACAGTAAGAAAACAACATAAAAACCTACCTATAAAAATCCCACTGCTAGTGTTAGGACTTCCCACGTGCACATAGCCCAACAAAATGGCTTAATATAGGTAGGTGGGTGTTAACGGTCTCGTCATGATCTTTATTTTATTTACCAATCTAACACAAGGACACGGTAAAACTATAGTACCTTGATTTCTTAAAGACAGTTAGTTATACATAGACATCCCCGTCATAAATATTATAGTAATTAATGATTCCACAACATTTCACCAAACAAATATTTCCCTATTACGAACGAACTTGCGGAAGTGATGGCCCAAGAATACATCGGTCACGAAGTCCATTACATTTAATACGTCTACACACGGGTACGTGTTGGAGCCATTCTCACGGGTAAATGAATTACCTCTGCTGGATAAATAAAGGAAAGCCGGGGTAAAACAGAATAGCAATTAAAGGAGGAAATAAAAATTGCGATGTTAGTTGTTGAACAGTGTCGGACGCAGGTGCTTCCCTGTGACACCCGCGACACACATGTTTATGTCCAGTGTAGCTTTAGAAAAAGAGTTATGGTCAGACACCAGCAAGAGCAAAACTTTTAAACGAGTTAAAGCTATATATATCTCGTTTAAAAGTTGCTACGTCTGTCTCTGCTGCCAAGATTGCAATCGATAAATAAAATCAATCAATCGAGACGTGTCGTCGGTAGCTAGGGTTGCCACCTTTTTTTAGGACGAATAAAGTATTTTTTCATTTTGTTAGAACAAAAAAAAGTACATGGTATAAAAAAGAGTATTTACTTATTTGTCCTTAAAAACGTATTTTTTGTTGCTTCTTGCGACATTTAACAAAAAACGCGAGAAATCGTGGTTCAATCCCCATAGCTCCGTTAGACTACTGACGTGAACCCACTCCAACACTGAAATTTAGATTAACAGGATAGGTTAACAAGACTATTATTAATGTGTTAAACGCATATAAATAATAATTTGTTTATAAAAAAACAAATAAAAAAAACATGTCGGAGGCCTGAATAGCTTGAAAAATCCTGAAATCACTTGAAATTTGTAGAAGATCAATGATAAAAGTTAGATAAGTAGCCCTACTGTCCTACTGCTGGCAAAGGTCATCTTTGAAATCAAGCTTATAGTCATCACGCTTGCCAAATGCGCATTGGTGATCAAAACCAGAGCTATGCATCGAAAAAACTGAAAGACTCTTTGCCCGATCAGGGAGTTTCACCCTGGACCTCCAGTACCCCAAGCACGAACCATTATGGTACTAGTTAAGGTAATCGTAATAGTATTATTGGGTCTCTATCAGAATGACTTTTTCGCTGAAAGACAATTCACGTTGGATGACATGAAGGCAAGGTACCTAGATAGCCGAAAGACAATTCAGCTACATGACATAAAAGCAGAGTACCCAGTCAGCAGAGAGTCATCTCAGCCGGACGACATAAAAGCAGAATGAGCTAGTAGCAAAACCTCTGGAATTGTGAATAGTCCGTATGTTTAGAATACCTTATTAGCCAGAAGTCAAATCAGTTGGATGAGAAAAACACAGAATGAGATAGTAATAGCGAAAACGTCTGGAAAAGAAAATAGTCTGAACTGTCTGAATCGTATGTTACCGTCTCTACTATCGTCTCTCTATCAAAATGACCTTTTCGCTGGATGACATGAAAGCATTTTGTATGAAAACCATAAAGTTACTAAACCTTTTTCATACAAAATAATACGATTACGATTACCTTAACTAGTACCATAATGGTTCGTGTTTGGGGTACAGTTCTCGGGTCGAGCGCTCACTCGACCACTGAGAAAACTGAAAACAAGAAAAAACAATGAAATCGAAAACTTGAAACTCAATTGTTTTGTTATTATTGTCGTACCGTTACCTATTTCGCAATTAACAACGAGTGGTCCCGCGCAGCGACCTGCGTAGTAAGCAGCTACGTGATTCCTGCTCGTACATATTTGGCGTTATCAAAGCAATTTGCTGGGGGTTATTGTATTAAGTGTTTGGGGAGACTGTTGGTATAACTTCTTTCGCAACAATTAGATGGCAGCGAAATCACTTTTGCGGAAAGTTGTGTTTCTGTGGCTGGGACTCTCCTTTAGAATTATTACGTTTGGAAATGATGGTGTCTTGATGTTTTCTTAACTGGCTTATGAGTATTGTCAAAAATACATAAAATAGTTTAAGAATTTGGTAAAACATTACAAACATATAATAACCTATATTGTACCGACTCCTAAATTGTACCACCTTCAAATTTCCCACTAAACGGTGCCATTATTCTACACTGGCTACAAAAACGAGGCGACTACAGCGCCGCTGTCCCTGGGCCATTTTGTTTCTTCTAGGACAGATGCACAGACCACCCATGGTCTGTGGACAGATAACACGCGAGTGTGAGTGAAAAACGTTTTTTTTGTGATTTGATGTAATTTTTATGTCTATTGTCTAACAAGGTAGCTCAACAAAAATGTTAGTAATCATTGAACCCCTTGAGGATCGTAAAACCAGACACAATAAAAAATCAATTGTTTCGCGACCACCGGCGGTCTTATGATCCTTGACCTATTAACACTGTGTTCTATATGAAAGCACGACTAAACATCGCGAGTACAAACCAGTAAGTTAAGGTTATGTTGTTGTTTTTTTTAAGTTTGCTGTCGAACTACCGTGTACCCTTAGAATAATAACGCTATAGAAAGATAGTCTTCATACAAGCGCTCTGTCAAAAATGAAGCACTAAACCGATTCACACACGCGTGACGTGCGCGCATGGCCGTGATCTGCTGTCTCTTTCCAATTCTATGAATATGAAAGAGACAGCACTGCGCAGGCCGCTGCTACCGAGGCTTTAACTTAGAGAATCACACTGCAGTACGTTTATATTTTGACCTAATTAACTACAAGATACTATGAAATACTGAAAGCTTACCTGTGAAAAGTGATGTTATTACACTTCTTTTGTTTTTCAGATGTGTTGTGACACAATTTAACTGCACAAACCGTCATTTTTTTTTTGTTTTCGCGAGACACGTTCGGCGCGCTGTGACATTGAACACTACGGAGCGGTCCGGCGTTTGGTGCCATTTCTGGCTCCAATTAATGTGCTTCAAAATAGGCGCGCGAACTTGGTTTCTATAGCGTTATTATTCTAAGCGTGTACCCTATATTGGACCTCTTCGAGGTTCTTATTCTGCTGAGGTAAGATTAACAATGTCTAGTTCCTATTATGCCAAGAATGATCCTTATCATTACCAAACATATTGTTTATAATCATTCGTAAATAAATAATTATGATCAATAATTTCGTTTAATTTCAGATTGTTACCAAAATTTTATACAACTGGTTTTCTTTGGTACAATTTAGATATCCCGTGGTATAATTTAGGATACTAGTTCCCTAAATTGGATCGAAGGATAACTATCAGTAGATAAATATTTTTAAATAGTTTTAACTTGATAAGAATCTTATGTGCGTAATATCTTGTAACAGGAATACTAAGGTATCGCCCAAGTCAGATTGGGTTTCTCTAACTTACAAGGTTTAGGTAATTTTTAGTGTTATGTGAAAAGTGGTTCAATATAGGTTAATCTCCACTACCTAATTAAATTTACGACTTTTATCCCCATAGGATTAGTTAGAGATTAGGCAATGAGGACCGCAGGAGCAGTTCACTACCCAGTCCACGTTTCATTATACAAAAACTGCACATATGCTCAGCATGATTCGCCGAAGGAAGATATTGGTTGGTATTATTTCAATAATGAGCAGCCACCGCACAGATCAGTATAAAAAACGCCACCGGAATAGAAACCAGAACATATTTATTACTGCATACGGGCAACGGCCGGCTCACTTTTTCAATATCCCGGGACCTAATGGCCACCAGATGGCAAGTTGGCCAAAGTGATGCTATCAAAAAGCGATAGGCCGCGGTTCCGGCGGTTATCGGAGCACTTTGCGCGCCTGACGTGGGTCAACTTACAGCGTGTTGTACACGAGTTTGGACAGATACGTTGCGACCTTCTTTTTTTTTCACTTTATTTTTTTTCGCAACTGCTGTTTTAGTGGCCGAGGTTCACATGCTTTTGTTTTGAAATATTCATGGCATTCATCCTCATATACGGAAAGTAGGTCTGAAGTTGCCTGAGGAGCAGGGTGGAAAGTAATACTTTTCCGCCCTAGGGAGAATCGTTCTGACAGGTACCTACTGCCATGTGTAGTTGTGACTTATTATTAAAATAATACTAACAAACCACCTCTTCCCTTGGGTGTCGTAAAAGGCAACTAACGGATTAAAGACTGCACATACATCCAACAGCTTAGAGCGGCGATGGGCTCACCACTTGTCACGCTGAGCAGATGTGCAGTTACTATTTGGTGAAAACTGGACTATGGCAGAGGACTCTGACTAACCCTTCGAGAATAATAGTCGTGTATATGTTTCGGTAAATGTGATAAATGTGGTTATTATAAAATTACCGGTACTTAATTATTAATAAATTCCAATTAATCACATTTACCGTAAGGTATTAAATTATGTATGTATGTATTATCTATGGAAGGCCAATACATATCAATTGTATAGATTACTTGATTTTGGAGGCTTTCACCCAGCTGTGGGACAGTAACAAGTACACTTTACTTAAAGGACCATGGGAAGAAACGTCCCCCACCATCCAACAGATTTAAAATTATTGTCATTTGAAGGGTCTTGTAGGATAGATATTTTTTTACTATGGCGACATTCTTCAAATACGTGGGATTTAGGTTATAAAAAATATATGGTTTTTGAATATATTTTTTTTCCAACAAAATAATAATTAAGATTGCAAGAGCAGACCAGCCTCCACAGGCGGCACCCTTTCACGAGTATGACATGTGAATTAGTCATCGCTTCGCTCTACCATGTTTTAGAGAACGTAACGTCCCGACGCACATGCCACCACCGCAGAGACACTTTGAGAGAGCATGACACACTCGAGCAGCTTGCTTTAGCTAACTAAAGCAAGAAAACAATAAAAAAGTTTTTTTTTTAATTATAAATAAACCCAATACTTTTTGCAACTAAGACAGGTACTTTAGGCTTCTTTTGGTCCCAATGACTAAATTGACACGTATCCCGTCATGGGATACGTGTTGAGCGTGGGGACGGGGTTCCTACAAAATCCCCCATGGTCCTTTATATTATAAGGTGAGCGTTAAGCGCTTCCCTACTAACTACCTATGTAGTAATAAAAAACTTACAAAGTAATAACGAAATCTACAATAATCCAAAATTACATTGTGCTCAATACAAACTTGTAAACACAAGTACCAACAGAATTCTTCATTATTCCGCAGATTGCGGCTGTACACTTGTGTTTAATAACAGAACCCTTTTAATTTGAGTTAATTGTATTTGCCACGGCGCGTTATTACAAAGCCCTGTCTTTGTTTTTCAAGTCAGGTAAAATTAGAGATATCACGCCTGAGTATCAGGCTTTGTCTCAAATCTTTTGTCTCCTTTTATTCCGGCAGAAATGTAATCTGTTTCCACGAATTTTAAAGTGTGTTAGTTTACAGATCTAGATAGAATTTCTAATTACATTTATACTATGTGTACTTTGATTAAGTTTTTATTTTGCATGAAACATAAAAAACGCGTTCGGGTTTGCCGCGGATTTTCATAAAAATACTTAAAAAATACGTTGTGACCTGTGTACAAAAAGATAATCGGAATCGATATTTTTTAATGATTGCATATAATTAGTTGGTTTCAGAGAAACTGTTTTAATCTAGGTACTTATATGTCTACGAATAAAATAACAAAACCGCATAAAATTTTATACAGGTAAATCCTTACCTTACCTACCTTACCTTGTAAATAACTATAAAATTTTTATTATACTAATTTAATTATATTTCTTTATGTTGAATAATTGTAATTTATTCAAAATACGAAATAAAACATAATAAAAAAGTGTCTTACACAAAACAATCTCGAAAAGTAGTAGGTAGGTATGTCAATAATTATCAAAGATTATTAGGTACCTAATATTATTCAATTTTGTAATAATAATTAACCTTGCTTTAATTAAACTGTCATGTCAAAATAAAGATTAATTGAAATCCATGACAACTAAAAAAATAATAGTTGAAAACAATTTTAATTAATATAAGAATACCTACACAGGTATACTCGTATTACATAAATAAAATACATCAAAATAATAATACTATCTATCTAATAATGCAATCTTGCTAATTAAATATACACGCTGCGAATGAATATTTATTGCACTAATACGCAACGGCAAATTGAATATTCCAAATAGTCTAACACTGATTCCGATCGCGAGCTACTTGCGAGAAATGAAGTGGAACGCATAATTAATTTCGTCGACTAAGTCTAGTGCTGCACATTACTCTTATCTGGTGTTAAATGGATTAGAAATGGCGAAACACGGCCATAGCTATTCATCGCGCGCAACTCTTTTAAATGCTACAGCTAAACTGCACCTCGAATAAAGGATTAAATTACATTTCAGCGTAGCCCGTACAGCTCGTACAGCTCGTCTCTTACTGTGGAGTTGCCAACGAGCCACTTTCTAGAGTGCAGCTTAATTTAATTATGCGTCAATCCATCATGACTAGTATGTCTTCCTTTTTGAGTAGTAGCAAACTTAAAAGAGTGAGATGGGAGCACATTACGTGTATATCAGGTGGCTTCGAATGAGGTACCTACTTCTTTTATTGACACAATTTATCTTCGATCAAACAAATGTCAGGTCGGCGCTAAAAATATGTCTCGGTAAATAAAACAGCCCACTGTGAGCTCTTATTTTCTCGCAAGGCAATAACAGGTTAAAGTACTATATTTGTTGCCCTTTAAGGTTGATTTCACCACTAAATGTTATTGGCGTCTTTGTGACATTAGTAATCATTTAGTAAAGAAAAAGTATTTATTCACGTGGACAGAATTTAGCTTTGATTTTGTAGGTACGTGACGTGTTATCTAGTTGGTATTGTTAATCGAAGCAATTTATCCATTCTGAATTTGCTCATTGAATAGTCATCATCAGCACATAAACCACTTGGTGGATTTTAACGACTGCCATCTTATGACATACATACATACATATAAAATAATCACGACTATTATCCCCGAAGGGTTAGTCAGAGACTAGGCAATGAGGACCGCAAAAGCAATCCTCTGCCAAAGTCCACTTTTTACCAAACAGCGACTGCACATGTGCTCAGCGTGGCAGGTGGTGATCCCATCGCCGATTTATGCTGTCGGATATATGTGCAGTCATGAGTCCGTTAGTCGCCTTTTATACCACCACTCACCCACAAGGGAAGAGAGGGGGTGGTAGTATTCTTTCACCTCTACGCGACACGGTTAATATATAGAGGTATCTTACGACAACAACCGGAATATAGAGAGAAATTATATGTAAAAGTAACGAGAGTAAATAAAAGTTTGAATTCAACTCGTATTAGTAATCTAATTACAAACAACAAACAAAGTCATTAAAATGTTGCATCAGCGTCAGTAGTTCGTTAAAACGCTTCTTGTTCGAAATGCGTTTCTTTCCTTAGCATGTTGCCTTGAATTAATTGTGAAACACGAAAGCGTCGTTTTAGTGGTTTGTGGGCATTGTTATTCAGACGGCGCAGTCGGAGGCGCTCACGCCCCGCAGCTTATCGCTAGCACCCAGCCGTTGTAAATTAAATAAATATACAGCTAATGAGCGGAAATACAATGCATGACTAAGCTAAATAATTGCTTCATCTCCTTTCGCAAATTTACTTTATCTGGTAACGATCTAGCCCGCTTGTTTTACATGCGAATGGACTGTGCGACATTGACGATGATTTCTTCCGTTGTTGACACTGTTCAAGCCTTTAATTAGTTATTACTTGGTTTGTATAACGACGCGAAATATCGCGTTCCTCGTAATGGGAAATGGTAATTTGCTCTAGGTACTGTGAAACAGGGTTACTTTTAAACCAAGAGTAACATTGATCATAGAATAAGATCGTCGCCAGAATGTAATTCAAATTTTTATCGCAAGTTGTGACACCGAACATGCATATACATTATCTGGTAACATGACATAACTGGTAACATAACGTAATATTCCAAGTTAAAAAAAGCTTGTAATAAAAGTAGGCAGTCTCTAAAAATAGCGTTTTAGCTGTGTCTATTGTCACTATCTCAAGAATCACAGCGTAGGTTTACATGTGTGAAATGCTTTGATAAATCGATTATAGAGTGAATCAAGACGAGATAGTCAGTTCCTCAGTAGTTAGGGTACCGGGCGAGTGCGCTTACAATCGCTTCTTTATCTTCACTTGCCACCAGGCTCACCTGAAGATCACCTTATCTCTATAAAGGTCAAGTAATTTACTGTTGTAAAGTAATAGAGTCTGGCTAATGAAAGCTGTCCCTGTGAAACGGCATCAAATTTCAAAAAATCTGCTGCTGGTAATACTGACTATACACTGAATAAACGAAGTTGATACTAGTTAATATTATTACATCTAAAATCAAAATTAAATCAATTTAATTTGTAAAAAAGCTAAATTATAAATATTGTTTTGTGCGTAATCGGATGTGTCAAAATAATTACATATATCGATTTGTAAAAATTTGCGAGCTACTTACCCATTATAGTTAGGACGCAATAATAATTATAGTGTTCGTTTTGCTGTCGTCCTGCTGTTCGTAATTTGTGAAGACAAAGTTTGTTATGAAAAAAATTATGACGAGAAGAGATGTGACAGTGCACAGGTGCGACAGTGAGATTAAAACTACTTTTTTAAATTATTATCATTTACTTAAACCAAGTATCAAAAGAATTGCGTCATACCTACCTAAGAAATCAAGCACCATACGTAAACAATTTTGTTTTTGATTGAGATATGCGTTATTCTCCTGTTGTTTTTCTTTAAAATTTTGAAATCATGCAAAACAACATTTTCCGCACTCCGCTTTTATTAGTTTTTTTTTCATTTTTACACCCATAAATCGATAAAACAAGATACACCTACTGACGACCAACTGACAACTTGGGAAATGGATGTTGACATTTACTATAATTAGCATTTCCATGTAAAAAGTTTGCTAAAATATCCAGGAACTACTTTTGATAGCCAGACTCTAGCCGATATACTTTCCCACTGCAACTACTGCAAGGCAAAGGCCAATGAAATCAAGTCGCTACTACAATTGATGGGATGGATACCGGTTGCAGAATAAAGAAAACTTAATTTACATTCCACAGACAAGTAGGTACAACATAAAACAACAAAATATTAAGTACTATAAATAAAACCAACTCGCCATTTTTCTTGAAAGAAAATTCTTACAGTTGACTATTTAGAGGAATGAACTCATCCATAAATAAAGGGAAAATGTATTCAAACGAGTGGAGCGCCGTAATTTATTATTGGATTCACAATTTTTAACTTTCCCCGGGCTAAATATGTATGTGAGAGCTATCGTATTATTTATTAGTTTCCGTTCGGCGGTGTCTATCTTAATTTTATTCAGACACTCTATCACGCCGAGACGGCATTCAAAATAGATTCACTTTGTAAAGATGGGTTTTATTGTTCGTTCAATAATGATTCTGGACTAACAAACTACTCGTATTGTAATATGGTTACAGGATACTAATTTAAACTATTTTCAAAATGTTGTTATGATAAATAAATGTATATACATACATGCATAGATACATTCAAGACAATCCCCGAAATGTTTTAGTTTTTCACAGCACTAAATTAATATAACATAATATAATAAAAAAATTAGGGGTTTGTAATCCCGGTTATGCTCTTTCAACCGAGCTCAAATAGAAGAACAATCGCTTGTATTCAGGTACTATATGATTTTCGATATTAATGTAGGGTTATAAATGCAAATAACAACAATTTATAACTCATATAATACTGAACCAGGAACGCTGCCCGTTCTGTCTGTCTGTCCCTTTGTCTGTATATCTACTTGCAGATTATCAATAAGAATGTTAAATAACGCCATGATAAAACAAATATTATTAATATAAACATTATAAATAATTATAACAACAATAAATATAAACTTCAACTAAAATTAACCTTGAACCGTCAACAAAATGGCACAAATATAAGTAAGAAGTTTACTACCACTTACAATGTATAGAGTGAAAAAATATTCATGTGACATGTACACATTTTATTCAAACCCACTAAGATGAAAAATGTTAGGGAGCTAATCCACCCCGGTCGAACGGAACAAAGTTATGATAGAGGGTGAGTTTATACGATTTGACTAGTTGCTTGCTTTTAGAAGGATTACCGGACCCCTTCATAGGAGAAAACAAGATAAACAGATATGAGAAACTTTGCAAGATTCGCGCGCGAAATTACACATAGCACACGATATTGCTGAACTCCTAAACATAAATATGAGATGAGAAGCAAACGTAGAAGATTAACTATACTCAAAAAAGTTTACTTATTTGAACCACACAGAGTTAAAATTAGTTTTAAATTTCGTCATACCAGTAACATTACACAAACGTTATATTAATTATTAGCTTCATAACCAGCTACCAGTTTTTATAATTAGATTTACGTGCATCCTTATGGTTATTTTGTATATTTTTTTATATTCGTCATTCATAGTAAAGCCTAATTCATTGAAGTCCCTACACATGGAGAGATCCGTGGATATTTGTAACAGTTAATTTAATTCACTCGCACCTTTTGATACCAACCAGAATAGTGCACTGAAATGAGGGCCAGAAATAAGTGAAAGGGATCGGTTGGTACGAGTAATATTCTTTTAAGAATAAGCCGCCATCATACACAGCTCTACACAAAAAAAATATACATACATATAATCACGACTATTATCCCCGTAGGGTTAGTCAGAGACTAGGCAATGAGGACAGCAAAAGCAGTCCTCTGCCAATGTCCACTTTTCACTAAATAGGACTGCACATGTGCTCAGCGTGACAGGTGAGAGCCGGCGATGCCGCTCTATGCTGTTAGATGTATGCGCAGTCTTTAGACCGTTTGTCGCCTTTTACATCACCCAAGGAAAGAGAGGGGGTGGTTGTATTGTTTTACCGCTACGCAACACGGTAAATGACGAATTAAAAATATTATAAATATGTAATTAATTGTATAGACATACAACCATTAGAATGTAATAATCAAAGAGCAGCCGACAGTCACTGCATGGCGTCAGAATGGTGTTAGCCTAAAAGGATCACCAATATCACCGAAATCCGGTTCCACGATTTATCGCCAAGTGGATGGAAAAGTTGAGGATCTCGCGAAGTGATCCGGGGCATGCAGCATGTTTCGCCCGTCCTTTGAGTCGTCGGACCGGCCTTTGAGCGGACACGGGTGCATTTTGATAGCACTATCGATTTTACCACTGAATAGATTTTTACTTTATTTCCCCGTTTGCCCGTGTGCGCAATGTAAATCGTTGTGTGGGTAATGCAACTAATGGAATGGGGGAATGCGGCGAACGGAATGCTTGGCTGTTTTGGAGTGGACGGTGTACTTACTGAAAAGTACTGGTAATTAATTTTTTTGTGTGATGTTGTTTGTTTTTAGGTTTTGAGACCGTTTAATTTATAATTTAAGGTTAAACAAACCGACACTGTCATTCTCAGTTTTACTATAGTAAGTTACTCAATTTTTTTTAACGTTTTGTTATCTCCAAAACTGAGCATATTTGCATGACTACGAGTATTTAATTGTTTTTACAAAATTATATTCAGTGTAACTTACCAAGTAGGTATGTGCACATGCCGTTTTTATAAAAATAAGTTTATTTATTTGAAATGAACTCTTAAATCGGATATAATACTTAACGTTTTTTTTATATATTTAACATTTTATCCTTGATCAAAAATTTCTAAAAACAATAATTTCTACATAAAACTTAGTCACCAGGTCACATACTTAGTTACACCTACAACATTTTTCCTAATAAAAAAAGTACTTTCGATCGCATTAATCGAATATTGTTTTTGTCTTTTGGCTCGAGTCTCCGTTCGCGCATAGGAGAGGGGAGGGGGACCGTTCGAGAATTTCAATTTAAGAGAAGAATGCGCCAACATAACGTGTGGGCCGAGATATTTTGATAGGACATGTTCTTGGTGAATAAATTTCTTTCTACATATTAAAAAGTTTTAAACGGTTTTATTTATTGCCGGCGTGGACCGCGGTGGAAATTAAAAATACGCACGTAATTTTTAATCAACGAATATTACAGATTGTGATTGACTGCTTTTCTTAGGATTTGTGCTAGTAATACCCGTAGTTTAGGTGGTTAATATGGGTGGTGTGTAGTTTAGTTTCTAATCTTTGACTATAATACTATACAGGGCGTCCTACGGATATGCCACATGGAGGGAAATTACCTTGAATATTGTAGATGGAACATTTTACTGAAAGAAGACATTATCTGAATTTAAAAAACAATTTAAACTGCATTCATAGATATTTAAATAATTACATGGTTGAACCGGGAATCAAACCCGTTACATGAGAAAAATAATCACCCTGTAGTTTTATCATACCGATCGAAAGGCTTCATCATAAGGATTATTTTTTGCTAAGTAACATAGTGTCGCAAATAAAAGGTAGACCATGAATTTTAACATTTACAAAATTAAGTAATCAATTTATCAAATGCTCAAAATAAGTCCCTTCCTGTTGAATATAAATGAGTCGCACTCTTTTGATTATTTCGCTCCCTTTCGATTTTTTGATCTTGTTGTGGTGGATATTTAGATTAATACGTATTCATGCACTTAAATTATAATAGGGAAATGATGCGTACTTCTCAAGTGGGTACTTTTATAAGTAATGGGTACTTATGATAATGTCAGTTGTATGTCCTTACGGCATTGTCAGCTTTTCATTTTTCTGAACAAAATTTCACATCAAATGTTAAAAGTCATGGTATTTCTTTTATTTGTGACACTATGTTACTTAGCAAAAAATAATCCTTCTGATGAAGCCTTTCGATCGGTATGATAAAACTACAGGATGATTATTTTTCTCTTGTAACGGGTTCGATTCCCGGTTCAACCATGTAATTATTTAAATATCTATGAATTCAGTTTTGTAAATTCAAATACGACAAAAAGAAGACATTTTCTTTCAGTAAAATGTTCCATCTACAATATTCAAGGTACTTTCCCTCCATGTGGCATATCCGTGGGACGTCCTGTATAATCAAAGTTTCTAATATACTGAGGACAGAAATAAAGCGATGGAAAAAACAATTTTCTATAATACATAATATCATTCAACAATATAATTACATGTTTTACTTATTATTATACTATATTTTTTATATTTCTTAGTATTTTATGATTTGTGTTTTGTCTACACAAAGCATTGCTTAATCTGATTTTAAACGTGGATACCTGTTATTGGCCATCTGCTACCTATTTCTTAAAAATATGTTTCATGTGCTGTTGGTCTTCCAGAGTAAAATAAATAAATAAATAATTTTATCCTAAATAACATAAAAAATACATTCATGAACTGTAAGATTATGTTTAAATCTTGATTGAACAAATTGAAAATAATACGCTATTAAAATGACGTAGACAAAGGAAGCTGAAAGATAAGTTGAAGATAAGAGTGTCGAAGAAGCCTGATATTAGGTACGTAACGGAAAAAGTTAAATTTTTGAAAATCTTGACTACAAAGGTCTTCAGGGCTCTTACCATTAACTCTTAGAGCAGTATTCATCATCATCATCAGCCTATAAACGTCCCACTGCTGGGCACAGGCCTCCCACGTGAACAATAGCACGTGGGGATATTGGGCCATAACCCACCACGCTGGGCCAATGCGGGTTGGCGATTTTTAACGATGGTCATCTCATGACAACAACCGTGACCAACGGTTTAACGTGCCTTCCGAAGCACGGAGGAGCTCATGATGTTTTTTAATTTGGTCACCCATCAAGCGACCCCGCATTGCGAAAGTTGCTTAGTGGGCAAGATCGTAAGCCGAACACGCTAGCCGCTGCGCCATCGAGCTCTCACAAATTCCTATACTAATTTTGCATTGTAAGATTAACTAACACTGCTTTAAAAGGTGACAGTAAGACACCCAGGATGCCGATAGCGAAGCGGTTAGCTCGTTAAGGTCGCAATCTTGCAAGTGAAGCAATTTTCGCAATGCCGGATCACCAAAATAAACTTAATCGGTCTTCTTTTTGCGTCAGAAGTTACGCTAAGCCAGTGGTTCCAATTTTCATCGTGAGATGACAGTCGTTAAAACACAATATCAGTTAAGAGGGGAGGGGAAATTTTTAAAAACCAATTAGCCAATTTTGATAAAACTTTGCAAGCTAAAGTAAAACACCGGGATCTAAATAGTTTGTAGAAAACATTTCTAAAAAACTTTTATTTAGCTGAGTTTTTGCGATTTAAAGTTCACTATAGAAAGTTTAAAATTGCCATAACTCAGTTAAATAAACGTTTTATAAAAATGAAATATTTTTGAAAAAAAATAATTCAAAAAACTATTTAGATCCTTGTATTTTACTACAGCATGCAAAGTTTTATTAAAATTGGCTTATTGGTTTTTTAAATTTCAATTTGGAAGTTTGTATGGGAAACCGATAAGCGTAAACCCTCTTAATCTGTAGTTATATTATTCACGTGGAAAAGCAAAGCCCTACAGTAGGTCATTTGGCTGATGATATAGTTGAGTATTAAAGGTCTTGTAAATAATATGATGTCCTAAATGCTTAATGATCAAAATTAGGAAGAGTGGTAATTTTTTTATAATTAATGTTTATGTGATTTCTTCAAAGCAAGCACCATCAATCATGGTATATTAACCTTTCATCTGAAAACAGCGCATACTCCATCCGGCTACATCATAGTTCCTAACAATTTGGGGAACAATTTAATTTCATGTGTCCACACATACTCACTCATGCTCCATAGATAACCCTTCGGAATTTTCAATTTGATCAGAGAATGCCGCCACACAAGGGAAGAAAGGCGATCTGCATGTCGAGCCACGCCGACTGGGTTAGTTCCCAATTTATTGTATCAATTTCGTTTAAAGACACCTAGGTGGAATCGGCGAGGTGCCGCCGGATATTTCTGGAGCTTTGCAGTAGCTACGCGAAATATTAGCCTTTGCACAAGAGAAACGTACTGCATCGGCGATTCAGTGAGGTTTTAATACAAGTTCCGCTGTTTCGTAGGAATTGTTTTTTTATTTGTGTCACAGTACTTATTAAATATTTAGAGGTTTGCAGGCTATGGTATACGTGTGACATATTATTAATATGTAGGTAGTCCTGTTAAAAGCGTCAGTCTATAGAAGGAATTAATAATTTTTTGTACACAAAATGCGGACACTTTCCATTTAACTAGCTTTTGCTTGGCTTTGCACTATACCGTATTTAAGGCCCCATCTATCCCTACACCAAAATTCATCAAAATCGGTTTCGCGGTTTAAACGCACAAAAGGCGGCCATATCAGAAAGCCATGTCTTCCAGTTTTTACCTTTTTACATTAACGAAAAAAGATTTCGGATGACAAAATTTAAACACTCATGTTTATTACCTTGCTGTCGTAATGCCATGCATCATTGTCGGTAACGTGATCGAATGGAAAATAAAACCCGTGGTAAGCAAATATAAAGCTATAATATGTTTGTTTTAGGAATAGGTTTACGTCATAGCGCAACGTGTTTGCGGAGATCAGACCGAGATTTGACCCGAACATTTATTCGCCTATCTATACAAAGATAAGTTGTTTAAGAGGGTGCAGCGCGATCGCAAAACCTGACATTTAAGTCTCATAATGAACTTCAAAGCAAAATCAATCATATTGATATTCAAAATTAGAACTATTCTGCTTTGAAGTTTCAGACCTAGTAAATTGATTAGAGCAATGTTTTTATTCTACGAAATGTACAAAACCATCACGCGCTTGTGTTAGAAATTAAAATTTACTTTTTTAAGATGGAGGCGGCCTGCGAAATATTAATACAAATATTTTCATGTAAGAATTATTGTTTCATGCGTAAAATTGTTTAAAGAATTTGTTTCAAATTTCAACAAGGCCACGACCTAGTGCAATGATCAGGCTAACTTACGTAAGTTCTTTTAATGTATTTAACAAATTCAGCGCATAGTACAAGTAACTTAAAAATACGTAATTTTTCACAATTTTGTGCAGGATCCCCTTAAGCACACTGATTTGGTTTAAAATTATTTAAGAATGTAATGGTAAAAATCTTAAAGATTACGAAACGTTGAAAAAAACGCAATCCACCCGGCTGCGTTGAACACGTTTTACCTCGGTGGCGCATGGCGGAGTGGTCAACGCAGCCGGGCGGATTGCGGTAGACGCGGATTCGATTCCCACCTGAGGTAGACATTTTTTTCAACGTTTCGTTATCTTTGAGTTTTTTAATTATTTTTTTTATAGCAGAAGGAGGCAAACGAGCAAGCGGGTCACCTGATGGAAAGTAATCACCGTCGCCCATGGACACCCGCAAAACCAGAGGAATCGCAGACGCGTTGCCGGCCTTTAAGGAAGGAATAGGCTCATTTCTTGAAGATCCCTAAGTCGTAACCCAAAAGTAAGCCCAAAGATGGGAGCAGTATTCCATATGCAGCCTGACCTGTTCTTTATAGAGTTGTAAGCAGTGGGCCGGCGTGAAATACTGACCCGGTCTATTAAGCACACCCAGCTTTTTCGAAGCTAATTTAGCTTTACCTGCTTCCTTTCCTTTTGAGCGTTTTTTAACGCAAATAATTAAATATTACAAATGTCTCTTAATATTTTTGTAGTCCCTACCACCATTTAGCAGTAACCTTTTTTCAATATTTAAAAGTTATCTTGTCAGCTGCTTGGCTGCGCCAGATGATAACCTAGCAAGGGACATTTTTGACAAAAATGTTTTTATTGCAGAATCGGTATAAACTAGTAAGTCCCTACAAATTTTAAAAGACACCCGCGCATAAATCTCACAAATAACCAGAGTTTTGAGAACTCAAAACCTAGTAAGTACACTAGGTATCATTCCAGAACCATTCACAAACCTAGTATGTCGCACTGACCATTATCAAACCTAGCAAGTCTCTGAGACTTGCTAGGTTTTAAAGTGGTCGATGCGTCTTGCTAGGTTTATGAAGTGGTCAACAAGCATAATGAATGGAGGGGACAGCGCGCGGGCGCGGGCAGCAAGTCACGACACGATCAGTCGGTTGGGTGCGTTGGCGCGTAATTGACTTGTTTGTTTGTTGTTAGTGTTTCATTACGTAGAGGTACAACATTCACACATCGAATTTATAAGTAAATAGCGATTATTAATTTACTAAAATGAATAGTTTACGATCGCATCGGTCAAAAATAATAATGGCTGCAGTTAATATGAACAATTACAGTGATGAAGCTGCTGAACATAGTACTGAGACAAATGAGTGGTAAGTTTACTAGGCATAATAATGTATCTCAATTTTTTTTGTACCTTTGACTAACTATCATATGTAAATTTTGAATGATGGTTAATTTTTAATGGGTGGTTTTGTGTTTCCATGCAATGATGTTATAATATACCTACCAGGGGTCGATATTAGTTACGAGATCACATAATTAATGAGATAATTTAAGTAAATAAGATTTAGATAACAGTTAGGTTAGTTATTTTAGTTATTGGCATTTAGTATTCGTTTAGTTTAATAGCTAAGAAAGAATACCTACTTTCTTATCACGATCAGCAAAATAGCCTATACTACAATCTACACAAAATTCAGATGATTATATCTAATGTAGGTATAAATTATTATAACATCATTATTATATAAATTATGACTAACATTTTCAAATGGTTTGCGGTTGTGTATGTGTGTTGATTTTTCCTTTTGCTTGCTTCAGTTTTCCCACTCATGAATGTTCGCTTGAACCAAATGCACCGTCCACTTCTTATGCGCACGTTAATCTTGCTACTGACATTGATAATTTAATTACTATGAGTGATTTAGACGACTCTGTTGAAGATCCTAATTTCCTATTATCAGAAGAGAACGAATCTGATAAAGACACGTCGATGTCTGAGAGCTGTGAACCTACAGCTCTTCGAGACTATGTTTTGGCTTCCTCGTTGAATCTACCTCCAAACAATCAATTTAAAGCAAATTTTGTAGCTGCTTACCCCGGCCCCTTGTATATTTATGATGAAAATTTACCAGACAGCGAAATTTCAGTAATTGCACCTCCACCATCATTACAAACTTCTCAACAAAAACGTAAAGCTAAGCATCCTATGATTGAAAATTGTTGCGACAACAGCAAATGTAAAAGGCAATGTGCAATGTTTTCTCTTGAAAGTAGAAAAACTATTTGGGAAGAATATTGGAACCTAAGTTTTTTATCCAGGCGTAGCTTTCTTAATAAGTGCATCCAAATATCTAAAATAAAGCGACGAAAAGTTGAAGTTTCAAATGAAACTTTTTTCAAAAACGAAAGTCGTTTTTTCTTTTTGCCAAATTCTGATGGGATACTAATTTCAGTCTGTAAAAAGTTTTTTTTGGCTACTTTGGGACATAAAACAGATGGAGTAATAACAGAGCTGAGCAAGGCGGTAAAAAAAGGAAAATTGTATGGGTCAGTTACGAAAGATAAGAGAAGTGGAAGAAAAAAGATTGATGGAAGCATAATAATTAATCACATTATGAGTTTTCATCCAACGGTAAGCCATTATCGCCGACATAATGCGCCTTTTACAAAATATTTGCCAAGGCACTTAACGTTACGACAAATGTACACAGACTTTAAACAACAAAATCCTAACTTCACTTGTGGCAGAGAACTTTACAGGCAAAAAATAAAAGAATTAAAAATATCTTTTCACATGCCTAAGGGTGATAAATGTGTAGATTGTGCATTGTATGAAGAAGAATTGAAGAAGTACGATGATGTCACTTTAATGCCTGAAGAAATGAAACAAAAATCCGAAGATCATAAGGCTAAAGTTGAATCATCTATTCAAAAATACAGATTGGACGGAAATAATAAAAATTCGAATTTAGTTAAATTTGTGTCAATGGACTTGCAAAAGGTTATTATATTACCAGAAATGCCCGACATCAAGGATGCATTTTTCATGAGCCGATTAATTACTTTTAATTTGACATTTGCTCCTATTGAAAAAAAATCTGATGACAGTTCCACTTGTGTGCTCTGGCACGAAGCAATAGCTGGACGAGAGGCGAGTGACATTGTAAACGCCATATATGCTTTTATAGAATCCAATAGGGATATGCAGCACTTGCACCTATGGGCAGATAACTGCACAGCGCAGAATAAAAATTGGACCTTATACTCCGCAATGACAATGATAGTCAATAATCCATCAAATAGCCTTGAATCGGTAACTATTAATTATTTGGCCAAGGGACATACTCATATGTCTGCGGATGCTGTACATGGCAATATTGAAATGAAAATGAAGAGACAAAAAAACGTATACGATTTCCAAGATTTTAAAGATATTGTGATGAATTCGCGAAAGAATATTAAAGTTATAGAAGTAACAAACAAATTTGAATGGCCAAAAAAGAAAACAGCTGCACGTCAGAATGAACCACTGAAAGAATTTAATTTAAACTCAGTTGTTCAAGTTAAAATGATAGCTGGATCAAGAAATTTATTTTATAGGACAAGGTTGAAACATAATTTATTTTAATATTGATGATTTTTTAAATTTTATTTAATAATATTCTAGTAGTAATTTATTATTTATATGTAATATAAAAACGAATACTTATTTATATTTCAATGAAAAATTAATTATTTGTTTTTCAGTTTCAGTGAACCTGGTCCTGGCCTGGTGGAATTAGATTTTCTAATGAAAAAATTTAACTGCCAGCTTCCTCCTGCTAGCAACGACAGCCCAAGGGGCATAAAACATGAAAAAAAGCATGAAATAATTACCAAGCTTGTGAATCTTATGCCAGAATCCAGAAAGACCTTCTGGTACAATTTACCAGTTAATGACTTATCTGCCGACTTAACAAGTCATGGACAATTGGATAGTTATTAAATTTCTTTATAAATAAATCTTATAATAAAATTATTTTCACTAAGTTGTTGCTTTTAAATACACCTATCGACTTACTAGGGTTAAATTCATAATATCTACTGTTTACAATATTCAGTAAACCACATTCAAACATAGCAAGTGCTCATACTAGGTTAATTACTGGTTTCTAAAAGGGGGAATTGATTGTCGATTATTTAAATGAGTTAGTAAGGGGTATAAATTATGCAATATACACAAATATTATAATATTTTTAATACATAGTCATCGTTTATATTTATTTTATATAATAAAAGCGTTTTTAAATAGTTTATGTAAAACTTCTTCAACGGCTAGCTTGATTTACGTTTAGGCGCTCTCCTGTAAAATGTTGGTTTGAGCACTTGCTAGGTTTTCATCTGGCGCAGCCGCTGTCGTCAAACCAGATACAATAAAGATTCAATTATTAGTAACCCCACAGAAATAGATTTAAAATAGAAGCGGCATGTTAGCTCAATTGTGTGAAAACCAAGCGTGTCACTTCTTTCGGTGTCAATATATTAACAAACTACAAACCAATGTATGAAGCTTGTCGATTATCTCGGCTAACATTTCTTGTACAGTTTTTACAGCTCGATACAGCGCAAGTAGTAATTTTTTAGAATTCTATTTATCTTTATTATTGAAATGCTGGCTAGCAGCGTAAATCAAACTACTAGAAAAAATTCTACCAGTCTTCTTGGGTCTCGGTAGCTCAGCGGTTAGAGCAGTAGAATGGCAATCCAAAGGTCATGGGTTTGAATCCCATTCGAGCTTCCTGAGGCTGGTTGATTTTTTTCTAGTTAACATTTTATCCTAATTCTATTTATGTAATAGTATGTGTATTATGAAAGATGGGATTTTACCATCCTTTTGAATCCTTTTGACACTTTTTTGGCACGCAAAGTACGTAAACATGCCGCTTCTACTTAGATCTATTTCTGTGAGTAATCCATCAGTAACAAAAGAGGTAGGTAGGTATTTTTTTTTAAAGTTTTATGGCCACATCATTTTTCACGTATTACGAAACCAGTTGTAAATACAACAAGACTTATACAATAAAATAATAATTAAAATGGCATTAACCTGTTTTAATATACATATTGGATCTGTATCCCTAATCTTCAGGTCCTACCACGGTTGCCTATCAAAATAAACATTTAAAAGGCAACTAGCAAAATGGGAGAAAGATAAGCTTGTTTTCATACGCCGTATCAAATTCATTACGACAATAAACTCCCTAATGTATTTACGAGGGATCACGTCATGAATAAATTTCGTCAACGTAAAGTTTGACGCGTGAAATAGGGGCAACTTAGACAAAGCTTGTATATTCTGTTGCGCAGGCCCTTTGCTTTATGTTCGTAAAATGTGAGAACATTTACGTTAAGGTCTAGGAAATGGAAGGGCTGGTAACGTCTCGGTTATGATTTTCGAAAATGATTGCCAAAGTTGAGCTACCTTGGACATGGTCAGTATGGATGGGTGGCCAATTTTCTTTTAAAGAGCTTCGGAAGGAATATTGAGTACAGAAATGTTAGAGGTATGAAAAACGCTAATAGTTACAGGTACAGGTACCTTGCAATTGACCATTCGATAAGAATACTGGAAATTCGCGAATTTTTTTTTTTTCACCATGGACATTGGACCAATCGCGCCCCAAAACTATAAATTAATGACTATTAGATTTTTTTTTCATATTTAGATTTTAAGTACTTAGAAATACTTTTCTTAAAAGTTTTTGATATTCAAATTTTTAAACATTTTAAAAATATTGTATGATGTTTTTTTTGGAAAATTTTGAATGGGTAACAGTAGGTAATAGTCCTAGGTGGCTGCCAGAACACAACAATGCTTCAAACATTGATGTTATAGCGAAATACCATCAAACTAAGTACAAACATTGGACGACCTCCGTGGTTGAGTGGTTAGCGCGCCGGGTTTGGCGTCGCGCCATCTCTGAAGTCCCGGGTTCAATTCCCAGTCGGATCAATTTATAAATAAATGGTTTTTCTAAATTGATTTCGGGTCTGGGTGTTTTCTAGGTTTATGTTCACTAGTCAACCATTTAAAAAGGGTTTCAAAAGAAGCCTAACTTAAGCTTGATATAATTAGTGTGTACACTTATCTTAGACAGGTCAGTAGTCCGAAACACCAGACCACATGTGCAGTGCTGTCTCCCAAGTGTCGAATTAGTTTATTAAATCTAAAAATAAGTAGTGAATATATTTTAATATGAAATCTTGCAACCATAATGATAAGCTCATTCAGGTTCAATCAAGTATGAGCTACATACATACATATAATCACGACTATTATCCCCGAAGGGTTAGTTAGAGACCAGGCAATGAAGACAACAAAGGCGGTATCTACCATAGTCCACTTTTCACCAAATAGCGACTGAATATGTGTTCAGCGTGAAAGGTGGCGAGCCCATCGCCGCTCTATGCTGTTAGATGTATGTCCAGTCTTTAGTCCGTTAGTCGCCTTTTACGACACGCAAGGGAGGAGAGGGGATGGTATTGTTCTTTTAATGAGCCGCTATGCGACACGGCTCAAGATCTACATAATTATTTTAAAGATATTACAAGAAACAGCATATTAAAAATTATTTATGAATCCGTCGCGGTGTGAGCATGATACAAAGAAAATTCATTAGTAATTTAATATATCTAAACAATTATGTCTCCAATGTTAGAAAACAAATGATATCTTGTAAAACAGGATAAAGTGTTTACTAGAAAAAATTCAACCAGTCTCAGAGAGCTCGAATGGGATTCCTGAGACTGGTTAATTTTTTTATATTAAAAATTTTATCCTATGTCTATATAGCATTGTAAATGCAAAATTTCTTTAATAAAGATCTTCTAAAACGTTGATTATTATGAGAGACGCTAGTCCGTACTTAGTATGCATGTTTAAAGTTTGGTAAATAATACGTGGTTTGGTAGAGGTTCATATAATCCTGGTTAAGATAGTTGTTGTTGATTGTTGGATACTTTCGGGATGATCGTCACTTACCATTAGGCATTAATACACTTTGTCTTTTTTATTATTCAAATTACAAAAGTGCCATATATTTTTAACCGGGATCCCTTTTTTTCGAGTATTTTTTTTGGCCTTATGACATTTTCGCATAACGCGTTATGCATTTATTATTTGTCCTTATAATATTTTGACATAATTGGTTTTCGGCATACTATTTCAGTAAGCATAAATATGGTTTAGGCTAATATTTTTTGCCCTAATTTTATTTTGCATAAAGTTATAAGGCAAATTGTTTATTCGTCTAACAGTTATTAGGCATAAAGATAGTCTGGTAGATTAGACAAGACAGAAGGTAAGGTTATAGTTTCAAAATTCGCTAAAATTTGGATTGGTTTATAATCAGGATTTGTCTTTGCAACCTTTTTTTTTTATTGTTAGTTATTTTTTTTTATAATGGCTCGTCATAGTGACTGCATCCTGCCTGATGGTAAGCAGCCGATGCAGTCCAAAATAATGAGAGCGCTCCCCACCGTGGAATAAGCACGATAACGAGCGCACCCATTCATGACGGCCTGCATAAATGCCCCGCTTAAAAGACTCGGGACTGTAGGAGCTGGGAAACACATGCGCCGGCAAAGAATTCCAAAGCCGAATGGTCTTACAGAGGAACGACTTGCCAAATTTTTTGGTACGAGTACTGATAGTCTGTACAGTATGATGGTGGTTGCTAAGACCAGCACGTGTAGTCCGGGAGAGGAAAGGAGAGGGCGGGATAAGATCAAAAAGTTCTTCAGAACACTCTCCGTAGTAGTTCCGGTAGAAGACACTGAGAGAAGCAATGTCTCTACGCAGCTGGAGGTCCTCAAGGGAAGCTGTAACCTCAGCATCTCCAATAATGCGTACCGCTCGCCTTTGCAGTCTATCAAGTGCATCGAGGAGGTATTTAGCTGAGCCGTCCCATAGATGGGAACAATACTCCATACTCAATCGCACCTGAGTTTTGTACAGCAAACAGCGCTGCTCGGGAGTGAGAAACCGCCTCACCTTATTGAGAATACCCAACTTCCGGGAGGCAGTTAAAATAGCACTCTCGATGTAGCATTTGAATTAGAAAAGCAAAAAGTATATCAAATATAACTTGGGTACCATAGTGTAATAGCAGGTTATGGTGTGGCGGGGGTGGCCCTTGGGCCACCCTTAAGCAACATGTTTATTTTTATACGAAAAGTATTTTATTACGTGAAAACAAAAAATTTCCTAAATTTACTTTTTCCCTATATAATTATTATGCCTATTAAATGTATGCTCAAATATCATTATGCGTAAGCTAATTTAGGCTTTAGAATAGTATGCATAACAATTATTACGCTTAGAGCAGTTATGCCTAAAAAAAATATGCCTACAGAGTTATGCCAAATTAATATTGTTATTATAAGGATAAGTAAAAGTATGCCATGTTAAATTATGGCATAAAATTATATGCAAAAAATAGGGAACCTTTTTAACCTACCTAAATAAATAATAATGTACTTATTTTATTTTATTTCTTTTCTTATTTTTGCATTTTATTATGTATGTTTTGAATGTTTGCGCCTCCGATCATAGAGTTTATAAGTTCTTTCCATCCGATTGGTTGTCTGGCAAAATAGCTTTTAAGCGATAAGACCGCCAAAATGTTACTTTGTATTTTTGCTCTTTTATGTCTAAATGTTTGTGTTATTATAAATAAACTTTCCTACACTTACACCAATTATCTAGCCCAAGAGAAGCTTCGTTATGAAACTCGTTAAATGGTTACTAGACAAACCTACTTAAAATACTTAAATACATAGAAAACACCCAGACCCGAGATAATTTAGAAAAACAATAATTTCTAAATTGACCCGACCGGGTATCGAACTCGGGACCTCAGAGTTGGCGACACCATGAAAATCGGTGAACAAAACCAATCGACTAAGGAGGTCATCAAAGTTACAATAAAAGTATTATCTATCTATCTATACAAAAGGGCTAAAAGTACACCACGGTGACCGGTGGCTACGCGCTCGCCCCAATACCTACCCTACGTTAAATTCCCAGATCGGTCAATCTGTGTGTTCGGATTTTTCGATGAATATCTAGAGCTAGAGCTAGAGTTTGTGACCACTAACCAGCATTTGACAAGCGTGGTGGTTAAGATCATTTACGCATTTCGGTTTCCTATACAAACTTCAAAGTTAAAATTTTTAAAAACCAATTTGTCAATTTTAATGAAACTTGTTGTTGTTGTTTGTTGAAATTATTTTTATAAAACATTTATTTAACTGAGTTATTGCGCTTTTAAACTTTCAATAGGAAACTTTAAATCGCAATAACTCAGCTAAATAAACGTGTTTTGAAAATGTTTTCATCAAACTATTTAGATCCCTGTTTTTCACTTCAGCATGCCAAATTTAATTAAAATTGGCTTATCAGTTTTTAAAAATTTCGACTTGAAAGTTTGTATGGGAAACCGAAATGCGTAAATCCTCTTAAGCCAATAGACTTGATTTCAATTAAGAAGGCCTTTGCCCAGCAGTGGGACCCCTCCGGAACCATCGGTCTACTTTCCCGATCGGTCCACTTTTGCAAACCGTCTACTTTACCCAATTGGTCAACTTGTCCAAACCGTCTACTTTCCCGATCGGTCAACTTGTACAAACAGCATGTAAGGTTATACTTTACATTTTTTAATAAAGGGCCTTAATTTTCAATCAAATATAAAAACGTAAACGAAGGCTTTAGTAGAATCAGATAGTATTAATTAAATTTCGTTACTATACTAAGTAATGTTTCGAAACAAATTTTAACAGTACAAAGTTTTCAACCCCTAAATTTACAACAAACCTCTTCTACAGGTAACTGTAAGCCCGAACTTAATGGATGTGTTTTATTCACTAACATTATGCCCGCAGACTTTCAAAATTAGATAGGGCACAGAAGTTTAGGTCCAATAAATAAACAAAACCTGCACGAGGCGCCACAGTAGATAAAACCCTTATGGCCGGCGGACAAGTGACGACGGTCACGTTTTTAATTACCAAGTCTCGTCCGTAACGTGTCACCGGGGAGTTTGGACTACGTGGAATAGCTCCTGCAGGAGCGTGTTCAAACGATTTTGTTGGTATCACTTCCTTGTGGCAATATTGTGACACCTCGATCATCCGCTTCATCTGAGCTTCTGTTCAGACCGAGTTATCGGGTTCGGTTTTAAGCGGGATCCCCATATATTTATGTAAAACTAGCGGCCGCTCGCGGTTTCACCCGCATGGTTCCCGTTCCTGTTTGAATATCGGGATAAAAAGTATTCTATGTGTTAATCCAGGTTATAAAGTATCTGTATGCCAAATTTCATCCAAATTTATTGGGTAGTTTTTACGTGAAAGAGTAACAAACATACACACTCACAAACTTTCGCCTTTATAATATTAGTGTGACGTGATATACTCAAATATTACTATAGCTCTGTGTATGTACGGTTGTACGTGACGTACGTTGCGTACGCACTTTATAGTGCAAGTAAATAAAGTAATTCATTCATCAAACTATGAAACAATTTTTTTTTAAATATGACATGACGGTATGTGACGATAAGGCCGAAAGTAAAAGAGCACTTTACTCGGAACCCCATAACTAATATGGATAAAACATAAACCGCATTGCTCTGTGGAATAAAATGTTTTTTATCGGATAGCCTGTGTTGTGTCTATATCATATAATATTTCATGTTAACATAAACTGATACAATGAAATTTCAAGAGAACACCATGATTTCATTGACATTTTTGACTGTAAGTTGACGAAATTAAAAAAAGATGTCAAGATGATCACATTTTGTAGAACATAGATGTAGACTGGATCGCAACTGTAACTTAATTTAATTATGTATGTAATTGACTGTATTCTGTTTTGTGTATCAATAAATAAATAATTAAACCATTTACATAGTCCGTCGTAATCCTGTCAATCTCCTTGTGACCACAGGCTTAGCCAAATATCTAAAATAAAAGTATATAGTTTTTCATTCCCATGTCCTAGGAATCACTATTTGAGTTACTTCCTAGAGTTTGCTATTTAGAGGGAAAACTGTAAAGAAAACAATTGAACTTCTTTAATAGGCTCCTTAGATAGTGTAGGAAATAAAATATTAACAACGGCGGACTGACGCAAAGCGTGTTATTATAAAACAAGGCGGGAACTATTTTCCAGATTATTTGTGTAACTTCTAGGCTCTTCGAGAGTTAGAGAACAAGTTACCGCGCGCTTGGAAATTTTAAAAGCTTTTACATTTCATAGCAGATAAGTAAACCAAGTTGAAAATGTTGCTGTTCTATGAAACATAATATTTTCAGTAAGACCTGTTATACGCTATGTTATCTCACTTTAGCGACTTGTTTTTGATACGTCTTTTAGCTGAGTAGTTGTTAAGCTGTATTCAACTGGCTAGTACAGGACTCTTTATGCGTAGTGAGAGTGTTTTGTAGTTTTTTTACCTTCTTTACTACTGTTGTCCCAAAAATCTCACAAGTCAGCTAGTTAAAATCACAAAAATGTTTATTCCGTGGGAAAAATGATACTCAATCAACTAAACTGAACTAAAATTATTTTTTCAAAAAAATATTTTCTAAAACCGCATTTGATTCCTTTTCTATCGAAGTAAATGATGAAACGTTAAATGATATCCAATATTTTGTCTCGTTTATTGGATTTTCTTTCGAAGCGTTGAGCGGTCGTGGATTTCGGTAACAAGGTTAGAAAAATATGTTTCGTTTAAGAAAAATAAATTGCGTCTAACCTTTTGTATTCTAGATTCGCTTTTGTTTTATCGCTGTAAATTGACATTTTGATTTAAAGTTAAAATGAGCATAGACTTTTTTGCCAGAATTATAATTTTATTTTTTATTCAAAATTAATTAGGTAACTATTGGTATGAAAAAAACATAAAAGTACTAGTATAATATGAAGATAAGAAATCAACTAAGATGAGTTGCGATTGCGCAAAACGCAGTCCCTGACGACCAAATAAAAAAAAACGATAAGCTTCGAAAAAAACTACGCTAAGCAGGTTGATCTCAGTTGTTTCTTTAAGATGGAAGAGGTTCAACTTACCCGCTTTGGGTCGATAGGCAGTTGGCACCACCAGTTCTCTTCCCAGATGCCGTCGGGATACAACACTGTTAAGAAGATGCAACTACACAACGAATTAATACAATTACTTACGAGACATGGCAGGTTCTCCGAATACCTGTACCGTTGTAAATGCAAGGGACTTGTCGAGTATTTGCGACAAGTCACTGAACATACACGTGCCTCGCTATCGCTGTAGCAATCAAAGAGTGCTCTTTGAGTGCTCAACCGATTTACTTATAACATATATTAGAGCAAAAACTAAAAGCAAGGGAAAAAAGGCGACTAACGGACCAGAGACTGCACATACATCCATCAGTTCGAGCGGCGATGAGCTCACCATTTTTTACACTGAGCCTGTGCAGTTGATAATTTGGTGAAATTTGGACTATGACAGAGAACTAATTTCGCAATCCTCATTGAATAGTCTCTGACTAACCCTTAGGGGATAATATTCGTTAGTGTATGTATGTCTAACCTCTCAGTCTTGGCATCGAAATGTCTAAAAATTTTGACAGTAGGTGCGATTTGGCGGGAACCCCTCAGGCCCCAAGCGGTCGCATGAGACCGCACCTACAAAAACACACTTGACTTTGTACCGTGTTTTCATAGACTTACAGACTACTTTATTATGAAAAAGTTTGGTTATTTCGGTTTTGTGGTACATCTATTGTATTGTTATCGCAAAATATCGCATAGTCTATGCTCGATTCTGTCAAATTTGACGTTGACAGTTGTGCCAAAAAAGTGTAAAAAAATTTGCAAGACTGACGTTGACAGTTGCGCCAAAAAAAGGTTCAAAAAATTTGCAAGACTGAGGGGTTAAATTTGCGGAAATGGAAAAAAAATTAAAAATAAAATCGAACGCAGTTCATGTTACATTTTGCGTTCACAATGCTTAAAGTTAAAATGTACCACAGAACCGAAATAATCGACCTTGTTATTAATAAACCTTGTTCATACTAAAGTAGTCTCTAAGTGTATCAAAAAACGGTACAAAGTCACGTGGAGAGCGCGGCCATATATGGCCGCTTGGGGTCTGACGGAATAGCGAGTTTTTAGGTGCGGCCAAATATGGCCGCTTGGAGCTTGAGGGGCTATAGAAATATTAGCGGGGTAACAAACAAAATCAACACTTTAAGAGGAAACACTACGTGGAAGCGACATGTAAAATTAATAATATATAAAAAACCGTAAATCGACGTTTCGTAGTCCCCTGTTTCCTCCTTCAGAACTGGTCCAATTTTTATTACTTTTTCAGCATCGGTTGAAGAAAGAGATTTTCTATGTCTGTATGTTTTATTTTTTTTAAACCAGCCACTTATTGTTTTTGTAGACGCCTTAAAACGGAGTGATTTCGCTAAAGGAGACCTTTCCTCTTCCCATACAACTACGGCCACTCATGTACCTAAGATTCAAAGGTACCAAAATGTAGGAAAAAAATCGTAGATTCCAGAAATATATGTATTATATTTTTTATTATAATTGTACCACCTAAAAATATCATTATAAAGGTTTGACGGCTTGCAACATTGGATTAATTTAACTGGCAAGCATTACTCTCTCGCTGTCGGGTGCGTTTCGTTAGCTTACTTATGGGCCAACTAATAATTAGATAAAAGCCTTATAGTAACTTATTTTAACATAAACATAACCTGTTTTTAGCAAAAACATGATAAATAGTAACAAAAATAAGTGTTTTTAACTGTTTTGATTTATTTTGTGCGTTTGATTATTTTGAGAGTGACAAATATTAGTAGACCGACTATGTGAGTTTACAGAAAACCATATACACTCGGCGTCAAAAAAATCGCACCTCTTAGAAAATCACTTTCAAATGTCATTTACTCTTGATATGCACATGCAGTCGCATTAATTATGATTTTATTTACAAGGTTACTTAATTAACTTAATAAAAAACATTACTTTTCATTATCAAATAAAACCTAATGCAACAAATAAAGTGTCACAAAAATTCGATGCAAATTTTGCTACCCGTGAGAGTTGCTAGTTGCGCTTCCTTTGTGGGTATAAAACGGTCAACACGGGTTCAATGTGGGTCATTCGCTATTCAACCGTTGAAGAGGACACACGCACAGATTTTGATGGATACCACAGCTGATAAAGCCGCTCAAGTGGTTGCACTACTGCAATCAGGGGTGCGGCAGTGTGATGTCGCCCGGCAACTGAACCTGAGCCGTTATTCCGTTCGAAGAGTGTACCAGCGCTTCATAGAGACCGGTGGCTATATCCGCAGACACGGTTCGGGTAGACGTCGCTGCACTTCGGAAAGAGACGACCGGTTCGTTGTGTCGAACTCTTTGAGAAATCGTTTCTCCAACGCTGTTGAGTTGCAACAGCAGCTCCAGGCAGTTCGCAGACGCACCGTAAGCGTATCTACGGTTAGAAGAAGATTGAAGGAGAAGAAGATAGCGGCCCACAGAGCTGCTACGGGTCCAAAATTGACTGCAGCGCATCGGCGAGCCCGCTTGCAGTTTGCTCGTGACCACGTCGATTGGACCCTTGAGCAGTGGAGAGCTGTTCTCTTCTCAGACGAGACGCGAGTGTGTCTTTTCTGCAACGACCGACGGAGAAGAGTATACCGGAGGCAGGGTGAACGTTTCGCCCAAGCCTGCATCCAGGAGACGGTGGAATATGGTGGCGGATCCTGCATGTTCTGGGGCGGTATGTCTGCTGCCGGCAAAACCGACCTTGTCTGCGTCTCCCGGACTGGAGGTGCTCGCGGACAAGGGTCGCTGACTGCTCGCCGCTATGTCACTGAGGTCCTGGAAGTGCATGTGGTCCCCTTTGCCGAATCTTTTGGCGAGGGGTTCACATTAATGCACGACAACGCTCGCGCTCACACTGCAGGCATCGTGAGCGACTTCTTGCAGAGGTCCCAAATCTCTGTGATGCAGTGGCCAGCGCGAAGTCCGGATCTGAATCCTATAGAGCACCTCTGGGACCATCTTAAACGTAAGGTTCGATCTCGGGATCCAGCTCCTTCGACTCTACAGGAGCTCCAAGACGCGGTGATTGAAGAATGGGGGCTTATCCCTCAAGAAGAGCTCCTGAAGTTGGTGAGGTCCATGAGGGACCGTATGGAAGCCGTGATCAGGGCAAGGGGGGGTAACACTAGATTTTAAGTTAATTTTAAGACACTTTTTGTACATTTTTCTTTGTAAATTATCTGTTGTTAATTAGGACTTAATTAAGGATTTTTATTATTTTATTAATTTTAATGTTGTTTGTATAATTATAATTAAACAGAAAGTTAAATTTAATTGTTTTTTGATACTCCTTTTTGTTACCTTTCTAATGATACCCAACACTATCCTCTACATAAGGTTTAAGAATTTTTAAAGATGATTTTTAAAAGGTGCGATTTTTTTGACGCCGAGTGTAATTTAAACTAGGTTTTGCATCATTGATTATCCATTGTGAGATATTATATAAAATAACTTAATTAATGGCTTCGCGTTTAGCATTAAGCCAATTTCAAGTGGTAAGTAAATACTTATTTTTAAAGCACATTTAGATTTGTACAGTAGATTGAAATAAAATGGAGTCTCACAACACGTGTTGTTGTTAGAAGGACAAGGAAGAAACTCCAACATTGTGAGTTTAGATCTCAAAAAATATTTTTTGTTCGTCCACAAACTGTCACCACCACAAAAAACCAGTAAGTATGACAGTTGGTTGTCACTGTCATATTTTCGCCCTTTATTTGCACGTTTCGTTTCATGTTTACGATTTCTTAAACCATAATAAGTGACTTTTTATTTTCCAAAAAAATACTAGTTGCGGCGTGTTTTATAGAAAAATTATATCATCAGAGGCTTCTGCATAATTAATAGGATATTTTAAAGTAAAGTGTACCTCGGTACATTTTGAGCCGAAATGGAAAGGTATCCTTTGTAATGCTCCTAGTTGTTAAATAAATGACTTCCGAAGGAGGAAACAGGCGAATATGAAACGTCGTTTTTCTGTTATAGAACTTTACTGTGTTTTGTATGAGAATTTTGCATGTAGTGTTTCTTTTTTTTTTCTTTTTTTATACTAAGCCCGGCAAATGACCCCACTCCACCTGATGTTAAGTGGAAATGAGGTCCAGGCGCGAGGACAACTGGTGCAGTGTAAGAGACGTAGCATCAGTCATCCTCACTCTGCCGGCCCACAAAGTGCTTCTTCACGCCTCGTTTGAAGGACCCTATGTTATAGGTAGGAGGGAATACGTGTGCTGGTAGACTATTCCATCTTTAGGTAGTGCGGCAAAGAAACGAGTCACCAAATTTCTTTGTGCGTGATGGAATGTTAGAGACTGTAAATTGGTGACTCCGGAGAGCAGCACGCGTACTCCTATGGAGGAAGGGAGAAGGAGGGATGAGGTCAAAGAGTTCTTCAGAGCACTCGCCATGGTATAAACGGTAAAAGACGCTGAGTGACGCAATATCTCTACGCAATTGCAAAGGCTCGAGAGTTTTAGTGACCTCTGCATTGCCGATAATGCGCACAGCGCGGCGCTGCAATCTGTCCAAGGCATAGAGAAGGTACTTTGCGGAGCCGTCCCAAAGGTGAGAGCAATACTCCACGCAAGACCGCACCTGTGTCTTGTATAATAGACACAACTGATCAGGCGTGAAGAATCGCCGCACCTTGTTCAGGACACCGAGTTTACGTGAGGCATTTTTAATCACGGTGTAGTCCTTTTGGTTCAGATCGCAGCGGATATCCATACCGAGCATGTTAATACTGCTCTGCAGGCCTATAGATGTACCCTGAAGAGAGGGAAAAGGAAGGAATGGCGACTTTTTCGCTGTGCAACGCGCTGGGCATCCGCTCTAATGTAGGCCCTCTTACATGACTTGGTGGCATTATTATAGGCTGCTTTTAGCGAGCGAGTTTCGGGATCCCCATGAGCTTTACCTCTGATCCAAGCGCGGTATGCCGTCTGTTTGCTCTCAACAGCGCTGGCACACTCGCGATTGAACCAGCGGTTGCGTCTGCCTTTGCTGATGACATAGGAGTGTGGAATATAGTATTCCATTCCTAATACTATCTCATCAGCAACGGCAGTGGCGCTAGCGGTCGGGTCCTTCCCACTAAAGCAGCGCTGCCTCCAAGGGACGGATGCAAAATACTCCCGCATCCCGTCCCAGTCTGCCGACGCGTAGTGCCAAATCTGGCGTTTCGAAACCGCTGTTGGCAAGCGCGATGCCAAGGGCACTGTGCTGGATATCAAGCAGTGATCCGAGGAACCTAAAGGAGCTCGAATCTCCACCCGGTATCCAGCTGGGCGACTCGTCAGCAGAAGGTCGAGTAAGGAGGGCGCATGGCCAACTATGTCTGGGATCCTGGTGGGCTGGTTCACCAGTTGCGTCAGGTCATGCGTGAGAGCGAATGCGTGGGCAGTTCTACCAGCATGGTCTGTTTTGGAGGAACCTAACCACAACTCATGGTGGGCGTTGAAGTCCCCCAAAAACACCAGTTCCGCCGATGGAAACCGCTCCTGCGCATCATCTGCTACCCGACTAAAATGTTCAATTAGTCGAGTTGTCTCCATGTCGCCGTTATGGGATCGGTAGACGCAAACGTAGACACGGCAATGAGAGCCTAAGTCGACGTGTACCACTAGGAGGGAGAAAGAAGGGTCCTCCAGACAGCGCAGACGGCGACAGCAAACATCCGCCCGAACGAATAAGCAAACCCCGGCTTTGGCTTTGAAGGATTCTTCAAGCACAAAGCCGGGATAGTTCAGGTAGGTGGTGTCAGCTGGGCGGATTATTTGCGTCTCCGTCAGGAACAACATTGCTGGCCGTGCCGTCTCAAGATGGTGGTGGACGGCATTGAGGTTTGCATAGAGTCCGCGGATGTTAGCGAACTCCACCTCTTCTTTTAGGGACTCCGGTGGGTTACCGGTGACGGAACAACATTTTTTTTATTGTGTCTGGTTGTTGTGGCAGTCTATTTGTTACTTACATTTGGTACTGAATTACTAGAAAGCTTTATTCCTAAATAGGGGATTTATTATTATTTTAAACTAATTGGTTACTCTTGGTTGGTTATCTTTAGGCGTTACGAGGCTGGCGATAAAGAATGTATTTTAACTAATGTTATACATACATACCTTGAATATATTATTAAATAGTACAAGTATAAGAGAAGAGATAATAATAAAGTTTTATGTAGTCTATGTATTTTAAGCACCAATCTGTTCTTAATTACCTAATTAATTAGAGTTAAGTGTGAATATATGAATATATTAGCTACATAATCCTGTTTTTTTTATTTTATAATGGAGAAGTGCTTGTTCTTTACCTCACCCGATGATAAGAAATAATATAAAGACTGAGACTCACTTCACAGAATCATCAACAACAGAGGGGAGTAGGCCTACCCTCTAAGCGCACCGAATCTTCGTTGAAACGTAATTCGTCGAAAAATAAACGCGCGCATCTGTTTTTTTTACTAAATTGGCACATTACATACACACACAGCAGTGTAAAACAAATTAAGGCTCAACGAAGTTTCGGATACCTTTAGAGAGTAGGACTACTAGCTATCTTATGTACTGTCAGAACAAAAAAAAACGTGATGTTAACATTGATATATTGGCAGCAGACTTAGTTAAGATTATAATGTCAAGGAGACTTGAAACAAAACCTATTGCTAACCAGACTAAGCATAATTATACCTACAAAGGGAATTAAACCCGGTATATCTGTATCTTATATTTGACTTCCAATATAAGCATATAGGTTTTTAAGTGCTGACATTCCCTGCAATTAGTAATATTAAGCACTACACTTCGCTTTGATTTTAAAAGTATCTAAAAGAAAATTCTTTCTATTGACTAATAGCAAGTAATTTAAATGAACGGCACATATTGCTCGGCAATCTCGCCAACAGAAGTGACGCCAAGTCAAGAGGGTAATAAATAAAATAGCTCCCCTCCACCAATTTTACGTAAAAACGCGTCCCATCCGCAATCTGCATTTTTATGAGCAAATATTCTATAAACAAGTCAGCCAGTGTGTGAGACAGCAAAACATCAAAATTGTATGCAAATATGATAAAGGGATATAAATACAATCTTTGTCCCCGAGCATTACTTCCTCACAATTTCCTTAATGCAGAAGGAATTTTACGAGGTCGACGAACCGTCTCGAAATAATTAAACCGTCGTTTCATATTTTAATACGCGGCGATTTTGTGAGATGTAACTCGATATCGACGGCAATGTTTTTTGATTTGTTACGGCAATACTCTTGTGATATTATTTTGGACATTTTTAATGATTTTTGCCGTTTGACCGGCAAACGAAAGTGCTCAAAGAGGACATTTTACAGGCCCGTCCACGAGTACGAGCGTTTTGCGACGCGGCAAGCGTTTACCCAGACCATTGCGAGTTATACTACGGAAGTATCAGTCAACGGTTATAGAAAAGGTGTAATGAACACAGAAATCGTACTCCTCTCAATCAGTAAATCCGCTCCGCTGTCGTGGCACTAAAGAGCATTTTCTTTAGTTGTAAAAAACCAGCTCACTTACACAGCGTCACTCACAATTTAGTTCAACTTGCTGCTTAGCTCACTTTTAGTTTATGCGGGGAACTTTGTCATCGGTGTCATATTTTAATATTTTATGTACTGTATTTTATAGTACATTCTTATAACCTTGTCCGTATTATATCTTAAGATTACAAGTATCTTCTTCATAGCCATTATCAACCAACAACAACCTCTTTCAGCTGCTGCCATTCGTCTCGGTTTTGTGCAAAGCAATGTACGAGTATATTCTAATAAGAATACATTCATTTAATTAGGAACATAAAAATAGCTTTGAAAAAGCTTAGAAAAACTTACGTTAAAGCAAAATACATGCGATGACATGTCGTGAGACAGCAAATTGAAGTACCAAATGATTAAATATACATAAATAAGTATTACAAAACCATTACAAATGATCACTCGAACAAAAACATACTTCAGTAGTTTGCGATTCTATCACTAAACTAGTATAAATGAAAAAAACACTGTTTGCGAAACCAATAACAAAATCTTTTTATTGGAAATACTCCTTTTGTTTAAAAGACTCGTTTGTAAAATATGGTTGGAAAACACTATAATGTTACGATTTTTCTTGTTGATCGTATTTTTCCTCTCGTCTGTGAGAAAACCTACTAACAATTAAATTACTATTGTGTCTGGCTTTACTGCAGTTGACAGCATAATATAATATTCTTATTCCGACGACCATCTCTTTACTTGTTTACGGTTGGCAATAACTTTGATGGGTCCTCAAACCAAATTCAGCTCATTTCAACCTCTAACTGAGCTTTAGTCTAAGGGGTTCACTTATAATACGATACTTAAGTTTCTTGAGAAAACACTACACGAGTTTACTGCTGGACAACAAAATATGATTGCTTATAAATAAAGTAGTTTTATTCTAATAGGTAGTTACGGCGATTAAGTACGTACCTTTTTAACCGCCTCTGTGGTCTAGTGGCTAAGCTACCTGTTTCAGACCCAGAGGTCCCGAGTTCGATTTTCAGCGGGGGGTACATCTTTGTGTGCTCGGTTTGGTTGGTGGTAGGGCTGTTAAGTCCGCCTGGCTAGCTACCACCATCTTATCTAAGTCTGTCGCCATAACAACGATGTTTATAGCATTGTTGTGTTCTGGCAGTTTGAGATAAGATAGCCAGTTCCTCAGTGGTTGAGGATTCCGGGTGAAGCGCGCTTCCACCTTCGGCCTTATCGTCACTTACCATCAGGTGAGATGAAGGCCAAGCGCTAACCCGTTGCCAATCAAAAAAAAATAAAAAACCTACTTCAAATACTTGTACAGACCATAACTTTAATTATTTTTTGCTTTCTTCTTGCCTGCTCATTAACGCTGTAATTATTTTATTTAGTAGCCCCAATCACTATCAGTCAGTGAAGCAGTTAATTTCCTTTGTTCAAATACAAATATTGACCGATGGACTGGTAGAGAATGTGGCGTTAAGTCCGCCTTTTGCAGTTTCTTATGTGCAATAAAGATAAAATAAATAAATAAAAAAGTAACAAAATCACAGATTTGTTTACATAATAAAACTGTCGTGGTAGGGTGACTTTTTTATTTATAGGCGCATGGTTTTATAATTATTATTTTGCCTGTCGGAAGCCACTAGGGAAGGCTTATTCATCCGCTGTGCTGTCCAAACAAAACGGCTCATTGACTCACTGATTAATTGCTAGGAGAGCCTTTGCGACGCTCTAATGCAAAACAATATTTGTGAAACATTCCTAAGTATTATATATATATATTTATAGATACTACCTTGACTGGACTTTAATGTATTATTAATTAGGTTGACATTTAATTCTACTTAGCATTAAAGGAATACTTTACTAAAATGTTTTCGTAAAGTAATTGTGTTATGTTTTCTTTGTACAGTTCCTTATATTAGAATAATTTGGTCTTACGAAAAGGTCGAGTAAAATGTTTTACAATATCGTTGTACAAAAAATAGGCTACCGTCGTTATCTGAATTTATAATGTTAGAAGGTTGACTGATGTTCATTTATTTATTGTACAACAGTTTACTTTAATTTTAAAAAAGCTTCGAGATGTGACTTACTTCTTCTTAAGGTGCTGGCTTTTGCTCGTGCTACGGGCACATCGTTAAGCCGTTGGTCCCGGTTATTGTCGTAAGATGACAGTCGTTAAAACCCACCAACCCGCATTGGGTCAGCGTGGTGGGTTATGGCCCAATAGCCCCACGTGCTATTCTCCACGTGGGAGGCCTGTGCCCAGTAGTGGGACGTTAATAGGCTGATGATGATGATGATGATGACGGGCACATCTGTCACAAAAGTCTTATTCACTCACTCTCTATTAGCGTTGAAAATGGCATGTAAAATGCGTGTATTTTTAACCGTAAAACAGTAAACGTATTTTTTAACGTAAAAAGTATTATTAGTGTATGATTGTATTTTTCAGACAAACCTCTTTGTTTTCTCTCGAAATGGATAGACTAGCATGCTACCTGGAATGACAAGTTTAGCCCGTAATCACCCGGGTATAGGCCTTCTTTATTTTGTGCCGATCTCATCAGGTAATGTCAGCGACTTTGAAAATATCATCAACCTTAAGTGCCAAATAGGTACCTACTAAATTTAAATAATATATTTTCGCAAACAGTTAAGTACTTGCCTAAAAATATAAATTACAAAAAAGAACACGACCCTTTGAAAAGCGAAAAGAATCATTTCGCTCACTTACGCTGACTTCATCACTCTGTCTCAACACGTAGTTGTCATTCCAAGTAGCCTTGTGCGTGTTTCACATAAGTAGGGATTTCGAGAAAGGTGGTAATAAGGTATGCAAGCCCTCTTCCCTTTGTCGGCCACTCGGCGGTAACGTGAGGGGAATGATCGCACGAGATTTACCAACTCGACTTGTGGAACTTGCGAAATGTACACGACAATGTACACGATAGTGTTTACTCATTCATACGCTCGGAAGAGGTTTCATGTTCGCGCTACGTGTATTGTGCTCATATTCTGAAGCTTGCGTAAATAAAACCAAAAAGATGCTTTTAAAAAATATAGTAACAACATTACATCCATGGGATTTACATTATTAGTGGGTGAAGTCTTCAAACATTTAGAGAAGCAAAGGAAACTAGCTTGTAAGGCCTACAATTATCATAATCTTAAAACAGCCCATATCGGTCTACAGCTGGACAAAGCACTTTCCTAATGCACGCAATTACTCCCGATCTTCGGCTCTTCTCATACAACTGCTAAACTACTTTGCGTATTTTGTCGCCGGATGGCGATTGGCGACCTAGTTACCCACGTTTACCGAGATCCGGTGGCCGATTCAGAACACGTCTACCCCAGCGATTATTATCAGTTTAGCGGCTTATATGACCAGCCCGTTGCAACCTCATACTGGTAATCAGTACCTTGGGTTCTGTTACGAATAAAATAGTTTAAATTATCTTTGTCAGAATATTACGAGCATAGCTCATTGAGCGACTTTTGCGGACTATTCGTACCATTACTGATTATTCTCCGCTAATAATGCAAGGACACATTGCTTGCAGACTTTAAAGATTTGTACAACAGACTTGTTGTACACTTTTTTAAAGCTATATTAGATGTTAAAGGTGCACACTGCGTTCTCTCTTCTTTGTCGGTTTAATAGTAATAGTAGGCGGCTAAGCTCTTGCTTCAACATTTTCAGCGGCTACAGTCGCAAATCTACCGCTAGGGACTGCGTGGCGACACAATCCAGCTCGGTCGCGCTCCATACGGATTATCGCAGTATTACAATCTGCGTCGACAGTAGAGAAACTAATACACTTCACGCAGAACAGCGGTGGTACATGTAAATTAATTCTTGTAATCAACATAATGATGGTTAAAAATTGTTTTTGAGTTACCTGTTTGTTTGCTTGTTACTGACGTGACAATGGTACAGTCAAGAGCAAAAATATGTAAACAATTGTAACTCTTAATACAATGGATTAAGAGTCAAAGTGTTAACATATTGGTACTCGTGACTGTACATATTCATGTTAGTACCTCTACTAATCTTTGATCACCTGTTTTTAACCCCTTGTCTAAGTATCACAAAGACTCTTAGAAGTTGCTATTACTTAGTTTCTTTTTTGTCTGGTATTACGACAGTTAAGGCTCCTACACACATGCCGGCGGCAGTGCCGCCGGGTTTATGCCGGGCGGCTATGTGTGTTATTGTGCGGCGAGCCCGGCGGCAGCACGAATACCCGCCGGGCCGGGCCGCCGGCACTGCCGCCGGCATTGTGTGTAGGAGCCTTTAAGCTCATAAATGAGATAGAAGACTATTTATCAACATCATGTCTCCTTTTCGCAGAAAAATTGAATTGCATTCGTAACTAACACGTAATTTTACATATTCATCCACCAACCTGCACTGTTTCAACTGTCGAAACTCCTTTCGAAGCCTAATAAAATACGCGGCCGCAAATAAAACAGCAATCCCTAAATAATAGCGCATGCTCGTTCGTTATAGAAACTCAAATTTGACGGTGCGGTGTAGGGGTCGCGGCATTGTGTGGGGTGGTCCGCGGGCACAATGCTGCCGCTGTGACATTTTCGCTAATGGTTCCACGGTAGGCACAATAAACGACAATGCGAGATAAGGTTGCAAGTGGAAATTTGGTGGGATTATTTTAATGCCCGCCGCGGCCGGCCGGGGTTTGCCGACTTATGATATTGTTGGCAATTGTATTTATCGATGCGTTACGCGTTTAGGTTTGTGTTTGTGTCGTTGATACGGGTGTAGGTGCAAATATAAAGAGCGAGAAACCTATGGCAAAAAAAATAATAAATAATAAATGAATAAACTTTCCAATTATCTAGCCCAAGAGAAGCTTCGTTATGAAGCTCGTTAAATGGTTACTAGACAGCGGATAAACATACTTAAAATACTTAAATACATACTTATTATACATAGAAAACACCCAGACCCGAGACAATTTAGAACCCTGAACCGCAGAGATGGCGACACCATGAACACCGGTGTACAAACCACTCGACCAAGGAGGTCGTAAATTTTCTTGCGGAACTACGAACTAGGTGTAGTGAGCAACAACCTTAACAAAGAACGTTGCCGTGTTTATGGCGCTTGGTCAGAAAAAAAAAATATTGGAATGTCACTGTCTACAAATGTAAACAAACCATAATAATCCTTAACAATAATTAGTATGCGATTGTTTTGATGTGCACTTATTTAGGAAATACGGTGAGTAGAAGAGTATTTCGACATTTTTAAAAACGCTTACGTTGCAAAATTCCGTTTTGGCGAACTGTCAATTCTCGCCAATTTCATTATTTTTTTCTGTGAAATTATGTTTGTCATTAAATAGATTTCTTTTACTTTTATACTGAATTAGTAACCACAGAATCATCTCAAATATTTTAATGGGCCTACGTAATACGTGTTTTAAGTAATTACACTCACCGTGGTCGTAATGCGAGTTTGCAAAATTAATTTAGGCTGAGTTACAGAAGTTACCATGGACAGGAGGGGTTATATGTCACTGAGTTACAGAAGTTTCCTTTCCTCAAAGATGAGTTCCTTTCCTTTCCTTCTTTACGCTTAATAACCAATCTCCGTAAGATTATTAGACAGATATTATTAAGCATTACGCATTCCAGGTGGCTTAAATCTGAAAAACAGTCCTTCGGCAGCATTTATCTGATTAACAATAATCTATACTGCTATTATTAAAGCAGTACTAAGCTTGTAGCGTTTGAAACAGCTAATTGCTGAAAGTATCACCTTCTGAATAATATTGTTTACATAATTCTGGTATTCAGCTTTGTACTGAATAATTGTTTTTACTTTATCTTTAAACTGTATAAGATTCTATGTTTTACTAATTATTCAGCTGCTGAATAAACAATAGATACTATTTGTGTTTTTAATAAGCTTATTTCAGTATAATAAAGAGTTTACTTAACTAACTTATTCAAATTAAAGACCACATTTGTATTGATATAGCGCCCATAGCTTAATACCAGCAATTAGAATATTATTGTACGTATTTATTTTATGCGTTGTTTAAATCATGGATCAAAAGTCGTGGCAAAAGCGTAAAGAACCGGTCATATCGAAAGAAAATTGTTAAAAGAATATTTAAATATCAGCAGTAGTAGGTAATTGTCCAAGTGTCATCAGCAGTAATGATCATGACAGGATTTGTGAAAATAGTTTAAACAAAACTGAACCCGGTCCCAATCAGCAAGCGTGTTTTCCCTTTAATGATAAGGGTTTCGTCCTCAAAAAAAATATAACAGATTTTTGATTGGAAAACCGAAAGATCTAAAAATCTAAGTATACAGAAAATTTCATTTCTGAAATGGTTATTTTATTAGCAGAAGGTATCGCAATACAAGAAAATAAAATTAACGTTGCGATAAAATGTTTTATTTGCGTTGTTTGTTTGTTTCATCGTAAGCCAATCTACGCGAGGTTGGACACTGCTGTCTTTACTTAATTAATAAATCCGCATTATATCTTGGCTATCGAAGTTGTTCTTTGTTCTTCATTTGGGTCGGCACAGTACACAAATCTGAATGACCCTTACAACGTGTTGAAATTATTTTAAACGTCATTTTTCTGAAACGAAATATAAATTATAATTAATAATAAGTCCGCCATTTGTACATACTACTGTTGTGCAATAAAGATTAAATAAACTAGGGCCCAGTGCACACCACACACACGAAACCTGCAATTTTTTTTAAACATAATAGATACTATTAATATAATAGTCTTTTTCACGAAAAAAAAATAACAAAGATGCTGTGATTTTAAATGTACGAAATCAATTTAGTGAAAGCCTGATGGGTAAGTTACACATTATAAAAGGTTTTTGTTCGTTCGATTAGAGAACCCTAAAAATGTGAGTAACTAATATAGAAATGTGATCAACTATATAAATGTTATTCATAAGTAAGTGTAAAGAGACTACTCTTTTTCAAGTTATAGTTTAGTAACAAAACATGTGTGCACTTTTATTCAGCATTATAAAACAAAACATCGATCGCCATTGAAATCTTTGTAATTAATTCTTACAAGGAATTTACGAGATCACCAAAATGCTTATTAATCTTACAACTACAACATTTCCAACTCAAGTCATGTTATTTTGTTGGATAAAATTGCTAGAATTAGATAATTCATCACAAGTACTTTTGTCAGACCTAGTATGTATGCATGAAAATACTATTTACAACTAATTATCTTGATTATTAGCGAGGCGCGTCATAAAAATGAAAACAAAACACGTACTATTCACGACAAAATTACTTGCGCACTAATAATTAACATGTAGCAGACCGCTAACTTGTAAATTAAAATTTACTTACCGAATAACTTAAAGTTCACGTCATGTCAAATAAAGGTATCGACATTATTATTGAACCCAATTTATTTCTTCTTTTCCCAATTTCTATGAATATTGCTTGCATAAATGTCAACAATAAATTAAATGCTTAATAAATTCTGAATACTCTAACCAATTCGACGTAGCTGAATAACTGAGTTGTAAAAGCTTTATAAAAGCAATGTGTGCAGTTATTCAAAAGTTATTAAGCTAATTGAAACATTATTAAGCTCCTACTCAATTGTTACTCAGATGTTATTCAGCGTTAAGCATTCAAAATTGGGGCCCTTTTTGCTTGAAAAACAGCTGAATAGACGGTACTCAGACGTTATTCAGCTTAGTATTCAGCTTATGCTCTTGATGAGTGCTCTTAATTAATCTTTATTCAGCACGTCTGTGTTACTTGGGAAGTGCAGTCGCTATTTGTAGAGGTAGAAAAGTGGACTTTGGTAGAGGACTGCTTTTTCTGTCCGGTCTCTGACTCACCCTTCGGGGATAATAGTCGTGATTATTGTATGTATGTAAAAATGTATGTATGTATGTAACTCGGGTTATATGAGTATAACAATTTTTTTGCAAGTTACCTACTGGAACGGGATGGTTTAAAATTGGGCGCGCTAGGCGTAACTCTTTTTTGAAAAAATTGAGAGTCAGTTGATAAGTAAAAATAATTCATGATCGGGATTTGAACCCGCTACGTTGGGGAAGATTACCAAATGCTTTTATAAAGTACTTTTCTTAGTCTCTGAATACTCATTGAAGCTTAAAACCTTTTTAAAGGCATCAATTGTTTTTAAACGGTCGAACATAATACGTTGTAATGTCATTTTAAAATTCTTTATTAAATTCCGATATCCATTGTTTACCCAGATCATTTGGCAGACAAAGGACGTCCAAAATTGATGCGTGACATAGCGATGCAATACGTCATTCGTGACGTCACATGACGTTGACGTGTTGGCCTTGTTATGTAGCCACGGAAAGAGACAATAAGCTAAAAGGTATACATACGTAGGTAGTTGCTTCAACATACGAATCTTATTTCGCTAAGTTGCTATATTATACTTTTGTTTAGATATTTATAAGATTATGTAAATAACATTGAGCATGTTTTCTGTTGTTTAATTTTCCACAGATTTTTTCCAAACCCACGAGTAGGATTCAAACCCTTTGTGCCCTCTGTCATACCGGGTCACGCGCACTACCAACTATAGGTATACTATAGTGGTTCCGTTCAGCCCCCCTAAACAAATGGAAAAAGCTCCCTTTCTATTCGTTAGAGTTTGTCAATAGTAAATTGGTATACAAGATTACAGATACTTAGCGAATGCTAACTCTAGTCAATCGCTACCACAGAATACATAATTGAATAAGGAAAAATACATACTTATAGAAAGATGTTTCATAAATTAGCTATTTAAATTATTTAATATTTTATTAATAACGGTCGATTCCGGTTGACATGTTTTTTCAACGTTTCGTTATCTCTTTATTAACTATTTAAACTTATTGAAATGAAACACTTTTTTACGGATTAACTCGCGTTTAATTTAATATTTACATATTTTTTTATATTATCCTGACGTTTCGAACCCTTTACAGGGTCGTGGTCACAGGGAGACTGACCCTGTAAACGGTTCGAAACGTCAGGATAATAGATAGATAGATAGATAATACTTTTATTGTAACATAATAACACAAACATTTACAGTGCATTTACATAAAAAAGAAAAGAAAAGAAAAACAATGTTACAATTTGGCGGTCTTATCGCTTAAAGCGATTTCTGCCAGACAACCAGTCGGATGGAGAGAACTAATATACTCTAAGATCGGAGGTGCAAACATTGAAAACATACTTAGTTACACAATTAAAAGCAAAAAATAAGAATATTAACATTATAAAATAAATAAATAATCGGGTTTAATAAATATATATACACACACATATATTAAATATACCTACATAAATATATAATACATAATTATACATACTTAAACATAATAGTCTCAGGTAGGAAGTAGCGGACAACGACAGCTATGGAGCAGGAAAGGGTTAACGGGAAAGGTAGAAATTATTCACGAGCTCCTTAAATGCGTGTATGGATTTCGCACGTCTGATCGCCACTGGAAGCGAGTTCCAGAGACGAACAGCTTCAACGGTGAAGGAACAATCGTAAAAGGTGGTGTTGTGAGAAGGGAATTTAAGGGTTAGATTTTCTGATGACCGTAACGAGCGCGAGGATGAACAATAAAGGAAACTGAAACGTTCCTTTAGATAGGTAGGATAGGTGGGATTAAACAATGTGTTATATAGAAGGGAGAGGATGTGAGTATTCCGGCGAAGACGAATAGGAAGCCACTTGAGTTTAGAGCGGTACTCAGAAACATGATCATACTTGCGCAAGCCAAATATGAATCGAATACAAAGGTTTTGAAGGCGCTCAAGTTTATTTAGCTGGTCCTCCGTGAGATCAAGATAGCAGGCGTCAGCATAGTCTAAAACAGGAAGCAGCAGAGATTGTGCTAGCGCAATTTTAGTGGCAGTGGGTAAAAAGTTACGTAATCTTCTTAAAGTTGCCGATGACGCGTAAAGCTTGCGGCTGACAGCTTGCAGCTGTGGGGGTCCACAGCTGCAAGCTGTCAACTCAAGCATCCGTCAATAACAATACCCAGATTTGTAACAGATTGGCTGAAGGGGATGGCCACTCCATCAAAATCAATCTTAGGAAGGTCTCCCCAGTTGACTTTGGAGAGCAACCTAGAGCTGCCGACCACAATAGAGAGTGTTTTTTCCAGGATTGACCTTAAGTCCGTGGGATCGACTCCATTCAACGATTCGTCCCAGGTCCGCATTGGTAGTTTCAATAGCTTCAGCGAGATTACTCAGTGGTGCCTGGCAATATATCTGCAAATCGTCTGCATAGAGGTGGTAGGACGATGAAAGGTTTTCAGAGATGGAAGTGATGTACATAGTAAAGAGAAGAGGAGATAAAACGCCACCCTGCGGGACACCAGCCGTCGAGTCACACCACGAAGAGAACTTCTCCTCAAGGCGAACCCGCTGCCTGCGCCCGTACAAGTAGCTGCGAAACCACTCAATTACCGTTGGAGATATGTTAAGAGAGCGCAGCAAAGCTAAAAGGATGTCAAAGTTAACTGTGTTGAAGGCATTGCTGAAGTCCAGCAACGTTAGCACAGTTAGGTGGCCGTTTTCCATGCCAAGGCGGATGTCGTCAGTGATCTTGACTAGGGTAGTAACTGTGCTATGGCCTGGACGGAAACCGGATTGGAGTGGGTTAAGGAGTTTATTAAGAGAAAGGAACTTGCTAATTTGATTGTGGACAAGACGCTCAAGGACTTTGGATAGAAAAGGAAGAATGGAAATAGGTCGATATTCGGAAAATGATTTTGGGTTACCTTTTTTAGGCAAAGGAATTATTTGAGCGTCTTTCCAAGAGGAAGGGAATACAGCGTTAGAGATGGAACTGTTGAAAAGGAAAGTAAGGACTGGAAGGATGATATCAAGGATCGGTACTAACATATTGCGGCTAATACCATCATTACCTACCGCATTGGAAGCAATTGACATCAAGCTCTTCTTAACATCACAATCCGATAATTGGTCAAAAGCAAAGGGAGAAAGATTAGGAACTGGTATGGTAGACAATTTTTGTAATGTAGTCGCTTTTTCGGCATCACTTATACATGATGAGGAAGAGAAATGGAGATTTAATGAGTCAATATTAATATTGTGTGAAATAGGATTATGTTTTAACTTTCCGATTCCAAGCGACCTGAGGAATTTCCAAGCTTTTGATATGTCTACATTTTCTACAGAATTATGGATGTGGCGGCGTAGCGCATCCCTACACGCCCTATTGCAGCGATTACGTATCTTAGCATAGTTTTCCCTGTTGTGGTCATTAGGTCGTAATTTAAATCTGTTTTTTGACGCGACTTTTTTGTGCATCAACATCTTTATATCATCTGTCAGCCATGGTGCTGGCAGATGTTTAATTTTAACTGCTCGAAAAGGTGCATGCTTGTCATACAGTTTGGTAACAAGCGAATTAAAAATACCAACCTGCTCATCAACGGTCTGGGCCAATGTTACGGGAGACCAGTCGATATTGCAAGCGTCAGCACGAAACGCATCTTGATCCAAACCACTAAAATTGCGCTGAAGAATGACTTTGGGCTTAGCTTTAGGAGGACGAACTTTATAGGACAAAAATAAGAGATCATGATACGAAAAAGCGTCGGCCGAGCATTGACCGTGCTTCGCAACATGCTGGGCAGATGACACTATTATCAAGTCGAGAAGAGATGGAGTGGAGTTCGGGAAGTGATGTGTTGCAGTAAGTGGGAGAATATTTAAGTTGCTAGAACCGATAATGGATTGAAGCGAAGAAGTACGAGAATCGTTCCTAAAGAGGCAAGTGTTAAAGTCACCCATGATAATTAAGTGGCTGTAGGATGGAATTATATCATCGAGTAGAGTCTCGAATGAAGTGAAAAAATTTACAAGCAAGGAAGGGCTGTAGTAAACTCCGAGAAGGATTTTATTGTGAGCAAGGACAACTTCAACCAACAAATGCTCGCCTGCGTTAGCAGGAGGTGGTTGTGCCGAGGTGCTAATAACGGAGAAAGGAATGTGGGCACGTAGGTATATAGCAACCCCACCACCCCTGGAGCCAGTACGATCATTGCGTATGAGATGAAATCCAGGCAGAGCATAAGAGGTAGAAGGTAAACACGGTTTAAGCCAAGACTCGGAGATTAATACAGCATGAATATTTTTCTGATCGAGTGACGCCAGCATGTCAGAATGATGAGCCGGAATACTTTGCGCATTTATGTGTATGACGTTAAAGTTTTTTGGTACATCAGAAAATTGACACTCAAGTGTGTCGGAAAGAGACGGGATGCTAACAAAACTGTCTTCATCACTACTACGAGTACTACACGATAAAGAAAGATAGTTTGAATCATCACCTGAGGTTGACATAACAATAAATATAAAATATATAAAACAATAATAATGTCACAAATAATATAGATACTAAGATAATTCTAATCACCCAATCCATTTAAAACAATATATAACCAATTCTAACTCCACCCGCTGGTTTGTAAATCGTAAATTACATGAGCAGACATTTAAATACAAAATAAAAAATAATAATAAACAAGGACAATTTACGCGTGAACCCGTTGCGAAAACTAATTATGAAAAATAAAAAATAAAAAAACAAACAAGACATGAAACGGAACGCATCAAAAAAAAAAAAACCTGACTTATGTCAATCCGTCATAAAACTCTCATGTCAATGTCATTATAATAACTAAAAATTGCAAAGAAGTCACAACAAATTATCGAGAGGGTAAATAAATAAGTTAAAATATTTTAAGTACCTTGCAACGAGAAAAACGGGTCCACAGAAAATGTCTACATAACAAAAACAACACAACACAAACACTCAAGATGGCAACAACCAGTGTCACTTTTTAGTGGTGCCTCCGGCTCGCCTTGTTTTTGGCACTGCAGGTTCCGGTACTCTCTCCGCAGCAGCCACAGGCTTGGGTTTATTAACCACTGCAAGCTTTTGGAGCTCAGCAATTGAGCTTATACGGCTGCGCTTCCCGTTAGAGCTAACCACGAAGATGTATCCCTGGCGCGTAAAACATTGTGTGACACCAAACTTCTGACGCGCCGCCATAAATGTGTCATGCCGCGGCTTCGTCAGGAACTCGGAGATCGTGATACCGGAGCCTTTCAACGCAGTCTTTGCATGCCACATCTTGTCCCTCATGTCGACATCGCGCAGCTTCAGCAACATAGGCCTTGGTCGATCGCTTGTAGATGTGCGGCCCATCCGATTACAACGGCCTATATCCTTCGCCGAAAAACTAGCCAGCTTTAAGCGGTCGACTACAGCGCGAACAACAACTGCAGCTGCATCCTCGTTTGTTTGCTCCGGCAGTCCATGAATCAGCAGCATCTTCCGCCGACTCCGCATTTCTATGCTGTCCACCTGATCAGCAAGAAGGGCAACTTGGTCTTGTAGTGTGCGGAGAGCCGTCATTATAAACGCCCTGAAGGCTGTGAAATCCGCTGTCAAGTTGGTGACATTGACCGAAGGAGTCGCGTTATGAAGCTCTCCCTGGTAGGCATCCATCCGCTGGGTAAACATTTGTTGGAGTTGAGCCAGTGATTCTTGTACAGCCTCCATCGTTATGCTGTTGGTAGTGCAGTGCAGTGCAGAAGTGTATCTTGGTGTTGTAGTTGTGTTTTCGTCTTGATAACACTTACCAGCAGGTATTAAGTGCTAATTATTAATTTGCATTAAAAATTGGGCTTGGCAAACTAAGATTGTAATTATAAAATAAATAAATAGTGTAGAGCTTTTAACAGTTGATGTCGACTTATTTAGCACCTACCCCCTTCCTATAATATAAAAACTATGTAAATAGTAAATTAAACGCGATTTAATCCGTAAAAAAGTGTTTCATTTCAATGTGTAGTGCTCGCTTAAACATCAGAAAACAATATATTTATTTGCGGGTACTTACATATTTAGAAATAAGGTACTTTAGAAAAGTACCTTATTTCTAACCGTGTCGCGTAGCGGTGAAAAAATACTACCACCCCCTCTTTTCCCTTGGGTGTCGTAAAAGGCGACTAACAGACTAAAGACTGCACATACATTCAACAGCATAGAGCGGCGATGGGCTTATCACGCTGAGTTCATGTGCAGTCGCTATTTGGTGAAAAGTGGACTATGGTAGAGGACTGCTTTTGCTGTTCTCATTGCCTAGTCTCTGACTAACCTTTTGGGGATAAAAGTCGTGATTATATGTACGTATGTATGTATGTACTTTAACCCTCGGCATGCCTGGTTGGGTCTGAGAGACCCACCGCAGCAGTTAGACCGTTACAATTCATTGTAATTTGAATGTCGCGCGTAACCGCTCTCAGTAGCTGACCGTAGTGAACTAATTGACGCCCTCCGCCCGCTACCTCAGTCCGGGGCGCGCTCCTGTAGTGATAGGACATGTGTAAAGTGCTCTCGGGTCTCACAGACCCTACCAGGCATACGGCGTGACGTTTTCATGTAAGTATTAATTTGTTGCTTTTTGTGATTTTGTGTCTAATTTATTAAAAATAAACATTATATATAACTGGAAACTCGATTTTTTATATAATACGCTACATTTTTATTGTTTTAAATTGGTGTATTAAAAAGTTTACGAATTTGATGGGTTTTATTTATGAAGGTCTTTATATTATTTTGAATTCAACTTATGGTATCGTATTCTATTACAGCTCAAAATGGTGAGTAAACGAGAAATGAACTCATCACTTCATTCAACTGTTCGGATTTCAAAAAAATATGACTTTGGTATCATACGTCCCAAAACCTAAAAAAAATGAGTTCATGCAGTCATCTCTCCATCATGATAAGGAAATCGATCTTCAGTCAGGCGAGAAGCAAAAACCAGCAGTTATTACATTTAATAACAAAACGTAAAGTGGTGTTGACAACGTTGATAAGCTTATTAGATCTTATGATGTATCAAGAAACTCCCGAAGATGGCCGCTCACGCTGTTTTTCTGGTTGCTGAACTCTGCAGTAATAAATGCAAAAATTATTCAAATGCTCAACTACCCTAACATCAAAAACAATCGCAGAAGTTTCTTCAAAGATCTGGGTTTAGTACTAATAGAATCACATCTAAAATCAAGACAGAAAAACACTACCGTATTGCTCTCCAAGAAGGCCCACCTGTAAAAAAACAGCTCCAGGTGTAAGGGGTAGATGTCACGTTTGTCCATCAAAGAAAGATCGCAAAACACAATACTCTGTGAGATGTGCAAGAGCCACGCTAGCTAAGATCATGCCATTTTCCAGTGCGAAAATTGCTTCCATAACAAAGCTCTTGAAAATGATCTTGAAAATAAAGAAGACTAATTATTTTAGCTTAGAATATAAGATACTATATGTGCCTAATGTTCCCCAAAGTCTGATTGAGATCTCTTTTGTTATAGTTGACTTTGCATGTTTATAAGCATAAGATGTTTAATTTTACGTTAAAAAACGAATAAAACGTTTAATTAAAAATTTTATTAAAAAATATTGTTGATTCGAACACATGTTTTATTTAAAACCTTAAAGAACATCTTTAATTTTATTTTAAAATTATAAATTTTACTAATTGATACCAATTTGTAGGAAAAAATATATTTAAAATTTAGGGTCTCACAGACCCACCAGGCATGCCATGTAACTTTTTTCCACCAGGCATGCCGAGGGTTAAAAAATAAAAATAAAATATATTCACTAAAAATCAATTTAAATGTTTTCTAAAATATTTAGGGTAAGTACAGCTTTAACTTTGTCAAAAAGTTGTTGTATTAATATCATCCTCAATTCGATTCATTTAATAACCTCCTGCTTGGCGCGAGTTTCACGGAAGCAGCGGCCATTCCGATGAGCCGTTTCTCATTGAGGTATCCATGCTTTCAGCCCTGAAAGGGTTATCCGCGTTTCTCTCTTTGATGCTTTATATTTTCATCATGCATCGTATCGAATACTACTACGAAAAATCCATTTGCGAATGTCCCTCTGCAGTTATTGTATCAAGCGACTGTGTACATAACACAGTTTAACATTGACCAAATAAAATTCGCTAGACTTTATGCCTCGCGTGATATAAATAAAATATTATTGACTCTTTTCATTATTTTTAACTAAACATATTTCCTTTTTTTTCAAGTGTTACTTATAACGCGCTTTTAAACACGCATAGAAAGAGCTGCAAGACTGATTTATTTTGTATCATTATTTTTCGTGCTACGAAAGGCACGTAAAGATGGTTGGTGTCGGTTGTTGTCGTAACATTGCAGTTTTGGCCCAACAACTGATATTGGGCTACCAGAACCCACCACGGTTTCTGATCTGATATACCCATGTTCGTAAGGGAAGGCCTAAGCCCAGCTGTGGGACACCGGACGTTAATACTGACGGTGATAATTATGAAAATTTTATAAAGAGAATAAGATAATTTATTCTCTTTAAATCATTTTCATTCTCAACAATTTAAAAATTTAGAATATTAATAAATAAATAATATGTAAGTAAATGAACGTCACACATTTGGCTTTAGCTACATTAGCAGTGTAGTTGTGGTTCGACGACAAATTAGCACCGCTCCCCAGTCCCCAGTCTTTAAAGTTCCAACCGCACAGAATCTGTGTAAGTGTTTTTAAACAAAATTAATATTACCTGCTTACGTGCGCTACGCTGCTGTACGAGATAATGAATAGTTCGAAAAACAGTTTTCGTGCAAGCGTGGCGAAAGCTTGCACTTCGTGGAATGACATTCGGAGCGAAACAAAGCGGGGCCGGAGGTATTGTGGATAGGCAGGCGGTTTGGAATCGTCCCGTTGCTGTTTAGGCCGGCCCACGAGGCGTCCTAGACAAACAAATTCGAACGGCTGCGTGCATTAAGGCCACACTTACCTGTGAAGGGTTAACATGCGATATTGTACCAACTCCGCCTACGTATACGTACCACTTTGTCAAAGAATATAATATACCCTACCGACTTTGGGGTATTTTATAAACCTCAACAGCTGAGGATCATTGTTGCTAATTGGTGTTAATGTAACATTGAAAATCTTTCTAACGTGTAAGTAGGTCTGCAGTTTTTGGAATTTTTAATTTTGTCTTTGTACTAGCATTATTTGGTTTTAAGGATTACATATACTTATTTACGGTAAAGTAAAAGGGCATAGGAGCATAAAAACCACGTGACATACGATTCTTTGCTAACAAACTAGAACTTTAGTGTGGCATTGCGTTCGTGATATCCTTGTGACACGAAAAGTATCACGATAGGTCATGACATGAGACAGGAAGTCTCTCTATGTTTCTTTATACAGCAGTGCTGAGCAAGCCAATACCCATCAAATTAATTGTATTGATGACTTTAAATCAATGATGGAGAGCTATGTCCAACTATCTATATCAACTTACCTATAAAATTGACGTGTAGAATAGCCAAGACTAGTAGCCGTGCGAGTGGTCCTCCGCCGCGCGTGTGCGCGCCCGCCGCCATCTTGTCTCAGCGCGTGACCGTCCGGTGCTGCCATCTATCGCCGCTCTTCAGTGCCAATATCCGCCTTGATCTACTCATCGTGTGGAAGCTTTGCTTTTATAGTGGTACCTGCAAAAAATTTACAAAATAATTATGAAACATTTAAACTCTATGGCTACTGTTACGCAAATGTAGGTACATTAAACTTTTTATTAAAATGACGACCGAGTAATGTCCATTCACATTTCTGGATGTAATTATATATCTTCGGCAGTCTAATGACAATTGTAGTACAATAATAACATAATTTAATACATTTACCAACTACATTTTTGTTGTTTACAACTACAGTACTACTTTATTACTGTAGTTGTAAACAACAAAAATGCCGCCCCCCTCGCTATCAGAGGTGACGGACGTGTTTCTTTAACCTCCACTATTTAATTTGAAAAAGCGTGTTACAATTTGACTAGTCGGGTCGTATTGTATACCAAATTATAGCTTTAACTGAGTTTTATCAAGTGGTGTTACAAGTTGTGAATAATCATAAACAAACAGTGCTAATTTGTGCATAAAAGTTTATGTGTTCAATGCTTTTAAATAAAAAATAAATGTTGGTAGGCCGAAACCAATTAGAAGCGAACAAAAGGTCTGGACTTTGAACTGTGTGCTCGAGCAAAAAACCGTGTGTGCCTACCTCTGGTATCATTTAACTTAAAACAGCTGCCGCAATATAAGAACGAACTTTTGCCATTGCTACATGAGCGTCTGTAGCTCAGCCGGTAACGCGTCTAACCTAAAGCGTTGTGTCCGGTGAGCCCGTGGTTCAAATCCTCAGTCTAAGTTTGTGTTTTTGTATTTCTTTTTTTTTTTTTATCTATAAAAAGAATCATTTAACTATATATAAATTATATAGTTGATAATATACAAAACTATAAAACTGATTCTAAACAACAATGCCGCTAAGACGCACTCCGCCGCCGCCAACGCTTCTCCCTCCCCCTTCAACATTGCAGCATTCTTCCTCCGAGCCGATTCTAAACGAAGACCGCGAGGCTATAACGGAACCTACTGAAGGCGATAATTACAATATTACCTCTCGCTCAAAGCGCAAAAGATTAGAAAGCGGTGACCAAAAATTTGACGGCTTTATGGACGAAATGCGTTCACTTTTTACTGAATTTAAATTGCAGCAGGATGAGAAAATTGGAAAAATTCAAGCAGTCTTAGATGAAATTAAGTCTCAAAATTCCGAAATTCGTTCTTCCGTTGATTTTATGTCCCAGAAGTACGATTCCCTGTGCGAGAAAATCTCAGTTTTAGAGGACGATCGTAAGAAAAACCTCATTTATCTACAAACCCTGGAAGACAAAATTGAAAACTTTGAGCGTAATCAACGATCATCGAGCCTAGAAATAAGGAATATACCTTATAATAAATCTGAATCAAAGGATTCCTTGTTAAATGTCTTAAAGGAAATTATTAAGATTCTTAACATACAAGTAGCTCCGAATGGAATCAAAGATATTTTCCGTACGCGACCAAGTGATTTGAAAAAATCATCTGTAATTGTAGACTTCACCAGCGTTCTTTTAAAAGAACAAATTATAAAGGCGTATAAGAAATACAACAAGGAACACTCTAAATTAACAACAGAAATACTTAAAATATCGGGTCCTGTCCTGCCTTTATTTATGTCGGAAAACTTAACAACAAAGATGAAAAGAATTTTCTTTTTGGCCAGAGATTTTGCCAAAAGCAATGAGTTCCGCTATTGTTGGGTAATAAATGGAAAAATTTTGCTTCGCAAAAAAGAAGGTACTGCGATTGTGACAATAAAAAATGAGAGTGACCTTCAGAAACTGAAAGAAAAGATGTGACTTTTATCTATTACTTATTTAATCTTATCTCACATGTATGAATGTTTTTTAGTTAGTTTTTTTACGTCTATATCAGATATATTTTTTTTCTATCTGATTTTGAATTCAAGCCTTTTAATAATTGTTAATTTTTACGGTTTAATTCTGTTGGTTTTTGGTAATTTTAGTTTTAATTTTTTATTTTTCCTTTTTGTACACTTAAGATTGCAACCTGTACGTTACGGAGACATGCCTTTACACAAACATCAACTAATTCTACCACACGACTTAATTAGAATGGTTGTCATAGCTATTATAATATTAATAACACATTTACATATAATCTATAAACATAATATACAAGTATTATTGTTTGAATTTATTTGGAGTTGTATTGTTGAAACTTTTTATATATTTCACAACCTAACATTGTTATCAACCGCTTGCTATAATAGTATGGTTATAATTGAGCCTCTGTTGCTTTTATATAAATTTAATAAATGGATAACGAAGATATTGTAGCGAAAATTGAAAATATCACTGTTTCAGATTTTTTCATTTGTTCTCCTGAAGAAGTAAGGTCTCGCGTTGGGTGTGGTGAAGTGTCTCTCAAAATTTTCCATATTAACATTAGAAGCATTAATCGTAATTTTGATCAACTTACGATTATGATCAGCAGACTTTCTCTTCAAGTTGACGTAATTGTTTTATCCGAGTGCTGGTTAAGCAAATGCACTAATCTGCCAACTCTCCCTGGATATACGGCAGCTAAATCTAAATTTAATAACCAAAATGAAGGGGTCGTTGTTTATGTTATTGATAATCTGGTGTTCACAGTTGAAGAGCCTGATTTTCCAGAGGCAAATTGTCTTATCATCAAGTTTTCCGATAATACGTCACTTATAGCCTTATATCGCTCGCGTCATACAAAGATATCAATAAATTTGTTTCCTTCCTTGATATAACGATTCAATCACTACAGTCGTACAAAACTAATGTCATTGTGGGAGACATAAATATTGATATTGTTCCGGATAATCATCGTAATGATAGTGATGAATACCTTAACTTACTTGCATGTTATTCTATGTTACCAGTATACCATCATCCAACGAGACTCAGGGCATGCTTGGATCATGTCATTCTAAAATGTGATAAAAAATCTATTTGTGTACTGATTGAGTCATCCATAACGGATCACGTTCCGGTTATGCTTTGTATCTATGCTAAACCGGACACTCGTCCTGCAAAGGGTTCTATTAAACGTATTGATGAGAATGCAGTTATTTCACAATTGGGTAGGACGGATTTTGCTCCAGTGCTGAACACTCTTGATCCCAACATGGCTGCCGAAAATCTTGTGAACATCATCTCCTCTGTAGTCAGGGAAAACAAAGTAACAGGAAAAATACCATCAAAACTTCGAATACTCAAACCCTGGATTACCCCCGGCTTACTGCGATGCATCCGTAATCGCGACAAGCTGTCATTTAAATCTTTGAAGGAACCGAATAATCAAGTTTTAAAAGTGACCTTTAAGCGTTATAGGAATTTCTGTAACAATCTTCTTAAAAAAGTTAAACAGGCTTATGAGCAGCGGGAACTGCAAAGAACCAAAAGTAATCCAAAAGCGCTTTGGAAAACTATTAAAAACATAGCAAATATGAATGGAAATAAGATGTCAGCAAGTGAGCTGCTTACCATTACGGGTAATCCAAATGACTCAGTAAACGTAGTGAATGAGTCCTTTTCTACGGTGGGAAAGGATTTAGCATCGAATGTGAAACGTTTTCCTTGTGATTCTTGCCACCATCCTTCACCTGACAGTGCAGTCATTTCAAACCAATATCCTAACTCTATGGCCCTATTTCAAGTAGACTGTGCAGAGGTCGAGAACATTATAGTTTCCCTTAGAAGTAACTGTGCCGTGGGTTGGGATGATATTCCCACCTCTATTCTTAAAGCTACGTGTCCTGTAGTTGTGCCGGTTCTTTGTCACGTCTTAAATCTTTGTCTTTCTGCAGGCATCTTCCCATCCGTATTCAAGAGAGCGCTCGTACATCCTATATATAAGAGCGGGGACTGTAACAGTGTCAACAATTACAGACCTATTTCAGTACTTACTACCCTCTCAAAAATATTAGAGAAGGTGATAAACAAGCGATTGGTAAATTATTTAGACACTTATAGTATACTCTCCTGTAATCAATTTGGATTCCGCGGTGGTAAGTCTACGGAAGATGCGGTTCTATCCGTTACGAATTATGTTGTTGAGTGCCTGGATAGAGGCGATAAGACTGTAGGTATTTTCTTGGATCTCTCGAAAGCATTCGACACTGTTTCTATCCCCATTCTTTTAACGAAAATGGAAGAGTACGGTATACGTGGTGTTGCTTTGAGTATTTTTAAGGATTACCTTAGTCATCGTACTCAACAAGTAGTCATTGGCGACCACCTAAGTAGGGAGGCGTACCTTAGTTTCGGCGTACCACAGGGTAGTGTCCTTGGACCTACCCTGTTTTTAATTTACGTAAATGGTTTGTGCGACCTCTCTCTGCCTAAGTGCAAAATAACCTCATATGCGGATGACACTGCCCTACTGGTTCATGGAGGATCCTGGTCTGAAGTAAGGGCGAATGCTGAATCGGCTCTTCATGGTGTCATGGCATGGCTAGCCAAGAATCTGCTCACTCTAAATGTCAGTAAAACAAAATTTATTACTTTTTCAATGCGTAATTCCTCACAACCACCAACATCGTTCACGATCTGTGCTCACAAATGCAGATGCGATACTGGTGATGGTTATTGTAACTGTGAACCCCTTGTTCGCACTAACAACTTAAAATATCTAGGTGTATTAATGGACTGTACCATGAGTTGGAGACCACATATTGAACAGCTTATTTCGCGTCTTCGAAAGCTTATATATATTTTTAAAATCCTAAGGTCTGTAGCGGACAAAGACACTCTAAAAATGGTGTATTATGCTCTTGCACAGTCCATAATAAAGTATTGCGTTACCATCTGGGGTGGGTCTGCAAAGACTCAGTTGCTTCGTGTTGAGAGATCTCAGCGCTACATCTTAAAAGTCATGGCATCAAAGCATAGACGTTTCCCGACTGCAGACTTGTACTCTTTTTGGAAAGTTCTTACTGTCAGGCAACTTTTCATTCTCAATACCATCTTGAGAAAACATACCACTCTTTGTTACGATCCTGTTACCTTAAGCCTGAAGCGTAGATCAGACCGCGTTTGCCATATCAAACCGTACAAATCAGTCTTCGCATTGCGTTTCTTTCGTTACCTGAGTCCGATGCTGTACAACAAAATTAATAAAACTTTAAATATTTTTCCAATGACTGTATTTACATGTAGAAGGTCTATAACAGAATGGTTGCTATCTCTTTCATATGAGGAAACGGAGAACTTATTGAGGATTTCTGCTTAGTTATATTTATATATTTTTGTATTTAAGTACTTCTTTTTCTTTTTTTTTTCTTTTTTTTTTATTCGTTTACGTTATATATTATTTATTTCTAGTATTGTGGAACCATATTGTTAAATTAATAGTTTTAAAGTTGTGGTTTATTAATTATACCTTGTATTTAGAAAATATTAATATATTTTTGTATTAATACCATTGAATAGTTATAACTAATAAAGTAATATTAATATAGTTACTTTTTAAATTCATACTTAGCACAACACGCACGGGTAATGTCTTTAATCATAAGTTTCTATTAGTCGCATGCTGTTTAAATAATGGTTTTGTTCGTTATGTTTGTTAAATATTTTCTGTTTGTTTAGATTTGTTTAGTTTTTTTTTACTTGCCTACATTAATTAACATTTTTAGGAACACGTTCGTCTGCCGGAAGTGGGCGTTAATAGCTGCAACGCAGTTTTACACTAAAGCAGCTATTTCCGTAAATTTTATGTGTTTTCTGTTAAAATGTTCCAAATAAACTTTTTATTATTTTATTATTATTTTTATTATTTAAATTTTGCATTCATAATGCTATTTAGATAAAGGTTAAAATCTTTACTAGAAAAAAAAACAACCAGTCTCAGGAAAGCTCGAACGGGATTCGAAGCCGTGACCTTTGGATTGCCGGTCCACTGCTCTAACCGCTAAGCTACCGAGACCCCAGGAGCTTTCCTGAGACTGGTTGTTTTTTTCTGATAACATTTCATCCTTCAGTTCTACTACTACTCCACTGTAGAGTGACATTCTTTTGAAAGTACTCAGTGCATTAATCACAACATTTACCATTAAATAGATATAATTGAAGCATTTAGATTCAATTTCAAATGTAGGTTACTTAAATTACCTTACATGCAGTGATAGTACATCAGAAATGTTTATTTTATAAAAATAAAGGTGTAAGTAGTAAGTACATAATATACACATAGGAAAAATAGCAATCACCATCTCATTGTACAAAGCAGAGCAAAGAGTATACACAGAGCCGTGTGAGCAGCGGTAAAAATATTCGTACTTTTATTCGCATTCCGTTTGCGGAGCGCAGAAACAGTCGAACGTTATCTAAAATATGAGTGAATGCGGGCTCGGTACGTGCGGTCCGTTCTAAAAGAATTTGATATCAAAGATTCGCTGGCTGGATCCGCGGGCCGGCTGCTTGCTCCCTGCCCCGGACACAGAGCGATACACAATGGATGAGTCATCAAAATATATTATCCTAATAGTTTAATTGTAGCTAAGAGAAAGTGTATGACATACACTTTGTATACTATGTCAGTTTATTTAGCAACTGACTAAAAGACTCATTAAATGCATACATGGTTGAAGAAAACACGCTCTTACATAAGAAAAATATATTTTTTTATACAAACTCGTCAATGTATTTGTTTAGAAATAGTAAGTTTATAAGTTTATGTAAAGATCTCATGTAATTTAATTTGTTACGGCGTACGACATGTGGATTAATTTTGACTTCCAGATACTAAAAGCGTGTTAATATTACATTCTACCAGTATGTTAAGGTCTGCAACACATGAAATAATAAATCGCAATTTAAAACGTTACATTTTGCTTTACTTCTCATTTAAATAGTTAATATATATTTAAATTTTGCAACATTGCATCACATGCAATCACTTTCCATACCATTTAACCGTAGGTTTAGTTTGGTGGTGCTATCGAAAAGGTAAAGACGTAACATATACAAATAAATTCATATTTTTATGGAGTAAATGAATAATATGTAGGTACTTTCTAACAGACTTTCAAATAAATTGTCTGAATTGTGGACAATATCGAATCAACCATCGTCAGGTCACTTGCCTATATCAGCCTTATCATCAGTTAACAATACATGCACCAAGAGTAGTAAACATTTCTTTGCTTAAAAAAAATGAAAGTCCAAACACGAATGTCTCTTCCAGATTTATATATCCAGTGACAGGGGCGCTACGTAACATATTATCACAAATGGATACAGTGGGTGTCTTTTGGCCTCTCGTTCCGTTATGAAATATAATGTGCATTACGACTCGCGTTTGGTTAATGGCGTGTTTTTTTATAAGCCGCCTAATGTTCTTTGGTCCACCTGATTTTGTGAGTTCCATTTGGGATTGAGTAAAAAAAATTGTGATACTTTTAGCGGGTGGGACTGAACTGGGTGTACTGTGGATTGGATGAGTGACAGTGTCAGAAAAATTTATAATTTATATTTTTCTCTATAAAGCCCGGGTTTTTATGATGACCACCCCGAATTGGCTATTTGACAGTTGTAACAATAAAATTTGAAATATATCAGAAATGGTAGGTTATGATTTAATGATAACTATCCAATAGTTTTTTTTATTATAATAATTTGTAAATATTTTATTTTTACAAAATAAATTTGCGATTTTTTATCAGTGGATTACAAGACCCGAAACACGGGCGGCCATGATTGAGCTTCATGTGACGTCACATTTCACAAAGTATACAAAAACTATCTGTCAGGTTTCAAGATAAGTTTCTTTATTTATTGAAATGTGACGTCACAGAGCAAAATGTCACTTGAACAACCGTTTTCGCACGAAAGGACAATGGTCACGTAGTAAGAAATTTAAACCCAAGCCCGGCGCAAAAGAAATGTACCTCAAAATACTGGTAATGTTGAGTAATTAATTACTGCATAGGGGACACCGCCAAAATATTTTTTTAAATGTATAAAATTGCTATTGAAAGTTTTACAGGGGTCATATCAATGTTTCGGTACAAGGATCATTAAATTGCTAAAATGGGTGTTTAGCAGTATAATCCAAATAATTTTCTACAGTATATATATTACCACCACTACTATTATTAAAGTAGTATCAGAAGTCATCAATGTATTTAAAAAAATAATTTTTTTTTTGGTAATATACATAATCATATACTGCCATTGCACCCACCCACCACTGCCACCCACACCCACTGCCACTAAAATTGCGCTAGCGCATTCGCTGCTTCTTCCCGTTTTAGACTACGCTGACGCCTGCTATCTTGATCTCACGGAGGACCAGCTAAATAAACTTGAGCGCCTTCAAAACCTTTGTATTCGTTTCATATTTGGCTTGCGCAAGTATGATCATGTTTCTAAGTACCGCTATAAACTCAAGTGGTTTCCTATTCGTCTTGGCCGGAATACTCACATCCTCTCCCTTCTATATAACATATTGTTCAATCCCACCTATCCTTCCTATCTAAAGGAACGCTTCAGTTTCCTTTATTGTTCGAACTCGCGATCGTTACGGTCATCAGAAAATCTAGTCCTTAAAACTCCTCTTTACAACACCACCTTTTACGATTGCTCCTTTACTGTTGAAGCTGTTCGTCTCTGGAACTCGCTTCCAGTCGCGAGCTAAAACCATTCACGCATTCAAGGAGCTCGTGAAGAATTTCTACCTTTCCCTTTAACCCTTTCCTGCTGCATAGCTGTCGTTGTCCGCTACTTCCTACCTGAGACTATTATCTTTAAGTATGTATATGTATATATATATATATATATATATACATATTTATTACACCCTATTATTTATTTATGTAATAATGTTATTTTATTTAATTACTTATTTTTGCATTTAATTGTGTAACCACATATTTTGATTGTTTGCACCTCTGAACATAGAGTGTATAAGTTCTCTCCATCCGACTGGTTGTCTGGCAGAAATCGCTTTAAGCGATAAGACCGCCACATTGTAACTTTGTATTTTTGCTCTTTTATGTCTAATGTAAATGTTTGTGTTATGTTACAATAAAAGTATTGTCTATCTATCTATCTATCTATATATAGGTATCAGTAATAATCACATCACACCTAAGTAATAATCTAAATATTACTTAGGTGTCAAACATTAAAATATCAAACCATCGTTATTTTCACATAACGATGGTTTGATATTTTAATGTTTGGATGTTTTTCTGCTTTTACGCCTCAATGACTGAACTGATTTGAATCAAAATCAAAGTCAAAGTCAAATTATTTATTCAATGTAAACCTTTACAGGCACTTATTGACGTCAATAATAATAATAATAAAAAAACAGTTTACTAACTTATAGTTAAGACTTAACAACTAATCTAACGAGCTATAGTCTGTGCCAGACAAAATGTGCATCGCTACCCCCAGTACCACTGCACGCCGAAACAGAATCGCGTCGAACCGAAATTTAAGCCGTGGTCATAGAATTGTGTAAACAAACGTATCCTGGTACGAGACAAAAATAGCGGGCAAGTGTCTCTCCCCTAGCGACACAAACGGCTAATATTTATAGGTAATTTATCGTTTTTTTTTAGGATGAAAGGTGATAAATCACAATGAATTGTTAACTTAAGATAATACTTTAAGGAATAAAATTAAATGTGATTTCCAATTATCGTATTGATATTGTGGTAAGTAATAGAAATTGGAAATAACTGAGTTTTTAAAGTAAAATAAAGTAACGGTTGAAATGAGTTTTGGAAAACATTAGTACCTAACCAATAAGGTTGACATTTTTAATCATTCAAATATCTTTTTTTATAAAAACTTAAGCATAGAAAACGTCAAAAATTAATAAGCATAAATTTGTGTGTTTTAAAATTGTTTCGTTTTTCGTCTTGGTATAAGCACAGAATATTACAATATTACTTCCGTACAGAAGGTTCACCCTCCAACGACCCCCACGCGAAACCGAAACCCATCGCGTGACCCGAGCGTTCATATTCCGTTAAGCAAAGCCGACTCGATATCGATTTGACGTCCGTCATGAGCGCAGGGTTTACGCGCGCGCGTAGGGTTTACGAGTTAAGGCTAGATAGGTCGCGCTTTGAGTTTTTCAAACCATCTAAGACATAGAAAATAATGGTTTAAATTCTGGAAAAAAAAGTATGTATTCATCCGCTCACGGCGGCAACTAGTGTGTCAGACGCACATGAGATAAAATATCCAAAATGGGTCGTGCATTATCACGAGATAATCAAGACAGTCATTTTTAAAGTGGCCGAATATTTTAAGAAAAGAAAAGCAAACAAAGTTTAAATTATATAAGGTGACTGCCAGAAACCGCAAGAAACTTCAAGGGCCGATCAGGTCAATGACAAAAATGGTATCATTGCAGATTAACGTAGGTACTTATCGCCCAGCTGACGCGAACGGGTCAACAGACGGTCTACCGGCCGGCCGTTGCCCGCGCGTTGTAAATAATTGTTTAATTAAAATTTAGTTTTCTTATGTTATTGCTTTAAAATAAATTAGATACTCAAATAAATACAAAGACTATCCAATTAGAATTCACAAAAAGAATTATTTAATTAAAAATGAAAAAAAAACACGAATTCCTTTTTTGTCATCTTTGTCATGTTCAAAACACCCGACCCGACCCGAATGAAACTAGGTAGGTAGGTAGATAGATAAGGACCAGGATTAACACCGCTGACTGAACCGAAGGAGGAAGCTAGTCCGATAAACCCAATCATTTTACTAATTTTAATTTAAATATTTTTTTCAATTTCGAAAAGCAATTTCACACTTTAAAAAAAATATTTCGGCGATTCCAACTATGCAGTATTTAATGACACAATTTTAGTAAAAATCTGAGATAAGTTTTATTTCCGCCGGGCCTGGCCATTATCCTTTGAAATCAATAAAGAAAAATATGTTTTTCTCGGTTAAATTAAAGCTTTTTCGAGAAAGAAAATATTGTACGGGGTTTAGAATGAAACGTTGGTAATTTTTTAAATACTTTTTCGAAAACTGTCAAGTAGCCAATTAAGCCATGTTACCGACTTGATTTGGAATTCCATCATCATAAGCAACCTTCACCTATCAAGCTGAGCACATTATGCAGCTGTCATTCGGTGAAACGTGGACTGTGGCACAGCAATACTTTTGCAGTTTATTGCACATAGCCGACAAGTTCGTGCGCGACCTTTACGCGGATCAATTTCTTCCGTGGTAGTGTCTGGCACTGATTTGTCGTTGCAAATAATATTCACCGCCTCTGTGGTTTAGTAGCTAAGCCACCGGTCTCAGACCCACAGGTCCCGGGTTCGATACCCAGTGGGGGGTGCATCTTTTGAGCTCGGTTTGTTTGGTGGTAGGTTTGTTAAGTCCGCCTGGCTAGCTACCACCATCTTATCTAAGTCTGTCGCCATAACAACGATGTTTATAGCATTGATGTGTTCCGACAGTTTGAGATAGCCCAGTTCCTCAGTGGTTGACGATTCCGGGTGAAGCACGCTTCCACCTTCGGCCTTATCGTCACTTACCATCAGGTGAGATGAAGGCCAAGCGCTTACACGTTGTAGATACAAAAATCCTACCTTGTAAGACATGAAATTTTATATGTGGTAGTCAGGCAAATCAGTGCCAGACGCTACCACGAAAGAAATTAATCCGCGTAAAGGTCGCGCACGAACTTGTCGGGCTATTATTATTATTAATCTTAATTATTGGCTTCGCGTGTAGAATTAAGCCAATTTAAAGTAGTATAAATTTAAAAATTATATTTAGTATTGTACGGTAGATTGAATTTAAATGGAGTCTCACAACACGTGTTGTTGCTAAAAGAACACGGGAGAAACTCCTTGTCGGTCTATAGTCTCTGGTTAGCACTTTGAGGATAATAATCGTGTGTATGTACACGAAGAACACTACAACGACACTACAACTAGAGCTGTTTCCCAGCTCCTACAGTCCCGGGTCTTTTAAGCGGGGCGTGAAACGGCATTTATGCAGGCCGTCATGAATGGGTGCGTTCGTTATCGTGCTTATTCCACGGTGGGTAGCGCACTCATTATTTTGGACTGCATCGGCTGCTTACCATTAGGCAGGATGCAGTCACTTTGACGAGTCATAATAGAAAAAAAAACAATCCAAGAACTTCCCTTTTCTGCTCCGTTCCGACCGCGCGTAATACTTATCGCCGAAAAGTAGTAGACCAGGGGCCCAAGTATTCTTAAATGAGTAAGACAATACCAAATGTGTCAAACAATTACAATGCGATCCAATTGCGATTCAATTATGCTATTCGTAAATTAGCAGACTTGGGCCCCAAGTAGTTTTTCGATCGTAAGTAACCTAGTATTATGTTTCGCAGCTTCATTCTTAGCGATTTAAGTTTGACATGTTGTAGTAGCGCCATCTACTATAGGCCTTGCACGATTAGTTTAAAGTTTTTTTTTTTTTTTTTTGTTTATGGTAACCCTGTCGCCCCTCCATAGATAGTCATAGTTGGAGGGAGCACCGTTTACAGTCGTCATTCTGTGTCATCGTGCTGTAGCCTTCGCACATAAAACTGCAACCGTATTATTTTCGTGAAGTGTCGTTAAATAGTAAAGTCATGGGTAACAAAAGGAAACGAGAAGAAGAAGAAGCCAGAATTTCTAAAAAGATCAAGAAATTGGAAAAGAAGTTACTGCGACGCAGACGTGTTATTTCATCGTCTGATGGTGGTACGTGGATATATTTTACTTTACTATCGTTGATAGTTTTGAAATATAATAGTTTAACTAGGAATAAATTATTGCCGTTGGCAGTTAATTTACAAAAAAAAAAAAAAGGATAAGCGCCGTTGGCGATTTCTTTATATTGAAAAGTACCGCCGTTGGCGGTTATTAAATGTTGCAAATCGACAAATCGTCGTTGGCGGTTATGTCGTATATAAGTCGAGTTTCGACGCTATTGATGCATAAATTCAATAAATAACTAATAAAAAATTACGTTTGTCACGCAGATTCTGCAACCGAAGAGCAAGTTTTGCCTACGCTGACACCATCGAGTTCGCCGGTGGCCTCACGGATGGCTACCCCAGTAGATTACGGCATGGAAGTCTTAGACATGCCCTGCTTGGTTTCTCCGTTGCCTCAAACATCATCGGAAGCTGTACCTTTGAATGCGCCCGTGAATGTAGATCCTATTGATATAGGAGCTGGACTTTCTACTGCCGCTCTAGATAGAAATACCACGGTTTCCCCAAACCACGAGGTGGAAAGTGAACTAGAGGAGGATATTTTACAAATCTTAGGGGAAGCTCCTCAACCAGATTTAGCGCTGGGAAAAAACATTCACAAAGACATCGCTTTCCGTTGGCAAGACATTTTACTGAAGGGTCTGTCGAAAGACGTTAAAGATCCGTTAATGAAAAAATACCTCATACCCGCTAACTGTAACTTTCTTGTGGCACCAATATTAAATCCGGAGGCTAAAGCAGCCGTCCCGGAAGTTATAGCCAAAAGAGACACGACCTTATTGCAAAAACAAAATCAGATAGGGATCGCATTAGCCGCGCTGTCACAGGTCTCTGAGATGATTTTAAAAAATGAGACTTCGAAAAAAGCCTTATTTCAACCTCTTAGTGATGCTTGTCGCATACTATGTGACAGCCATAGTATTGAAACAAAAACGTGACGTAGTATTCTTATGAGTTCTATTAACACTAATCTCCGCGATACCTTAGTTAATTCGGACCGAGACAAATACCTATTTGGTGAAAACTTAGCTGAAAAATTAAAAGCAGCCAAAACCGTTCAAAAGACCGGAGAATCCCTGCTTAGAAATAACCCAGTGGCATCTTCTAGTAAGAATACCACCACTAGGAGCAATCCCAAAAGGAATTTAAACTACAGGGGTCAAATTCAAAGAAAACCACCAAACAGAGCCAACGAATCAATGCGAGGACGGAATCCGATGCGCCAAACGCGCACCCAGACCTACTCGCGACAGCCGCCGCAACCGCCGAAAGCGACTTCGCCGACCAGGAAGACTTATCGCCGTTAAATACAACACAGGTAATGCAATACGCTGGTCGTTTGCAATATTTTTACTCACAATGGTCCCAAATAACTGACGATGCAGTTATTTTATCATGGTTAAAGGGATATAAAATCCCATTTATATCTACTCCCACTAATTCAAAAAATCCATGTACGGTACCAAAATCCGAAGAAGAACATATTGATTTTACTAAGGCTATCCAAAAATTAATCAATATCAATGCAATAAGTAAGTGTTGTCATGAGGAGGGTGAATTCATATCGAGTGTGTTTCTTGTGCCTAAGCCAAATGGAGAAAAACGTTTCATTCTAAATTTGAAATTACTAAACAAATTCATACAAACCAGCCATTTTAAAATGGAGGATTACAGGACAGCCATAAAATTAATAACAAAAGATTGTTATATGGCTTCGGTTGATATAAAAGATTCTTATTTCTTTGTAAACATTGCTAATTGTCATAGAAAATTTTTACGTTTTAATTATAACGGTACCCTCTACGAATTTAATTGCTTACCGTTTGGCTTAAACACAGCTCCATATGTCTTCACAAAGATGTTAAAACCTGTCATCTTATATTTACGATCTAGAAACATGATTTCTGTTACTTTTTTAGATGATATCTTTTGTATTGGCAGGAACTATAATGACTGTAACGAAAATATACAAAATACTAATTCATTATTACAAAAATTAGGTTTCATTATAAACAAGGAAAAGAGTTGTTTGATCCCTAGCACACGATGTAAGTTTCTAGGTTTCATTTTTGACTCTCGAAAGATGATCCTAGAATTACCTATCAATAAAAAGGAGAAAATAAAGGCTCTTGTACAAAATTGTTTAAATATTCGTAAATGTAAGCTACGTGGCTTTGCCAGTGTACTCGGTCTGTTGGTATCGGCCTGCGATACAATTTTCGTGGATGCATACAAAATTATTCGAACAGTTCAAATATAAAACACTATTAAAAAACAATAATTACAATCAAACAATTTCACTTCCTGATTTTATCAGAGAAGACCTTTACTGGTGGCTTAACAATATAAATGTGGGTTACTCTCCAATTAAAACTAATCGTTATAAAAAAGAAATTTACACTGATGCATCATCCACTGGTTGGGGATGTGATATAGTGAATTACACTATCAGCACGTACTCAATAGTACGTGATAATTAAGGTCTTCCTGAGTGACAAGGCGTCCTTCCTCTAGTCACGTATAGATGTGATGTTAATTAGTATTTAAGATGATACACTAGAGGATAAAGATTATTGATTCAACGCAAGACATTGTTTCATTTCGGGTCTCCGTCCCAACGCCATTACATGGCGACCGTGACATGGTGTCACAAGTCCGCGCCGCGAAATCGCTAGTTGAAGTCTACAAAATATCAGGAAAATAGTGCTACACGGGCCTACAAGAAGGACGAAGGAAATAAGAAGAAAAACTGTAAGCCAAAATTGTTTAACTATGGGAAACCCACAATCTAAAGACAATATTATTGTCAGTCAATCACCAACTCAATCGACGGCAGCATCAACTCCCTTGGCCGTTGGGATGCAACTTTCAGAGATCTTTTTACTGACCATCGTCGTTGTACTAGCGGGCTATATAGTACTTAAGCTGCTACGTTACTTCAACGCACGACTATTAGAAGAGGTAGAACGCAGAGCGGTTCGACGGGCAATTGGACCAGCACAGAACGTGTAAGCCAGCACGAATTAATATAACTATGCTACCAAGAATCTATGTGTGTGTGTGAGTGATTTTTTTTTTCTAAAGTGTGTTCATGGCAAACCTGTCAGAACTCTTGAGTGAGCTTAAGGCTATTAGAGACTCTATTATTAAATTAAGTAAGGACAAACGTTATTCCGCTCAGGGGCAGAATAAGTTTTTAAGAGCAAAGGAAATTAAAAATATTTTTGAACAAATATCTGCAGACTTATGTAAAAAAGGGATAGATGCTGTAGAATTACAAATAACAAAAGCAATATCGTCAAAGTTTTTATGTAATTTTGAGGAAATCGAGTCACTCGTTAACCCGCATCATTCAGAAACGATCACAACCATGGCCACGTTCGATCTAAAAGTCGCGCTCACGCTCCTCCCAGTAGTAGATTGCGACGAAACGCAAATTAACCAACTAATAGACGGAATAGAGTATTATAGTAGTACCCTTAGAAACGAGGACCAGCCTCTGTTAATCAATTTTGTTTTAAAAACTCGTCTTTCTAGCAGTGCTAAAACAAAAATTAATAAGTCTTATGTGTCTGTGGCAGACCTAATAAAAGATATAAAAATGTTTTAATTCCGATTAAATCATACACAGCCATTTTAGACCGAATGCTACGATGTAGGCAAGGAAACAAGACCATAGAAGTGTTTGGTAGTGAAATCGAAAAAATGTCCAACGATTTAAGTACAGCACAGGCTAATGGAGACGAGTCGGCATATAATTTATTAAAGCCGATTAATGAAAAAATGGCTATCAAGCGTTTCGCTGACGGCCTAAACAATGCTCGTACAAGCATTATAGTTACGTCTAGGTCCGTAAGCACAGTTAGGCAGGCAATAACTATAGCCTTAGAACAAGAAGACTCGGTAGTGAAACCACCAATAAACAATTATGTTAACTATGTTTCGAACCAGCGATTTGAAAAGATAAATAAAAACTATCATCAACAATATAATAAGTCACGTAACAACAACGCGACGAGTCAGCAAGGTCGGGGTCGTGCCTACTATAACTCGAATAGGTTTCAGGGTCAGCGCAACACCAGGTTTACGTCACCTCATAATAAACGTAGGAATGTACATTTCTTAGTTGACTCAGCAGAACAGTCTAATGACGAAAACGAAAGTGAACGTCAGAGTATACGTCAGAACGAACATCATAGCGATGATTTTTTTCGTTCTGAATAGCGCTGAGGTAGATATTTGTAGTTATGGTAATGGTAATTACGTTTGTTTTACTTGTAGTCAAACTCAAATTTCTCTATTAGTAGACACAGGAGCAAGCATTTCAATTTTAAAGTTAGATTGGTTAAATAAACTCCGTAGCATGTCCCGCGACGCAAAGCTAGTAAGGGATGAAATTAAGATTAAAGGAGTATGTGGGGATTTAGTATCAATAGGTTATGTTCATCTAGACTTATGTGTTAACAATTATAATTTTACGCATAAGTTTTATGTGTTTAGCAACTTCCACTGTAAAAATGATGGAATTTTAGGAGAAGATTTTTTATTAAAATATAGTTGTAAAATTAACTATGAAAATAAGCTGGTTACATTACAGGATAAGATAAGTCTAGAATTAGGCTTAGGTAAAAACATAATAACGACTATTCCAGGGAGATGTGAGGTCTTTAAATATGTTTCGTCAGAGATAAAGGGCGAATGTGTCATTTTAGCGGAGGAAGTTATTGCAGGCGTATTTGTAGCAGGCGCCGTGGTAGTAGGAGACGGGAAAAAGATTCCGGTGCGATTTTTAAACACACGGGAAGAAGATGTAAAATTAAATAACTTTAGCCCGAAAATTAGAAAATACTCGGATTATTTCGTATGCTCTTTTGATACGGAAAACGGAAAATCTGTCGAGAGGGTTAAACAACTATTCGATTTTCTTAAATTAAAAACATATCTTGGTGATGAAGAGAGACGGTCTATTGAGAAAATATGTGCAAAATATGCAGATATCTTTCATATGCCGGGTGATAAGCTATCCGTTACAAACTTATACGAGTACAACATTAAACTGCAAAATGACGCGTCTCCTGTTTATGTCAAACCGTATAGAATACCGCACGCTCAGAAGGCTGAGTTAATAAAACAGGTAGGTAAATTGTTAGAAGAAGATATTATCGAAGAGTGTACCAGCGAATGGTCTTCTCCATTATTATTACTTCCGAAAAAAGCTGACAGTAGCGGTGAAAAAAAGTGGAGAATCGTAATAGATTATAGACTTTTAAATAAAAAAGTAGTAGACGAAAAGTTCCCGTTACCAAATATACAAGAAATTATTGACTCACTTTCGGGATGCTTATACTATTCTCATTTAGACCTCAGTTCTAGTTATTACCAGCTAGGGTTATCACCAGAATGTAGGAAATTCACTTCTTTTACAGCTGATAAGCAATATCAACTGAAAAGATTACCTATGGGTCTCAAAACGAGTCCTAGCGTATTTTCTAAACTTATGTCTATGGCTCTATCGGGTTTAAATTACGAGATATGTTTTCTATATCTCGATGACGTAATAGTTTTCGGGAAAAGCCTATCGCAGCATAATACAAATTTAATGAGTGTATTTGAGAGGTTTAGGTCAGTTAATTTAAAACTAAACCCTTGTAAGTGCGAATTTTTGAGGAAAGAAATTAATTATTTAGGGCATGTTATTACTCCAAACGGGGTGTTGCCAGACAACAGTAAAATCGAGGTCTTGGAAAAGTTCCCAGTACCTAAAAATGTAAATGAGATTCGTCGTTTTGTGGCTTTTGCGAACTTTTATAGAAAATTCATAAAAAACTTTGCCACAATAGTGTACCCACTAGACCGTCTTTGTAAGAAACATGTCGAGTTTCAGTGGACGGAAGAATGTGACGTGGCATTTCAGACCTTAAAAAAGTCACTTAGTTCATTTCCTGTCTTAGATTATCCAGATTTTGGAAAAGATAATGTTTTCCGGTTGCAAACCGATGCGTCAGGGGTAGCCTTGGGGGCTGTATTATCAAATGGAAATAATAAGCCCGTAGCTTATGCAAGCAGACAATTAAACAGTTCAGAAATAAACTACCCAACCATTCATAAAGAGTTATTAGGGGTAGTGTGGGCTATAAAACATTTTCGACCATATTCATACGGACGAAAATTTAAAATATTAACAGATCATAGACCATTGGTTCATTTATTTAGCATAAAAGATCCTAGTAGCCGTTTAACTAAGTTTAGACTTTGTTTAGAAGAATATGATTTCGATATTGAATACATAAAAGGTTCCGAAAATGTAACGGCAGATGCCTTATCGAGAGTCATTATAACATCAGACGAGTTAAAAAATCTAAATTCAAATTTTTTGGGGGTATTAACCCGTTCAATGAAAAGAACCATGGAGCAAAATAATGAACCCGCTACCTCTGGAAGTAGCAGGGTTAAGCCCCCTGTTGATCATAGGCAACCAAGAGTGGTAGATATTATGCAGAAATCACAAAATGATGTAAGGTTAGATATTTGTTCGTATGAAAACTTCGTGAAGTTGAGGAAAAAGAAAAGATACGTCTCACAGACGGGTGATATGTTATTTAGTGACTCTACTATTTACATAAATCAGGAATCTCTACTAACGGAGGCGCGCCGAGACGCAACGATAGGAGAACTGAGTGCATTATGTAAAAAATATAATATTGTAGAAGTCGTTGTGATTAAAAATGGGTTTAATAAAAAGTTTATTAAAATTTTGACCCAAACTTTCATGAAACATAAAGAATTACCGCGGTTATGTATTATTAATAACCAAGTTGAACATGTTACAAATAAAGACTTGATACGTGTTATACTAAATGATTATCATTTATTGCCGACAAGTGGTCATGTAGGCATAAATAAAATGACTAAGAATATTCGAAAAAAATATTTTTGGAGTAATATGCAAAAAGACATAACTGAATATGTGACTCGCTGTAAAGATTGCCAAAAGCAGAAATTTTGTAATAAAAATAATAAAGAGAAAATGGTAATAACCACTACAGCATCTACTTCTTTTGAAAAAAATATATTTAGATATTGTGGGGCCGTTGGAGGTCGATAATTTGGGTAATAAATACATATTAACAATACAATGCGAATTGACAAAGTTTGTAGAAGCTTACCCAATACTTGATAAGTCAGCTGAAACTGTTGCTAGGGTTTTTACTGAAAATTTTATTTTACGATATGGTACTCCCAGGGTTATTGCGACTGACTGTGGAACGGAATTTATTAATTCCACGTTAGAAACAGTATGTAAATTGCTAAATATTGATAAGTTAAATTCAACACCCTATCATCATGAGAGTATAGGTTCGCTAGAAAACTGGCACAAACATCTCGGATGTTACTTGAGAATACAAACACAGAATCAGTCGGCAAATTGGAGTACCTGGATACCATATTGGTGCTTTGCTTATAATAATTCTGTAAATACTAGTACCAAATACTCCCCTTATGAACTAGTTTTTGGGAAAACATGTAACGTACCTAGTAATTTAGTTAGTAAAGTTGATCCCTTATATGTATACGACAATTATCCATCGGAGTTAAAATTTAGATTGCAAAAAGCTCATAATGATGCCAGGAACAACTTATTAATATCAAAACAAAGTAGAAAAACTAATTATGATTTAGATTGTAAGGAAGTACACTACAAAAAAGGTGATCTACTCTTGTATAAGAATGAAAATTATAATAAATTGAATGACTTGTATTTAGGTCCATTTGAAGTTTTAGAAGAGCTAGGTACTAATGTAAAAATATTAAAGAATAATAAAGAATATATAGTTCATAAGAATAGGACTAAGATATTTAGAAAATAAGAGTTTACTTTTCAGGGAAGGGATGCCTAGCCTTTTCAGGGGAGGTGTGATATAGTGAATTACACTATCAGCACGTACTCAATAGTACGTGATAATTAAGGTCTTCCTGAGTGACAAGGCGTCCTTCTTCTAGTCACGTATAGATGTGATGTTAATTAGTATTTAAGATGATACACTAGAGGATAAAGATTATTGATTCAACGCAAGACATTGTTTCATTTCGGGTCTCCGTCCCAACGCCATTACAGGGAGCATATTGCAATGGTAAAAAGTCATACGGTCATTGGAAAGAAACTGAATCAAAGTTACATATTAACCAACTAGAGCTAAAAGCAGCTTTTTTCGGACTTAAATTATTTGCTAGTAATTGTTCTGATTGCGAGTTGTTACTTAGAATAGATAATGTTACAGCTATCTCCTGTATTAACAGAATGGGTAGTGTACAATATCCTCATCTTAATAATGAGGCACGAGATATTTGGAAATGGTGTGAAAGGCGTCGTATAACGGTTTTCGCATCATACATTAACACTAACGATAATGTAGAAGCTGATTTATTATCTAGAAAAAAATTTAAGGATACGGAGTGGGAACTATGTGATCACGCGTATGAGGAAATAAAACTCAAATTTGGTACACCAGATATTGATTTATTTGCTAGTCGCTGCAATACTAAGTGCTCTAAATATGTAACTTGGAAGAATGAGCCTGATGCATGGGTCACCGATGCCTTTACCATTTCGTGGACGGATTTGAACTTTTACGCTTTTCCGCCATTTTCAATGATTTTAAAAATGATTCAAAAAATCATTTCCGACAAGGCGGAAGGAATTGTAATTGTCCCATACTGGCCAACGCAAGCTTGGTATCCGTTATTCAAAAGAATTTGCCATTCGGAATTAATCTTTTTTTCCCCTGATCCTAACTTGTTAAAATCTCCTTACAGGTCGGGTCACAGCCTGCACCGCACTCTAACGTTGGTTGCCGCGAGATTATCAGGCAGAATTTACTGAACAAATTCCTATCACCAAGGTCTGTTGAAATAATGTTAGCATCCTTATCAAATAATACTTACAAACAATATGACGGCTGTATAAAAGCCGGGATAAATTACTGTTCAAAACATAAGTATGACTATACTTCTGGTTCTATACCGGTGATAATTCATTTTTTAACAGAGATATTTGACAAGGGTGCCAAGTATGGGACAATCAATTCACACAAATCCGCTTTGTCTCTGCTATTGGGAAACAGTCTTGATGATGAAAGACTTAAGCGTTTTATGAAAGGAGTTTTTAAGCTAAGACCAGCTAATCCTAAATACAATATTACGTGGGACCCAACCTTAGTTTTAAACTTTTTAGCCCAAAAATGGCCTAATGAAAGTCTTGATTTAAAAACTCTTTCCATGAAAACAGCAACTATACTTGCCTTGGTGACTGCACATCGTGTACAGACATTATCATTAATTGATATAAATAATATTTTTACAAATTGCAATGAGATAATTATTAAAATTCCTGATGTTATAAAGACAACTAAATTAAATTCATTTCAACCAGTATTAAGGCTTCCATTTTATAATTCTCGTCCCGAGATTTGTCCAGCGCGTTGTTTACAAGCGTATATAGAAAAAACTAAACCATTACGTAGTAATAAAGATACTGGTTGTTTATTTTTAAGTATTAAAAAACCACACTTAGAGGTCAGCTCTCAAACTATAAGTAACTGGTTAAAAAATACATTGCAAGAAAGTGGCATAGATATTTCAATATTTAGTGCCCATAGTACGCGACATGCTAGTACATCTAAGGCAAGTAGATTAGGCGTTAATATAGAATTGATTAAAAAGACTGCAGGGTGGTCTAATTCATCGTCCGCTTTCGCTCGATTTTATAATAAGAATATTGTTAATAACAACGAGTTTGCTGAATCATTACTTGATTCTTGTAATTAAATGGGCATATTACGTATAGTTAATTTATAATACTAAAACTACAAATTATTATGTACATACCTATAATGTTAAATAATGTACTTACTAAATTACATAATAGAAATAAATTGATTATTAAAATACTGTTTTCATATTACCAATTAATCCTTTATATTTCATGATCTCTTATTCATGAACCCAATAAAATACATTGTATCCCAATGTATGATCAACATTGTACATACAATACTTATTTTGTAATCTTGCTATGAACATCCTACAACATGTCAAACTTAAATCGCTAAGAATGAAGCTGCGAAACGTAATTGGAGATCAAACGAACTTGCAAAGTGAAGTTCGATCATAATTATGTGAGCAGCTTCATTCGACGCGATTTACCAACACCCACCCAGTTTAAATAAATTTTTATTTCATCCCACCCCCTAAGAACGATTACAAAATAAATACCTACCTACATCTTTAAACAAAATGACGACTGTAAACGGTGCTCCCTCCAACTATGACTATCTATGGAGGGGCGACAGGGTTACCATAAACAAAAAAAAAAAAAAAACTTTAAACTAATCGTGCAAGGCCTATAGTAGATGGCGCTACTACAACATGTCAAACTTAAATCGCGTCGAATGAAGCTGCTCACATAATTATGATCGAACTTCACTTTGCAAGTTCGTTTGATCTCCAATTATCCTTATAGGCTTTTGCCCGGCTGTTTGACAGTAACTTATTACATACATTAAAAAATTATCTGTAAACAATAATAATGAATTGGATACTTTAACGATCTTTGCATCATACCGCTACTGATGGCAAGGACAGCGCAATAAATACAGCTTGGCAATGACAAATAGCTCCCGAAACGCAGCGAGGACGCGATAACGATGCGATCCCGATCGGAAGGCGTAATTAATGTCTGCGACACGTTTCGGTGCCTCTGCTTACACGTGCGGTTTGTAAAAATAACTTGTGTTAAATTTTAAATTTTCTATTACAACCTTAATTAATGTTATGGAAGTGCGAATACGATGAAGGTTGCATTTTTTTCGCAGTTTTGCTTATTTAAATTATGGTTAATAGACCACAAGAACGAAATACTTTACGGTGTTATGTTTCATACTCAGGCGGACCATAATGTTTTTTTTTTAAATTTTATAATTACCACTCTCCTGATATCCTGCCTAAGAACATATAACACGTTATGGCTATGCAACAGAGCATGAGCAATTATATCAAATTGCAGGCTGTGAAAATAGTTCGTACCAAGTTTTTAGGGATGGCTCGCATGACTAGCTTTGTGGGATAAAGGGTAAAATATTCCCTAACAGATAAGTCGCACGCTTTCACGGGCAACGTATCAAAAGATTTTCATTATAAAGTTAGTAAGCCTGTGAAGAACGGCTATTTCACTTAATTTTAGAATTCCGTAGTTCGCACTAAATATTTTGGCAGCGACATAATATTATTAGTTCAAGGGTCATGAGACCTCTGGCGGTCGCGAAACAATTGATTTTCAATTGTCTAGTTTTACGGTGCTCAGCTCTCACTTTCAACATGTAATTTTAATGGATACCTTGCCAAAAATCAATGTAACTGCTGATTTTATTTTGATTTTCCACTCTTAACTTTAATATTTTTCATTCCTCATACTCGGCAAGTAGGTCTGAAGTTTCCTGAGGAGCGGGTGGAAAGTAGTACGTTTCCGCCATAGGGAGAGTCGTTTTTCTGACAGATACTGTCATGTGTAGTTGTGACTTATAATTAAAATAATACTAACAACCCATATCTTGCCATCGGTGTAGTAAAAGACGACTAACGGACTAAAATTTTTCATTCCTCATATTCGGAAAGTAGGTCTGAAGTTGTCTGAGGAGCGGGTGGAAAGTAGAACAGGGAGAATCGTTTTTCTGACAGGTACTGTCATGTGTAGTTGTGACTTATTATTAAAATAATACTAACAACCCGTCTCTTCCCTTGGGTGTCGTAAAAGGCGACTAATGGACTAAAGACTGCACATACATACAACAGCATAGAGCGGCGATGGACTCATTAAAATAACACTACCAATCCCTTTCTTTCCTATGGTGTCGTAAAAGGCGACTAAAGACTAAACTCGTTTTTTCTTTAACTAATTCATGTTTTGACGTGACAACGTCTTATAAATTGGTTTGCCGGGTGACACTTCAAGAAACTGCGTTACGCTCCGCTCACGTTATGCGCTCACAATGAGAGCGAGTGAGAGGCACGCGTCCCTTCCACTCGGGCATGGTTAGCCCGCCTAAGAGCGAGAGAGACAGACATAAAAAGTGAAAGGCACGCGTCCCTTCCATATTATTTCATCCTTCTTCTTACTATACGAATGAATATTCACATTAAAATTATTTTACCACTCAAAGTCGTTGTCACGTAAAACTTTCGCCCGTATACCGACTTTACAGGCAACCAATTTTTTAGATCAATTAGTGTTAATTACTGGTAAACGGTGTAAGTTCTATAGTAAAAAAATACTTTAGTATTTCCGTATTCAAATAAATGAAAAATTATGGAGTTATTAGCAAAACTTTTTGTTTTTAGTTACTTTTCTTATTCTTTCCTTCTCATCATACATAAGTAATCGTTCGCAAGCTGTGGGAGTAGTAATTATATATCTAGCTGGATTTCAATCCCTAATGGTGTCCCCCAGGGATCATTGCTTGGGCCCTTACTTTTTGTTATCTTTGTGAACGACATAAATTTATGTTTTCACTCATCCAATCTTCTCTGCTTTGCAGGTGACATGAAAGTTTTTTCTGCTATCTCTTCGCGGGAAGACGTTGACGCCCTTCAGGCGGATTTGTCTCGTATCGACCACTATTGTTGTCTTAACCAACTGGAACTCAACCCGTCTAAGTGTTTTTCTGTTACTTTGAGCCGTAAGAGGGATATTGTACAGCCTTCATATCATTATACCCTAAAAGGTCAAGCCCGCGATAGGAAAACTCATGTCAAAGATCTCGGTATCCTGCATGACACCAAACTACTATTTGATTATTGCCCTGGGATTTGTGATGCGTACTTCAGTGGGATTTACCAGAGCTAAAACATTGAAAATATTATTCGATACTTTTGTTAGAAGTCACCTGGAGTATGCGTCGCAACATTGGAACCCAAATTACCAAGTGTACATTATCCGTCTCGAGAAAGTACAAAAAAAAATTTGATATTCTTATGTTATCGCCTAAAGGACACATTTAACTCTTCGAAATATTTAAATGTCTGTAAGAAACACCACCTTTTACCTCTTGAACTGAGACGCGAGATAGCTGATATCACGTATCTGCTTAAAATTGCTACGGCTAAGATAGACTGTCCCCAACTTTTAGATAAGCTCTCCTTAAAGGTACATCAAATAAATTTTAGAAGTAACCCTACTTTCTGTCTACCAAAAGCGAACACCACAGGCAGAATAGTTACTTATGGCGTGCGTGTAATGTTTAACCAACTGGGCAAGCTGATTAAACTGAACCTTTTCTGTACCAGCGTACCATCAGCGAGGCGGATGTTGACTGAGCGGTTCTTTGAGCTCAATTTTTATTCGTAGTTACTCTGTTGCGTTATTACTTAACCACTAATAATTTGAGCGAGGTTGATAATTCGTTGCTTAGTGCTTCTAATTTTTAAGAAATTTCTATCGGTTAGAACCTATAAGTGGTTTCTATGTGTTTTATTCTGTAACCTTACTAAAAATGTGTAAACCTTGGTTTTCCTAAGATAATAAAATAAATAAAAAAAACCCATCCTGTTAAACTAAAATTACTGTGTAGGAGTGGGTTCTTGTCAGTAGCGTAATGGAACTATGAGGATTGAACCACGATTTCTCCCATTCAACCCCAGAATTTAAAGGACAACTTAAACTATTTTTAAAGGTCTCGGTCTACCTCTCCAGGAAACGAGCTTGATGTATTTAGTATACTAAAAAAAATTAAGACTAACTTTAATGTACTTATTTATGTTATTAGTTTCATATACATATCACAAAGCATACGTAATGATGGTAATGATCCATTCGATTCCCACACATTATTACACGTAGCTATAGTTCCAGTATCTTAATTATCATGACACCAGTTAAGATACTCAAATTACCATTGTCTCCAATCGACGAACATTTAAACGAGCGTAACAACGTAAAATATTCAATATTATTCACATCATTAAGCTAAACGACAACAGGAGCTGACATCAGACATCGCTGACGGAGCCGAATTTAATCAGTATAATGTCAACTGACACAATATACTCAAATTAATGAACGATCAACTGAAAACATTCGGAAACGTCGAACCAGCTCATTTGTAAGGGCACCAATTATAAGCCGAGTAATCAGCCGGTGCTGTGGTCTCTGCGCGCAATCAAGTGATTAGTATTTCAGCGGTTTTAGCTCAGCGCTCATGCTAAATTCGTAGATTTGTGTACGTGGTGAGAGTTCAACTGACTGTTAGCTTTGTCGCTACGATTTTAACTGATTATTTCATTCGAACGATTGTTTACTTTAATCATGGATTATGTCTCTGTTAGATTGACAAAATTCATACAGCATTTAGAATAAACTAGTTAATTTTATAAATTACTAGCTTTTGTCTGTAGATTCGCTCACGATAACTTTTCGAAAGAAAAAAGTTGCATGTAATCGTCTCCAGAATACTTCTATATCAAAATTCATCAATATCATTTTATAACAGTTAAAGCGTGTAAGAGCAACAAACAAACACTAAACTCACTTTCACTTAATAATTTAGTTGGGATTAGGATAATCGACGTTCTATGAAGCAAAACATAATTTGCATTTCCTGTTTCATGATTTCCTTTCCTTTTCCGTATGGTTGCTAGAATAATGAACAGAGAGTATTGTTTTATTGTAATAAAATAAGCAAGTATCTGTGCCCAAAATTGCATAATACTATTCTTAGCTCTCTCGTTTAGTCTCGACAGCTAACTGCCGGTCGAAGAGTCGACATTCGGATTTTGGAAGGCAAGCTTTATTGTTTTTTTCGAATGTTATTTTCAGTTTCGAAAATAGAGCGTTTAGAATACAAAATAATAACTTAAAAAGAGCTAATCTGTGTATAACAATAACTACAACAAGAACAACTCAAAACTACGGGTTGAGTTTACAGTGTTCCTTCAACTGGAAAACTATGTGTATACTTTTTAGCTGTCATGTGCGTTCTAATTCAAACTTAATTTCCATATGTTACAGGATGTCAGCTCATGGCCCTCTCATTAGTTATTTCGAACTCGTGGTCTAGTTGCTCCGGCTGTGTCTACATTCCCACACAGTTTTCTGTATGTAAAACGTTCACACTTCAGTTCAAAGGCAAGGCGATGAGAATTTAATTTACTTAAGCTTTTATAGCAACTGCAACAGGACTGGCTTATGTGGCGTGTACAAAGGAGGTCTACACTCAATAGTGGATACCTAGTGGTCGATGATGATGATAATAATGTTACTAAATATCTTTCACGTTAGTGAATCGACGTCAATTGATTTTTTTTACGGGTAACGGGTAAGCGCTTGGCCTTCATCTCACCTGATGCTAAGTGACGATAAGGCCGAAGGTGGAAGCGCGCTTCACCCGGAATCCTCAACCACTGAGGAACTGGCTATCTTATCTCTAACTGTCGGAACACAACAATGCTATAAACATCGTTGTTATGGCGACAGACTTAGATAAGATGGTGGTAGCTAGCCAGGCGGACTTAACAGCCCTACCACCAACCAAACCGAGCACACAAAGATGTACCCCCCGCTGGGAATCGAACCCGGGACCTCTGGGTCTGAAACCGGTGGCTTAGCCACTAAACCACGGAAGCGGTTAACTTTTGAATAACCGTGTCGTGTAGCGGTGAAAGAATACTACCACCTCCTCTCTTCCCTTTGGTGTTGTAAAAAGCGAATAACGGACTAAAGACTGCACATACTTAAAACATATCTGTAGTCGCTATTTGGTGAAAAGTGGACTATGGTTAGAGGACTGCTTTTGCTGTCCTCATTGCCTAGTTGCCTAGTTACTCTTCGGGGATAATATTTGTGATTGTATTTACCTACAAAGGTATGTATGAATCGCACAGCGACGTGGTATGGCCAAGTGAAAAACCGCTCCATAGGTCTTGGGTTAAAACTAACTACTTAAAAATTTTTTTGTGTATAAAAATATACAGTTCGTCTTTGTACAAGTGTCTTTGGTGAACTTTTTGACTGGAAAGTGAAGTCTACAGTTTTGCCTAATTTTACAAAGAATGTGTTTCATCGAATATTAATGAGAAATAATGGTACTTAGATTATTAAAACCATACAGTGCTCGTAAACGTGCATGACTGTTGGCAAATAAAACAAAACAGTCCAACATCACTTTTCAAATTCTCTCAAGACTTTTGTGTGAGATCTCAGTAAAGTCCCACATGTTAACTGAAGCCCTTGTGTTTGGGGGAATATCTCTTACCATTAAATAGTATTTGAATTTTTTTGTATTTGTTTGTGATAACCAACCCGCATTTGGCTTGGTTTTTAAACCAATACCCATCAACCGAGGTGATAACTTGTTTTCAATGTAGGCATGGGACAGTATTTAAGGGAAAGTCGTTGAAATCTACCGGTGTTTTAATCGTACCATCTCTAGATTACCCACAAACCAAAACATATTTTTAACGCTGGCAACACCAAACTATGCTTCAGTGGCGCCACCAACGCTCAGCTATTTTGTAATGGCGTCGGTTTAGAACGTTGAGTGCTAGTGATAAAAATAAGTTTTAGTGAAAGAACATAATTTTTTTTGTATGGAGCTTGGTACTAAAATGAAAACTCTTTGAACCAAAGAATGTTACGTAAAAATGAGAAGACTAAATTACCGTCTATGACATTAATTTCAATAACGAAAGGTGACGTTTTCAAAACGTCAATCAAACGTCATTTGCGTTTTATTGTGGAACAAGTAACTATATTCTAATACTTTGGTTGAAAAAGGCACGCCGACTATTTGTATAGCGCAGTCTTCAGTCAGATCACACAGCGCTCACAGCAAAAAATAAAACGTTGTTTATTTGAATCGCAGGTGTTGCCAATTTAATAGACTGTTGCTATTTGAAAGGAAAAAAATAAACTTGTTTTATTAAATAATAAAAAAACTGGGGTCTTTAAATTATTTTTACTTTCATAAATGAGATGGGGGTAATTTAGTCTTCTCAATTTTTCATAACATTCTTTGGTTTGATTCGTAAGGCAGGTACTCACAGAAAAGGTGAGTTTTTGTAACAATATCGATAGTATTTGAGTGCCAAACTAAACAGTATTATTAAATTGTTTTCGCAGAGTCTTTAAGTTTGAAGGTTATGTACCTAGCTATCAGTTCTTTTATTTTTAATTACAGTGTGGTTGGACATATTGTACCGGTACAATTTATTCGACAGTTACAAAACAACATATTTATATTTGTTTTTTTTTTCTTACTATAATGACGGACCCTCGTAAACGACAATATTATAAATGGGGCAAAGAAGACCTACAGAGAGCACTTTTGGCCTACGAAAAAAAAAAGAAATGAGCTTAAACAAAATTGCTGAAACTTATTCAATTCCAAAGCCAAAAATTTGAAAAAAGATCTTTATTTGTTAAAGACAAACGCTAAGTCGTTTACATTATTAAGTTTCTACGTTGCTATGATACGAACAATATAAAGAAGCCTAATTTAACAGGACGAAAATTTAAATTGTTATAATTTCGTAGTATTTATTGAGATACATATTTTTTATCTCTGTTTATTTAATACGTATAATTGAGCTATGCTCGATATTACTTTAAATGATGGAATCCGGAACGAAATCATTCGCCAGAGAACCAAAGTGACCGACATCAAAGAATAAGCAAGCTGAAGTGGCAGTGGGCTGGCCATATTAGCCGCAGGACCGACAACCGCTAGGGCCGACGTATTCTAAAACGTATTGTAGGGTGCCCTCCGGCTAGGTGGTGGTGGTGGTGCGACGATATACGTAGGGTGGCTGACAGCAGTTGGATCAGAAGAGCCGCATTTCATGCATTAGGAGAGGCCTTATCCAGCAGTGGGCTAACACGGGCTGAATATGATGATAATGGCATGTCTGTTAGATTGAGTAATTGTAGTCACCACCTCACTCACTCAGTAAAACACACCGGAAAAAATATTTTCATTTAAATAAATATTGTTTTTATAACTGGTACGATTTAAACACCTATAGTACGATTTAAAATACCTGTAGTGCGATTTAAACAACTAGTTAGCTAAATTGTACTGTCTGCAGACCTTCGTAAAAACACATATATAGCTACTTTAAATGCAATCTAAAACAGCAAATTTTTTACATGTGACAACCAAAATGTTGACCTATAATTGTGAGATTTATTCATTCATTCAGAAATATTGGCGTCAAAGTAAAAAGTGGTACAATATAACCGACTATAAGGATATTACTACTAAAAGTTTTTTTTTATTCCTATGCTTGGTAATGGTGTATTTTAATAAACACATTTAACACCCTAGACACTAGCTTTAGTTTAAACGGTGTGGATTTTCTCGCTTGGTGTAGAATTTTCTGATAAAGGATTAGCTATCACCGAGTAACTTTCGGAGTGCTGTTACAAAAATAATATTCTGTATACCTGTAACCTGATTATAAATTTAAGTGATAACATTTCAAGCACATTTTCAAGTTGTGATTCATTCTTAACGGGAAATCAGATAAAGTCCTAATACCTACTAAGATTTAGCACATTTTAGGTGAGGTTGACATGACTGTGGTACTTAGATTTAAAATATTTATAAACATATAAATACCTACCTAGCCAATCAAGCCCCAAGCGGCCATATTTGGCCGCACCTAAAAACTCGCTATTCCGTCAGACCCCAAGCGGCCATAATTATATGGCCGCGCTGGCCGCGCTCTCCACTTGACTTTGTACCGAGTTTTGATACATTTAGGGACTACTTTAGTATTAACAAGGTCGATTATTTTGGTTCTGTGGTACATTTTATGCCATTGAACGCCAAATTTAACATGAACTGCGTTCAATTTTTTTTTACATTTCCGCAAATTCACGCCTAAATTTTTAGACATTTTGATCCCAAGACTGAGAGGCTAGAATGTTTTATTAACATCTTAACTTAACCCCATGTTTATCACGAAGACTCCTAGAGGTTACTATTAATTTAATTTCTATTGTGTCTTATGTTACGACAGCTGAGCTCTTAAATTACAAACAGGTAATAACGGCATAAGAGCTGAAGTTTCAGGTTCGGCAACGCGCGTGGTACCCTTACCGCTCGCATACTCGCACTGGCAGTTAGCGACGCGATTTTTTATTCATTGCGTTCAATCTATTAACATAGATTAAGACTGCTATAGTATAACGCGCAATAAACAAGAAAACCGCTTGCCGTGTCGCAAGCCAGTTGTGCTTGTGGTCGAGGTGTTACTGTTGCAGCTATGGCCGTTTTCCATCGGACGAGCTGTATTGTAGTTTGTCTTGCCGGCCCACTAATATAAACATGTGCTGTGATGGTAGCAGCTATTATTGGTAGTAGGTATTAATATAATACTATCGCCCCATATCTTATCTTGGTTCTTGGGTGAGGTCACAAATATCTTGCGGATTAAAGCCTGACACACACATCCAACAGCATAGAGCGGCGATGGGCTCACCACCTGTCATGCTGAGCACATGTGCAGTTATCATTTGGTGCAACGTGAACTGCTTTTGCGGTAAGTACGCATTGCCTGGTCTTTGACTAACTCTCGGGGATTATAGTCCTGAATATAAGGCGACTGCTAGAAACCGCAAGAAACTTCCAGGGCTGGTCAGGTCAAGTGTTTTAAACATGAAAAAAATAACAGAAAAGAAATTCGTGTTTTTTTCATTTTTAATTAAATAATTCATTTTGCAAATTTTAATTGGATAGCTTTTGACTATCTAATTTATTTTCAAGCAATAACAAGAAAAATACGCACATTTCGTAATAGGAAAATAAATGGTCTCATTGCAGACTTACGTAGGTACTTATCGCCCGGCTGACGCGGACGGGTCAACAGACGGTTGGGTCAACGACCGGCCGCTGCCCGCGCGTTGTAAATAATCGTTATTTTTAGTGGTTTATTATTTCATTTTTCTTATGTTATTGCTTTAAAATAAATTAGATACTCAAAGACTATGTAATGAAAATTCACAAAATTAATTATTTAATTAAAAATGAAAAAACACGAATTTCATTTTTCTCATGTTTAAAACACTTGACCTGACCAGCCCTTGAAGTTTCTTGAGGTTTCTAGCAGTCGCCTCTATATATGTAATACAAGACTAAGTAACAAGTAATATAACACAACGCATTCGTTGTACAGTTACGATTCGTCAAAAGATACCGCCAGTTCCACAACCATCGTCATTTTTATCTCAAACTGGAAACAGGCAAATCTGGGGCCACGCCAGAGTATTGCGACGTCAATGTCCTGTAATTAACGAAGGCATGTACTGACACAACACTAATGAATGGGGCCCCACCGTGTCGCGCAAAAACTGACCCGCCGTGTAAAGCCTGGTGCACACGTGTGGATTGCAATATAATAGTACCTTCACTGCCTGAAAAATAATATGAACTATACAGAAAGCTACAGACTAGTGATTTAGTGAACGCTTGTAGGATAGAATGATAAATATATGGGATTGACCCTCTTTTGCTTACCCATGAGATTGTCATTCAGCAAATGTTAAATGGATAATTAAGAAACTTCAAATAACTAATACTTGTAGACATATAATTTACTATAATTGCACACAAAAAATACAGATACAAATAAATGAACTGATACAGAATTGTAGTACAAAAAGGCAGCCTTATTGCTAACAAGCAGTCTCTTTCGGGCGAACTAGTAACAGAATTTAATTTATGTACCTAACATCATAATTTTTTTATGTATTTATTTATTCATTCTTTATTTAATTATATATTCATTGGTGGTTATCGAATAGAGTGAGTATTCGGCAAATGTCTGTAAAATTGTTTGCTAATTTAATATTGACAAACGATAACGAAGTGTTTGCCACCTTGTCTAGGTAGGGTCTGTTCTGTTCATCCAAAGAAAAACATAAAAATGGCTGACGCTAACTTAAAAAAATATATGTAAGAACATTTTCAAATATCACCTCTACTTACACTTTTGCTTACTTAAACGAATAATCATCGTAACGTAAAATATCTAAGCTAGCCGTCCGTTTTCTTTAACACACTGTTAAAGAAAACGGACTTTCGACACAAATCAACGGACCAAATGATTTTCTTTATAGTGAGTTACCCGGGCGGGTCAATAAGTCCGTGACTTTTTGGATTTCTGACCTCTTTACTGAAAAAGCAACACTACTCCTGTGAACAGGCATCTGTCAGTTGACTCCTATCAAAATTTGAACTTGCTGCGTCAGTTAGTTTGTGTTTGACAGCTATCTTTATCAGACTACCCAGTAATTTGAGGAAAAAATGGAAAAAGTGAATTTCGTGTGCTTATTTAGCATTATTTTTTGCGAAAAAAAACCATTACCGAGACCAAGGCTAAGCTTGATAAATACTATGGGGACTCTGCACCATCGATTTCAATGGTAAAAAAGTGGTTTACTGAATTTCGTTGTGGCCGTACAAGCACTGAAGATGCCGAACGTCCTGGACGCCCAGTTGAGGTCTATACACCCGAAACAATCGAAAAAATTCACGATATTTATGGTGTTGGCCGAACGAAGATTGAAAGTGCAAGAGATTGTGGAAGCCGTAGGAATCTCGCATGGCTCAGTGGTTTCAATTTTGAAAGATCACTTGGGCACGAGATAGCTTTCCGCAAGATGGGTGCCGCTTTTGCTCACAGTCGACCACAAACGCAATCGTGTAACAACTTCACAGAAAGGTTTGGCGTTGTTTAATCGCAATATGAAGAAGTTTTTGCACCGTTTTGTAACCGTGGACGAAACATGGATCCATCACAACACACCAGAGACTAAACAACAGTCAAAACAGTGGGTTTCTAAGGGTGAATCGGCGCCAAAGAAGGCCAAGGTGGGTTTGTCAGCCAATAAAGTTATGGCGACTGTTTTTTGGGATGCACGTGGGATAATCCACATTGACTACCTTCAAAAAGGAAGAACAATCAATGGGGAATATTATGCCAACTTATTGGACCGCTTCAATGACGATTTGAAAAAAAACCGACCTCATTTGGCCAAGAAAAAAGTTCTTTTCCACCAAGACAATGCAAGGGTGCACACATGTGCAGTTGCCATGGCAAAAATCCATGAATTGGGCTATAAATTGCTCCCTCATCCGCCCTATTCTCTAGATTTGGCTCCGAGTGACTACTTCTTGTTCCCAAACCTGAAGAAATGGCTTGGCGGAAAAAGATTTGACTCCAATGATGAGTCATCTCGCAAACAAAGGCCTATTTTGAGGACCTCGACAAATCATATTTTTTGGAAGGGATAAAAAAATTGGAGAAGCGATGGACAAAGTGTATAGAGCTGAAGGGAGACTACGTTGCAAAATAAAATGATTTATTTATCAAAAAATCTGTGTTTTATTTCAAAAGTCACGGACTTATTGACCCGCCTTGTATATAGCATGCTACGAACAATAATTCACGTACTTATACACTACCCGTCGCTCTCAATGTGTTAAAGTAAAGAGCAGAAAAAAACTGCTTAGTTCAACTAAAAGTAATTGCCGATACCCAGAAAAAGTACCTGCATTGTTATTGTTTAATCCTTCGGGTGCCTGGTGGGTCTGACAGACCCGTCACTTTAAGTAATTGTCGATATTTTTTAAAATATGAAACCAACGTTGCGGTGCTCAAGAGTAGCTTCGAAGTAAAGACTAGGGCTAATTTTGCCACCGCCCGTGCAGCCTTCAGTGAACTTTCGTCGGAGTAGCACGTTTGTTAAGAAATAAATCTTTCTGAATTAGTTAATGAAGCTTTTTAATACATATTTTGGTTTTATTTTGTAAACATATCACTAACACTAACATATCAATAACATAAAATATGAATTGAAATATTTCTATAGTATTAATTTATATATACTTATATATAATCTTTTTATAAACGGGTCCATCAGACCCACCAGGCACACCGTGTGAGTTTTACCCACCAGGCTTCTCAAGGGTTAATTTATGTAAGGGACAGCACTTGGCCTTTATCTGACTTGATTTTAGTTGATAATAAGCCGATAGTGGAAGCACTTCACCTGGATTCTTCAACTAGGTACTGAGGAAATGGCTTTCTTTTAACTGTTACACCAACCATAAAACAGAGTAAAGACGTGTACCTGGGAATCGAAACCGGGACCGATGGGAATCGATTAGTGGTTTAGCTAATACACCACAAAGGCGGTTACTCGATACCTTGGTCTCGTTTGCAGTAGGGCTTGAAAAAGGACTCAAAAAAGCCCTGGCTAGACTTTTACCTTATGTAAATCTGTCGCCATAACATTATAAGATTAGATATCGACATCTTCGGTAATTAAGGATTCCGAGCCAAATGCACTTCCATCTTCATCTATGAATGGGTAAGACACACAATCGTGATAAAATGAAATATCATGGCATCTTATTAAAATATCAAAATCAGGACTAACAACTTTAATTTTATGACTTACAACAAATATTTGTACTATATATATAAAAAGGGTCTAACAATATCAATAAGCAAACGTTAGCATCTGTACATCATACTAAGCATGCTTATCAAATTTGGTCCAAAACTACAGGCTCGTTACCGAGAGAAAAGAAAACAATTTTTTTTAAATATAAACAGAAATTAATTGCTACGTATACTCGTATATAGTGTTTGGGCATCATTGCATGTATTTGGATAATTCTTTTTGTTGTGTTTTGTAATTGACAGGACGAGATTTGTATGAAAGAAAATCTTTGAAAATTCGTCACGGTATACGGGGTCCACGCGGACAAATTCACGGGCGTGTCATGGCGATAAGACCAAATTAATATTTAAATTGTGTTTTTATAATGTATTATTGGCACATGTAAGGTAACCTACATAAAATTAAAATAAATTAAGTATATTCTCTTCATTTCGCTCATTCAAACCTCTTTCTATACCTCGAAAGTTTCGCTAGTGAGCACTTACCCTAACACGTTGCGAATATGGCAGATACCCTCTCCATAAGCCACGTACGAAACTCTAGATGTCAAAATGATAGGCACATATTGGCCAGCTATTGATTTTCGCCCGACGGCGGCTGACGTTGCAAATTTATTTTCGCCGGCCAAACTATAAAAGCAAGTGAATGTTTTAATTTTAAATTGTACGACGCGACCGCTCGTTCGTTTTGATGCGGTAAGGTTTTATTAATGGGCTTTGAATAGGCTCTGTATGTAAATAAACGATAGGCGGCTAGGTGATTAGATGTAGTGGATTTGATATCTGATTGTAAAGCATTTACATAGCGTGCCTGTGTAATCTCTATACTAATATTATAAAGAGGAAACATTTGATTGTTTGTTTGTATTGAATAGGCTCCGAAACTACTAGACTGATTTAAGAAATTCTTTCACAGTTGGAAAGCTACACTTAAAACAATTACGGATCCTTACTAAAACTCAAATAAATAAATTAAAACTATTAACTATTAAAACAATTGATACTATTAATGATTGAATAAAATAATGTACTATGGCTTTTCAGAACCATTATCCACAAAAAGTGTCTCGATAGCATATGTCTAACTATTTTAGTTACGTCATAATAAGTGTTCTTGGGAGGGGAGTCATTTTGAAAATTCGTCACGGGATACGGGGTCCACGCGAACGAAGTTGCCGAGGCGGTATTCTAGTTCTTTTAAATTTAGGTAAAGATAACTTCGGTATCATAAATAAATAAACTTTCCTACACTTACACCAATTATCGAACCCAAGTGAAGCTTTGTTATGAAACTCGTAAAATGGTTACTAGACAACTGAGAAACATACTTAAAATACTTAAATACATTCTTAATATACATAGAAAACACACAGACCCGAGACAATTTAGAAAAACAATAGTTTCTAGATTGACCCGACCGGGGATCGAACCCGGGACCTTAGAGATGGCGACGCCATGAAAACCGGTGTACAAACCACTCGACCAAGGAGGTCGTCGTAAATAAATGTCATGTTTATTTTTGTTAGAATTTTAGAGTGCGCTGTGTGTTAGCGGCTCCATAAAATAATGTACTACCAACTCCTCCTCTTTATCTCTTGGGTGTCGTAAAAGGCGACTAACGGACTAAAGGCTGCACATACAGCCAACAGCATAGAGCGTTGATGAGCTCACCATCTATCACGCTGAGCACATGTGCAGTTATTATTTGGTAAGACGTGGACTATATGGCAAAGGTCCTAATTGCCTAGTCTCTGTCTACCTCTAAGGGGATAATTATTATAGTCGTGAGTGAATTTATGTATAATTTTAGAGTAGGCTTAGGTACATGCGATGTGAAAACTGTAATCTTCATAATTTTATATTACTCACTGTCTGTCTGCCTGTGCGTCTGTCACTGACAAATTCAGAAAAAGTGTTTAACAGAGATAAAGTTCAGTGTCTCAAATACGTCTGTGGTGAGTAAATAGCAGAATTGGCTATTTGACAGTTGTAACAATAAAATATGAAATATGTTGGATATGGTAGTTTATAATTTAATTTAACGATAAATATCCAATAGTTCTTTTTTATTAAGATAATTTCTAAATATTTTATTTTTACAAAATAAATTTGCGATTTTGTATATGTGGATTACAAGATCCGAAATATGGGCGGCCATGATTAAGCTTCGTGTGACGTCACATTTCACAAATAGACAAACACTGTCTGTCAGGTTTCAAAACAAAATTTCTATGTTTAATGAAATGTGACGTCACAGGGCAAAATGTCACGTGATGAAATTAATAAAAAAAAACATATTTTACTTAGTAAAATATGTTTTATTTTCTATTAAATAAAGCTATTTCGAAAAAAAAAAATATTATACGGGTTACAAAATAAGCGATTGTATTTTTTTAAATACTTTTGCAAAAACTGTCAAGTAGCCAATTTTAATGTTTAATTCAGGAACAACTTAGGTTTCGCTAACAGAGCTGAGATAATTTTGATAATACATTCATCAGGTTTTGAATTTCCAATTGTACCTATGTATATTTTAGAACAAATACTATCCTTTTTTCCACAACACAATTTAAGTGTAGGTAACTTCAAAGTTTACTGGATTAATCCACGAGTCCACAGTCTGCTCGTTTAGTATTTTACTGTCTAAAATAAATGCAGATTAGGCCATATTTTATCCATTCAATTGTCCTAGGCGAGCGAGAGTTGAAAGGGAGCCCTATAAATCTAGATCTCGCGGGCTTTGTATTTTTTATTGCTACAATATCGCCTATTAAGCGCGGACGTGCGTGAAAAATGTTCAGTGTGTTTGCACAATGTTGCTATGTATTTTTAAACTAGGCTGGAATAGAGTCTGTGATTTGATTTTTTTTGGTACGTATAAATTGTGTATTTTTAGTGTGTATAATTATTTATCCGATTCGAATTCTCATGACGAGTTGGGCTGTTTTTGTTTATGAACGAGCATGAGTATGAGTTAAATGTCTGGATTAAATAAAATAAAGTACTATATTCTTTGTTCTATAAACTATTAGTATGTCACGTCTGAGCAGCTGGATGGCTTAAGATCTTGCCCGCTAAGCAACTTTCGCAATGCCGGGTCGCTGGATGGGTGACCGAATTAAAAAAACATCTCGAGCTCCTCCGTGCTTCGGAAGGAACGTTAAGCCGTTGGTCCCGGTTATTGTCGTAAGATGACAGTCGTTAAGACCTACCAACCCTAATTGGGCCAGCGTGGTGGGTTATGGCCCAATATCCCCACGTGCTATTGTCCACGTGGGAGGCCTGTGTTCAGAAGTGGGACGTTTATAGGCTGATGATGATGATGATGTCACGTCTATACAGGAGATTTGTGGAGGACGCTAGAGATCGTGACGCATGAAATGTTTTGAGGGAATCCTTTGCCAAGCAGTGGGATGAAACAGGATAAAAAAAAGCTTTCGATGTGGAATGATATAGGTAAAAAAATCAAACATAAATATCAGGTTGAAATGAGACTCTCATATTATATCTATGACTAGCGGCCCGCCCGCGAATTTGTCTGTATCACAACCGGAAACACTCTGTATCCCGTGACGAATCACCAAAATGTTTTAATTCACAAACTATTACAAACACAACAAAAAAGAATTTAGGAAAAAATGTTTACTAGAAAAAAACAACCAGTCTCAGGAAAGCTCGAATGGGAATCGAACCCTCATGGGGTCGACCTTTGAATTGCCGGTCCGCTGCTCTAACCGCTAAGCTACTGAGACCCCAGAAGACTTGTAGATTTTTTTCTAGTAGTTTGTGATACGCTACAAGCCAGCGTTTTAAGCTACATTTTATCCTATATCTCTAAAGCATTGTCAATGCGAAAATTTCAATAATAAAAAAAAGAATTTGTCAAAAAGCTGCAGCCTTTCTCAAGTGATGCGCGAACATATATTCGTGGCCATTGATTTTTATTTGTACAGATTTATTTACTCGAGATTCTTCTAGAACACCATTACTACTAAGCCCGAGTCAGGATGATACCTGTTCAGGTAAATAGTTAGTTAAATTCAGGTTAGGTTGATAGTTGTTCAACAACAGTAACTAAATGATCATAAAATTGTACAGTTTAAAAACGAATATCGTTATTAAAGTATACCTACATTTACATATAGATTCCTGCAACAGTGTCCTAAGCGAGACTCAAACACCGCACCATCTTACTCCAACAAGACATGAATATATTTCACATAAAAATATACACAAGCCAATCTCGCCACAAATAAATAAAGCGAAACTTCGAAAGACCGAACCAACCAAACCGAGGCACGGAGATTTCGCATCGAAATTATTCCCGCGGAGCAGTCTATTTCATACACAATCGACAAATTTACAGCTCAATATAAATCAGAGAATAAGTATTCTATGTGATTTACGGAACACTCCTAACCCGTTGTTAGGGTAATGAATGAGCTCGCAGATACCACTGCTCTTTAAATTACTCAGCGCGAGGAAAAGGCCCAGCACACCACTATCTGCTTGGCTATTCCTCGCACTATTAAGATAAGGCTTGATGGAATAAAAATCACCTTAATCACTTTAAATTAAAGGGTGTAATTGGTTCTTAACACTTCCTACCTGTGTTAAGTTGGGTGTGGGCCCAAATGATAAATGCCGATCAGTGACGCAATAACAATTAACTAACCTACTTTTTCTATTCTATTTGCACTTTGTCTTTTTTTATTTTGTGTTTTTCTATATTCGTTCATAATAAGGTCTTACCTTTAACTTTTTTCTATTAAGAAGCGATTATCTTAAATAACTTTTGTTTACATTGTTAGAGTTTTAAGCTATATTTCACAAACTTTATATTAATAAAGTTTGTGAAATGTATTCGTATATAACCGTGTCGAGTAGCGGTAAAAGAATACTACCACCCTCTTTTTCCCTTGGGTGTCGTAAAAGGCAACTAACCGACTAAAGACTGCACGTACTTCCAACAGCATAGAGCGGCGATGGGCTCACCACCTGTCACGTTGAGCACAATGTGCAGTTGCTATTTGGTGAAAAGTGGACTATGGCAGAGGACTGCTTTTGTTATCCTCATTGCCTCGTCTTTTACTAACTACTATGTATGCATGCTGTAAAATGTGGGACGTAATCTTCGAAACTACACATCCGATTTTAAATATAACTTCACTTCACTTTCTATCTTCAAATCTATGCTACACAAGCATCTATTAGCTAAGTCATCTGCTAGTAACATGTAATAGTTTATTTAATATATATGTATGTATGTGAGTATGTATGATACTTATATCGTTGTATATATATATGTACGTCTAATTTTAAATATATTTATAAGTATATAATTATAATACCTGTTTTTATTAATTAACTATCGTGTAATTCTGTTTAATTGTACTTGCGCACTTCCTCTTTCTCTTTCTTGGGTCCTAAAACCAAAGGTTGTCTGGAAGAGATCGCTTTCAGCGATAAGACCGCCTTTGCTCATACTAGATTTAAGTTTTATATTGTAAAATTATTCTACATGTATGTGCAATAAAGAATTTATCTATCTATCTATCTATCTATAACTTCCCCAATATTTGGAGAGCAGTGTCTTGGTGGCTCATACTAACCCATCTCTTCCCTTAGGTTTTGTAAAAGGCGACTAACGGGCTACTGCTTTTATTGTCCTCGTTGCCTAGTCTCTGAAATACTATACTGTATATTATACTGTATATAGGTGGATATAGGTGTTCACGCGAACGTAGTCACGGGCGGTCCGCTAGCACGATATAAAGTAGTAGAATTTAAAATTACCTCCTTTGGAAAGCGATATAGTTACATATTTTTTTACCTACATGGTTAAAATATATGTAACGAATATTAAGTTATCTCTTGAGCTAAACGCTAAGAAGTAGCAAAATTCCTGCCAGTTTCACAGCAAAAGATGCAGCTGAAGCCCAGAATGACATTATCTCCTATTTAAATTCTACCCGGGCCGCAAGAAAGAAACAAAAGGCGTGGTATAAAGTTTATTTCACCCTTTTAATGTTGACTTAAGACTTTTTAGAATAGTATATTTATGTGTACAAATTATATGGTCTTAATAGTTATTTTATATACAACAGTGTTTAGTTTTTTAAATGATTATCATATTATAACTTGCATTCAGTAATAATATTTATTACTTTCATATTAAATTATTTGTCAATATGATATACAATTTATAGAGGTTTTAGATTTGGCTAGAACTATTAAATATTTAATATTAATAATAAATATAATTAGTACACCGCTTTTTCAATAAAAAGCGTCGCTAGACACTATTGATAAGTGAATTCGTATTCATCTGAATCGATTCCAAGAGAAAAGTGTTTGGGTTTGAATATTTTTATATAAATAGATTATATACTAATAACAGTTCCCAAACCATTACAATACTTAAAACTATTCTAATACTTATAAAAACACGTTAGCGTACTAAACATTTCGACTTTTCGATGTTCAGATATAAGTAATTATTTATTTATTAAATTACTCGTCCCTAAACTAAATTCCTAGCACAGTATGAACCAGCCTTTGCTTTGGATATTTAACTTCTGAACTTAGTAGCGCATGTTTCATTTGTTTTTATTGCTTCTTGTCTGTATAACAAGTTTTTCACCATGATTCAAACTTCAATCCATTTTGCATACCTATAGAATATAAATATGTTTTTAAGATAATGTATGTGAGACGTTGTTACAAAAAAATAATCGCCGAATAAGGCTAAAAAATAATGAAAAAGGCGCGCAGTATTTCATTAAAGCTCTTAAAAGTTGCCGTATACAGAAATTCATACTGAAAATGAATAGAATATTAAATTACGTTCGCCCGCGTTTTGTAAAATTTACGAAGCTTCTTGTTAAGCTTTCAAGGAGCTTTTAAGTTAATGAACAACTTATAAAAATATATATTGACCTTAAAATCTTCCATAAAATTTCAAGATAACCGAACCGAATGTAATTAAAATAATATAACTTCAGCCGGGGTAATATTTGTTCTAACTTAAGTAATAGTTGCCTATGGAGCAATTAAGTGAATTTAATTAATTAAGCAACGGTCATGTTTGTGGCTGGTTAACCCTAATATTGTATGACTGTTTTAATGAGTTTAATAAATGAAATTAGAATATTTTAGCAAAACTGATTGTAAGAGACAAAAGATAAGCCTAGTAATTATTATTAATCGATTATATTATACATACATAATATAAGCACGACTGTTATCCCCGAAGGGTTAGTGAGAGACTTTAGGCAATGAGGACCGCAAAAAGCACTCCTCTGCCATAGTCCACTTTTCACCTAATAGCGACAAAGATATAAGATGAAGGAAATATGGACCTTTTGTGATCTCTAATCCAAAATTGAGGTAATATTATAGCAATGTTTTGATAGTGCCAATAGCCGATACTGAGAAGAAAAGCAGCTTGTAACCTTAACGCATTCAGTGAAATGAAGGAAAACTGCTACAAAAAACACAAAAAAATCTTTATGTATATTATTATATAGGTATAAATAATGATGTTTTTTTATTCTTGGGGACTTTAATGTTTTTTACGCTCCTTGGCAGTACAATGAGCAACTCGATTGTATGATAGTGCAGTCTAGTAATAATACATTAACCAGGTTAACAACTGATTTTATGAATTTATCTGCTCTAAACCAGTACAATACTCATTTTAATAATAAAAATCGGATTTTAAATTTTAATATTCTGCACTGATTGACCTTGTTGCGTTAATTTGCCTTATTCGCCACTTGTACCGGAAGACACACATCATAAAGCACTGGAAAGAACTTTTAATAAACCTACCTGACAGTTAGAAACGAAACATATTACAGAAAAAAATGTTTTTAGGGCTGATATGATTTCATAAGAAATAATTTAGATTCTGTGGACTGGGATGCTGTTTTTATGGGGTGCGAATGACTCAAAACTCTCAGCTTTTTATAAAATAACATACTATGTCTTTGAAAAATACGTGGCAAATATACTTTTCTGAGGACAAAATTAATAAAGATCCAAAACATTTCTGGTCTTTTGTCAAGTTTAAGGGCCAATCAGGTGACATTCCAACAAAACTTTTTTTAACAATAATATTCCTTCGACCGTTGAAGAGATTTGTGACGCATTTAATTCCTACTTTCAATCAGTTTTTGTTAGTCCAACGAATAACAGTGAAAAAGAATATTTTTATAATACTACAGGCAATAATGCACTAATTGACCTTGGACAAATGTCGTTAGGCAAGAACACAGTTCTCAAAAGTTTAAAGCACGTTAATGTACACAAAGGCGTGGGTTCTATGGCATACATCCCATTTTTATATCTAGTTGTGAAACACAAATATTAAAGCCGATTTATATTATTGTTCAAACCTCTTTAACATCTGGTGTTTTTCCTAGCGCTTGGACGAGAGCTATTATCACTCTAATACCAAAAGGTAAAGAAAAAAATAATGTAACGCAATATCGCCCTATTTCCAAGTTATAGGTTTTTGGCAAATTATTAGAGAATATGATAACCTACCAGCTATCCCATTTCATTCGACATCATATTTTCGAGTAGGTATGGGCGTTATTAAACGTAATCAGTTGCAGTAACAGGTTATGCAGCCTGTAACGGAATCACTAGTTTCGGCTTGAACAATGAACCGGTGATTTTTCTTAACCAGTTCCATAGAGCAACGAGAAAAAATCACTCGTTTCAAAACAAGTGACGATATCGGAATAACTGGTTACGTTTCGTTTTTTTTATAATATTGTAAAGACTCATATCTATTTCCGAGACTTAGCATGGATTTATGAAAGGGCGCAGTGTCGATACTAACATGGTTGCTTTCACTGACTTTGTTTGTGGAAGTGGATGCCATATATACCGACTTCTCCAAAGCGTTAGACAAAATTTCTTATAGTCTTCTAATACACAAGCTTTGGAGGTTAGGTGTGCATGGTGATTTGCTGAGATGGTTCGAGTCATACATAAGAAATCGCAGTCAGGCTTAGGTTACTCTTCTAGGTATTTACCCATAGCATCTGGAGTTCCCCAGGGCTCACATCTTGGACCGGTATTGGTTTGCATTTATATTAATGATATAGTGACTCTCTGCGTCACTGCTATTACCCTCAATATGCAGACGACACGAAATTTTTTAGAGTTGTAAGTAACACAGGTGACTTTTGCGACTTACAGTCAGATTTAGACTGAGTATTGTGCTAATAATCAGTTATTCTTGAACATAGACAAATTTAATGTCACGTTATAACGTATACAAAAAAAGTCTTGCCCGTTATATTTAAATATAAAACAAATGATACATCTTTGAATAGAGTAGATAAAATTCGTGATTTGGGTATAATGATGGATAGTAAACTCTCTTTTAAATTGCACTTTGAGTCAATTATCCAAATATCATTTCGCAACTTAAGTTTCATAAATCGCATCTCCAAGCCTTTTCAAAGGGCTTGTACGTTCAAACAACGTACTTTATTTTAGTTTTGTGCGTTCGATTTTGGAGTTTGGTCTGGAATCATTTTTATAAAGTAGATATTGAACGAATAGAAAGGGTAGGTACAAAGAAAATTTGTGAAAATTCTAAATTACCATAATAATAGGCCCGATAAGCCTTATTCTGAGTTATTAAAGCAATACAAACTGGGATCATTTGAAGTTCGTCGAAAGCAATTTGACTTACTATTTCTATTTATATTGTTAAATAATCACATAGACTCTTCTAATCTTCTATCAAAAATAAATTTTACTACGAAGGCTCGACTGCTCTCTCTCTCGTTCCTCACGTTCCTTAAAAATATTTGTGCCGCCTCGTTCCCGTAAAAACCATACCCGCGTCCGTTATTTTACTCGCTGTTTTCGTATGTACAATTTAGAATTCACAAACTTAGACTAATTTAATAACAATGTCTTAAGTCAAGACAAGACTTAAGTCGCAAATCGTTGATATTCAAAATTGTTCAGACTAATAATTCGCACGTAACTATCTGAAATTAATATTCATATTTTTAATTTAACGCATTTTGAACTTTATTTGATGTTTACTTTTGCTATAGTGGTAGTATAGTAGGTGCTAGTACTGTGTTCAAGAGCGCTGTTATAGTTTTAACAATTTTTTTTTATTTGTGTGTATTTATGTTAGCCTAAATTAACATTAGAGATGTAAATCACTTCAACCATGCCACATCAGGCTATTGTTTATTTTAAATCATAAATGATAGATGTTCTTGGGCACTCGTTGTCTTTTTTGTATTATGTTCTTTTATAATATTTCTCGTAAACGACTGTTTGTGCCAGAATAAAAAAAAATAAAGAAAGCCCTCGAGCTCATCAAGAGTAATTTTTTTTAATTTAAACTTTATTGTCTACAGTACAGCAAATAGCAGACTTAGTGCCATGAGGCATTCTCTACCAGTCAACCAGTGAGGATGTACAGAATTTCTTATAGGCCATGACATGTAGAGAATATTTACAAACCATAAATTGACATACATAAAATAATTAAAGTTCGTGTTGCAGTGCATTAATTTAAATAACGCATTAAAAATCTTAAACTTGTTAGTCTTTGTGAGAAAAAATAATTATTAGTAGTACTTTTAGAAAATGATTACTTGAGCCAGTGTCGTGTTTTAGGGCCCAATCTCTTCATGTGCTTCGTGGAAAAGCGTGTGAACAGTAATGGGACGTTTAACGACTGATGATGATGTTAAATTTGTCGTGATGATGATGAATAATAACCGTGTGGCGTAGCGGTAAAACAATACTATCACCCCCACTCTTCACTTGGGTGTCGTAAAACACGACTAACGGCCTAAAGCCTGCACATACATCTAACAGCATAGAGCGGCGATGGGCTCACCGCCTGTCACGCTGAGCACATGAGCAGTCGCTATTTAGAGACAGGTGGAGTATGGTAGAGGACTGCTTTTGCTGTCCTCATTGCCTAGTCTTTGACTAACAATTCGGGGATAGTAGTCGTGATTGTGTGTATGTATGATGAAGGATTTTGTGCGTTTGTGGATAGAACAGTGCTGTCACAGCGTGAGTAGTATGATGTAAGAACATCGAAAGAATGTGGTTGCTGGACATTTATCAACTAAAAACTAACACATACCATAGACTACTTCCTAATTCTGTAAGGTGACAATAAATTTAGCATCATACAGAATTTAAGTATGGATTATATACTTATACAGGATGTTACAAAAATACCCGTAAAGCCGAAAGGGGGTTAAATGGTGCCTTATAACAAGTCCATTTCCAGTATGACTTCCGCCAAAAAATAAAACCATTATTTTTTTATTGATGTGCAACCCTATTTCAGTAAAATTAAAAAGTAAACTACGCAGAATGTTTTGTGTACATTTTTACCTAATTTGTGAAACGATAAAGTGACATACTAACAAAATGTACAGAATTCGATTAGACAGATATTACAAGTCGAGTTTTGGAAAAATAATACGGAAAAATCAATTATTGTAGAATATCCATAAGATGATTTGAAATTGACAACATAATTTTATTCGCTCTTGACATTTTTGAAAGCCAGTACATAAAAGAATAATGACATCATAGTATTGAACCTTTGTTGATGAAAAACAGAAAAACCATTAAAGTTGACAATTATTAAAATTGGTAGGTAGGTAAAATTTTATAGGTAGGTAGGCCTCTCTGTTAAATAATCTATGCTAACTCCGGTTCCCTAACATGTCTAGGGTTGACAATATTTTTGGCTTTGATAATATATTATATTTTTTACTTTGTAACACCTTGTTTAATAGAGTTGTAGATTTTTTATCAATCAATAGTCAGAGACTAGGCAACGAGGACCGCAAAAGCAGTCCTCTGCCATAGTCCACTTTTCACCAAATATCACTGCACATGTGCTTAGCGTGACAGGTGGTGAGCCCATCGCCAATTAAAACAATTAAATAGAGCGCAAATAAGTCTTAGAAAGCTTAATCAATTTAATTATTGCAAGATTGTCATATAAAAAATCTTTCGAAATACTTGTAATTAATAGTATTTTTTATGCCTCTTCCATATATAACTGGACTAGGTTAAAATAGTCCACAACATCATAAAACAATAATAAATGGGTCAGTAAATTCTTTAATTTATTATGAAAATTCAGAATCTCAATAAAATTATATAAAACAGCACTTTGATATTAATGAAGTTCTCTACTTTCTCTACTGACCAAATTTTATATAAGAACCTGAACATAGAAGTCCAACAGTGTTAAAATATAAAGAATGTGTATTCTGTCGAATCATTTATATATTTTTGTGTGGACCTTTTTAAAATAAAAAAATATATATAGGTCCCCTTAAAAAAGATCTTGTCTTTTCCATTAATTGTAAACTAACTTGATATATTGTAAAGGTGATTATACATTAATAATTTTATGCGACTTATATTTTTAAGAGAATTCGAGCTGCTGTTCCATTGCAGCCACAATTGCAGTACTACGATTAGTTAATACTAACATGTAATAGCTAACAACTCATGTGCAAATTGGAAGCATATTCAAATAAATATGAATATATAATGTGATGAAACATAGTTAATGCATTTAAATAAAAACCTACGCAAGCAGTGTCATAAATTACATGTTTAAATTTAACTAACTAAGACTCATGAATAACTGTCCATTCAAAATTTAATTAAAAACTAATTTATCCAACACCACCAGACCACATAACTTACCAACAAAATTAAAAACAAAGTCATCTAAAAGTCATATTCGCATATTCAACAATTCACGTTCGACACGATCTCCACAGCACCAATAGTTTCTCACAAAAAACCTTAGGCGGTGTTCAATTATGGCCCATCATGTTAATCTCACTACGATAAAGTTGCATCAAACTCGCGTACTCTCAGCACCGACGTGGAGTTAACTCGTCAAAGTTGCGAACACGCCGAGCACAGATCCAGCGCGTTGCTCGAGCGGTACTGAGTTGCAAACGCGGAGCACGGAGCGTTCGCGCGACTTTCGAGCGGCGGAGACGCGATTCATGCGCGGCTCGCTTGGTAGGAGGAGTCTTGCCTCCAAACCACGCCTACCAAGGAGCTACACATTTCTTTTTCAATATGTGTAATTCAATTTCGCTTATGTCTTCGCTGGGAAAGTTGATGTCCCGTTGTCGTTGAACGCGATGTTTTTATGTAAACTGTAATGTAGTTCGCGAACCGAGTCGGCCCATGCTGCTGTGCGCCGCGCGATTTTCTCCTTCCTTTTTGTTGGCAATTTCACGTGCTGTTGCCTATTCTTGTCTGGGGCAATAACGAAGTAGGGCAAGTGTAGAATTTGGAACAGCGTATAGGTAACAAACAAGAAATACCTGTAGATAATAGCTTTTGACTATTGAAGATATGTTAATCGCTTTTAGTGATTATATTAATATAGTATAATGCTAGGTGCAATGCTGTGATATACTTAAATCTTACTTATGTAAATAAATAAACTATTATCATTGTATAGACCTGGACCATGGTAAAACTGTGTACAATATTTTATTTTGTTAATAATTGATCTATGTTTGGATGTGACCTCATCATCATCATGAGCCTATTAACGTCCCACTGCTGGGCACAGGCCTCCCACGTGGACAATAGCACGCGGGGATATTGGGCCATAACCCACCACGCTGGCCCAATGCGGAGTTCGATGGCGCAGCGGCTAGCGCGTTCGGCTTGCGATCTTGCTCGCTAAGCCACTTTCGCAATGCCGGGTCGCTGGATGGGTGACCAAATTAAAAGCAACTCGAGCTCTTCCGTGCTTTGGAAGGCACGTTATGCCATTGGTCCCAGTTGTTGTCGTAAGATGACAGTCGTTAAAACCCACCAACCCGCATTGGGCTTGCGTGGTGGGTTATGGATGTGACCTGTTTATGTACTAACATGATCTCTACTTAGAGCATTAAGCCAATGCTCTAAGGATCTTTATGACTAAAGTTACAAGAAATATGACAACGAAATATCAGTAATATATTACTTAACATAATTTTATTATGTGTCTGTACTTTACTCTTTTCATTTACATCGAATTACTTAGCAAACAAAGTTTTGTTTTAAGTTAATGTGAAATGAGTTAGAGTCAAACACATTACTTGAAAATGTAAAATTTATATGTCGTTCACCATTGTACTCGTATATAGGTACATAAAAAGGTTATATTAAGTTTGTAAAAAAGGTAAAGTTTGTAAGTTTGAATGTAAAAACCACTCAAACGATTTCAATAGTAATTTTACTAACATTTAAAAAGGACCTTCTGGATAACCGTAGGCAGCAATATATATAATTGGTGCAGCCGAAATCGTTGGCAGGAACTATTATTTTATAAAATAAATCCTCTTCAACTATTTTGTAACAAAATATATTATGAAACAAACACACCTTAGTTTTCCTGTGACCACGAACCCTACCACAGGGTTCAAAAACTGAGGTTGAAATTACTATTACTTCATTCCTATATCCTAACTAAAACAAGCTTTTAGCTTTTGCCCACGGCATCGATAGACTTAATATTTTGCATTCTAAAGTAGTCGTATAAACATCATCTCAAAATCAAAATCGTCATAATGGTATAAGCATGAAAACGTAACGAACATACTCACATTCGCATTCTTACTATTGTTAAAAAAGCTAGTAAGTAATATAAGCGTATTTAAAACCGTATAAAGTGTTTAATTTCAATGTTATACAGCATCACCACACGGGCCCAGGCCTGCTGTCTCGTACTTCCACCTGACTACAAAATATCGTAGCATGGCTGTTGTAGCGCTACAATATAATGCGCTACAGCCACGCTACAGTCATGCTATTGCTGCGCTACAGCCGCCATAAAGCCGACGTATAACCGAGTTACGGCCGCGTTACAACTGAGCTAAAGCCGCGTAACAGCCGCGCTACAACCGCGTTACAGACGCGCTACAGCTGCATGACAGTAGTACCACAGCAGTGCTTTAGCCTTCAGCCAGCCTTTAGATAGATTTGAAATAATGATAAAGAAAAGGCCAAGCTGCTGTTCACAGGCCTAATGCGAACTTCCACCTCGCTACGGGATATTGTAGCGTGGCTGTACCGCTACGACATTCTGCTACGCTACGCTACAGTTATGCTATAGCTGCGCTACAGCCGCCATATAGCCGTGCTACGGCGAGAGATGCCACATGGGCGTTGCCAATGCATTGCGTAGGCGCTGCCACGCCTGAGCGGTGGCGCGATGACGCTCTACATACCTAATATAAATCTGAATAACAAGCCACACGGTATGTCAAAAAAATGTGCGGCGACGGAACGTGCAGCAGACAAGAAGTCAGGGAGACGTGGTAGGGAGGGGTGCTGCATCGCTATGACGGAGCAATGACGCAGTGCAGCGTGTTTTTTAGAAGGTGAAATCGCAGCGTTCTAAACGCAACAATTGACGAGCAATGTGTAATGCTTAACATGTTAACAACATTGCACAACCGCGTGTGACGGACGTAGTACATCACAACATATTTGGCTGAAGTGAAAAGTGTTGCGCAACATTAACATGTTGATCGTCACGATCTGCGCCTCAAATGTTGCCGTTTAATTTGAATGGGCAAATGAAGGAAGTTAACGAAAATTCGGGCCTGAGAACTTACGGTCCCGAAATTACCCGATTTCTAAAGGTCCTGGGTTCGATTCCCATTTCGAGCAAATTTTCCGATGCAAAGCCTAAAGCTAGATGATTTGATTTGATTGATGAAGGCCAATGCCCATCAGTAGGATACAGTGAGGACTGTATGTGGGGCTGTTACTTTATACAGATTTACTTATGGTGGATTCGACTTCAAACTGGAATAAGACTAACTCCGAGATTAGTCTATACAAATTCGTATAAGACCTTATTCCAGTTTGGTTCAATCCACCCTTAGCCAATCAAACTGCTCTTTTATAGAACTGCTTTGACCCTGCTCTCCGCTATAATATCAATATTAATCTTTAACACAGAACAGTTCTAATTTATATAGCTATCAAATCGTTTTAATTCACCACTAACACATCTTACGCGACACACGCTGCGGATTGTAAAGGAATTCACTAAATTATAACAGTAAATTAAGCGCCAGTTTCATTTGCGTTACAAAGTGAATTATGTGTTGGTGTCTTAGTTCTGTCACCGGCTAAGTTACTACGGTTCAAAATTAATACAGTGCCATAAGCCAGCGCTAATACCCCCTGTTCCCCTAGACTTCTATTTACAGTATCAAATTTTACTGAAACCGCCAAGCGAATATATACTCTAACATCACGCAGCTTAGGTTACTTATTCAATGACTGGCCGGAGGGTGTTTGGTACGTTCTATGAGCCTTCAATCATTATTAAGTGTACACCTATTTGTTTGGTGTCGTATGTAACTAGAGCCTAATGATGAGTGACATCAATTCTAAAAATTAAATATATGTGCTTGGTTACCTTGCCAGAGAACAATCGAACCATCTGAACATACCTAATTGTTATTACGAGTACTTATATCAAATATTTGGTTACGTTTGTTTAAAATGAGTTTGATGAACTGTTATGGAAAAATAGTTAACAGACCATGAAAAAGAAGGTTTTTGAATACTTTTTGTAAATTATAAATTTCATCAATTTTAAAAAATCATAAATTTTTCACAGTTCTGTCGATCCACTCAGAAACGTAATGCGGTCCTGTTAGGTATGGGTTTACGGTTGTCGTCTAACGGGGAACCATAAGGATTAAATCACAATTATTTTCGTATTCAAAATTAACAAAATTTTTTATTAATTTTATAAATTAATTAATTAATTAATAGATTAATTAATTTTGATTAGATTCGTATTCCAGCAGTGGGTCTGTCGCAATTAGGGGTCGCTCACGTTTCGGCTTATATACACAGACATTAACTGGTCACGATTGCTTCGGCAACTACCTGTGTAAGATCGCACGTGAGCCGACCACAATTTGCCATCAGTGTGGTGCAGCTAATGACACCGTGCAGCACACACGATGACGTGTAGGGAGTTCGAGCAGCCACGTCAAGACTTGCGGGCTGTGATCGACAATGACCTATCTCTCGTGGCCATAGTCAAGGCTATGGTCTTCAACAAAAGGTCTTGGGATGCGGTTGCCCCCTTTTGCGAGAACACCATCACTTGTAAGGACGCCGACGAACGTGCGAGGAAAGACGATCCCCAATCCGGCGCTTCACGCCGCCGGCGCACTGAAAGAAGGAGATGCGTGCACGGACAACTGCACCCATTCTAGCCCTGACGCGGGGGAGGGAGTCGGAGCTTCTCAATAGTCCCTCACCAAGCCTCTCCGTGGGGAAGACGGTAACACCAACCTCGCTTACCGTGAGGAATGGTAGTTGCCGTCCGATCAAGATTATCTTGCAAGTCTGTGTCATAAGAGACCCCGTGCTGGTTCGTGGATTGCTGCAACAACCATGTTCTGGCATATGCGGAAGGCGGAGAGAGCTCGGGAGTTTTAGTGGGTAAACCCTCCTCATTTACTATCTTCGGGGAGGGGAGTCGGAACATAACTACTTTGTTGTAACGGCGCGGTGATATGCGTAACGCAGTTATTATGCAGAAGAATAGATTTGAAAAGGTTGACAGAGAAACCGGAGTTGCAGTAGAATACTGAACTATAGTTTCTACTCATCATTTTGCAAAACTTTTACTAAGGATTTAATTCTAAAATCATTACTAAACTCGAGCTGTTCTATAACTCGATCAAGGCGTAGGTATTTATCAACAGTTGTTTTTCATGATTTCAGAGTAGGTACACCACTATCAAAGATGTGCAAAATAATAAACACAAATTATCTCTGAAGAGATGTGAAAAAAAATGTGTACAATAAATCATCTAAACAGGTACCTATCAGTTAATACTAGATACCAAAACTAGGTATACTCGTACATACTCGTACATACATATAATCACGGCTGTTATCCCCGAAGGGTTCGTCAGAGACTAGGCAATGAGGACAGCAAAAGCAGTCCTCTACCATACTCCATTTTTCACCAAATAGCGACTGCGCTAGTGCTCAGCGTGGCAGGTGGTGAGCCCATCGCCGCTCTATGCTGTTGGATGTATGTGCAGTCTTTAGTCAGTTAGTCGCCTTTCACGACATCCAATGGTAGAGGGGGTGGTAGTATTCTTTCACCGCTACGCGACACGGTTGCTAAAACTAGGTATGTAGGTAACTAAAAATCTAGCAGGTACCTGTTAAACAACATCCATCGGTTAATTGTCAGTGTGGCTGAAACGTTCGTCAAGTAATGGAAAAACGAGCAACCAGAGCAAAATGGGTTGATCGCCGAGATCTCCCTGGGGCCTCGTTTGAGCTCGAGCGATTTTCGCGGTTCGTTCTTATGATTAAGTCTGCTCTACAGGGATTTGGATTCTAGTCGGTCGTCTCGGTATCTCGATCATTTTTAGCTAACAAACGAAAAAACAAAAGAGAACTTGTATCAAAATATAATAAGACGTTTTCAGTAATCAATTTTAATTGTGTAAAGTGTTTTAGTGAAACATTTTGTTACAATTTTACGTACGTGAGTTGATCATTATGTAAGCAGCAGTTTCATTAGTGAAATCAGGTGTTTTTGAGAAATATAAATTATATCTCACCTAACTCTTAACATTGACGACCTCCTTGGTCGAGTGGTTTGTGCACCGGTTTTCATGGTGTCGCCATCTCTGAGGTCCCGGGTTCGATCCCTGGTCGGGTCAATTTAGAAATTATTGTTTTCTAAATTGTCTCGGGTCTGGGTGTTTTCTATATATAATAAGTATGTATTTAAGTATTTTAAGTATGTTTATCCGTTGTCTAGTAACCATTTAACGAGTTTCTTCGAAGCTTCTCTTGGGCTAGATAATTGGTGTGAGTGTAGAAAAGTTTATTTATTTATTTATTTATTTATTGAAATTGTTTTCTTTCATATTTTGGTCACTTTAGCAGTAGTTAATGTCACTACGCCATCGGCACTTTTAAAACTTTTTCTACATTTAAAAGCAGAGCTTAGCATAGCTGACTGCTTCACTAGTTGGAGAGGCACACCCTAGCAAAAAACTTAAAAACTGACATTACCTAACAAATTTAATGAATGTGTTTAAAATAAAAGTTAAGTATTTTAATCTGGAAATCCATATCGAAGGAAAGATTTTTTGTGTGTTTTAAAATAAATAAAACATTATACACATACGCGAGAGACACTCGTTTGGGATAATTGATGGCTGTGTCGGTCTGATTCTTTACAGGCCGATTTAAACATAAAAGTTTCGTTTTAATCAATGGAAAATGCCTTAATTAAAGCATTTTATTGAATAGTTAGTCATGAACGTAATTAGTTGACATCGATATTTACATTTATGTTAATCATTTCAATCTCTGACAGCTTTATATTATCACTTGAAACAGATTGTGACCTTACGACCTTGAATGAAGTTGCAAACGAATCGTTTCAACGGCCATTAAAACTTTTACTCGCCATTAACAAGCCGTTGAAACACGAATAAGGATGGCGTCAAAACATCAGCGCGCATAAATAGAAAATGCAGTTGTTAAACAATAAGTACGAACAGAATGGGTCTCACCCCTCAGCCCATTGCCTTCATCGTATTTAAGTGGGCCCTGAGACAATGGAGGCCCGGGTCGCCTAACGTCTGATCTTATTGTTAAAAGGAATATGCGGTCGGGCCAACTGTTGTTATCTGTTCCACCCGACCTTAGCCGAGGCCTTTGCGAAGAAATTAAAATACAGAGTTTCCACTGTCTACTTGTTTAAACTAATCACGATTTTGAGGTGGGTTAATAGCTTACTGTTTGGCTCCTTTTGTGATTAAAAAGGGAACTATGATTTTACTATTTTCTTGGCATAAAAGGGTCCAAAAAGTACATACGGCCTGTACACTGTCCCACTGCAAAGCAAAAGCCTTAATCATTGACATTAAGAGGAAACACTACGTCAAAGTGGCATGCACAATTCTCATACAAAACATCCTTCATTCCATCCTTCAGAACTGGACCAATTTTAATTTCTTTTTCAGCGTCGATTAAAGAAAGAGATTTCCTATAACTGTATGTTTGTTTTTTAAACCAGTCACTTATTGTTTCTGAAGACGCCTTAAAACGGAGTGATTTCGCTAAATTTCGAAGGCTCCTGGTTATTAAATAAATGACTAAATGCAAAAAAATTAAACATACCTACAGACATAGAAAATCCTCTTTCTACTGATGCTCAAAAAGGAATAAAAATTGGTCCTGTTCTGAAGGAGGAAACAGGGGACGTCGCTTTTCTGTGTTATGTGCCACGTCGACGTAGTGTTTCCTCATAAGTCATCACTACAGTAAAGTTGATGGGTGTTGACTTAAATCACGATCGAGCGGGCTTTTTTATAAAAACCAAAACAATTCACTAATTCAGTATTTTTAGGGTTAAAGAATTTATTTCTCTTAAGAATTTTACAATAATTCACTTACAGAGAAAAACAACATTTAAACTTACAGTTTAACTGCTGGCAAGCATAGTGTTTGCACATACACATAACACAAACAAACAATATTAAACTTCACATCACACAACACAATCTATTACGTAATTTTACAATTTTAATGTACTTCCTATAAAATGTAGCAATTTACGATCTAACCAAGTTAATACAAAAAAAAAGTGGGTAGATCACACATTGACGCTTTGCACCGCTGTACGCGCGGAGGTCGCTACCGTAGTGTTTGTTTAATGTAAGGTCTATAACAGAGTGATTCAATCAGCGGTAACTAGCGGGATACTAAGTTAAGCGATAATAGTTTTATGAATTTAACAGAATTTGAAAAAGAATGTATTTAATTGACTAGTAATGAAAAATCCTTTAAAATGTGATGTTTAAGTAAATTCTTGAAAGTGCGCAAAGAGTTTACTTCTTTTATATCTTTTGGTAATTTGTTGTAAAGGTTTGCTCCTTCAAACATAATATTTCTTTTTCCGTAATTTGTCCTAGGTAATGTCAAGCATATGTTATTAGCCTGTCTAGTGATGCGTTTTTGAATTTGAACTTTTTTTGAAAAAGTAATTTTTGTATGAATGTCTTTAGTAAGTATTTTTCTATATAAGATACATGTGTTATATTTATAACTTTGTGCCAGATTCATGATTTTAATTTATTTATATACTTTAGAGGTGGATGCTAAAAAATTATAATGAAAAAGGGTATTAATTAAAACTGTTTGCAGTTTTTTCAAATTTGTCTTGGCCGCAGATCCCCAAACCTCAATCAGATAGTCTATATGTGGTTTGACCATTGAGTTATATATGGTTAACCTTATATGTTTTGATAAGCATCGCACTATGCCACGTAATGCTCCGTTGAGAGATATAAGTTTAGCCCTAATGTTTTCTATGTGTGGTGTCCATGTGAGTTTATGGTCTAAAGTAAGTCCCAAATATTTTTCGATTTGTATATTTTGAATCTCTTCTCTATTGATAGTCAGGCTGTTGTACGTACCAATTGGTTTATTTTTAGCAGCAAAAATAATGTACACACGGCAGCACATCACGCTATCCATTATACATAACTATAACTACGTTGCGGTATGGAGTGTTAGAAAGAAAGTGTCTTCAATTTAATTGGTGGAATTCTCTAGTTTATCAAAATTCCCGAATGGCGAATACAGGCGAATATGTCAAAAACTATCGGCCAATAGTAATTATTCACGGGGGTTGGCCACGCCCCCTGCGCGGCCGCCACCGGGCCGGAATTTTTCTTCTGGAAATTTTAGTCAGTCAAGTCAGTCCAGTGACAGTCACACGTCACGGCAGCGACGCTCGCGTTTTGTAAACACCATCTCTAAGTCTGTGGTAAACACAAAAATGGCACCTACTTTAAGTAGGGTGGAGTGAGAGCAAATAATTGCTCTAAGACGAAGTGGATGCCGAGTCAAACATATATGTGACCAAACTGGAGTAACGGTGAGTAATTTATTTTCATAATAACCTACTACAAAATATGATTTGTTAGATGTTTGATGTTAGGTGTTAGAAAAGACAAAACAGTACCGCAGGAGACCCGGCTTAACAGTGTTAGATTAATGTTTATTTGTAAACAAAAGTGGCGGTTAACTTAACTCGTAACTTTCATCTAAATAGGTTCTGCTTTTTTATTTAGTTTCATGCTATATTAGAGGAAGAAATTTTACTGTTTATTTGTAAACAAAAATGGCGGTTAACATAACTCGTACCTAACTTTTATCTAAATAGGTTATCATGATTTTTTATTTTGTTTCATGATAAATTAGAGGAAGAAATTTTACTAAGGGATGAATTATATTAAAGCGGGCCGTGCACGGGGCGCGTCCGGGCTCCGTCCGTAATGGCGGCTCCACATTATTAGTGCCGACACATAATAAATAATAAAGTGCCGTGACGCTCCGTAAACAGGCGTGAACGTGAATGTGGACGGTTTTCTTGGGGTTCAATCAGTTTACTCCAGACTATACTTCGATCGGTTACGATACGATGTATTTCAGTCATCTACCATCTTCTTTTTTTTTCTCTACGTCCATTTCGCGGCGGGTTTCACGAACGATTGTGAGCATCCCGTGAATCTGGAGGGCACGACTTGTGCCGTGAATTCGCGCGTGAATTCACGGCACTTAAAGCCTGTATACACTTTGATTAGTGATTAGTGCTGGTGACGAGTGCAAGTGCTTAGTGATTAGGAGTAAACACGTGTGGACTGGGCTGCGTTCTGTCGCTTCACTCGAGCGCACTCCGGCGCGCGCTCTAACCGTTCCGTGGCTTGGTGAAATTTTACTCTGATGGCTGTCAGAGCGTAGTTTCATCGGTTCTGTGCTAGTATATGTGTTCTGTGGTTCTGTGGCTCAGAGCGCAGCAACCAAACAACCATCAAATCGGATGGTTATTTTCACTCTGACAGCTATTTGACGTTTATATCATATAAAAAGTGTCAAAGTTTGCAATTTATGTCAAAACGTCTCGAAAAATTCCGCCTGTTGTTTGGTTGTTTCGTATTGTTTTACTTTTTAATAATTCTGTTATATATGGTATAAAAGTGGAAAAAATGGAGACAGAAGAATGTTTTCTCGTACTGGACAGGAATACTTCAGAAGAGGTTATAAAAACAACTTGATTGTTCCGTGGCCTAGTTGCAACTCAAACGAGTTAAACTTTAACCAAACAACTACACCCAAAACGACGCAACGCACTCCAGCGATTGATTAGTGCGAGTGGTTAATATAGTTAATTAAAGTAGCCCGCGTAGTAAAGTGATACGTGGGTTCTAAAGTTTCTTCATTATTTCTTGCAATTGCAAGTGCGCTTCTTGACGTGCGTACTAAACACAGCCACTTGACAAAATGGACACTACTCGCACTACACATCCTGCACTAATCACTCGCAACTAATCACCTGCACTTGCACTGTCGCACTTATCAAAGTGAATACAGGCCTTAATGTGGAGCCGCCATAACGGATTTTGTGAGAATGCGGATTTTTCATTCTTTTTTAACCGTAAAGTGTAGTAATACGAGAAATAGTTAGCCATAAAATAATAATTTTGTAAGGTAATCAATGTTTTTACACGGGACGAACAAACTAACACCAACTTGTGCTGTTGTTTTATTTGATAGTAGGTGTTACCAATGGTGTATTAAAACAAACCCTAATTGACGTTTTCTTTCAGCGAAAAACGGTATATTTTTGGCTTCGCCGATGGGAAGAGTCTGGGTCCCTAGAAGCTCACCACCGTCAGCACTACGAGAGGGCCACGACGTCTGAGGAGGACGCGGCCATAGTTGCTTCACACTGATCCCTTTTTGAGCACAAGAGTGTCTTCTTCTAATTATAGCGTGAGTATATCATAACAATTACCTACCTTGTTTAAACTCTATTGAAATTAACACCTATTAAACAAAAGTGGGATTTAACTTATTTTTTGATGAAGGTTTTAGTTAAATTATTAAAATAATAAGCTCAAATGCCTTCGCACTTCTTGAGAATGACTTTTTGACAATGAGTAGTCATTGCATAATCTTAATAATTTATTAAGATCCTTTTAAACACGTTTTAAATATCTTTACAAATAAATAAAGTAAAGAATTCAATTTATTATTTACTATGACTGTAAAGTTATATTGAACATGGTTTGTAGTAGGGTGATAATGTTGAATTTTTTTTTTTAAATATCTTGATAACAGAAGCTATGGCTAGATTTAAATAAAGTTTGAATAAGTATATTTTTCTAAACAAAAACAATTAAGTAAGTACTAGAATTGTTAAGAGGGTTTACGCATTTCGGTTTCCCATACAAACTTCCAAGTCGAAGTTTTTAAAAACCATTAATCCAATTTTGATGAAACTTTGTATGCTAAAGTAAAACACAGGGATCTAAATAGTTTGTTGAAAACATTTTAAAAAAACGTTCATTTAGCTGAGTTATTGCGATTTAAAGTCTACTCTAGAAAGTTTAAAATCGCAATAACTCACTTAAATAAACGTTTTTTTTAAATGTTTTTAACAAACTATTCAGATCCCTGAATTTTACTTTAGCATGCAAAGTTTTATTAAAATTGGCTAAATGGTTTTTAAATATTTCAGCTTGGAAATTTGTATAGGAAACCGAAATGCGTAAACCCTCTTAAATCAATGTTTCCATAAATAAAAACCTCCAAAATTTGGGAAAGTTGTGAAGTGCCAGCTATTTATTGCATAATCATAATAATCAATTGGGGGGTCCCAATTGCATGTTTACTACCTATATATCCTTTAAAAAAGTTTAAAAAATTAAATTGATTAATTACTATGTGTAGACATGGTTTGTATAGTAGGATGATCCGAAGAATATATTTTTATCAAATATTTGGCTTTGGATACATTTAACTACCTATAATATTAACTACATGCAGTAAAATAATTCAATCAGTGTTTCCAATACCTATTATTTTAAGCCAGGTTACAGACTGTGTGCCAAATTTCATGTGAATACATATTCAGCCTTTTTAACCAACCATAAAATTTTTACATTTTTAATAGAAATATAATTTTAGAGACCGTTGGATATTTTATGTCTACAATAAAAAAGAAACATTGACATAAATTGGGTGAAATCACTAAAAAGTCACACACAATCCTAAAGTTGGTCCTCTGATTCCTGATTAAGTTTTTAAATTTAACATATTTACTGTATAGTTAAAATCTTTAGTTTAATGAATTTACTTTACTTTTTTCTTTGTTTTAGGTTTCCATGGACACTATCCGGAGAAGATTAAAAGAGGCCGGGAAGAAATGCAGCAGACCTGCGAAAAAAATTCAATTATATGAACATCATAAAGAGGCAAGAGTTAGCTTTTGCTTAGAATTTTACAACTTTGACTGGGATAATAATATAGTTATTTTTGTTGACGAAAAAAGGGAAAACAGGAAATAAAGAGGACCCCAGTAACTATCGACCAATTTCAATACTACCAGCAAGTAAGATTTATGAAAAAAATATTCTCAAACAGTTAGTGGAATACTTTATTTTAAAAAATCTTTTACATAGTAAGCAAGTCGGTTTTACTAAGGGTCGTTCCACTACTGATGCAGGTGTTGCTCTAGTAAAACATATATTTGATGCCTGGGAGGAGTCTCATAACGCTCTTGGAGTTTTCTGCGACCTGTCCAAGGCTTTCGATTGCGTTGAGCACCGGACATTGGTGATGTAGTTAAATTACTATGGTCTCAAAGGTTTTGCGCTTGATTTGATAAAGTCTTATCTCAGTTCTAGAACACAAACTGTCTATGTCAATGGAACTAACTCATCTGGTTCTCAAGTAAAAAAGGGAGTTCCACAAGGGTCAATCCCTTTCTTACTTTTGATATATATTAATGACCTTCCATTCTTTGTAGAAAACTTCTGTGATATTCTATTGTTTGCAGATGATACTTCACTCATTTTTAATGTGACTAGGTCTAAGAAAAATTATGACGATATTAACAATGCTCTCTTAGAAGTACTCAGTTGGTTTACTGTTAATAAATTACAGTTAAATGCTAAAAAAACCAAATGCATTAATTTTACACTACCAAATGTTAAGACCGAACAAATTGATCTAAGGATAAACAGTGATAAATTAGATTTGGTAGGTTCGGTTGTTTTTCTAGGGATAACCCTTGACTCAAAACTTCAATGGAATCCTCATATATCGAAATTGGCCGGCAAACTCAGTTCTGCTGCTTACGCCATTAGAAAAATTGGGCAGTTAACCGACGTTGAAACTGCTAAAAGGTTTACTTTAGTTATTTTCACAGTGTCATGTCATATGGCGCCCTACTGTGGGGAACAGCGGCCTATGTTGAAACTATATTTATTTAACAGAAACGGGCAATAGAACCATCTATACACTAAGCTCACAAACTTCTCTAAGAGATATTTTTAAAGAAGTTGGTGTTCTTACAGCTGCATCTCAATTTTTTTGTGCGCTGCAATATTAACTCATTCGCTAAACACAGTGACGTACACAATTTCAGTACTAGAAATAAGTCAAAACTTATGATGCCCCTGTTCAGGTTACAGAAGGTTCTCGGCTCTTTCTTGGGGCAAGGTATTCACTATTATAATAAAATACCAAGTACTGTACTAGAATTACCTTTAGATAAGCTTAAAAATCATATAAAATCTTATTTACTTAAGAAAGGTTATTATACAGTTAAGGAAGAAGAATACAAAACAGCCTGGTAATGATAAAATAATCACATTATATTTTCTTAAGTCCATTTTCTTTGTAACTAGCTCATACCCTGGTATGATAGCCTTTATCAGCAGTGTCTTACAGACAAGAGGTACCTACTCAAAACTTATGTTGTGTAAAACGTTGCCTAAATGTTTTCTTGCTTGCTTCATTGGAGTTGCTCGAGTGTGTCATGCTCTCTCAAAGTGTCTCTGCGGTGGTGGCATGTGCGTCGGGTCGTTACGTTCCCTAAAACGTGGTTGAGCGAAGCGATGGCTGATTCATATGTCATACTCGTGAACGGGTGCCGCCTGTGGAGGCTGGTCTGCTCTTGCTAACTTATTTTTATTATTAGTATATTAGTAGTTATAGTCTTACTTTTTTTTTCTGTACTGTAAGACATTGATAACATTGATTATTTTATATTGATGAATACCTGAACTTTTTATTTTTATTAATATATTTTTTATTTTTATGTCCTTGTAGTTGTTTTATGTATTTATTATTGTAATGGAAAGTGCCCTTCTATGATAGGGAGGGCATTTTTCAATTCTAATTGACGGTGTAAAAGAAAGGGAGAAAGGAAATGCCCTTGCTGAGTTTCTTGCCGGTTCTTCTCATTACAAGGCTCCCGCCCCATAGTTAGACTTACGAACCGATGGCATAAATGAAATTCATAAGTGCTGTAACCTAAACATGGCCTAACCTGAATAAATGATATTGAATCTTACTGAGTGGTAGAGCCACGCTGCGTTGCAGCACACATTGGGCCGGCTCGCCCGGCGTAATACCACCCTCTCACTAATATTCGGCGTGAAATAATGGCACTTGGTGCTGTTGTGTTTCGTCCGACCAGTGAGGGTTCCGGAGGCCCTTTCCCCCCCCCCCTCCCAATTCCTATTCCTTCCTTAAACCTATTCCTCCCTTAAAGGCCGGCAACGCGTCTGCGATTCCTCTGGTTTTGCGGGTGTCCATGGGCGGCGGTGATTACTCTCCATCAGGTGACCCGCCTGCTCGTTTGCCTCCCTCTTTTATAAAAAAAAAAAAGTTATGTTATGGAATTGTGATAATGAACCCTTGTTTTGAAGTCTGCTAAAAACGCCCAGTCAAATTGTAATGTTCTATGAAAATAAACTCTTGCCTCTCATTTTATCCCTTAGCCGGCATTTGACGTAATAAGACGTATTTTTAATTTAATAATTACTTTGAAGTATTATAATTAAGTTTATAACCCTAGAGTTACTTTAGATTGGGATGGTTTATTTAAATAAATTTTATAAATGTTTTCGTTCTATCATTTAATTGTCGGAGAATGTTCAGCTTATTGCTCTGTTTCTTAATTTCTTTTCCATGTATTTGTTATCAGAATAATAATGTGATAGATTGAACCTTTGATATTATATTAGCTATAAGTATCGATCAAATTCGGGGTAATTAATCACCCTGAATACCTATTTGTGTAATTTATTTAGAGTAGTAAGTTTATTAAAGTTCTTACTATTTTATTGGTTAATAAATCAGAGAGTTTAAATATATTGAAGATTATAATCAATAAATGTTTATTTGTGTTAGTTTATTGTTTTTATTTTTCTAAGTTTAAGTTCGAAACTCAATAAGAGCCTTATTACAATATTTTGACAGTTATTCGTTGACTATAGAACATTTAAAAGATAATAGAAAATCAAAGACCGCGTTGTAAAATTTCTTCTTCTTCTTTATCGAGTGGCTGGTGAGGCCTGGTGTCAGAGTTTTTACAAGCCGCCATTTAGGTCTCTGACTTGACTTGTTGCTATATTTACGACAGCAACTGTGACCAACGGCTTTACGTGCCTTCCGAAGCACGACCAGACCGGAACAAGTATACAAAGATATGTTCCGCTGAAAATTGAACCCAGTCCTCCGGGTACCTATTGTAAACAGACTTACTAACATTCAACCACGGATAAGTCTGTAAAATTAATAAAGCTACAAGTATGCTCTAAGTAATTATCATTATATCAACACTTTTTGGGACATAACAATTAACCCCACGTGCTATTGTCCACGTGGGAGGCCTGTGCCCATCAGTGGGACGTTTATTTGCTGATGATGAACAATTAACCCCTTGAGCATCGTAAAACCAGACACAATTGAAAATCAATTGTTTCGTGACCGCCGGCGGTCTTATGATCCTTGACCTATTATAGTGTTTCCTTACTTTTTGCATGTTACATGTTTTGCAGAATTCACACGGCTATTAATAATATTTCCCACATTCACACAAATTACTTAGCTTAAAGTAAGCACTGTAAGGCTTGTGATATGGATACTAGGTAACGGATACACTTACATATACAATACGTAGATAATATAGATATAAATACATATAAACACCGACTCGGTTCAAATTACTCGGTAAAAAATTACCATGTTCATCACACAAACATTTGTTCGTACCAGGATTTGAACCCGGGACCTTTGGGGTTGGAAGGCAGGATCTCTGCCAACGGGCCACATCGGTCTTCGCTTGTGCTTGAGTCACTATGTTTCACTTTATTTATTTTATAAAACATTATGGCCTCAGAGTATCATTTGGTCTTTTATACTTATACCCCAGTAATCACCACCTAACTGTCAAAATAATTTTCGAATTTCTTATCAATTTCTATTCTCTTAATTTTATTATGTTGTTTTAAAGCTGGCCACTGATGATCAGTTTTGCGTCAGTCCCAGGCGTAAAACTGTGGCGTCACTCCAAGTGGTTTTACGCCAAACAGATTTCCCCACTCACTGGCGTCACTCCGGCTCGTCGGTTCTCGACCGGCCGGTACAATCAATTTTGAACTTTATTGCTTGGTTCTAAGGATCAATATTCATTGGAGAAATTCGAATTGACGCGATTGGAGTGACGATCAGTCGATCACACGGTCAGGTGAGAGTAGCCTACTCTTGAAACAGAAATGCATTAATCAATTTCCAATCATAAATCTAAAATATGTCAAATGGCACTTTTGTAAGCGACAATAGCGCCGCCACATTGGAATTAAATTGCGTGGAAATTGATTGAACAAATTATTATCGAGATGACGTTCCGGAATTATCTTTACTTATCCCAATATCGATACATATTAATCGCATTGGAATTGTATTAAGATTGAGTTTGCGTTTGAGTGTAACCCCCCAGGGGCCCAAGTCTGCTAAATTACGAATGGCATAATTGAATCGCAATTGGATCGCATTGTAATTGTTTGACACATTTGGTATTCTCTTACTCATTTAAGAATACCAAATGTGTCAAACAATTACAATGCGATTCAATTATGCCATTCGTAAATTAGCAGACTTGGGCCCCAGTTTGACGCGACGCGCCGCCGCCGGCTTGGATTATGGTAGCCACGGAAAATTCCGTCTCGCGCCGTCAGTTAAAACTCTTTAATGACGATTCGACATTCACGATCAAATTTTGGACTGACGTCAGTTCAACTAATGGGGAAAACTGATCGTCAATTTCTGCGATCTAGCAGTCAAAACATGTATATAAAATGAGGTAGAGTCGATCGCTATAGGGCAAGTCACACAGACAAGAGAAAATTCTTTCATTACATATTTATTAAACGTTAGGAATCTCCCCTAAATTAAATCCTCACCACGAATTTAAATTTTTAAATTTGTTGTCTTAAAAGTTTTCTTATTAGACGATATGATTCGTGCAGAGCGCTGTAGGGTTTCTCACCTTGTGTTCCACTTGTCCCAGGTTAAATTCCAGGTCGGGTTAATTCCTAATGTTGGTTTTCTAAACTCCGAGATACCTACCCAGCGTCTCTACCAACACAAGGGTGTTAAATTCCTTGTTGTCTGGCGCATATACAGTAGGTTATAAACCACATCGCAATACGAGCGAGAATTCTCTAAATTCAGTTAAAGAGTGTGTTACGCTATTTTAATACGAGCGAGAATTCTCTAAATTCAGTTATAGCGTGTATTACGCTATTTTACGTAATGAGTATGTTATTCGTTATCAATTTTAAGATTCATCGCAAATGCAAAAATCTATATAAGCTACTTCCCAATGTTTTTTTATTTCAACACGTCGCTTTATTTTTTAGTTCCTCATACCGAATAACTAGACAGAAACAGTGTTATCTAATAACACAATCCCAGGAATTATGAAAATACTAGAAAAAATTCGGACCGAGAATCGAGAATGTAGGCGGGATTCGAAACCGCGTCCCTCGCTTTCCGGGCAAGTGCGCTGACCACTACGCCACCGCGGCCGGCACAAAGATCGTCGAAATTCTTCTAGTGATTTTACTTACGTCCCAAGCCGACGTCATCACAACAATCTACCCTAACACCCGATAGAAACACTTTTGCAAATATTTCTATCAGATAAGTTGACATTTTGCTATGTAGGTATATTTCATAATTTAATTTAACATTAAAAATGTTACTTTTTATTTATGAAAATCCAGAATTAGTTAAATGCCCTAGTGCCTACATCGGCAAGGCATCACAAAAATTATTTCCGAGGCTAGGGTAATGAAGATATTATTATTACACTATAATAAAAAATCGATATGAAAATATGGCTAAGATTTTTATTTTTCCATTCCATTAAGTAACGCTTTTAGGAATAAATGAGTCCAAAGTTATTCTAATATTAATAACTAAGATTAATCCTCAAAAATTGTTTCATTTTCGCGATTCCTCTACAGAGCGTGATACACACATGCAAAATAACGTATAACGTATGTGTGCGGCGGCAATGCAGCACGACTCATTTGACGTGGGACTGATATAGGCTATTTATCTCTTTCGCACGATTCTCTCTGTTCAACTTTTGAAGCGCTCAAGGTCAAAGTGTGGTAGGCTGATGTGCTGGCGTGTGTACTTTGTTTTAGATGTATTTATACTGAGCAAATTTGATTGTAACCATATGTGTAAAAGATCCAAATCATATTGTGCATCTTCTGTTATAGACTCCATAGAATGCCCTGAATAAAATAGACTGGTATCATCGGCATATAATGTTATATCTCCCTTTAGTCCAATTTCATGTATGCTATTTATGTATATAAGAAATAACACCACCCAGGATAGATCCTTGAGGAACGCCGCAAGTTATTTTTTGAGGATTGCTCTGATACTCGTTTAGTTTTACTATTTGGAATCTATTTTGCAAATAAGATTTAAAAAGATTGCAAGCAGTACCAGAAATACCTATACTTTTTAATTTCATTACCAGTAAGTCGTGGCTAACGGTATCGAACGCCTTTTTTAGGTCGATAAATATACCCAAAGTTATCTTTTTTTTGTTCTAGGTTGTTCCTAATAGATGTTACTAGGTCCGTAGTAGCTGAGAGAGTATTTGCCTTTGATCGGAAACCATATTGTTTTTCAAAAATAAAATTTATTGATGTAAGATATTCATTAAGACGACTGTGCATTAATATTTCAAAAACTTTTGATAAGACAGGGAGTACCGATATTGGCCGATAATTGCCTGGATCCGTTTTGTTACCCGATTTGAATATGGGGCTAACTATGGCTAGTTTTAGCTACGTTTTAGTACGCTAGTTTTAGAGAACCAGGGAATTTGCCCTCATCAAAACATTTATTAATAGTTCTTGCTAAATTATTTATAATTAATTCTTTGACACATTTGACAGTTTTTGCATTCATCCTATCTATACCGGCACTAGAGTTTGATTTTAAATTATCGATGATATCGACGATCTTTGACACCTCATCCGCAGTGGTATGTTTTAATGAAGTTAGATTCGAACCATTAGATTGATTTTGATCAGTTAACACACGACTAAAATGATAATAGTGATGCTTTGGTATTTTATTTGCAAGTTCAGTACCTATGTTGGAAAAGAACAGATTAAAGTGTTCACAAAGTTCTGTAGGATTTGTTATAAAACTTTTTCAGCTTTTTGCCCATTTGGATATATTGCATTCATAATTTTCTCAGCTTCGTGTCTCTCCAACTTTTGCCTTTCTTCTGTATTGTCAGAATTTTGTTCAGGAATGCTAACTAATATAATATTTTTACTCCTTGTCGCACGTTCTTGAAGTTCAAAAATCATCTCATACTCATTTAATGATGATTGTGAATTAAGAGAAGAATGAGTATCAGTTTTAAGCCATTGTACTTCTTTTTGGAGAGAGGCTACGACCTCTTTATTAGACTGGACTGAGTCCGTGAGGTTTATCACCTGTTCTTTTAAGCTTTTGTTCTCATTAATTAATGTCTCAGTCGTTATTTTTATTTCTTGTAGTTGTTACTTAATTGATGTTGTGATATTCTGACTAATTGTATTCATGTTTTTTAATTGCGAGGCACTTGCTTCCTTTAAAATCCCCAATATCTCTTTTTTAAAATCATTAAATTGGCTAGTAAAGTCATTGTCTGGTGCTTTTCTTTTTCGTGAAGTAACCATTTTGGAGTCAAAATCGACCGTACCTATTCTTGACCGGTCCGGCTGTGAACTGCTACTTCCCTCTGCAGATATGGTTTTAGCTTGAGCACATTATGTGTTAGAGTGTGAGACACTCATGATCAATTTATCAAGAAAATTATCAATTTAATGTATCACGAAAAATCGCTCAGCTTATCGCTTCACTCGCTAATGATATGCACCCGTAGAAAGCTCTAGGTAGCTGCGTTATTGCCAAGTATTTCCGAGGTAGTACGATATGGTTTATAAAATCCCCGAACTCGGGTAAAATTTCTGAGGTGGCAATACCTTTGCCTATGTCAGTTGAAGTTGACACTTGTCATAATTAAATTAAAGAATGTCATTTGATTTAAACATTTACTTTGTTAGTAAAAAGGAGGGTATCCGTGCCACTTTTAAATTGTTTGCTTATCAGAGGTAGTTAATGTTGACTTATCTTTAAGTATTTTGATGTTTCACAGCTTGATTTATGCACCGACAACGATACCACCGGTTCCTTCCTTAACGAAACACACTTTCACAACACTTGCAGGCGATAAAAGTAATATAATTAAAAAAATTGACAATAATATTATCGGAAGCCAAATAAGACGTGTTTACAGATGGAATGTTGCCAGACAAGATGACTTTTTGACTTCTAAACACTATCGAATGGGCAAAGGCTTCCATAAATTGATGGGTTTTGGCCTTAGATTAAATTGTTTTAATCTAAGGTTTTGGCTTAGAATCAAGAAGAATCAATATCATTTATTCAGGTTAGGCCATGTCTAAGCTACAGAACATGAATGTCATTATGCCAGCGGTTCGTAAGTCTATCTAAGGCCATTTCTTTTCTCCCTTTCTTTTACAGCGTCCATTAGAATTGAAAAATGCCATAACTATCATAGAAGGGCACTTTCCATTACAATAATAAGAACATAAAAACATAAAACAACGACAACGCCATAATAGTAAAAAATACAATAATTAATATAAAAAGTTCAGGTATTTATCAATATAAAATAATCAATGTAATCAATGTCTTTTAGTACAGTTACGTATGACAAGCCTGGCTACCTTTGCTATGCGTTCATTTTAAGGGACGCATAGCGCCAGTGCCCACTCAAGTACTGTTTATGAATAGGTTTTCGAGACCCAGTCCGTCCGAGCGCACTGTGAGACCACATAGTAATGTTTGTGAATACTGGTGTTAAATCACCACGAATGTCAAATGCGGGTAAGTGATCATAAACCGGGTTATGCATCGAAAAATTCGAACATACACTTTGCCCAGGCAAAGAACATTGAACCCGGAACGGAACATCCGGATACCACCTTTCCCTGTGGAATACGATATTCATGGTCAATTTGCCGCTGCGAGCACGTCAAAGTTAATTATAGAACTATATTTACAACCTGCTCGCTTAATTTAGCGGTTTCCATCCCGGTATAGGTAATTAAACGATTGTTTGCCATTTTGTGTTATAATTGATGTCGTATGTGTTTGATTTGCACTAATTATCTTGTGCGCATTAACTCATTAATTCTGTTGTAGTTTTGTTGGAGTGCTATTTAACTTTAGGTATATTATGGGCTTTGTGATTTGAACAGACAATGACGATTTAAATGCGGTGAGTTAGTGTTATTATGATTATATAATATGAGTTTTGTGATTTGAAGTGATAATGATGAGTTTAATGCGTTGAGTTAGAATTATTAGGTATCAGTTTGTTGTAACAATAATAATATGTTAGTAATTTGGTATTAGTGCAGGAATATTATAGTTAAGTTAAGAGATGCGTGGGTTAAATAAGAGACAGTAGTTGAATCTCCATAACCACATTAGAACTTGTTCAATAGCGCAGGATCGTGCGAGTTTTAAGTGGAATGTCACCGGTCTAAAAAGAATAATGTTAATTTCGTCATCTAGCAGCGGGAACTTTTAAATATTTAACCAATAATTAAATATTTAAAATTATTATGCCAATAAACAGAAGAAATTATTAAATTAATGAAAGAGAGGTATTTTCAGACATAAAAGAAAGCTTATAAAGTAATGTGTGTGGTATTAATATTTATGTACATTATGGTACTTTAGAATTGGAATGGATTTGGAACATTTTGTTGGTCTAGTAAATGCGTGAGACGATCATAAAATTTAAACTGAAAATAATCAATTAATAATACTTTTCTTTACATGTAAAGGTTTTTTGCTACTTGCGTACCTTCTCTTCTTTGTCCGGCCTTAATCCCATCTTTAATTGGGGTCGGCTCTCCTAATTTTTTGTCTCCAGATATGTCGGTCCTGGACGGTCATGGGGTCTAGATTATTATTTTTTAGATCATTATTAATTACAGCGATCCATGTGAGTCGGGGTCTTCCGCGCTTTTTGGGTGCGGTTTTATACTTCAGCACTTTTCGGGTCAAGTGATCTTCCGGTCTCCTCATGACGTGGCCATACCACCGCAGTCGTGACTCTGCTAGTTTTTCTTGTATAGGCCTTACTCTAAAGGTTCCTCTGACGTAGTGGTTCGGCACTCTGTCCAGTAAAGTCACTCCTCCAGACCACCTGAGCATTCTCATTTCGGCTGCATGCAGTTTGTCTGTTTGTTGCTTCTTGATTGGCCAACATTCCGCACCGTAGATAAAGGCTGGTCTTACTGCCGTTTTATATACTTTTCCCTTGAGGTGTATGGGTATTAAGGCGTCGCAGAGCACTCCCGTGAGTTCTCTCCACTTATGCCACGCTGTGTTCTTACGGTGCACGATGTCTGCGTCGATAGAACCATCGTTTGATATAACGCTGCCTAGGTATTTGAAGCTTAAAACGGACTTCAGTAGAGTATTTTGAAGATACATATTGTGCTGCGTGGTGTTGTTAGTGAAGTTGCAGTGCATGTATTCTGTCTTTTCTCTACTGATCCTCAATACCGCTCTTTCGAGAGACATTCTCCAGTGCTCCAGATTCGCCTGTAAAGCCTTTGGGTCTTCGTCTACAAGAACAATATCATCGGCGTATAGGATGCACCACGGTGCAGGCTGCTGAATTTTCGATGTTAAGTAATCCATTACAAGGTTAAATAATAAGGGACTGAGTGCTGATCCTTGGTGAACTCCAACTTCCACTTGGAATTCGTCGCCGATTCCCGCTGGGCAACGCACCCTAGTCGTAACATTGTTGTACATGTCAGCTATGATTTGGTTGTAGCATTCAGGGACATTTTGTGATCTCAGTGCCTGCCAGATTAGTGATCTAGGGATGCGGTCGAACGCCTTTTCTAAGTCTATGAATACCATATGTAGGTCTCTTTTAACGTCTCTATGAGATTATATTAAGATACGGATGGTATGAATAGCATCTGTCGTTGATTTACCTACGACAAACCCACATTGATTTTCTGTCACAGTAGTTAGTTTACTCAACCTTTGACTGATTACTCATTCCCAGATTTAAAAACTGTGTGATATTAGTATTATGGCCCTATAGTAGATGCAGAGTCTTATATCTCTTTTGTTCTTGTAAAACGGTATCAAGAAGCTTTTACGCCATGCATCGGGAATGCCTTCAATGGATAATTTGTTTAAAAAATTAGTTAAGAAACAGGTTCCTGCGTTTCCTTAAGCACACCCAGCTTTTTCGAAGCTAATTTAGCTTTACCTTCCAAATGACCACGAAACTGAACGTCACTCGAAATATCGACGCCAAGGATTCCAATAATCGGATTGGTATCAAGGGGAGCTCCCTCAAAGTTCAGAGGTACGACGAAGGGATGTTTTTTCGCGGTAAATGCGCAAACTTGTGTTTTGGAGGGGTTAAAGCGGACTAGGTTATGTCGGCCCCAATCCGAGACATGACTTAACATGTTCTCGGTGTCAGTCACAAGTTTATTCCGGCTCTCGATGACGCTTTCCAGAGAAATATTAGCTCGCCCGGTGTAGAGCGTATCCCCAGTACTGTCATCCGCATAGCAATGAATGCTGTTGTTATGCAGCATGTCATTGATATGCAGAAGAAACAAAGTAGGGGACAACACACACCCCTGCGGGACTCCAGCATTCACGGGCTTCATGTCGGAGCACGAACCGTCGACTGCGACTCTGATGCTACGCCCAGTAAGAAAGCTGGCAACCCATGAACACAATTTCTCAGGAAGCCCGTATGATGGAAGTTTAGAGAAAAGAGCCCTGTGCCATACCCTGTCAAAAGCTTTCGCTACGTCCAAGCTAACTGCCAGTGCCTCCCCTTTACTCTCGACTGCCTCCGCCCATCGGTGAGTAAGGTACACTAAAAGATCACCAGCCGATCGACCGCGACGAAAACCATACTGGCGATCACTTAGTAGCTGGTTCTCTTCTAGGTACCTTAAGAGCTGGCGGTTTATAATGGACTCCATTACTTTGGAGAGTAAAGAGGTAATAGCTATTGGCCTGTAGTTAGACGGATCTGAGCGATCGCCTTTTTTTGGAATCGGGTGCACAAGGGCTGTCTTCGACGAGCTCGGGACGACGCCAGTGGTGTAAGAGAGCTGGAAAAGGCGCGTTAGAACTGGTGCCAATTCAGGAGCACACGTCCGAAGCACAATGGGTGGAACTGCATCTGGCCCACTCGCCTTATGGATATCAAGGGAAAAAAGAGCCTTACGAACTGACCTTTTAGTCGCGTAGCCGGACAAAAATTACTTACGATAATTCTAAAACTTTTCGTTTTTGCTGAGTGGATAGAGTATGTGGATTGTGAGCTATTTTTAAAAAGTTAGAAGTTTTATGACTGTGCTTTAGGTATGGTTTAGGTATTTCATAATATTTCGTGTAACGTAATGTATATAATATTAAAGTTTGATATGTTGAGTGTTTCATAATAAGAACTATCTTATCTTTGTGTTGTAAAAAGTTTAGAAACATAATATATGTGGAACTATGAAAATCACAAAATCACTCTTTTTAACTTTGAATAAAATTTTAAAATTAATGAAATAATATTTAAGACTTTCAGTGGTTAGTGGTACACATGTTGAACAAAGTTTAGAAAGTTAAGTGGTGTGCTTCTTTGTTCATTTCATTTTTCTTTCGTAGCACACGCAATAACAAATTAAAATTGACAGAATCGCTCATACATGTCCTTTGTAATACTATTTTATACCACACAAAAAATTAGAAACATACATACAGTGCATTTTGTTTAAATCACGAATAAAATATTTCGCTAACGTACGTTTCTTTATGCGGACGCGGGCGGTTGCGGGCCGTGCGGGCGCGGCGCGGCGGTGGCGGCGGGCAGGTGCGGGGGTGGGGGCATACCTACCTACACTCTATATGAATGATAATTCAATCGTCACGTCAGACGAGTGGATACATGGCGAACATAATACAAGAAGACGTAATGCAGAAAAAGTAAACTAAGTACCTTAACCTACTTACTTTACATCTTATGATATCAATAAAAACATTATTAAATGACTAGTTTTCAGTAGTTAGTACTTACAGATCGCGCAATTCTTCTTTCAGATAAGATTATTCTACAATCATCCGAAATTATTGTTTCAGATAAGATTATTCTACAATCATCCGAATTGGATGAATGGGATGAAAACGTAAACACGCAATAATAAATTAAAATTTACAGAATCGCTCATCATGGCCTTTGTAATGCTATTTTATACCACACAAAAAATAGAAACATACATACAGTGCATTTTGTTTTAACACGAATAAAATATTTCACTATACCTAGATTAAACGCCGAATTTGTATTGACTAATCTCGGAGTAAGTCTTATTCCAGTTTGGTAGAATCCACCCTAAATACGCGATTGGGCATGCAGGACGTGGGCAGGTGGATTTGGGCATCAACTCGTTACACCAAAATTTTGTTCTAACTGGTCACACCGCCAAAAGCAGTATTATTTGTTTCAACCCGTCACAAGTTGATTTATTTCTATTAGGACACATTGTAATTTTTGTAGCTATTGCTGCTACTTACTTTATTACTGCTCTTTAATGATTTCTTGCAGTAAGCCGACGTTATTATCTTATTTGCCCCTGCCCCTTATCTGTGCATAATACCATAGAATATTTACATAATAGTACAAGTACAGAAGATTCACTCCGCAAAGTCATTTAAATAAATAGCGACTCTTGCTAAGACACAATAAAATGCAATTCAGGTCGCACACCGCTCCCTTATCTACAGTTAAATTCACCTAGAAGTTGCCTCTCTTTCTATCGCGTACTCTTATCTCTTCTAATGACTTTTGGGTTGTCTTCTTTTAAGTAATAATTAATCTGAATACTTACTTAATTTACTACAAGTTATGGTGTTTATAATGTGTACTTAAAAGTGAACAAATTACCATTTCAAATAATCCTAGGCTAGGTATGTCAGTACAGCCAACGCCACATCAGACTACCTAAACGGTAATATAATATATTTTACTGTGCTACCTATACATGTTTATTTGCACCACCAGTGACACTCCGTGTACGTGAGAGCTCGAGCGCTGGTGACCTTGAGCAGAACGTATAAACACTAGCGTTTAATACCGAAATGGAATTTAGACTTTTGCCAAAGAAGACGTATGTATAATTATGTTACATAGTATGTTATGAAACGTAAAGTAGTATTAGCAGTTACTCCATTAAGTAAGTAACTACTACGGCTTACAGTCCTGGTACTGTGGAGAAAAAAGGATTCCCGGTACTGCGCTTACTATGGTACCGGGAAAACCGGAAATTTCCGGTACTTTTTGGTACTGAATTTTTAACCCAGATGTAACTAACGTTTGATTAATGGATCAATGAGCAAATCAAAATATTACACAAAATTTTTATAATAAAAAAATTGTTTTGCTAATTGCTATACTAGCTGTGGCATCACTTTATCGAATGGAATTGGCTAGAGGTCATTCGAGTTGAATGTTTTAAATTTAAAAGAGTCTATATACAATGGATTTTTATCATGAGTGTTTTAAGGTGAGTAAAAAATATAAATTCGTCCAAACCGAGACCGTTCAAACGGCGACAGACCCTTCTCCAACGGATGCCCTCGGCCGAGATTGTGGTATTGGGAGACTGCAATGTCCACCACGTCGAATGGCTTGGTTGACTCAAAACTGACCACGCGGGTAGAGTCGTTCATGACTTCGCTTTGGCCTACAGTCTGTCCCAATTGGTAACAGAGCCTACGTGGATTCCAGATGTGGAGGGCCATGCACCTTTCTTATTGGACCTTCTGCTGACCTCTCACCCAGACGGCTATCAAGTTTCTATTGATGCACCACTAGGCTCATCAGACCACTGTCTGATTCGTAGCACTGTGCCTTTCACAGAAATTTTAAAAACGTCGAGTCTGGCATTATAGGTCAGCGGACTGGGATGCGATGGGAGTTTTTTTGCGTCTTACTACGAGTTTGCTTCTCACTGGATGATCTTGATGTCGCCGCCGACTTTATCGTTGATGTGATACTGCAGGGAATGAAACTTTTTAATCCAAACTCTGTAGTTCCCATTGGCGGCAGGTCTCAACCATGGTTTGGTCGTTGCTGCAAAATGGTGTCTCGCCAAAAGTGACAACATTACATGGCCTGGGCTAATGCGGTGTCATCAAAGGATCCAAACACCAGTGCGCTCAGGAAGAGGTACAACTTTGCCGCCAGGTCCTTTAAGAAGGACATTGCCAAGGCGAAGTCATCATTCATAAGTGGAATTGGCGAGAGGCTAGTGCGTCTTCCTTCGGGTACGCGTGCGTTCCGGTCTCTCGCCAAAGCTATCTTAGGGAATTTTTGTCAGCCGTCCCTACCACCATTGCACAAGACCGATGACTGCCTGACCCATATTGCAAAGGAGAAAGCCGATCTCTTGGGCACTCTTTTTGCATCAAACTCGCCTTGGACGATGGGAAAAACTCTCCACCAACCATACCGCATTGCGCTTGTTCAATGCCAAACGTCCGGTTCCTACAAAGGTCAGTTCGTAAGGCTCTTTTTTTCCTTGATATCCATAAGTCGAGTGGGCCTGGTGCAGTTCCTCCCATGAGTTGGCGCTGGTTCTAACGCGCGTTTTCCGGCTCTCTTACACTACTGGCGTTGTCCCGAGCTCTTGAAAGACAGCCCTTGTCCACCCGATTCGAAAAAAATCGATCGCTCAGATCCGTCCAACTACAGGCCAATAGCCATCACCTCTTTGCTCTCCAAAGTAATCCCAACAAGTCCCACAGGGGTGTGTGTTAGCCCATTCTCTGTTTCTTCTGCATATCAATGACATGTTGCATAACAACAGCATTCATTGCTACGCGATTGTCAGTAAGGGAGTAACGCTCTACACTGGACGAGCTAATATTTCTCGGGAAAGCGTCATCGAGAGCCGGAATAAACTTGTGACTGACACCAAGAACATGTTAAGTCATGTCTTGAATTGGGGCCGACATAACTTAGTCCACTGTAACCCCTCCAAAACACAAGTTTGCGCATTTACCGCGAAAAAACATCCCTTCCTCGTACCTCTGAACTTTTGAGGGAGCTCTCCCTTGATACCAATCCGACTATTGGAATCCTTGTCGTCGATGTTTCGAGTGACGTTCAGTTTCGAGGTCATTTGGAAGGTAAAGCTAAATTAGCAAACAGAAAAGAAATTATTTAAATGGAATTATCAAATCATTGGAGTGCGATGACGATGAAACCGTACGGTGTAGGGTACGGGTACATTAGTTACAATTTTTTCCCCAGAAAAAGTACCGGTGACGTTACGGTTGAGAACTGTGGAGACAAAAATTTGGTAACGCTACGAAATTTGTATGGTTTTCAACTAAGAGCATTAGCCGAGGTTACCGGTGACGACTACCGCAAACGCGGAGCCTAATATTGGCGTAATTTGAAGTTATAACAAAAGTACCAAAAGTACCGAATTTCCCGGGAAACAAATTCTCAGTACCGGTACTGCGTAAAAAGTCAATTTCCCGGGAAATACCAGGAATTCCTGGGAGCAAGCCCTAGTAACTACCAACCTAGTTAGGTACTTGTAAATTGTAATAATATCGGTAGGTACTTAATAATTGCAGGTGACTAGTAGAATTGATATTATAATACTTAATTAAGTAAATAGGTACCTACGTACTTATGTAGACATACAGACGCAGGGGGACTGTGTTTTATAATTAGTAGGTACCTAGGTAGTGATGAATGATTTAGTGATAATAAGAGTACCTACTTACCATACTATAATTTAGGAAATACTTTTGCATACTTACCTGAAGCTCTTAATTGATTAATTGTCAAAAAAACACGTAAGGGTTGTGGAAAAAACTTTAATCGTATGATGTGGCCCTAGCTAGATACGCAATTCTATAGCCTATTGTAATCATGCATCTTAAAAATTATTTTCCTATTATTGTGATTTGTGAACATGACAGGATGATAGATTGATTAACCAAAATGAAAAATAAACAGATACGTACTTAATCATTTGCAGTTTTTATTTTTAATAAAGAATATGTTACATACTCATCCGTTTACGTTACGTACGTTTTCATCCCATTCATCCAATTCGGATAATTGTAGAATAATCTTATCTGTAAGAAGAATTGCGCGATCTGTACTTAACTACCTACTCAAAACTTGTCATTTAATAATGTTTTGTCTCGGACTCCGTTTTGAATCCGGAGAGAAATTTACTCAGTCGGTCTCTAGCACTTGCGCTGGATAGTCGTCCAGCCGACAATGGAAAGTTTAACTTTAGTTGAAATTGTATGCTTAGCTGTAGCCGTTAAGAGGCCTATTACTTACATCTCGACTGTGATTTTTGCGTAAAATGCCCATTTTCGCATTTTGTTGTAATTTAGCAGTTGTATTTATCGTTATTATCGAAATAGGATAATAAATTCATGCTTAATATTACAAATGTCCTTTTGCGAGGATAAGCTGAGTTCGGACGGCCGGCGCGTCGCATTTTGAAGTAATCTTACAGTTGTATTTATCGTTTGTATCGAAATAGGATAATTAATTAATTATAAAATATTTATTCATTATGAAGTAAGTAACGATTATTCTGGTATAAATTTTGCTCAATAATATTATCGTAGATAGAAGAAATTCACGGTTACCTTAAAGCAATTTTCGAAGTTTTTTGGTTTCGAATAAGATTTTTTTTTCTATATAAAATCAATGATATCTAAAAATTCCGAGGCCGCTACGCACTTTAAGACTATATAAGTGATAACATTCTATTTTTTTTATTTCATTTGTTTAGAACAGTACTTAGTTCAATCTAGGAGCTCAAAAAAGTGCCTTCCCGCATTTTATGAAAATCTTTCTCTGCAATTTTGGGTTTAATTAAAAATCTTTATTATTGAAATTTTGCATTCACAATGCTATATATTTGTAGAATAAAATGTTTACTAGAAAAAAAACAACCAGTCTGGAAAGCTCGAACGGGATTCGAACCCGTGACCTTTTTATTGCCCGTCCACTGCTCTAACCGCTAAGCTACCTCTCGGAAACCCCAGAAGACTCTTGAATTTTTTTTTATCGGTTAAGCGCTTGGTCTTCATCTTACCTTATGGTAAGTGACGATAAGGCCGAAGGTGGAAGCGCGCTTCACCTGGAATCCTCACTGAGGAACTGGCTATCTTATCTCAAACTGCCGAAACACTACAATGCTATAAACATCGTTGTTATGGCGACAGACTTAGATAAGATGGTGGTAGCTAGCCAGGCGGACTTAACAGCCCTACCACCAACCAAACCGAGCACACAAAGATGTACCCCCCGCTGGGAATCGAACCCGGGACCTCTAGGTCTGAAACAGGTAGCTTAGCCACTAGACCACACAGGCGGTTAAATTTTATGATTTTTTCTAGTAGTGCTACAAGCCAGCGGTATTACGTCACTGTGAAGTGTGTGTGCGTGTGTTTTTTTCTAGTAAACATTTTAATTAAAAAGGACAAATTATTACAAAAAGATAAGGAAATAATATTATGGCCGGAACATGGGTCTAAAACAGACTCAGCTACAATCAACAGTCTGGTTGGCATTTGTTAAGTCACCCGGACCCTAGTATTTGTCCGGTGCGTCTTACACAATTATTAATACAGGCTTCTCAAAGGAGAAGATCAGAAGTAAACATAGACCAACTGTTTATTTCAGTAACAGGAATAGTTAAGACTGCCACCAGGACTATGTTGTCTGGATGGATAAGATCCATTTTTAAAGTTGCAAATATAGAAGCACCTCCGGGCAGTATACGTTAAGCAAAATTTACAAAAAGCGAGGCCGCTACGCATTATTCCAAAAGCTATTCTACATTATTCAATAAGTCAAAATTGGTAATGTATTTTGGTTTCCGAGATCCGTAACGCCAAAATTGGCCATTTTACGCAAAAATCGCAGTCGAAATGTAATTGGAATAAAAATGGAAACAGAAGAAAGTGAAAAGAAATATGGATTAATCCTTTTCACATAGACCGCATAACGGAATATGAATTCTACAAGTCTTATACAAAAATACGGTTCTTTTCTGATAAATTCTACGAACACTACTACTACTAGTAGTAGTAGTAGTGTACTAGTAGTAGGGTACTATTATTTATTCTGTGCTACTACTATCACCATAATGAGGCGCTCGGAATCGACTACTATTTTGCAGTTTTGCTTGCGCACGCGACGCGACCGACCGCTTTGAGCGTCTGTCATCGACTGGCGCGTGATTCCTCCGGACCGGACCGGAACGGACGTTTCTCGAGTTCTCGTGTGGTCAGCTCCATACAACTTCATACGATATTGATAGGCCCCGCCCCCCGTGCCGAAAAATAACGGACCGGCTACTCGGAGACGTCCGGAGCATGTTTCGGATGCTTCCGGGTGAAAATCGGAATCGGAAGGCCCCTGATCACATGTAGTCGATGCAGTAAACATTCATATATTTGTTTGAGCTACGGAATGAATCCGGGGCCGTGTTTTTTCGGGTCCGTGTGATTCCGGATGCATGTAGTCCGAGCCTAAGATGTAAAGTAAGTAGGCAGGTACTTTAGTTTACTTTCCTGCATTAAGTCTTCTTGTATTATGTTCGCCTTGTATCCACTATTCAACTCGTCTGACGTGACGAGTGGATTATCAGTCATATAGAGTGTAGGTAGGTATGCCCCCACCCCCGCGCCTGCCCGCCGCCACCGCAGCGCCGCGCCCGCAGCCGCCCGCGTCCGCATAAAGAAACGTTACGTTAGCGAAATATTTTATTCGTGATTTAAACAAAATGCACTGTATGTATATTTCTAATTTTTTGTGTGGTATAAAATAGTATTACAAAGGACATGTATGAGCGATTCTGTCAATTTTAATTTATTATTGCGTGTGTTACGAAAGAAAAATGAAATGATCAAAGAAGCACACCACTTAACTTTCTAAACTTTGTTCAACATGTATACCACTAACCACTGAAAGTCTTAAATATTATTTCATAAATTTTAAAATTTTATTTAACGACAAAAAGAGTGATTTTGTGATTTTCATAGTTCCACATATATTATGTTTCTAAACTTTTTACAACACAAAGATAAGATAGGTCTTATTATAAAACACTCAACATTTCAAACTTTAATATTATATACATTACTTTACACGAAATATTATGAAATACCTAAACCATACCTAAAGCACAGTCATAAAAGTTCTAACTTTTTAAAAGTAGCTCACAATCCACATACTCTATCCACTCAGCAAAAACGAAAAGTTTTAGAATTATCAAAACTTCTTTATGGAATTTAATGTCCCACGACCGGACTATTTGCAGGAACTGAACGTTTGGCATTGTACAAGCGCAATGCGGTATGGTTGGTGGAGAGTTTTCCCCATCGTCCAAGGTCGAGTTTGATGCGAAAAGAGAGCCCAAGAGATCGGCTTTCTCCTTTGCAGTATAGGCCAGGCAGTCATCGGTCTTGTGCAATGGTGGTAGGGACGGCTGACAAAAATTCCCTAAGATAGCTTTGGCGAGAGACCAGAACGCACGCGTCCCCGAAGGAAGACGCACTAGCCTCTCGCCAATTCTACCTATGAATGATGACTTCGCCTTGGCGATGTCCTTCTTAAAGGATCTGGCGGCAAAGTTGTACTTCTTTCTGAGCGCACTGGTGTTTGGATCCTTTGATGACACCGCATTAGCCCAGGCTTGGTAATGCTGTCGCTTTTGGCGAGACGCCATTTTGCAGCAACGACCAAACCATGGTTGGGACTTGCCGCCAATGGGAACCACAGAGTTTGGAATGAAAAGTTCCATTCCCTGCAGTATCACATCAACGACAGAGTCAGCGGCAACATCAGGATCATCCAGCGAGAAGCAAACTCGCCACCACGGGTAGGACGCAAAGAAGCTTCGCATCCCATCCCAGTCCGCCGACCTATAATGCCAGACTCGACGGCTAGCCGCTGGTTGCGGTTTTGAAGTTTCTGTGAGAGGCACAGTGCTGCGAATCAGACAGTGGTCTGATGAGCCTAGTGGTGCATCAACAGAAACTTGATAGCCGTCTGGGTGCGAGGTCAGCAGAAGGTCCAATAAAGAAGGTGCATGGCCCTCCACATCTGGAACCCGTGTTGGCTCGGTTACCAATTGGGACAGACTGTAGGCCAAAGCGAAGTCATGAACGGCTCTACCCGCGTGGTCAGTTGTGCGTGAACCAAGCCATTCGACGTGGTGGGCATTGAAGTCTCCCAATACCACAATCTCGGCCGAGGGGATCCGTTGGAGAAGGGAGTCTGTCGCTGTTTGGACGGTCTCGATGAGTTGGTCAGTTCCGATGTTACCGCTGTGGGACCTATACAGGCACGCGTAGACGCGAGGATGACGTCCGCAGTCGACGTGCAGCCATAAGATGGAGAGGTCCCTATCTTCAAGATTGCCAAGGCGACGAACGCACATATCCTCCCTGACATAGGCACAAACACCGGCTCGTGGCACAAATGCATCTTCCAGGTTGTATCCCGGGTAGCGCAAGTACGAGATGTCAGGAGGGGGGGATATCTGCGTCTCGGTGAGGAAGAGCAAGGCCGGTTTCGCCGTCTCGAGGTGGTAATGGACGGCGCTCAAATTAGAGTGGATTCCCCTGATATTGCAGAAGTCCACGCGAAGCGTAGGAGGGGGTGCCAATTGTCCCGCCTTTCTCCTGCCTGCAGCATGCCTTGGCACGGGCGAACTTTTGCCCTCCCCAGAATACGTAGGGCAGCCTGAGCGAGAACGCTCAGGGGGGGATTCTCCGACACTGGATGTGTCGGTACCACCCTGGGGTAAATCTAGATTACAGTTCGCTGCCATATCAATTGTGAGGGGGGGGGGAGGGGTCTCCGGAACCCTCACTCGCCGGACGAAACACAACAGCACAGAGTGCCATTGTTTCACACCGAAAATTCGTGAGGGGGTGGTATTACGCCGGGCGAGCCGACCCAATGCGTGCTGCAACGCAGCGTGGCTCTACCACTCAGTTGGTGTCACTCATTTAGCACCACCCAGGGGTCACGTGTAGGGTCTCAAGGGTAAACCTACGGACGCGAGCAACTTAACCCCCAAAACTACTACTTACGACATTTTGAACTGCTGTAATATTATTTTACACTAATTACAGTTTTATTACCATATTTTATAATGAAACTGTTCTAGTCATTCACATATTAATTTTGAATAAGGTTACAAAGTGCTACGCCGCTGAGTCCATTTTGCAGAATGTTTTATTTAAGTTTATAACTGACTTCAACAAAAGGAGGAAGTTCACAATTCATTTGAAGCTTAATATGTTTTATTTTACTAAGTTTACAAGCAAAAATATAGCCTGCTTCATTGTAAGCGTTTCCGTAGCTTAAGCAACGTAAGTTTGCAATACCACTGACGCGTCGCCGATCCTGCTAGCCCAGAAGCGCTATACTTCGTGTCACTCAATGTGACCTTACAGTATATCTATGACAAAAGCACCTTAGAGATGGCTGAATATAATAAGTTTGAAGGATTAAATTATTATTGCTACAAGCCATGTTGAGTAGTTGCTCTTTAAAACAATACTAGCACCCCCTCTCTAAGACGACTAAAGAACTAAAGACTGCCCATACATCCGACAGCATAGAGTGGCGATGGGCTCACCACCTCTCAAGCTGAGCACATGTGCAGTTGCAACTTCGTGAAACGTGGACTATGGCAGTGGACTGCCTCTGCAGTCCCCATTGCCTGGTCTCCGACTAACCTTTTGGGGATAAAGGTACTGATAGACATGCTACTAAATAAGTATGTTTATTAGCATGCTTATTACAAGCGTATACGTAATAAACATGCTAATTACTAGCAACGCTTTGACACACATACTACTAATTAGCAATTGAATAGTGGCATGCTTTCGTGCTAGTAATGAGCATGTCTATCAGTACCTTAATAGTTGTATGAATGTTATTGTTATTGTCAGCCATAGTCGTCCTACTGCAGGGCGAAGACCTCCCTTTCCTATTTCCACTCTTCGCGATTTTGGGCTATTAATATACCTAATTTTATTTTTTAAACGTTGCAGACACAAGCTTGTCCTGCCATCTTCTTTTGGGCTTGCCGCTTATAAATTGTATTGGTCTCAAATAAGCCTACTCTACTAGTGATTTCATGCCAATAAACAGAAGAAATTATTAAATTAATGAAAGAGAGGTATTTTCAGACATAAAAGAAAGCTTATAAAGTAATGTGTGTGGTATTAATATTTCGTAAAATCAAGCATTTCAGTTAATTAAAAACGAGGAAAACAACGACGTTGATGTAATATTTAAAAGTGAAATCCGAATCTGTCATCGCACGGGTGGTTAGATTAAATGAATTGGCCCAATAGATCATACTGCGTCATGCGGCCACGATAAATAACGTACCATTTTATGTAACGGCCTACGTCACACATTAGGCGCTTTTAGAGATGCGGGCATTCGCAAAATTAATACGTTGAGGTCTTCGATCAACAATACCAACTAGATAACGTGTCACGTACAAAATCAAAGCTAAATTCTGTCCACGTGAATAAATACTTTTTCAAAGCAATAAATTACTCCTGTCACTTAAAAATAAAAAGACGTCAATAACGTTTAGTGGTGAAATCAACCATAAGTGGAAACAAATAAAGTACTTTTTCCTGTTATTGCATTGCGTAAAAATTAGAGCTCACTTCTCAAGTGCGCTCTTATTTGCCGAGACACATTTTTAGCGCCGACATGACATCTTCTTGTATTGTTGATCGAAGTTTGAGGTAGATTGTTGTTTCTAATTTTTTTAGTAACTTCAAGACTTAGATCGCGTTTCTATTTTTATGTATTTTTTTTACCGCCAAGGCAAAGTGGTTAAGATAATTGTTCATAATCGTCCAGGGTTCAATTCCCAGGTCGGGCAACGTGTGTTTTGAATTTGAATGCATAGCCCGGGTTTGTCATCACTAACCCGCATTTGGCAAGCATGGTAATTAAGCTTCTTCTTCTTCTCAGCTTTTGTCTACCAGAGATCTGGTGTAAGCCTCCGTCAAACTTCTTCACTTATTTCTATTCTGGGCAGTAAGAATCCAGTTGAGGCCACCTTCTTGATATCATCCTTCCACCTCATTTGTGGTCTTCCTCTCGGGCGCTTTTGATCCCATGGTCGTCATTCTAGGACTCTCTTGCACCAGGAATCCAATTTTCGTGCAATGTGGCCAGCCCGTTCCCACTTCAGCCTAGCCACTTTAACTCCAACGTCCTGCACTTTGCACTCTGCAGTACTGTTTATAGGCTATACTTTTTCTTTTAAAAACGAGAAAATTATAGAATGGACGCCATAAAGCTCTGGTTTGTTCCTGAACTGATGATTAGTAATATACTTGAATGGATGAAAGGTTTAGGCTGGATGATTGAAGGGTAACAGCTCTTACTGTAAAGATGGAAATAGGAGAAATTTAATTACTTTTACAATAATGATAATTACACATTTTTCAAAAAAAATTTGGCAAGTCGTTCTTCTGTAAGACCATTCGGCTTTGGAATTCTTAGCCGGCGCGAGTGTTTTCCAGCCCCTATAGTCCATGGTTTTTAAGCGGGGCGTGAAACGGCATTTATGCAGGCCGTCATGAATGGGTGCGCTCGTTACCGTGCTTATTTCACGCGCTCTCATTATTTTGGACTGCATCGGCTGCTTACCATCAGGCAGGATGTAGTCACTATGACGAGTCAAATTAAAAAAAAAAACTAATTATAATATTTCTTATATTTGCTACGGAAAGTAATTTCTACCTTCAGTGAGCGTGCTTGCATTTTCTATAACAACTGCTAGCTCTCCTACTTACCTACATACATTAAAATCAACTTGCATTTTGATCTCATTCGTCTCATAATTTCATTTTCCCGCGCGGAGCCCGCTTGCGCGAAGTTTTTTGTTTTCCCTTATTGTTTTTTATGAACACATGAACTTTTTCACCATTTAATAAAGAACAGAAAATATTCGAGTTGTTTTACACTTCTTGTTACGTTTTTGTTTTCGTTCGAATAATTTACCAACCGCGTCGCGTAGCGGTGAAAGAATAATACCAAACCATCTCTTCCCTTGGGTGTCGTAAAAGGCGACTAACGGACTAAAGACTGCACATACATCCAACAGCATTGAGCGGCGATAGGCTCATCACTTGTCACGCTGAGCATAAGTGCAGTCGCTATTTGGTGAAAAGTGAACTATGGCAGAGGACTGCTTTTGCTGTTCTCATTGCCTAGTCTCCGACTAACCCTTCGGGGATAATAGTCGTCATTATATGTATGTATGTATTATTTAACAGAAAAGTAGATTCTAATCTGTTCTTGTTAATGTTATATGTAGGCTTTTAAAAAACTATTTCTACATCAATGAGTAGTGATAACAATAAACTTTACTCAAAATAGTGAACGAACACAAACAACGTTCCAACTTCGTATCGTCATGGCATCTGTTAACCAATTTGTGAAATAGTTTCCAAAGTTAATACCAAGGTCACGATAAAACAGACTTAGGTATATTAGTTAGGATCGATTGAATTTTCTTGATAATTATATAATTTATTATTTGAAATTTATTATTTTAATTATCATTTTAATTTACCTTACTTTTTCACTTCAACACCAATTATCTACCCCAAGTTGACGTTCTTTTAAAAACTTGATTTTATTGATTACAACATAGGTACTTATTGGGTCTGATACTCTAGTTCGAATGACGTTACCTCGATGTCTCTACCTCGACGGTACACTTTACCGATGGCTCGTTACCTCGAAAGGTCAGTACCTTATACATAGGAAACAGTTTTTATTGATAACAACCTACTTATTATAAATAGTAAACACCCAGACCAGAAATTTACTTAGAAAAACAGTTAAGTAAGTACTTCTAAATTGACCAGACCGGGAGTCGAACCCGGGTTCTTAGAGATGGCGACACCAGAACCGGCGTACTAACCACTCAATCACGGAGTTCGTCGAAATATGGGTAAGTTTACAAATACATAACCGTTTCGCATAGCGACGAAAGAATAATACTACCTCTCTCTTCCCTTGGGTGTTGTAAAAAGCGACTAACAGACTAAAGACTGCACATACATCCAACAGCATAAAACGGCGATGAGCCTACCACCTGTCACGCTGAGCACATGTGCAGTCGCTATTTCGTGAAAAGTGGACTATTGTCGAGGACTGCTTTAGCTGTCCTCATTGCCTGGTCTCTGACTAATCCTTCGAGGATAATAGTCGGGACTATATGTTTCAAATACAAAGTGCTGCTAACAGTGAGACAAGCCTGTAAATGTATATATTTTCATTCGCCGGATGGAGGTGATTGCGGTCGACCACAAACACGATTTTGGAAAGTGTTTATAACTACCTTGTGTTGGAGATGCTAACATCAATATTTTGTGATATTACGGGTTATTTTGCGTGATAAATTAATAGTTGGTTGCTGGAAAGCTCATCGCGTTGCGACTTATCGTGTCAATAGTTAAAATATTATATCTATCTTATCCGTGCTGTAAGCATTGAATTTAATGTTACTTTATTTTACTTTAAAAACTCAGTTATTTTCAATTTCTATTACTTACCTACCACAATATAAATACGATAATTGGAAATCACATTTATTCTTTGAAGTGATAACTTAAGTTAACAATTCATTATGATTATCATTCTTCACCTTTAATCACAAAAAACGATAAATTACCTATAAGTTTTAGCCGTTTGTGTCGCTAGGGGAGAGACACTTGCCCGCCATTTTTTGTCTCGTACCGTACGTTTATTTACACAGAATTCTATCACCACGGCTTATATTTCGGTTCGACGCGATTCTGTTTCGGCGTGCAGTGGTACAGGGGGTAGTGATGCGCATTTATCTGGCACAGACTATAGATCGTTAGATTAGTTGTTAAGTCTTAACTACAAGTTAGTTAACTGTTTTTTTTAATTTATTATTATTAGTATTGACGTCAATAAGTGTCTGTAAAGGTTAACATTGAATAAATAATTTGACTTTGACTTTGACTTTGAACTCAGACAGTGTCACTGGGGTCTCAAGGGTACCTTACGGATGCGAGTGGCTTTAAACCCCTTAATTTACTTACTTAACATTATTTAACCGTATCGCGTAGCCGTGAAAGAATACTACCACCCCCTCTCTTCCCTTGCGTGTCGAAAAAGGCGACTAACGTACTAATGACTACACATACTATCAACAGCATAGAGCGGCGATGTGCTCACCCACCACCTGTCACGCTGAGCACATGTGCAGTCGCTATTTGGTGGACTATGGTAAAAGACTGCTTTTTCTGTCCTCATTGCCTAGTCTCTGACTAATCCTTCGGGAATAAGGGATGAATTATATTAGACCGGGCCGTGCACGGGGCGTGCCGTGTGCGTGGCCCGGACGGGGCTCGGACGGGATACTGATTTGAGACGTTGCATACATTTTGTATGAAAAAGTTTATATTAGACAGTGCATAATCCGTGTCCCGTCCGGGCCACGTACACGGCACGCCCCGTGCACGTCCCGGTCTAATATAATTCATCCCTATTAGTCGTGATTATTATGTATTTATGTATGTATTATTTTCTTCGGTTCACGTTTATTTATTTGTTTCTTAACATATCTATCTATTCGTTACGCTATTTGTAACTTGCTCTACCATTCACCATTCGCAGCTTTTCATTTGCTTCGATCTTCACTTATTTATTACATACATACTTAAGTTTAACGACATTATCCCCAAAGGTTTAATCATAGACGAGGCATTAAGGTCCGCAGAAGCAGTCCACTGCTATAGTCCACATTTCACCAAATGACAACTGCACATGTGTTCAGTGTGATAGGTGGTGAGCAAATCGCCGCTCTATTCTGTTGGATGTATGTGCTGTCTTTAGGCTGTTAGTCGCCTTTTACGACACCCAAGGGAAGAGTGGCTTGATAGTATTATTTTTGTGAGCCGGTAAACCTACATATAACAGAAAATATTTGAGTATATTTACTATTTTAACATTTGCAATACTGGTTGCCAGATGAATGACCAAATTAAAAACATCTCGAGCGCCTCCTTGCTTCGGAAGGCACGTTAAGCCGTTGGTCCCGGTTGTTGTCGTAAGATGACTGTCTTCAAAACCCACCAACTCGCATTGGGCCAGCGTGGTGGGTTGTGGCCCAATATACCCACGTGCTATTGTCCACGTGAGAGGCGTAGGCCCAGCTGTGCCCAGCAGTGGGACGTTTATAGGCTGATGATGAGCCGCTATACCACTAGCTATTAATAAGAGTCATCTCTTATTAGTAATATTGTAATTAAAAACATCGACCTCCACGGAATGCAGTGCGCGTTTCAACTAAACAGTTTTTGTTTAACAACTCGCCCGTCAACTAGTTATAAGTTACATTATTAGTTTCCGACTCCACGAGTTTAGGATTTTCGGCTCGGCTCCCAGCTCAAATTAGACGGTCAGATCGATACGGTAGGCACCAAGAGCTTTTTATTAAGGAACCACTTTAAGCCAATTTAAGTTTTAATTACTGCTCCATGTAGTACATATTGCTATGATTTTAGGAATGATCATTTTGTTTATTTTTGTTAGTCTACAATAATCGTGTGTTAGTGACCTGGTTCTGTTTATATTTTTCATAATCTAAGTTAAGCGGAAGTGTAAACATTTTTTTTTTATATTTAATTTTAGACATTAGGCATAAGGATGAACATATTTTATTAACCTCACCTCAGAGCCCGTGTTAGCCCACTGCTGGACATACGAGTATGCTTCGTTTGCCAAATGTAGGTTTGTGATCACCAACCCGCGTTTGGCAAACTTGTAATTTTTTTTTCCATTATTCATTTAACATTTTAACATCGTTTAACAACTGGATGCAAGCAGCACAGGACCGGTCGTGGTGGAGATCCTTGGGGGAGGCCTTTGTCCAGCAGTGGACGTCTTCTGGCTGATGATGAACATCGCTTTACAAAACTATAAATCACCATAGCACTTAGATACCACTAACGTTGATGTTTAGTGCTAGCTACAAAGTATTGACATCGAGATTAACTTATTATCCAACGGAAATTAGCTTAACTTTAAATTATTATATTATTATAATTAAATTAACTTAGGTAACTAAACAGTAAACTCTGTTAAGACTTGTGTGTGTATCATATTATTGTCTATCAACGGGTGCATTATCAATTCATGTGTGATAGAAAATATGTTAAGTAAGCCAACACCTTACAATTATTGCTCTCTACATTTGTAGCGATGACTTGACGCCTTTGATGATGATGCCTTTGCCATGCATTGGGACAGTAGGTACACAAGCTGTACTTTACTCTACTTTATAATAATGATAATAATATTAATAATCCTTTATTGTACAAATTAACAACATTTTCACAGACGTTACACAAGACATGTAACGTGTATACGACATACAAGGGTGAGCTTATCTCTAAAAGAGATCTCTTCCAGCCAACCCATGATGTGGTAGTATTAATGTATGATTCTGTAACAAATATCAATTAACAAAATCTTACGATAACTTTAGACACTGCTTGTTGAACAAGAACTTGATAACTTCAATTATAAGTCTGTTATACAAGTCTCAAGTAGCAACTCTTCTCGTGAGACTTCACAATCTCTTTTTTAAGGTATTAAAGTAAATAAACACGTTTTGCTGACTTTAGTACCTACATAGTTAACATTTATGGAGACGACGCCGACGACGTCAATTTAGAAATATTTATAACTCTTGGAGTTTTTTTAGCAATTTTCTTTTGATCTGCCTAATAATAATTATTGTGAGCAAAGAGTTATTAGAATTTGCTTGATGCTTTTATTTTTAATTCCAAAATTGTTTGGCGTTGATCAGTAACATCCCATTACCAAAATAATTATGTACCTATAGATATTTTGTATTAACTATTATACTGTGCACATCTCAATATTTTTATTGTATAGGAGTATTTTTTAACTTATTATATAATATACATCATACCCACATAGTAAAGGAATGGTGAAGGAATACTACCACCCCCTCTTTTCCCTTAGGTGTCGTAAAAGGCGACTAACGGACTAAAAACTGAACATACATCCAACAGCATAGAGCGGCGATGGGCTCACTACCTGTCACGCTGAGCACATGTGCAATCGCCATTTGGTGAAAAGTGGTCTATGGTAGAGGACTGCTTTTGCTATCCTCATTACGCAGTCTCTGACTAACCTTTCGGGGATAATAGTCGTGATTATGTATGTATGTATGTGTGTATGTTTTCGGAGTATAATACAGGTACGATTCTCGATAACATGTCGATACGTAACCTTTAGGTAGGCCGGCATTGTATAAGATTTCCCCCACTATTACGAGTGAAAGGCGAAGGGAACCCAAGACGAAGAGGTTCCGGAAGTGCCGATACAGTTCTCCCATCGAAAACTGTACTCGAAGGCTGCTGGTTCATACAAGGAGGTGCTCTGGCGCAATTAACTTGATTTATTCGAGGCATTTACTTATTCAGTACTACGGTGCTGCGCCACGCGGACACGCAACCATCTTTTGCTACTAAAATACAGCACTAACGCCCCAGGTCTACACACACAAATTCAAACCTTAAATACGTAACATTAAAGTCAACTAATCTGTGAATTACTTTTTTTTGTAAGATTAACGAGTTTCTAGTTGAAGTCAAGTAAACTATCTCGATGCATACTCTATGGAGCATCTTTAAACATGCGACCGCTCCTAATATTTTATTTTAGAACAAAGCCTGTACTGTACTGAGTTATGGGTCCAACACAAAATTGCATTGGTTGTATGAATATGCTAATCTGGCTGTCGGAACGTGGGGTAGATTGAGTTATTTTAATATCTACGAAGGGGTAAAATTAATCATACTAATTATGATACCTGGCTGTGTGGGTGATTTAAAAGCGGTATTTAGGTGACTTGATAATGTTTGATCAGATGTGTTAAAAAATGGCACCTGAAAAAATACTTTGATTTGACTCAGATGGGATTTTTAGTTTCGAAAACATTACCTACCTAAGTTGTGGATGCAATTTGACAATTCAAATTATCTGTTCGACAATAAAGTTTTTTTCGTACACGCATACGTTTTTTTTTATTTAAGCTAGATAATTTACAAAAACTGAACACCTATGTTGAAGTTAGAAAGCTTTGAAATACGACTACATTATGATTACACCCGTACGGACGCATGGCTGGAGCGCTACCGATTTATTTAACAATGGTACCTAGCAGATATGTGCTGTTTGCAATCCTGAAAGACAAGCAACTTTCGGTTGTTGCCCTTATTTCTACCAAAGTATTTCCCCCAGGGGAAATAGATTTCCATTCATTTCTACTACTCTATTACAACATGCTTTATAATGTCAAATTAGTAATAATCGTAATAACATAAACAAAAGTCTTTACATAAATAAATATTTATTATAAGTAATATATATTTTTATTTTATATATATAATTTATCGTCGCAAATAGATGACATTAATTACAAATGTCAATACCGACTTATTCGAGAGATAAGTGCATGAAGAATGTAACAAATATATATTATAGTCTCTTTGATATTGACTCGCGTTTAGAATTCTAGTATTGCAGTATACGGTTTGTGTATACATTACGTGATATTACTATCACTGTTGAATGTCGACATAGCGGTACATAACTAAATAGGATGTTCTGATAATGTAGTAGCAATTAATGGAAATCTATTTCCCCTGGGGGAAATACTTTGGTAGAAATAGGCGGAATAACCTGCAACTTTCACAATGCCTAGGCACCGAATGGGTGACCAAGTTAAATATTTTGAGCTCTTCTGAGCTTTGTAAGGCCCGTAAACTATTTAGTCCCGGTCTTTTTGTAAGACAGCATCGTTAAAATTCACCGGCCCGCCAAATCGCCCCCAACTGCGAAGTGTTCATGTGAAAAAGCCTGATCCCAACAACTGTGAAAGTATATTTTAATGTTATTTTTATGTCTATTATTTATTAAACACACAGACAGTAATCTAGCAAAATACCAGAACGCATAATTAAATTGCATTGCTTTGATGTTCATTTCAACAACGGCCTTAGTTACGAGGCCTTTCGGGCCATTAAAGCGTGCACTTCGCACCCCTGGCGAATTTTTCAGGGGACATCGTAAAATTAACACAGCGATCGTGGGCTACCCCCATTGTGGTATATTACAACTAGTGACGATACCGCGACGCAATTTTTTGCTCACTAATTTGCGGCTGATCACTCACAATCACGGGGGCGTTTCCAGTCCATGGGCTGCAACTCAGTGCGCAATAACTTGCTGCGCGGTGCGTCTCTAGTTATAATACCTCAATGGCTACCCCAGACAGGGTGTCACGCCCTGCGGCGCTAGGAGGGACGGTTTATCTTATAAAGTATTATTTTAAGACTACTAACCTCATAGTACAAGGTTGAACTTTTCCACACTTACAGCTGCTTCCACCGGATAGCTAATACAGTAGCGGCGTCGACTACTTCACGCTTATGCACTATTATGAAATGTGGACTAAATTGAAACCTAGTTTAAAATTATATCTGTTAGTCTGTCATATCCCGTTTTTCTCTATAAGTCGTCACCAGAACAGTCAGTCCTATTTAATTCTTAACATCAAGTAGGGCCCCGGCCACGACAGCGCGCATCTTGCGTAGCGGCGAGCGGATTTCTAGTTTGTTGAAGTGCGATAAATACTCGTACCTCAGCAATCTACCGCCCGAAATTAATAAAGTGTCTATAGATTGTAAAGCTTTATAAATTTAAATTTTTGAGTTACGCTCCATATTATGTCACATTTCTCACTGCAGTAGGCTAAAAAATTTATAGCTAGGTTATTCATTTCGGGCGTTAGTCAACGGTAATAGGACGACCGCAACGACCGGAAGTCGTGTCAGGGCTGTTCTGTTAGGTTCTTTACACATGCATTCGACTTTTTGCAAGTTTCTGTAGCGATGCGGTCGCGATATTTACGCAGCTTGTTTAATGCACAATTTCCTACTGGTCTGCAGCGATACACTTTTAACCGCCTCTGTGGTTTAGTGGCTAATAAGCCACCGGTCTTAGACCCAGAGATCCCGGGTACGATTCACAGCGGGGTGTGAATCTTTGTGTACTTGGTTTGGTGTGATAGGACGTGTTAAGTCTGATTGGCTAGCTACCACTTAAAAGCATGGCTATGTTCTGACAGCTTGGAGATGAAATAGCCAGTTCCTCAGTGGTTGAGGATTTCAGGTGAAACGCGATTCCACTTTCAACCTTATCATCACTGCTAAGTAAGTCTAGTGCTAAGTGCTTAGATACGCGTTGTGGTAAAAAAATCTTTGGAAATCTTGGATCAGCTAAAAACTACTACAATACAAGTATTTTTAAATACTTACATTATTCATATGGTAAGAAAAATTTGAAAATGCAATTTCCGACTGCAATTAAAAGGGGCAACGTACACTCATATGAGGCGCGGCATTAACGCTTTTATAGGATGTTGTAATAATTGCAGACGCCACCTTCAGCTCTGTACCGACGATGTTATTAACTTAAACGGGCGTTGTCGAAAGGCTTTGTCACACTGCAAGGAGATCTGGCGGCGACGTCGTAGCTTTATGTTCAATGTTGAAGACTTGAACTACCGACCTTATAATTTCATAGACGTAAAGTAGTAGCCTATAAGCCTATATGTCTCACTGCTAAGCAAAGTCCTCGATCAATTGACGGCCTCGACCTCTGAGGTCCCGGATTCAATTCCCAGTCAGGTCAATTTGGAATGATTTCGAATCTCTGTATTTTTCTATGTTTATGTATATTTATCCGTTATCTAATTTAACCATATTAACTAGTTTCAAAAGAAGCATATCTCGGGTTAGAAAATTGGTGTGAGCGTAGAAAGTTATTATTTAAAATAAAAAATAAAATCAAGTCATTACTACATATGAAATGATGGGTATTAGCTTACTCACCACGCCTATTAAATACAGGTAGGTGATCACAAACGCGGATTGTACATTGACTAATCCAAAATACGCCTTGCACGACCAGCGAATGATGACGACGAAAAGGTGTTTAATAGTTTGCTTTAAGGAATGTTCCCTAGTTTGATTTCTGTCAATATAACCTCCAGTGATACTGTACGTATAGCTTTCTAAACTTCTAAAAAAAAGATTTATTATTAATTCATAACGTACACATTTTAAATTCGCACAATACGGCATAATATCTCTAATAAATAAGTTCCTAAACGAAAGAAAAAATAAGCAAAACATGAAATGCAACCCGAGTTTATACCACCTTTTCTTGAATTTTTCCGCTCTGCTAAAACCTAAGCTCCAGGTAATATTCAATGTTATTTATTGCCAAAGAGAATAATAAGGAAGAACAAAGTGAAAAAAATAAACCTAATCAGAAGTAAGTTCAGTAGGTGGTCTCGTTCGGAGCGTGGCTCCTTCACTCGATAACAGAAGTGGCGTGGAGACGTCACCCCAATTAGAATAAACTTAACATAATGTTGTGTTATGTATATTTATTATAATATGGTTTGAAACACTTCTGGTTTATAAGTCTAGAAGTGTATGGTTAGAATAAAACCAGAATAGATGCCACACTTTTCGAAAGAGCCTCTTAATTGTCAAACTATTATTTACCATAATAAATTCTCATGGAATTAGCTAGTATCCTCTTATACCTATTTACATTAGGACATGTTTTTGTTGACCGAACAATTACAAAATGGATTTGTACCCATTTCTTTTTAAGCATAGATGCCTTTATTATGTAGTGTGTAAAATAAAAAAAATGTAAATAAGAAATGTTTCATTTACAATCTTCAGAATATGAAATAATAATACACCCTGTATTATGTTAAGCAATTGTTTAGCAAATAACCTTAAAATAAGTCATGCAAAGGTGATTCAACCTCTACTCTGTCTGGTGGTAGGATTATACCCAGAAATATAATACCAATTTTAGCCGCCAATCAATTCTATTCTATTTTAATACATTTTTTAGTTTCATTTATAAATTAGTTGAAATAATTTACACCGAACGACGTTGAATTGACTAGAATACAATAAAAGTGTCATTAACAGCGTATAGCTATACCAATTAATGTTAAATAAACTCCGCCAACTATTCCATGCAAGCCCTATTCCAAGACCTGTAAAAACTTGGTTCATTTGGTCGAATGCATCGAGAATTTTAATACTTTTCTTTATCTTGAACTTTACTTGTTAGCGTCTTATCGAGTGTCCCGGTTCATTGTTCATTGACAGACCGCAAGTTTTCTTATGTTATTATCATTTTCCGCATTGCATTAATAATGAGTTTAAAAAGCGGTCGTGATAAAATAAAATGTGAAAAGCATACATAGTACATACATACATATCACGACTATTATCCCCGAAGGGTTAGTCAGAAAATAGGCAAATAGGACCGCAAAAGCAGTCCTCTGCTATAGTCCACTTTTCACCAAATAGCGACTGCACCTGTGCTCAACGTGACAGGTGATGGGCACATCGCCGCTTTATGTTGAAAGCAAATCGAGCAAATAGGGAAATCAAACTGTGAATGAAAAGCATTTACTATGTAAGCTAACCAATCTCTTTCTAAAGTACCACTCCGTACCACCACATAAGTATCAGTAATTTTGAATACATTAGGTAACATTGCAAGCCGTTTATTTTGAAATGGAGTAATACTTATGTTAATAATGTGCCACAATTTCTATAAAAAAAAATCTTTTTCATTCTTTAAAAATTAAATATTGTTATTGTAATACCTAGTTTTTGAACTATCTAACAATTAGAAAAAAGGAATGTGAGAAAGGATGATGATTTACTTTAGAATGCAGTTATTACTCTTATCTTAAAAAAAACATCATAATTCCTTTTGCCAACTTCTATTATTTTGTCATTATTTACATTTTTACAGTACGTATACTCACAACTAGTCTAATTTAAAGCACCGCTGTCAACTCGTTACTGCAAGTCGCACAAAATGAAATCAGTTTTCAGGTAAGACATAACAATCCTATTAATATTATAAACGCGAAGGTTTGTAAGTATGGATGGATATTTGTTGCTCTTTCACGTAAAAACTACTGAATGGATTTGGATGATATTCGGCATACATATAAAAAGTTTATAACCTGGATTAACACATAGGATACTTTTTATCCCTATATTAAACTATCCCTATAAACCGCGAGCGGCCGCTAGTTAATTAATATATAAGTAAAGTTCTCGGTGGCCGAGTGGTCAAGCGCTCGGCCCGATATCCGGAGGTAACGGGTTCAATTCCCGGGTCGGGCAAAGTGTGTTTTCGGATTTTTCCGATGCATAGCCCTGGTTTGTGATCACCAACCCGCATTTGGCAACCGTGGTGATTAACCCTATATCCATCTATTGTAGCGATGACTTCATTTCAATGATGGAGGTCTTTGCCCAGCAGTGGGACAGTATACAGGCTGTACTTTACTATAAGCAAAGTTACGCCAATTTAGTTGAAAGCGTACATTTCTAAAGCAATATTAATTTACGCGCCGCACCGCCCAGCAAACAGCTCGCGCTCTATAAAAGTTAAAGTTAAACCAAATAGTAAAAACGGCATTTAAAACGAGACTGTTAACATGCCAAGTTTATTATAATCTGAAAATAAACAAGTCTCTCCTAGAACGTAACTGAAAGGAGACATTTTATTGCTTTAGAGGACTTGTTTTGACGAATTTTTTGTCATACCACATTGTTTGCGTTTTATAGTTACAATAACATTATTATTGTTACTTTGTCCCACTGCAGGGCAAAGGCCTCCTCTCTCTTTTTCTACTTTTCACTGTCCGCCGCCACAGTTGTCCAATCTGGCTGATATGCGTCTAGCTCATCTAGCTCCACAAAAACATTGAACTTTGATATTTGTATTTATTTATTTGATTAGGCACACTGACTGATTGCAATCGTTACATGACCATAAGAACTTACAATGATTATATTAGTCTAGCTAGATCATAACCATAACGTATGAAGGCTTTTTAACTTTAGCATAGACTACCTAAAATGTATCCAATAGGTAGTGTGTGAACCTCTATGTTCTTGGTTTGATTCCCGGCGGGAAATCTAAGATTAGCCTGGCTTGTAAATCTGGCTTAAAACATAACACGTGGCTCTCTCTGGCACCTATGATCTTACTGCTTTGATCCGAGTTAAATTTAAACTTTCATTTGTAACTATTGGGATTTATAAGGCCGTATAATTAGCACAATTTTTATCTTCCATTTTTAATAAGTTTTTAATTAAAGATTGGATTACATAGTTTATTATTATTCGTATTTATATTGCTTTATGAGTATTTTATTTAATAAAGTAGTAAAGAACACTGCCATCTATGTATATTCCGAAACAACAGAAGCGGTAAAAAGTGGAGCCCTCGTGAAAGTGGAAAACTCCGTGCTACTTGCTGTGAAAGCTGAAGTTGTAGTGGCTAGTTTCATCCCTAGAGGTCGCTGCATGTACTACAAGTAAAAGTATGCTTTCTCTTAAGTGTGGAAAATTTGTGAAAGATGGCGCTGTTTAGACACTATATAATATTTACAAGACAGCCGAAACAGGATGCAGGATTATGTTATGACTTCATAGTCATAGGTAACAAAAAATAATAATAGCGCAATTACTGGAAGATTAGATTTTTTTGTTTTTAGCATAATTCCTAGAGGTCGCTGCAAGTATTACAAGAAAAACTTCGCTTTCTCTTAAGTGTGGAAAAATTGTGATAGATGGCGCTTTTTCAATAATTTCAAATATTTAAAACGAGACTGGAACAAAACTATGAATTGAGTTCTTAGGAAACAAAAAAATCAGTGCATCTGAAAGCATGCTAATGATTCAAAGGCACTAAATCAGAATATTTAGCTGTGCGGGCGATGGATCTTCCAACTAAAGTTGGATTGGAGGCGGAGCTGACTCTAGCCGTCGTTTTCAAGTACTGTTTTATAAGAGTTATATTAATTGTTGTAAATAAAAAAGTTATAGAATATCACAGAACTAACACTTCCCGCAAACATTATTGGTAAAAATGCATTTTAGGGACAATAAAACGTAAACGTAAAGCTGTATTAAAAAAATTATATTAAAAAATAATAGACGTTAAAACAGAGATTAATATGAGAATGGAAAACTATAACCACCAATAGGTAATTCCGCAATATGTCAGCGTGGTGATTTGATAAGTATTTGATTTCATCTTTGTAGTTTCTTGCCCAATCAAACCCTGTAAGTTTTCTATGGTGTCTACAGAAAGAAGCCCGGCATGCGGCGGTGGAACGTTTATAGGATGCCAGAAAGAAAACGTTTATATGATGATAGTACAGAGTGTTTAGTAATAGGTTTAACCCTTGGGGTGCCTGATGGTCAAAACTCACACGGCGTGCTTGGTTGGTCTGATGGACCAGTTAATAAAATATTATGCTTACTTCAGTATAATTTTATAGGATAGAAAATGGAAATTTTAGTTTGCATGTTTTCTGTTATTTTTAAAGATATGTTTATAAAATAAAACCAAATATATCGTCGGCTTATTGCAAGAAATCATTAACTAAAAAAAATCATTAAGTGTTGTTATTGACATAGCTAGATCAGCAGCAATGAATACTATAATAAGCAAAAATCGTTAATTTCCTAACTGCCGTATTTATAAAGTTACTCCGTTGTAAAAAGTTGATAAATCTAATTTTAGAGACTTTTATCATACAAAAGTCATTTTTGTCCCTTGATGATTTTTTTTGTTATAACACATGGTTATAACACTTTCATATTCATCAACTGGCAGAACTCGATAAGTTTTATAGTGATTTTTTGTTATTACGACGTATATATAAAAGCTAGACTTTATTTTCAGATAAAATCATTATCAGCCTCTTATTGATTTTTATCAAAAATATTACGACGTTAAATTATATAAGTGATATTACTGACTTTTACTAAATTTAAATATGGATAATTATTTAATTTTAGTGTCGTTGCTGACTTTTGACAAAATTTCAACATCAATAATAGCAAAATAGTGATATTAGGTATATGCACGCGCCTGTCGGTATTACGCGTACGCGATCGCGGACAGTGAGCGAAGGAGCTTCGAAGAGAGAGCGTCGTGTACGTGGTCAACAGTTAGTGACAATGCCACTATTTACGAGGCGCGAGAGCCGAATGATGGTCACTGCTTCATATGGAATGAAACTAATGGTAAAAAAGGTAATGTGGAACTGCTTTAGTCTTCCTGATGCTATTAAAGAAATATCTAGTAGATGACTACTTATGCTGTCCTCATTGCCTTGTCTCTGACTGACTAACCCTTCGGGGATAATAGTCGAAGGCCACACCGAAAATATTGGGAATGGAATATTTTCCAATAAATATTATGTTTTTGGTGTTTGAAACTTAATTCTATTTTTGAAAAAAAAAAACAATATTAAAAAAAATAGTGGTAGCCATTTCAAATTAAGAAGTCAGTGAGAAAATGGAGCTTACGCTGGAATCCGTGCGATAATTTTTCACAACTTTCGCCGAGGGTTATCTCAAAACGACTATTATATCGCTGGTATTCTAAGTTTCGTCGAGGACGATCATCTCTTACCACAGTTCCCTCTACTGGTCGTCTAAAACAACGGTAACACCAAGAAAACATTGATGCTGTACGCAAATTAATACAAGAATATAGACATGTGACACACGAGCAGATACGGGCTTCTCTCAGCATTGATATAACAGCCATTCAAATAATATTGCATGATGAATTAGGTGTCAGGAAGTTAGTTTCCCGCTGGGTGCCCCATCGTTTGACCGAAGAACAAAATTCGGCTCGTGTTAATTGGTGTCGGTCTGCTCTGCAACGGTTCGATAAATGCCGTTTACAATATCGTCTCGGGTGATGAATTGTGGATTTATTCATATGAGCCCGAAAGAAAACAGCAATCGGCTGTTTGGGTCTACGAAGGTGAGGTCAAGCCAACAAAAGTTGTGCGCTCTCGTAGCGTGTCGAAAAAAATGGTCGCTTCGTTTGTATCAACCGGACATGTGGCTACGATTCCTTTACAGGAACAGAGCACGGTTACTGCTAATTGGTACGCAACAGTTTGTTTGCCGGAAGTCATACGAGAACTTCGTAAAAGTAATCCGAATCGTCGCATAATCCTTCACCACGATATTGCGAGCTCCCACACCACTCGGCTAACAATCACCTTTTTAAATCAGGAAAACGTGGAGTTGATGTACCACCCACCATACAGCCCTTACCTGAGCCCCAATGATTACTTTACATTCCTAAGAACTGAAGATTTGCTACGTGATCAACGGTTTCAAGGTCCAGAAAAGCCAGTCGAATCTTACAAATTGGTCGTTTTGACTATGTCCACTTCAGACTGGAATTACTGTTAGGTACAATAATTGGTTTGAACGAATGCAAAGGTGCATCGATTCTCACGGAGAATACTTCGAAAAACAATGAAAATAAATGTTATTGTATTATCTTTGAAGTTTTTTTCTATTCCCGATAATTTCGGTGTTACATGTGCTGGGCAAAATGGAAACCAGTATTTACTGAGTTTGCTTTTGTATTTAGTACAAGAAGCTAAATTAGATGTCATTGAAAATAAATACCTCGAATCCGGTCATTCTCATATGGAAGTTGACAGCATGCACAGTGCAATTGAGCACCCACTTCCCTATATACTCCATGATAGACTTGTCCTCATAAAGTTGGCGAGGTCGAGCAAAAAATCACACAATTAAAGGATTTGAAAAATAATCTAGTCAAAAACAGATCCATATCAAATGATGGAGAAGTAGTTCAATGGCTCAAGGTAAAGTGTTTTAGATTTGAAAAAAGCAAAACCAAATATAGTGATGTTCAGATACGACTACGTGTCTCCGTACAAAGAGCTTGATGTCAGCTTATCGGACGCTGAACAAAAAGGCCTAAAAAAAGGAAAAACTGCTGAACGTACGAAAAATCTTCGGAAGCGCAAGCAGAATAAAAACGCTTTTATTTAAGATGACTACAAACTTAAGAATGCCTACAGCTAACCACTGCCTATTACTAAATAAAAAAAAGATCCAATGAAAACGTGAGGTCAAAAGATTATACCATTAGAACTTCATCATTGGTACACAAATTTGCCTGATCAAACAGGACCTAAGTACATTCCTGAAGATGATGGTTCATTGGCCGATGTAATTTAACGTCAATAAAATGGAAGGAGGGTTTATTATTATGGCTTTCGGATCAATAAGAATTATTAGAAGTTACTAATAACATCCATTTTTATTTTGATTAAGACTGATTCATTTACATTTAATTGTTTTCTGAGTGACGTAGGAGTTCGAGATTTAATTCTTTAATTTCCCTATTCAAAGTTAATATTATGCACTTACTTGTATTTAACTATAATGGTTACCAATTAATATTGGCAAATAAAATCATTGTTTGTTGGTTTGTTATGATTGAACTTAAGAGGCCTATTACATCTCGACTGTGATTTTTACGTAAAATGGCCAATTTTGGCGTTATGGATCTCAGAAACAAAAATACATTAAGAATTATGACTTATTGAATAGTGTATAGTAGCTATTGGAATAGTGCGAGCGGCCTCGCTTTTTGTAAATTTTGCTTAACTTTTTAATTAAACCCAAAATTGCAGAGAAAATTTTCATCAAGTGCGCGAAGGCACTTTTTTGAGCTCATCGATTGAACTACTGTTCTAAACAAGTGAAATAAAAAAAATATAATGTTATCTCTTGTATAGTCGAATAGTGCGTAGCGGCCTCGGAATTTTTAAATATCATTGATTTTATATAAAAAAAAAATATTATTCTAAACCAAAAAACTTCGAAAATTGCTATAAGTTAACTGTGAATATCTCCTATCTACGATAATATTATTGAGCAAAATTTGTACCAGAGTAATTGTTACTTCATGAGAAATAAAGATTTTATAATGAATTTATTATCCTATTTCAATAAGAACTGCAAAATTACTACAAATTACGATGCGCCGGCCGTCCGAATTGAACTTATGCTAACAGAATGGAGATTAGTAATATTATGCACAAATTTATTATCCTATTTCGATAAAAACTATAAATACAACTGCAAAATTACTACAAGATTCGAAAATGGGCATTTTACGCAAAAAATCACATTCGAGATGTAAAGGCCTCTTAAGGCAAAAGTCACTAATTTCATTTTCTTATTTTTAAAAAAAATATGATGATTTGTTCCTACGTTTCAATATTAAATACTCATTAATAAAAACTAGATCTATACGTCAGCATTTTTATTTAAACATTTTTTACAATGACTATTTTTCTTCCTAAACTTGACTAAGTCATTCCTCGAAAACACTTATCTGCTCTTTAATGATTTCTTGCAGTAAGCCGACGATATTTATTAAAAAGCCTCATTAATCAATTCAAAATAAAGATGCATTTTGACTTATTATTTAAGGTAACAAAAATAGCCGCGTGCTTGGTAAGGTTTCTCAGACCCAAACGCACTAAAAGAACGTGCTACTCGGACGCGAGTGCTCTGGCGGTGGCAAAATGAGCCCTAGTCTATATCTCGAAGCTACTCAGGGGCAACCCACGCTGTGTTTCATATGTAAAAAAAATATCGTTAATTATTCAAAGTGACTGGTCTGACAGACCCACCAGGCACCCCAGGGTTAAATCCCGCAAATGGGCTATCCTAGTGTAAAAATAGCTGTTCCATACAAAGCTGCAAATAACATTCCACCTAATTGTATGGCACAGCCTTAGATTAAAACAAAAAGGGAAAAACCTTTTTTGTTTTAATCTATGGGCATTTCAGATTTTTTTTCGCAACTTCCGGGTTCCTTCTATAAAAATAGTTGTTTTTTTTTAGATTAATGTTTTATATTTTAGCGTTTTATTAACGCTTAAATATACTTAAGTAAAATTTCAAACACTGAAAAAAGACGACAACCTCAGGCGGGAATCGAACCACGCACCTCTGCATTCCGGGCGGCTGCCTTAACCACTTGGCTACCGAGGTCTGGCTTTCAACCGTCGAAATTTGTCAGTGCTTGATGCTTATGTTTTTAGTCAACATTTTACTTAAGTATAAAAATATAAAACATTAATCTATAAACGCAGCTTCATTTAACCGAATGTTTAGATATTTGTAAAAATATTTCTTTCGGATCTCAGAGGTGAAAACTTCTAAGATTTGATGAAGCAATTTTGACTAAAAACATAAGCATCAAGCACTGAAAAATTTCGACGGTTGAAAGCCAGACCTCGGTAGCCAAGTGGTTAAGGCAGCCGCCCGGAATGCGGAAGGTGCGTGGTTCGATTCCCGCCTGAGGTTGTCGTCTTTTTTCAGTGTTTTTTTTTACTTTAAATTGTGAACTAGTTTCGAGATTATATAACCAAACACTCTGTACATGTAAAATGAACGGTTTTAGTGTAAAAACCATAAATATTTTCAGCTTGAACAACTAAATTGAATAAGCGACAACTGCATCGACCGCTCATTGCATTGCAAGTGATTCATGTCTGCGCTGAATAGAAATAGTTTGAATTGTGAAACAAAAAAATTAATATTTAATTGCGCGATTTTAGATCTTATTTGCGCAGATATAAGGCGGCACACGAATGCTCTAGCCGTTTGTGGTATTATGATACATACAACATGCACAGAGTTTGTTTCGAGTGTGAATGTTGCAGGTAAGCTGGTAATTTGGACAATACTAAAAACTTCTATAAAAATGGAAAAATGGAGAGTATAAGTAGGCAAAGTAGGTTTGGCAGCTTGTTATATTATTTTATAGTATTGTGTACTGTTTGTCTCTTTATCCTTTAAATTATGGTCGATAAAAGTGAGAACAATTGTTTGGCAAGTTGTGCTTCTTCCAAAAAATACTGCCACTATTAGATCTGATTCGCCGAATAGATAGGTGGGGACTAAAATGTATAAAAGTCGTAAAAGTACCTACCTGGTAATTTTATGACTTTTGCTTTTGGTGCTTACATATTTTTATTGCAGTGATCATGCACACACTTTGGGAAAAGAAGATGGCACCTGAAAAAATACGACTATTTCAGGTAACAATATTAATCTTCCATCTGAGCTACCAAACGAATCGAGGCATTGGTTTCTTAATACTCGTAAATGTTTGGAGAATCCAATATTGTTGTTCAGTAGTAATACTAAAACATTATCTGTTCATAAACGTCCAACAACTGGGAGATTGCGTCATAACCTACCACGCGGCTCCTAGGGTTGGGTTTTAACAACTGCCATCTTACTATAGCAACCGGAACCATTGGCTTTACGTGCAAAGCTCGAGCGCCATTGAGCTTTAACAGCACAGATAACGGTCTGTGTGTGTTTAACAGAGATAAGATAGTTGTCAATCTGATGTCGCATGGGCAGGTCACATTATAGCCGCTGGACTAATAATAATCGCTGGTGTCTGCCTTGACCGCTGTACCACCGCTTCTTTGCCACGCCTACTCTACAATACTACAGCTATGCGATTCTCTAAGCGACACATAGACGCTGCGCGCATGGCTGTGATCTACTTTCTCTTTCCGATTCTATGAATATGAAAGAGACAGAATCATTTCTCAGCGCTGCGGCAGCCGCAGCTACGGCTGAACCCTTCGACTGAACACTTTGTCTTATTTCCCTGTTTGCCAGCTGCACATATACGTGACACGCCCGGAAAGTTGCCGCGTCTTGTTACCGCCAGCGTGTTTGGCAGATTGGATTTGTTTTCCCGCATACTAATACAAATACGAAACGTGCGAGTGTGACGCTCGACGTGTGAGAAAAACAGTACTCTATAACCGTTTGTTTGGCGATCGCTTACGAAATAACGGAGTTGACATTACAATTCGATAACCTGCATTGACCGGAACCAAGCGGCGTATCTTCCGAAGTACAGAGGTGAATAGTATAATACATAACGTAACCAAGTAACTTAATTGGCGCAGCGACCCATTCATAACATAAATATTTTTATCAGAAACCATCACAGATCCTTAAGAAGTTTGTTTGGTCTGTGGTCACAATAATAGTTATTGTAAAGCTCAATGAAATATTTTTTTAACAAATTCAATAATGACCAACCAAAGAGTTTTAATAAACAGGACAAATTAACGTGTGAAATAAACTGGAGTAGATCCATAATATAATAATAAAAGTTTTTTATTTTTTCTTTATCTTACCTGGTATCTGACAAGAGGGTTTCAAACAAAATTATCAAACATTGAAAGTGGTAAGTAGTTAGCTTGCATAGCTTGGTGGACTTAAAACAGGCTATACGAACCACAAAACAAAACCCCATAATATTTCCTATATACGAGTAGGTACTCCCTCTGTTAATAGAACTTAGGACCTATGGGAAATCCGTATAAAGTATTCCGTTCTATTATAATGTGTTGTGTTCGAGTCAGCTTCAAAAAACCTAGTAATAAATTATGATTGTAATTCTGTTCTATTCCAAATATATTCAACTTAACTCACCTCTCAGATTCTGTTCGCATATATTTATAGCTTAAAAAGCTGGTTTGTTAACTTTGATTGGGAGCAGGAAGTGTAACTCTTCCGCCACCGCGATAAGGTTGAGAATGCGAAAGTTGTATGCACACGACGACGCCGACGCGGTGGCGTGTAAATTGTTAAAGTTAGGAGCGAGCGGTTGCAATTTTCGCAGCTGTATAAAATATTGTCAGGAACAATATCAGATATGGTCTGAGCGATGGATGTGCCTTTGGCTTTTTGGCACGTTCCGGTGGAACCGTCACCGATCGAGTTACTGCTGCGTTGCAACGAAATGTTTTCCGAATATTGTTTTCTGCGCTTGACGCGTTCACACTGTCCATTTAAATACGAGTATCCGGACGTATGTTGCGGGCATTCGGTGCGAGCGCCCGCTGCATATTACTCTTTGGAATATAGACGGATAGCCCGAATAAAAAACTGTTTTGAAAGATTGATGTTTTTTCATAGTTTTGTTGTATAATACGAATATACATACATACACCATGCCCGTTTCCCGATGTGGTAAAAAGAGACCTCCTTGTTATGCTTACTTAAAACTAAGAACAACGTACCTACCTACTTAGAAATACTAAATACATCTTAGAAAACTCAAGGAGGAAAATACTGAACTAACATGATGTGTAGGCCAATTATCGTTTTTTTCAATCCAACATCTTCAATCCTAACATAGCTACATAAAATAATTATTGAACAACTTCCCATTGAAATACTAAGCTTTAACACAGCACAGAAAACACAGCATTCATCCGATTTCAGTTAGGCTCAGATGTTTGGGAGCTCTCGGGCCAAGTTCTCGCTAGAAACTATTTAGCGCTACGTTTCGAATTAGGTACAGCTGTCAGATTTAGGCAAACAGTCGTGGGGGCCGGGCCGGAACTCGGAACGCTTCGTCTCCCACATTAGTTCAATCCCAATGAATCGCACTTGCAACAGGAATGGCTGGGTTCCGTCAGAGCAAACAGTGTTAGAGCAAATCTTGAAGCGCAGCATATGCATTCGGTTTCTTGGCGATATTGTATTGGTTACAAGAATGAATTGACCACTTGCAATTTTTGTAATTAACTTTGTAAGTGATAGAATACAGTAAATTCAGAGGGTACATTTTAAAAAAAGAAAGAAGTGTGCAAATACCGTAGCAGATGGCGATCCATAGTCCCTGCCTACATAGGTGTAGGAGGGAAGCTATCGTGATTTTTTGTATGTACCTATGTACATTTTTAAAAGTACAATTATATTCAACCTGCATGCAGGATTGCAGGCGTGCAAAAATATTAATTTCATGATAAAACTACAACATTTTGTCACACAAGAGTTCACTACATTGTAAAAGCAACGTTATAATAGCCATTTTGTATAGTATAAATAATACTATTGTCGGCGGTACTGCGAGCGGGTGCGCATTTTTTCACGTTAACTCTTTAAGTCCTAATATTGGAAGTCGAAAATATTTTCATACCATCTTTCATCATTAATGATCACTCTTCATAAAAATACTTACGATCGAAACTCGTAATCATCAGAATTCATAATATCACTAATCATACACCTTGTATAAACAAATTTTTTTTTTCATATATTTTCTTTTACTAACGATCGAAGCTCCTAATCATTCTAATACATAACGCCAATATTCATAAATTGGTTTCATACTAATATTTGTTTTTTTATATATTTTGATCATAAATGGTTTTATAAGCCATCCGCTATAAAGAAAAAAGTATGCAAAACTATAGTTCCAATGGTTAGGTTAGACTTGTAACTAATAACTTTGTAATTTTAATAAATGCTGTGTGCTTGCTTGCATTTTCTTAGTAATGACATTATTAAAAAGAAAATTATGATGATTGTCTGATAAGAAGGAAACAATTATGAAGAAAAAAAAATGAGTTCAAACTTGTAAGTAATGACAGTATTAATAAAAAAATTAACAAAAAAGTATGAGGATAAAAATTAGGAGAGTGATTATTATGAACACAAATCGGTAGTAAAATAAAAAATAGGAATAATAGTTTTATGTGAGTCAATATGGACCCACTGCGAGCTTTGACTGGTTAATAAGAACCATCGTAGATACTTATATAATTGCATTCGGTTTCTTATTGTTTACTATTCGCCTTATAAGAAGGCTCGAGGTCACTCAAAGAGCAATGGAAAGTTATCCCCGGGGTTTCTCTGCGGGATCGAATCAGCAATGAAGAGATTTGAAGGAGAACTAAGGCATCCGACGTTGCCCAAAGGATTGCTAAACTCAGGGTGTTGGGCATTACAACCTACCATGGACAAAAACAAACATCATAAAGTATCTGTAATCAAGTAAACAATTAAATACGGCACAAACACTTCTGAATTCTATAATATTTATGTCGTAACTAACCGTGATCAGCTGTTAATCAGTCAGAATAAAGTACTAAGTACGACCTATTTACAAAACAACATAGCCGTCCATTAAAACTTTTACATTGTTCATACTTCACATAATAACTGATACAGTAGCGAGCTTAAGCCAATAAGCTTTATACTGCTCGAGTAGTAAATCAATACAACAACCATAACGCAAATATTTTATCAGGAATTCTCCAAGAAGGGCGAGAAACAAATTACCTAATTTGTCTTTATGTATGCAAAATGAGCTTGAACATGCTCAAATTGGCCGTTAAACACACTAAAACAATTTGCTGTGGAGGCGGGAACCTTATTATAGGGTTTCATCTAGAGAGTGACTGAGAATTCACTTCATTTTTGAGTTAATCTTCACCAACCGTCTCTTGTATCGAAATTGGGATATATATAACATAGGGTTGATAGTATATTATTATGACGAGTACAATCATATAATTGTTGTCATTAAAAGCACTTACATTAAATGAAATTATACATTTAAGTATTAAGTTGTCTCGATGGCGCAACGATCTCGATGCCTTCGACGGAAACTGGTTAGAGTTGGCTAATGAAAGAGAGAACTGGAAGGTATTGGGGAGCCCTTTGCCCAGCAGTAGGAGACTATAGGTAAAATAAATAAAAAAAAATCTCGATAAAGTTAAGAAAGATAATTAAGTGAAGTAAGCCATGTCTACCGAATCTTTATCAGTTTTTACACGAACGGACGTTGCACTTCATAATCACCACCTACATAGGTACCTATTATGTTTTTCGCCACTTCCGTTCACTCCGATGGAGGTTAACACAGCTCTTTATATTCACTGCCCCAAACCAGCTCGGTGCGAGTGATGCTCAGGGCACAGCGTGGGCTTTTAACACGTAATTGCATTAAAATGTACAGACACATGGCACCTACACCCTTACATCAGAGAATTTAGTTACTTCCTTCACTTTTTTTTAAAGATAAATCAATGTGCTGTTGATTATAATAACAGTTAAATAATGGATTTGCGAACCGTTCCGGAAAGCTTATTACGCTTAATAACTTATACTCTTGGGTTGAGAATGAATTATTTCTCTACAAAATAATACGTTTAACAATATTTCTTTTAATCAACGAAGAATTATTGTGAAAAGGTTAATTTGTAAATTAGTATATATAAATAGTACAATAGTAAAACAGAGAAACGCAGTGGGCACTTCCTATAATACGTCTGTGAGTGGGCAGCACATCGGGCTGAATTGTGCTTGGTAATGTGAAAATATGTGTATGGTGGGCGTGTATGAGTGAGTGTGTATGGTGCATTTGATTGTCAGTTTCGTACGAGCATGGGTAGTTCAAGAGTTATGTACAATGGCGGACTCCGTCGCTTTACCAGTCTAAAGGTCAAAATCCCTTGAACACCGCGTCGTCTATTTGGTACGGGCACGTACCCCGGCGGTCGGTGCGCTTCATATAAAAATCGCTGCAAAGTGGCAAAGCGACGGTGACCCCGACAGTGCATTTGAAATTGTTTAGTGGAGTGTTTAGTATGGGTTCATGTCAGTAGTCTAACGAAACTTCAGCGATTGGACCACGTTTTTTGCATTCCACGGAGCATTTCCGGTGACTAAAAAAATTGGTTGCCTGTAAAGTCGGTATACGGGCGAAAGTTTTACGTGACAACGACTTTGAGTGGTAAAATAATTTTAATGTGAATATTCATTCGTATAGTAGGAAGAAGGATGAAATAATAGTAACAATTTAAAACATTTATTTAAACAAAGAATTATATTTAAAACATAGTTGAGTGGGAGAGAGACGCAAGGCATTCGGCGGGCCTCTCTCTCGTTCGGTGACTCATCGTAACGTTACCGAGCGTTACACTTTTTCATAAGTGACTCCCAGCCGCAACCTAATTTAAGACGTTGTCACGTCAAAACAAAAACGCAATCTACAATCACGTCATTGTAACTACTTATTTTCATTTGAGTTTTTCCTTTGAGTTATTCTACTTTTGACATTTCTTTAATCGTTGCATCTTTTAAAATCTTTGCAGCTGAAAATGATAGGTAGAATAGGTGACTTGAGATTGCCTTGAATTTAAAAGCCTTAAAAGTATTTAACTTGCCGTGTTGCGTAGCGATGAAAGCCACCCCATTTTTTGCCATGGGTGTCATAAAAGGCGACTAACGGACTAAAGACTGAACATACATCCAACAGCATAGAGCGGTAATGGGCTAACCACCTGTCACGCGAAACACATGAAATAAATCCTACTAATATTATAAACGCGAAAGTTTGTATGTATGGATATTTGTTACTCTTTCACGTAAAAACTACTAAATGGATTCGGATGAAATTCGGCATACAGATAGTTTATAACCTGGAATAACACATCGGATACTTTTTATCCCTATATTCCTACGTGAACGTATGGATGGATGTTTGTTACTCTTTCACGTAAAAACTACTGAATGGATTTGGATAAAATTCGGCATACTTATAACCTGGATTAACACATAAGATACTTTTTATCCCGATATTCCTACGGGAACGGGAACCACGCAGGTGAAACCGCGAGCGGCCGCTTGTAAAAAATAAAATAAAAACTTATTTATTGCCTTACCAAAAAATACATAACATATAGTATACAAGTGAAACAATTCGCAGAACGTATACATACAAACCATTATTATTACTTGCTGCTAATTTATTAAAAATTTGTATGTAATGCATTATTCGGAGGGCAAAAGGGGTAAATTCAGCATTTGCTGCGCTCACATTGATAAGTGTACCTACGCGGCGCTGTTTTTCAATCTATCCCTGTGCCGGGCAGGGGGGTTACTCTTGAACGCAAACTCAATCTTAATACAATTCCAATGCGATTAATATGTATCGATATTGGGATAAGTAAAGATAATTCTGGAACGCCATCTCGATAATAATTTGTTCAATCAATTTCCACGCAATGTAATTCCAATGTGGCGCTATTGTCACTTACAAAAGTGCCATTTGACATTTTTTAGATTTGTGATTGGAAATTGATTAATGCAATTGTTTTTCAAGAGTAAGCCTACAGGTCTTTGTCGGGGTAATGTGAAAGGAGCGTTTACAATAATCAATCTCGATCAAAACTGGATTAAGTAAAAATAAAATAAGACAAAAAAAAGAAAAAAAAAACATGTGCAGCTGTAACTTGGTGAAACGTGGACTATGGCAGTGGACTGCTTCTGCGATCCCCTTTGCCTAGTCTCTGACTAACCCTTTGGGGATAATAGTCGCGAATCGATGTATGTATGTCCATGTATGTAAAAGTTTTTTTTTAGTTACTACCACACTTATAATCTACACCCGATGTTGAAAACTCATTCGGGGTGACAGACCTCCCAGCCTACAGTTTTTATTTGTACTTGCTGCGTCTCCAAGATAGCACACTGAGCGGTAATTGAACGGAGGACATCTTTGATACATCGACTCTTTTATCGGATTGGACGGACGCAATAACAGAACTCTGATTGCTTCCAAGTGGACTCGGGAGATTGATTATTTTCTCGTTATACAGACTGTGGCTGGTATTGTTTACTACAGCAACAATTTGCTGTATGAGCTTATGGCACAGGAACTCATTGTTGAAGTTGTGTTGGTAAATCATGATGTTTCAATAATCTGTTGGCTTCTTGGCGGAAAAGTGAAGCGAATTCTTTGCAGTTATTTTTTCGAATATTATTGTGAAATTAATAATGCATTTTTAACTATTAAGTGACCGTGTACACGAGAAACGTGGTTGTCAAATAACACAAAACAGTGCTCTCAGTAAAGTCGCACATCTTAAATTATGTTACTCAAGAGTTTTGTTGGCATATCATTTATTTATCATTTACATTAACATTTTTTACGAATAACTGATGTATAAAACTACTTATAAATAAAATATAAGTAACAACTTACTATATATACCTCAGACTGTGCGCACATGGAAACCGTCTCATGCAGGCTGGTCACCTGATGGAGAGCAATCACCGCCGCCCATGGACATCCGCAAAACCAGAGGAGTCGCAGATGCGTTGCCGACCTTTAAGAAAGGAATAGGCATAGGAATATAATATATAAGGCGATGGAAGGCGATAAGGCGAAGGAAATAATAAGAAATAAGGCGAGCACTTAACTCTTTAACAAGCTGCCTTATTTTCTTATTTAATTAGCCCGGCAAATGACCCCCACTCCACCTGATGTTAAGTGGAAGTGAAGGCGCGTAAGAAACGTAGCATAGTCACCCTCACTCTGCCGGCCCCCAAAGTGCCTCTTCACGCCTCGTTTGAAGGAAACTTAGGAGTGAATACGTGTGCTGGTAGACTATTCCATCTTTTGGAGGTGCGACAAAGAAACGAGTCACCAAATTTCTCCAGCCCTCATGGATCTATTGTCTCCACAACAAACGGAGCAAATAAATACTTACGGTTCAGGTTATTTTTATATTCAAATTATTGTTTTGAGTAATTTGTATGCCGGCCGTCAAGTGCACTACTGGCGACACTACTGATTTTTAATTATTTTTTTTACAGCCGATAAAATAATAATCATCATTTAATTCAGGCAACAAAATGTAAATAGATGGTAAATTACATTCTCCCATCCTACTAATATTATAAATGCGAAAGTTTATAAGTATGGATGGATGTTTGTTACTTTTTCACGTAAAAACTACTAAATGGATTTGGATGAAATTCGGCATACAGATAATTTATAACCTGGATTAACACATAGAATACTTTTTATCCAGATATTGCCACGGGAACGGGAACCATGCGGGTGAAACCGCGAGCGGCCGCTTGTTATACTTATATACCTTTCAGACTAACATACATACAAATAAAAGAATACTACCAACCCCTCTCTTGAATTGAATGTCGTAAAAGGCGACTAACGGCGGCGATGGGCTCACCTGTAACGCTGGGCACATGTGCAGTTTTCATTTAGTGAAACGGGGAATATGGCAGAGGATTGTTCCGAGTCGTCATTGCCTGTCTCTGACTAACTATTTAAGGTTAACAATCGAAATTTGACGTATGTACATATTTTTATTACAAAACACATGGTCACTGTAACCCTGCGACAACATTGTCACTCACTGTTATGTCAACAATAAAACAAGTGACGTATTTTGAAAGGCCGCTGCCAAAACATTTAACGTGCAACCCTCGGTAAGCTTGCTAACAATGGTTATCCGAAGGCACTGTATATTTATGCGACTAAATCGGCACTGAGAAAAAAAGCATTTAATGTGAAAATATTGTTGGTCAAGCGGGCAGCCCGCCGGCCGGTAGCAAAAGCTCATAAATAAACAGAGAACTGGATGTTCTGTCGAAAAGTTTCGTAAAAAAACTCGCGAACGCCAAAATTTACAACCGGGAATTCAGATGAGTTTTAATTAACCATACCGTGGACCCCGACTCGGAGCAGTGTGTGCCGATTGTAATTACATTATTGTAATCGAAAATAGTACGTCATTCATGACGTTTTGTCGTCACAGCTCATTAAGGACCGCTTTAACGAAATGTATGCTGTTAATTTGTTTAACTGTTGTTGAACCGCATTGGGCCCGCGTGGTGGGTTATGACCCAATCTGCCTTTGGGCTATTGCCCAGTATTGGGACGTTTACATACATACATCTAATCACGACTATTATCCCTGAAGGGTTAGTCAGAGACTATGCAATGAGGACAGCAAAAGCAGTTCTCTATCACAGTCCACTTTTCACCAAATAGCGACAGCACATGTGCTCTGCGTGACAGGAGGTGAGCCCATCACCGCTCTTTGCTGTTGGATGTATGTGCAGTTTTTATTCTGTTAGTCGCCTTTTACGACACCCAAGGGAAGAGAGGGGGTGGTAGTATTCTTTCGCCGCCACGCGACACGGTTATTCTGTGACGAATAGTCCGAATATGAATTTGTTGAAAACGTTCGTATATACTCGTTATTTTTTTATTTTTCCGCTACGGGCAAGCACTTGACCTTCATCTCACCTGCTGGTAAATGACGATAAAGCCTCTGAGGAGCTGGCTATCTTATCTCTAAATTGTCGGAAAATAAAAAAGCTATTAACGTTGTTGTTTTGGCACCAGACTTCAGATAAGATGGTGGTAGCTGGACCAGGCAGTCTTTACCACCAACCAAACCAATTACGCAAAGATGTACCCCCGCTGGGAATCGTACCCGGGACCTCTGGGTCTAAGACCGGTGGCTTAACTTCTACTGTTAAAATTTGTACTCTTATTTACCTGTGGTCCCAAAATGGAAAATTACACATACCGAAGAGATACTCTTGAGATGTTCATATTTAAATTTGCTTTTACAAAAGTTGTGCGTTTGTTAGGCAACTTGACGCTTCCATTAGCATAGAGCAATGAGACAATATGTCGGTCGGCAGAGTCTCGAATGCGAAATTGTTCGAATAATGAAGGGGCGAGACAACGGGATCATACAAACTTAGAAACCACTACATAGTTAGCCTGCCCTGTTGACTCAGAAGTCTACCAGTCAGTTAGTTTATCAATAGTAAATCAGGCGTTTCTGTTTCTCTTAGAAATACTCATAGTACGATCTACTGTTAATCAAGTTCCAACATCAACACTGAAACAACAGAAGTCATTTTATGTTGCTAAGTTCACTTGTTTTTTAGTTGATTTGATGGTGATTGGTGATTGAAAGTGTCCTTCAGGCGATTATTCTGTAACGATTCCGTGTTTCAAAACCACGTTAATTCCTTAAAAAGTTACGATATCTTCCCAAAAATGTATGCGTTTGACGTTTGTACGCGGTAAGGTTTAGGCACAGACCACTGGTCTGTGGGTTTAGGTGTCGAATCTATAGATTGGGATACAGAATCAGAGCCCTGGTATGGAATGATATTTTGTTTAAAATTTTGACTGTTTGATATATCTATGAGAACTAATGTTAGTGTACTAATGCTAATGTGTTGTTTCAGTGTTGATGTTGGAACTTGATTAACTAAATCGTACTACGAGTGTTTCTAAGAGAAACGGAAACGCTTAAAATAGAAATTTATAAAAGAAAAAATGAAATATAAAACAGAAATATAAAGAAGAAACGAATTTCCTTTGCTTGGTTCGCGTACTAATGGTGTAGTGATTCTAATAATTACGATATTTGAATGTTGCTTAAAAAATAGGAATAAAGGATTTTAGAATTTCCTATATAAAAGTTAATTAATAAATAATTTACTTTTAGAATATTAAATAGCAAACTTAATATGTTGCGTTTTAAAGCAAGTTATTTTGTTAATATCTTAGTCATAGTTCAAATATAGTGTAATATTTAAGATGATCTGTCCATTGCCCATATTATTCTCTTGTTCATGTCAGATGGCTTGTGTCCACAGTGGGACGTTTATAGGCTATTGATGATAAAAAATATCTCTGTCTACTGCCTCTAAGGTTATAATAGCGATATAGTAAGCTCTCTTTTATCAAAGAATTTAAAACTTATAAAGTTGAACATTGTTTTGTCTACGTCACACAAACCTCATTTTGAATTTGAGTAAAATAATCAAAACAGTTTGATAAATTCTTAAATAGTGTTTCTAAGTAACCCCTCATCTTTAGGTTTGTTTCTTAACTTCAATACTTTTATTACATACATATTTATATGACTAAATCCTTAAATAGTGTTTCTAAGAAACCCCTCATCTTTAGGTTTGTTTCTTAACTTCAATATGCTTATTACATAGATATAATCACGACTATTATCCTTGAAGGGTTAGTCAGAGACTAGGCAATGAGGACCGCAAAAGCAGTTCTCTGCCATAGTCCACTTTTCACCAAATAGCGACTGCACATGTGCTCAGCGTGACAGGTGGTGAGCCCATCGCCGCTCTAAGCTGATGGATGTATGTGCAGTCTTTAGTCTGTTAGTCGCCTTTTACGACATCCAAGGGAAGAAAAGGGGTGGTAGTATTCTTTCACCGCCACGCAACACGCTTTAAATAAAACAATCTTATTCATTAGAAAAAGCTCTAACAATATAATTAGACTTTTGATATAAATTAAAGGAGAACGTTATGTGTTTGCTTTGATATTTTACAGAAAAATCTTAGGTCGGTAGGTATATGACGTAACGTAGTAAGGTAATGGAGGGGCATGATAGGAAAATGAAATACATTCATATTTATATTAACATTTTATTTTTATTGGTAGGACAGTTTGAAGAATTACAAGTGGTTGAAATTTTAGAATATATTTAAAATATATTTCACGAAATTGAAAATAATACAGGGAAGCCACCTTAATTGCAAAAGGTCGTAGGTTAAAATGCCACCTGAGGCAAGACGTCTTTTTTCAAAATGCTATTTCAGTTTCGATTCATAACAATTAAACTCTACCCCTACCATATAACAAATATAGGTAAGTAGGATATTTTTGAATACAACAACTCAACACTTTGATATATCTTTAATCGACTTGGAATCGTTTTTGGCAGGCAGAGCAGAACAGCGATAGAATGAAATGCCTTCTCATAGTCCACAAGTACAAGGCGAAGGGGCCATTGTACTCTTAGGCCTTCTGTATAATCTGCTGCACTGTCAAAACGTGATCACTGCAGTGACGACCCGTCCACCCACTGGACTTTCCCACTGGTGGGTGGACGGGTAGTTCACGATTATCTCTCTACCCACTACGCTATTGTGAACCGAATTAAGTTCGTCAGTAATCGATTAATTTAAAATTCTAATAATTCTAATAAAGAAAACTTATATTTTGCTTTCATTTTATTAAAAAAACTAACAAATTCTCCGTCTTTATATAAAAAAAAAGGTTTACACTAGCGTAGTGGGTAGAGAGGAAATCGTGAATTACCCGTCCACACACCAGTGGGAAAGTCCAGTGGGTGGACGGGTCGTCAATGGGTCACCGTATCCTCCTCGAAACCCGGCCTGCTCCTGCGTTTTCATTATTTGCATATAAACGTCCCAATGTTTGGCACAGGCTATTTACTTGGTCAACAACACATAAGGAGATTTAGCCAAAACCTACCATCCTGACCCAATGCGGGTAGGTAATGAAGCGTTGTTAGATGGCCATAATCATCACCCAAAGCCCAATTTTCTCTTGCTGTTGAGTTATTTTAAACAAGGATATGTGACAGCTTCGTCCAGGATCGACCCATGACGTTGACGGTATAAGTGTGTATGGTGATAGTAAATAATTTCATAACAGTTTTATAATTTGTGAGTTGTCACCCAGACACCCAGGAAGCACAAAAAAGCTTGAAAATTTGTGATCTATTTAGTTTCTCACCATAAAAATTATTATTAAGTGTAACTATATTAAAGTATGAGAAAGGATCTTCTTAGATTTATTGTGTAATATGATAAGCATAATAGGTATTATAGAAAGTTCAAGATAGGGATTGTACCAAGAAAGATTAGTTATTGCCTCAATTCAGTCGACGAACATAGATACATATGTATATGTCAATATCACATTTTATTTTGATATATTATTATTATTTATATATTTTATTAAAAAGTTTAACTATGTTCAAACTATTGACTTATCTTATATTCTAACTACAAAATATACAATAAAAACTTAAGTTACGATTTATCTTAATGGTTATTATGATAAGATAACATTGTGTTAATTGTACAAATCAGCTACGTAGTTTCTTATGTAAAAATATTAGATATTTATAAAACATTTTAATATAACACGTTTATAATGCGCTACATTTAACGACATAGCACCTATATTAAAATGTATGTAATTAGGAAGCTATTATGAAACAGATAATATCGATGACACAATGATGTGTGTGCACTTACTTACCTGCGGTAAAGAAAGGCATCTTGGCTCGATATTTCTATTTTCATATTTAGCCCCACAGCTAAATATTGCAAAAACATATGATAATGGTGTCGATATCGATATAATGTATATTAATTTGAGGCTACGGAAGTTTTTCATCAATATTAATTTAGAGACAGTTCCGCAATATGATCAATAATATTATGGAAAGGAGCTCTTTCGTTAAGTGGTTATATTATATACCAGTTTAAAGGTTCCGTAGTCGAGCAAAGATGAGTTGTAAAAAAAGATTACACTGCCTGTCACCAGAAAACTCAGCAGTTTGGATAATTTTTAAAGATTACATACGTCGAGCGTCTACAAACCGTGTTACGTGGTAAAGGCATTCAACAGCAAATAGATATCCCAATGTAACTTTATATAAATTGTCAAGTCGAACCGCTACGGAGTCCTATCGTGGTGGTTACCTTATGATTTCGTTGAACTTAAGTCGGTCGCAGCCTCACTCAAACATTCAATCGTATTAAAATGGCTTGACCTTGAGCACTAAAGTATGGCGAAGCGACAAGCAAATTTTATAGTTCATTGCGCGTTATACTACTTAACGGTCGTGGAAATAACAAAATTAACACAGAAATCGCACGCCGCGCCGCAAACCGCTAGGTTAGGCTAAAATGTGCATGAAACGGAACCCTTAAGAATTGCAAGCTCCATAGTCTGTTTTTTTGTACACTATAATCATAACAAAGACCTGGTCTATAGCGCCGCAAACCGCTAGGAGAGGCTATAATGTGCATGAAATGGAACGCTTAAGAATTGCAAGCTCCATAGTCTGTTTTTTTTGTACACGATAATCATACTAAAGCCCTGGTCTAGTAAATTTCCCTGAGATATTTTCTATTACCTACCTAAATTGCATTAAATTGCATACTTACATATCATACATTTCTGATAAACTGAAATGCCAAAAAGTCGTTAATATTATAGTGTGGTAAACATAAGTTGATACACAAGCACTGTTTTGTACTCCAAACTGTCCGTTTTCCACCAAGTCCATGATTTCTTTTGCAGCATTACCGATAATGTTTGTCCTATTCTTGGTTGCGTTGTCCATTTTAGGTAGGTTTGGGGGTCGGGGTGAACCCTCTTCTGGCTCCCTTTCGTCCTCATCATCAGACCGGTCAGCAGAACCAAACTGATTGTCTGGTCCTTCTATGGGAGTCGAATACTTGTAGTCTTCTTTCTTGGCAGCAGGACTTGTATTCTTGATAGTCGACCCAGGTATCTCTGTGAAAACAGACATGAAAAATACGTTAACAACAAGAGTACAGATTGCCTGTTATTGCCGAGCAAGAAACTAACAGTTTACGGATATCTTTTTGTAAATGAAAATATCGATGAAGTCGAAATGAGGATAGACAGTATTTGTTTGAAGAGAAAAAAAACTTTTGTCAGTATTTTAAAGATTTTGAACCGACTTTTATAAAAAGAGACATTTGTAATTTCTTTTTTATTATTAAATTGGGATTTATAGTCATATATAATCCAGATACAATCGCAATAGTTTAATTAGTATGGTAACTTGCTCAGCTTGCCAGAAGGTGCGGTCAAATCCCGCTAGGGAAAAGTTTTTCAACACTTCTTCGGAATTGAACTAAAACTTAGCCCAATGTTTTAAAGATCCAATCACTTACTAAACGTTTGTTAATCAATTGTTAGTCAATTGGTACGTTTATACAGGTAGTAAATCGTGTCGCGTATATAGCGGTTAAATAATACTACATCCCCCTCTTTTCATTTTGGTGTCGTAAAAGGCGACTAATGGACTAAATACCGCACATAGGTATGTTAGTCGGGGATAATATTCGTGATTATAATATGTATATTATGTGTGTATACAAGGATTTTAGTAATAGGTTTATTATTCCGCAACTGGGCCATCCAACTAAGTGCAAAGAACAACTTTTTGTACGGAAGCAACCTAAAAAGGCGAAAGACCTCTAGTAACCACTAAAGTACTCAGTTGAGCGCATTTATAAGTCAAAAGTGTAGCAAAAACGAACCCACCGCCGCATCGTCAATAGCACGGCGAAATCAGAATTGAGCCACAAAGGCGTGTTTGCATTCGCAACAAATGCAACCAACACAGGTGCACGTGCAAAGTGAAATGGACTATTCCGTCTCGGTTCGTATAACGACGTGCCGTGTGGAGAGTTGGTGGGCTAATATGCACATAGCGATATTCGTATTCAAAGGAAGATGGAATACTGGTAATAAATTGCGTTACGTATAGTGAGTAGTCATTCTATAGATTTAGGATAAAAAGTTTACTAAAAAAAAAACAACTAGTCTGAGGAAAGCTCGAATGGGAATCGAACCCATGACCTTTGGATTACCGGTCCACTGCTCTAACCGCTAAGCTACCGAGACCCCAGAAGACTCGTCGATTTTTTTCTAGTAGTTTGTGATACGCTGCAAGCCAGCGGTATTACGTCACTGTGAAGTCTATCCTCACAGTCGAAAGAATTACTATTGCAAGTATTTAACAATTGATAAAGAAGTAATTGCTTAGAAATAAATATCTTTATTATTGAAATTTCAATGAATGAATGCAAACATTTCAATAATTAAGATATTCTATAGATTGTATAAAAAATAAACGTAAAATAAATAAAATAAATAAACTTTCCTACACTCACACCAATTATCTAGCCCAAGAGAAGCTTCTTTATGAAACTCGTTAAATGGTTACTAGACAAAGGATAAACATACTTAAAATACTTAAATACGTACTTATTACACATGGAAAACACCCAGACCCGAGACAATTTAGAAAAACCATAATTTCTAAATTGACCCGACCGGGGATCGAACCCGGGACCTCAGAGATGGCGACACAATGAAAACCGGTGTAAAAACCACTAAACCAAGGAGGTCGACTAAAATGATTTTAAGAGGTGTGTAAGGATCATAGCAAATGAAAAGCTGGTGTCTCTGCCTACCTTCCGAGAAGAGGGCGTGATGTTTGGGTGTATGTATTTACGTAAGTATACGTTAAATAAGTCTGCTTTAATATAAATCGGTATAATTGAGTTTTGATTTATTTAAATGCATCTTTTTATGTAAAGGACCATGGGGGATTTTGTATGAACCCCGTCTCCACCCTACAACAGTCATGGGATACGTGTAAATTTGTTCATTGGGACCCAAAGAAGCCTAAAATACCTGTTAGTTGCAAAAAGTATTGGGTTTATTTATAATAAAAAAATACTTTTATTGTTTTCTTGCTTTAGTTGGAGTTGCTCGAGTGTGTCATGCTCTCTCAAAGTGTCTCTGCGGTGGTGGAATGTGCGTCGGGTCGTTACGTTCCCTAAAACATGGTTGAGCGAAGTGATGGCTGATTCACATGTCATACTCGTGAACGGGTGCCGCCTGTGGAGTCTGGTCTGCTCTTGTAATCTTATTTTGTTGGATAAAAAAATAAAATATTCAAAAACAATATATTTGTTATAATCTAAATCCTGCGTAATTGAAGAACGTCGCCATAGTAAAAAAATATCTATCCTACTAGACCCTTCAAATGACACTAATTTCAAATCTGTTGGATGGTGGGGACAAAATTTCCCATGGTTTTTTTTTGCTTGTAGCAAATGGTGAGCACATAATCTGCCTACACACAAGACATGGGGATATTGTCATATCCCCATGTCTTGTGTGGATATATGGGGCCACAAAAAGGCACCTACACGAACTCCCAAAACGTGCAAATATCTTATCATTAACCTACCGTCAGGTGTATGTAAAAGTATATCAGATACAATAAAGTGTTTGATTTGAAAAGTGCTGTTTGGTTTAGTTTGACATGTTGTAAAATTATGTGTAACTTTTATCCTATATACTAATTTTAAAAGATAATGTATATAGTTTAAATGTAGACTTATATAGCGCAAGGTTAAACCTTAGTGGTTTTTTGTTGCTTATTATCTTATGCTTACTTATATATATTTTTATGAAAAACGATAAATAAAAAAAAATATGCGCCGGATCGCCTATAACCGCTCTTAGATCAGAATAACTCACCATATAGCCGGATGACACTGTCTACTTCACCGAGCGAGTTCTTGGCGACGCATCGGTAGCCGCCGACGTCCTTGGCTGAAAGCTCCCGAACCGTCACAGCCATGCGGCTCTCGAACGAGCTGATCACGGTGTTCACCACCTCGTACTTGCTCGAGGATATTAGCATTTCGTCTGTTGGACAATAATATAAAAGTTGTCTTAATTTAAAACATTGACTGCCACAAAACCAGACACAATTGAAATTTAATTGTTTGTCGGTCACCAGTGTTTGCCATGGCGCTTAAAGTGTTAAATATTTTTTTTAATAATTTCTACACATTTACTATTTGCTACAGCCCCCTGTGTACTGGCGTTCTTAGTTTGAAGCAACAAAAAATATTTTACGCCGAAATTCAAACCGAAAAAAAATCAAATGTAACATCTAGTTTTCCTTTTAACATACGTATACGTAATTTTCGATTTTTTGTGTACATTGTAGGACACCGTTTTAGTGTTATAATAATACTAGCGACCCGCCCTGGCTTCGCACGGGTGCAATGCTTATACTAAATATACTACAGAATGTCTTTTTAAACAACGTTCACAGCTTGTTCTCTAAAATTATCAGTGTTTCTTTACTATATTATGCATGTATTATACAAATAAAACCTTCCTCTTGAATCACTCTATCTATTGAAAAAACCGCATCAAAATCCGTTGCGTAGTTTTAAAGATCTAAGCAAACATACCGACAGCGGGAAGCGTCTTTGTTTTATACTATGAGTATGTAGAGATAAAGGGGTAATTACTTAACCCTTTCAACGCCAATGTCTTTTCAATCAATTGTCTGATATTTCAGACAAACTATTTCCGTGCCCACCACGCCAACGACTAACAGACAACAGATATATCAGACAAAAAAACAGTAAAAAGTAATCTTTTTTTTACATGTGTGGAAGAAGTTATTAAAGTTTGTGTAGGTATTCTCGAACATAAAACCGTGGCGTCAGGGGTACCACTTTCGGAAAAACACGTGGCGTGGAAAGGGTAATGATGTGACCGTGGATGAAGACTATTTCGCGCGAACAGAATTGTTACATCGCAATCTTCGATCATAATTATATAAAACCGACACATTGTGCTCAAAAAGATGTGACAGGATTACTTTAAGAAATAGAATGAGGGGTCATTCTCATAAGGACAGATTCTCAAAAAGATAGATTCTCAAAAGAAAAGATCGTCTAAACACGGAAATGGTACAGGTGCACACACAAATTAATAGAAGGAAATATCTCATACACTGTTTCCACATTATAAATTAGTATTTTTTCTTAACTAACCTACCAGCTTGTACCTACTATGGCTAACTGATAAAATACATTAATAGGTTTAACAAAAAAAAAATTAAATTAAAAAAAAATATGCTTACTCGTAAATTCAAATAAAAATAATAATATTATTAATTTTTCTCTTTATGTGCTTACGTGTACGACCTGTCCTTTTGAGAATCTGTCTTTTTGAGAATCTGTTATTATGAGAATCTGTCATTATGAGAATGACCCCGCAGCGCCACTGCCATTAAACAATTGAACCTCTATTCATTTGCGGCGCGGCCGCAGTTGAAAATTTATTTGTTAAGTATTTATAAAGATAGGTACCTATACGTATGTAATCCTTTAAAAACAACAAATAGAGTAGGTAGTAGTAATATTTACCATAAAGTTGGTTCATATGAATTACCCTATACATATTTAGTATACGTATAAAATCAATCTTCTGAATCGCTCGCTAGATAATTTCCACTCTCATTATGTTCGCAATACATGTTATATTGTCACTAACTAAATGAGCACAGCTAACCACCAATTAACATTTTCATCCGCATCATAAAACAATATTGGTTGTCCTAATTTTTCAATATACCTACACATATTTAGTGTAGTAACAACCCATACCGAATCACAAAACTACCATAATACACTGGTCTGCAAAAATAAGTATCACACTTTTAAAATATCATATTTTTCTAATTATAGAAGTTAGAGATTTAAAATAAAAAAAACGTTTTATAGCAATTTATACCAGTTTTCTTTGTAACTATAGTAACTAACTAACTCTTTTTCGAGTCCTTTTTGCTTCGAAAGTATATCTTGTGTACCTAAAAAGTTATTGCAATTTTAAAAGTGTGATACTTATTTTTGCAGGCCAGTGTATCTTATTGAAGGTGTATTAGGTATTACACTATCACAAATAGAAGAATTACATATTCATGCAAACATGCATATAACCACGACTATTATCCCCGAAGGGTTTGTCAGAGACAGGCAATGAGGATTGATACGGTATTTTACGATATGTTTGGTATTTTTTGGTAAAATACGTTTTAAACGTATTCATACCCACTAACTAACAATATTATTACGAAAGTGAGAATGTTTGTGTGTATGTCTTTACTCTTTAACAAATAAATGTAATTAAATGAGATTAGACAGATTAAAAAGAAATTTTGGAATTTTAAAAAACAGAAAATGGGCTCGTTCGTTCTAAAAATCCCAAAAATATTCGAGATACGAATCACATCACACCTTTCGTGCGTTCGACATGTGAACTGTCGCTGTCGAGTGAAATTTCAAGTACGAATTTGTCTAAAATATGTGGCTAAAATACCATCCCAAACTTTAGCTTGATTTCGTGGCATATTAATTTTTACAAATAATGTAGACGTAGTTTTTCGAATATACGCTCAGGTAATTCACTCACGAGTAGTGAGCCGGATGAATTCAAGTCAACTGATCGCCGTTTGCTCAGTCGCTCATACCGACACCGGAACGGCAAGACCGCATAACGGCGCATACGGCATAACACAGCACAATATGGTCAATTGTACTAATCGGCATCGTCGCATAATGGTTTTTCATACTTACGTGCGCGGGATTAAAAATAAATTAGAATTTAAAACTTATATTTTGTCGGTAATTATACCGCAATTTATATAAATTTCCGTAAATACCTGTATTTTACCGGCACTTTTACCCTACTAATGGAAGAGAGGGGGGTAGGTATTCTTTCACCGCTACGCGACATGGTTACTACCTATAAAACGAAAATACTAAAATCATTATTAGGTATTTCTCACCAACATTTTTATAACTATCAGATTTCTCAACCCAACACTAAACACTTCGAACCTTTACAAACTTGCTGCGCATTTTGTAACGAAAATACAAGAGAGACATAGAATAAACTGAAAGTCATTTTTCAAAGAGATCTCGGCGCCTCATTTCCTGCACCTTTAGCGGGGCCCAAACAATACTTCTATCGGTAACTAAGTACTCTGCGTTCGAGCGAAGCCCAAGTGGCTGTTGTCCTCAAATGATAAAGCGGACAGCTTTCTTATAAAGCCACTGTTGCATCGCTACTGTAAATAGTGGCTTTATTGCAGGTTGCAGCCCCTTGTTATTGGGAGCAATAAGACGAGATATTGATATTTCCCACACCTTTATTCTACGATGCTCCAGTACGCTGTCTAAGTGAAGACTTGACGCTTTCGTATTGAAGTATATGTTGTGTTATGTCATAACTTCCGTATTTATTTCAAGAGTATGAGTATACTAGTAGTAATGTCAATTAGGAGGCAACATAGTTGCTGTTTAATAATAATAATTTATATCTTAAAACGTATCACAATTATAATGATAATATTAAGATTTTAGTTTTCGACTTTTATATTCTTCGTATGAGAAGCTATGCCAGTTAAGAATGTTATCGTTTCGAATAGTTCCAATTTAGAAAGTTTTGCATACGTCTTGTTCCGTAACAAGGTTTCTTCCGTACCTGAACCTACAACATGCCCATTTCAACATTTCAATTTGTTATGACACAATACTTAAAGGAGTAAGAGTAGTCAGTGAGATTAGTAGTCAGAGAGATTTCTAGATGTGGAAATTTTTTATTAGCATCTGATTGTTTATAACTTTATTTATTTAAAATATTTGTCTGTAAATTTCCCTCAAATAAATAAATAAGATCTTATTCATAATTCTTCGTCAATAGAGGCATTTTAAACACTAGTCAAAATGACCTTCATTCTAGTTAGTTCTTTTCTGCTCTTTCCTATGAACCTTTTTCAAGTAACTGTTTAACACAAATCAAACACTGAGTCTTCTCTGTCGAAGACCCAACCAGGCTGGTTTGGCAAAATGTTTTCCAACTTGTGACAACTTGAAAAAAATGGATTCTAGCCCGAACTTCGATCGTCAATACAACTTTATCTGCAGATTTACTTAAAATTCACAAAAACATACAAACGACTTTATAATTTCAAGTCTTTGTTGACTTCACAAGATATCTACAAAAAGTTTTTAGACGGTTAAAAACTTTACACCATTTTTTTATAGAAAATAATTTAAACCGTTAACATAACATTCTTCTATAATAATAATTCCGTTAGACAATACCTAATATAAATCCATGTTTATCTTTATTAAATTTGACATGTTACTAAATATCGATTATTGTTAGACAACTGCCGCCCACCGCCACCATCAATTTCCCATAGTGCTTTAAGATTAGCAGCCAAATTGTGTTTAATCTAAAGGATTAATCTTATAAAGAAAAAGGTAAATAACATACGCACGAAAATAATAACTAGAAAAACCTTTCCATTTGCAGCGAATAGAAGACAAACTTCAGCTAACACATAAGCCTTCACCACGTGCGTCAAAGATGGCCGTGGCTCGCAATTACTCGACCCCCCGAGCCTCCCCTTCATTATAACAAGAAATTTCATCTCAATTAATGTCTAAAATAACACTGTAACACTCTTAATTACGCTCGAGTGAGGCCTGGTTAATTAACACTTACATGTCAGCCGGCCTAACATAGATTGATGACAAACGAAAATGACGCCACTGTGCTGTGCCCTTTTAGGCTCGCGCTCTGTCAAAAGCGCCAGTCACTTCATAAGTTAGGTAACAAAGGCCGCGACAATACACACCACGGATCATAACACAGGCGTTTTATAACTTGGCCCTTAATGCGTTTTGATAATTAGCGCAGAATCCGGGGAATCGCTTGAGCCAACGTTTTTATCGCGCCAGTGCTCGGCAAGTATTTTTCATTAGAATTTAACCGCGTACCGGCTAGGGAGATCTAACAGTATTTTTTAAACGTTTGATGGTAGTCTTACGGTGATTTAAAAAAATGTGATTTTGCGTCCCTTTCTTATTATTTACGTTTGTGAATACAACTAACTTATAATTCACATTTCAATATAATATAGATTTTATAAATTATTTTCCTAAACTCGTAATAATAATGATACTCGCCTCTGACGAGTGTGTTTAAAAACTAAGATGCGTTCGCACAACAATACAAGGACGTTTCACTAACCACAACTGAAACATTGCATAAATGTACCGAGAAGAGCAGAAACAGATGGAACGTGATTTCTACTTAGACAAGCGTGCTGGCAGAGTGCTACTGCGCCAAACGATGCTTTAAACATGATGCACACACAGGTCGCGCGGCGATTACTGGTCTTCTCATCATTTGGTGGACTTTTTTTTCTCATAAATTGTGTAAAGTAAAGTTATGGTTTTGAAATAAAAGTATTGCGTATTTACGGTGGATAAAGACGCGGACGCGGATATACCAGACCGAGACTACTGAACGCTGACGGATCGTAAATGCTGGAGGTATGCATATAGCGGTCTCTTTTCCGTAAGTTGGCAATTCTTTACACGGATGGTTTCAACGCAATTGCCAAATGTGCAGTCATAACCTTGTACCTATCAAAAGCATGCACGTCATACGCAATGTGTTATGCGCTGCGTGTGGCGCATAAACGAACCGATCGGTTAACCATCAACCACGACTCGACATTATCCTTTGTCCGCGTATGTCTGCATCGTACCTTATTAAACAATCTTTATAAAAGGCATTGTATTGACGCTGTAAAAGAAAGAGAGTAAAAAAGTCACCTTGCTAAGTGTTTTCTTACACTCTTCATTTCTTATTCTTAAGTGTTCAATTATTGTAGCCTAAATTGAATAAATAATTTTAATTTTGTAATGTTATAAACAAACAACAAACAAAGAAGCGCTTGTTGCGGCAAAAGTGTGTAAATACGAAGACCGATGCATAATCAGTAAAGAATCGGAACTAAGATAAGAAAGAATAAAATAAGTCCAACGAAATACATACAATACATCATTTAGTGACACGGTTTTTTTGGGTTGAATATTTCTTCTTGGATTGGTCATTAACTACCGAAATCGGTATTCTAAAAATCTCTTAGCGTAACAGCGGAGACCTCTAAATTTCATAGATACACAGTATACATATCACCTTCTCAATCTCTTACGACGTCACGTATCCCTCATTCCAAATGAGAGCTAAGCATAATGTGGAACTTAAATTTTGCACAGCCTCAAAACTCGGTCCCCATTGAAAATTAACCCGTAAATTTCACGCGACAACTGCCGAGTGGAACTTTGCGAAACCGCCGTCGGCCGTGCACGGAGCGAGTTACCTAGTATCGTATCCAGCTCATTACTCATTTTTCGAGCACAAATGAACCAGCTATTTAGAAAGTATCAGTTAGGTGTGTCACTAAAACTTTTAAGTCGAACGATGCATGTGTAACAAAAAAGTCTTGTAAGCGCAATTTTCAATTAATCCATTCAATTTTCAAACAATTCTTTTGGGATGCAATATTGAATTTTCAGAGATTGTTACATTTAACAACGTCAGGATAAAATAACATCAAACTAATCGAGAGTACTTAGATAAAGTGTTTCATTTCAATGTGTTTTGTTTGCGTAAACTTTAGAGAACAATGCAATTAGTCTGATATTCATATATTAGACGCCACAACGCAACATCTGATGAAAAATTTCACATTATTGCGCTATCGGACGCGCTACAATAAGAAAATGCAATTTTTGCGTTCCAGCTTATCACGTGGGAGTACCTATTCAAAGTTACCACGCAGCGCGACTTGATATATCATCGTTGTACTAGTTGAATAAGTAAATACGACACTCGGTTACCCCTGCGCACACAGCCTTCCCTGACACGTAACACCCTGTGTTATAAGATGAGATAACAACAGCTACAGATGTTTTATTACGCAGTTCTGCTTTATACAGTCGCGTATCGGCACTAATGGTGTTTTCACTGGGACACATGAACTTTTATTATGATTCCTCAACCGTAATGTATCTACTTTTCAATGTTATTGGAACGCATTTGGTTTTATGCGGCAGAATACGAGCAAGACTGTTCGTGAGGAGCTCGATTATTAAACCCCAGATATTTCTATGCACGGTTGCACTTTCAGAAAGGAGATCACAAATTAAGTTAGAGCTCCGTGTTCATATTGTCTGTAAGTAAGGAAACGATTTATGTGAATATCTCGTGTCTGTAAAGAATTTTATATAAAACTCGAGGAAGCACAAGATGGGAGCCCTCACCTCATACGTGGCAATATGAATAAAATATGGATTCATCAGTTGAATAAACGAACATTTCGTGCCCGTATAACGTTGTATTCACACGATGTATAATGATCACTCGGCTTTATTTGACTATGTCGTCAAGAGCGGACGTGCATCAAGACTTTGATTTATGTCTCGTACGTAAAACCAATATGAAACATGATGTGGATCGTACTTCAATTATAATAGTCAACACCACGCACATAAGATTCCAGATATTATTAGAATTAAGTGTCACACTTAGTTACTGCTAAATATTGGATTAATTATATTTGTTTCTTAATCTGCAAACCGATTAGAGTAAACTTGGATCTTGTTAAATGCTGGTTTCGAATATTAAATCTTAATTGTCGAACTACTTAACATAAGGGATTTAATGTTATTGTAAGTTAAATTTTGTTTTTAAGATCTCGTATTATAATTACAACCCGTTAAATTTTATATTACTCAAACAGTTCTTGTTCAGAAGCCAAATATTAAAGTAGTACTTACAGCTTAATAGTCAGCAAACTTGTATTCTAAGACTAGCGGCCGCTCGCGGCTTCACCCGCGTGGTTCCCGTTCCCGTGAGAATATCGGAATAAAAGAAACCTATGTGTTAATCCAGGTTATAAAATATCTGTATGCCGAATTTCATTCAAATCCATTTAGTAGTTTTTACGTGAAAGAGTAACAAACATCCATCCATACTTACAAACTTTCGCGTTTATAATATTAGTAGGATAGTGTATAGGATTTTTATTTTAAAAAAGTTAATATGGTATGTCTCTCTTGCTATAATAATACGAGTTTAGGGTAGGTACATTGGAGTCGATCTCTTTTTGATTTTTTTCAGAACCCGTAAAGTTTACGCAAACTATACGCCATAATATACACACATAGTTATTAAATTATATTTTTCTGACATTTCTGCCTTGGACTTCGTACCTTTACAGGGTCCATGATTATAGGCGGTACAGGTAGGTTCACAATACATAAAGGGTGTAGGTCAATAGTTATAACCTCGTAAATTTACCATCCTATTTAGTGCATAAAACAACTACTTGTATAGGAGCACCAATGGAAAAGCGAAAAAAAAACAGATGATATAAAAAAAAATTGCTGCGAATGTTTATTTTTGCTGTGTGTGATTGTCAGGATAAGGTATTTTTTGTTAAGTACTTAATTCATCACGGAATACAGGGACGGTGGTTCACGCAGACTAAGTCACGGGCGGGCCGCTATTAGTATATAATACTAGCGGCCGCTCGCGGTTTCACCCGCGTGGTTCTCGTTCCCGTGGGAATATCTGGATAAAAAGTATCCTATGTGTTAATCCAGGTTATAAACTATCTATATGCCGATCCCTATCTACCGACCTCAATAGATTGGGTATCGCAACTGGAACTACGGGTCCGGTTGTGTTTTCAGAGGTACTACGGGGTTCCGGTTTAAGCCCCCGCTGGTCGTGCCTTTAACCAGGCGCCTCCGGCGGGATCCGGACATGGGTTGGACTCGTAGTGGCGTGTGGTTAGCTGTAGAGCTTGGGAATGTTCGTCTGTCCTGGTATTGTGTGCCAGGACTTCCAAACTCGTGCACAGCGAGCGGGGCCTAGTAGCGGTCTCTGAGGGGCCAGAAGCGAAAAGTCCTGCGGGGAACGTGAGTTTCCCTTATAGTTGGCAGCTTTGTCCGGTGGTTTTCATTGGACATTGGTGTTGATATCTCCGGTACTAGTCTGGAGAACTAGTAGAGGCGGCCTCCTAGATGCCGTAGCCTCCGGTCCAGCCAGCCGCGTAGGACGTGGGAACTGGCTAGGCGCCCGGATGGGTTCCGAGAAGTGAGTGTGCTTACTACTCCGCTACCAAGGTGGACACTCGGGAGTCGACTTTAGAGTCGACGACCCTAGCAGTGGCAACTGCGAGTTGTGCCCTTCGTGCAACGAGAAGTGAGCGAGCTCGACAGCTCCGGCTACCTATCTGGACAATAGGCAGTGAACTACACGTGTTCACGGGGATACTCTCCTGAGACACTAGTCTTATGAGTACCGAATGAAGAGCGCGCTGCGGCGGGCACTAATTTGGCGTCAAGACCTAACGTTGGTGGTCTCCTGCGCGAGTGTTCTACTGGCGCAGGGACGTCTGGCACTTCTTGCATAACCTGACGGTTGGTCTCGAGGTGCCAGTACAAATAAACTTAGTGAATTAAGGAGAGGGGATATCTATATGCCGAATTTCATCTAAATCCATTCAGTAGTTTTTACGTGAAAGAGTAACAAACATCCATCCATACTTACAAACTTTCGCGTTTATAATATTAGTAGGATACATACATACATAATCATGACTATTATCACCGAAGGGTTAGTCAAAGACTAGGCAATGAGGACAGCAAAAGCAGTCCTCTACCATAGTCCACTTTTCACCAAATAGCGACTGCACATGTTCTTAGCGTGACAGGTGGTGAGCCCACCGCTGCTCTATGATGTTAGAAGTATGTGCAATCTTTAGTCCGTTAGTCGCCTTTTACGACACCCAAGGGAAGAGAGGGGGTGGTAGTATTATTTCACCGGTACGCGACACGGTTATAGAATATAAAATAAACTTTATTCGGATGGTGTGACTATTAGTGCTATTAGTTAGTTGCAGTTACAACTGGCAAATCGTTGTCGGCCCGCAAACTTGGCGAAACCAGAGCCTGATTTGAGTTGTTCGTATGTTTGCTCTTATTTCACTAGGCTTGTTCCACTCATGACAGATAAGGCAACGCCCTTAGACAACGGTGTTGATATGATAGCCCGTGAAGTTTTGCGTTAAGAATGGAAACCTGAATTTATTAATGCATTCGAGTTGATTTTCATGGATTTAAAACATATTAAATGTCAGATTATTAAGGCTATCCCGTAGGGCTAGGAAAAGCTGTCACATACTAAAGCACGCACTACACTCACGCAAGCACACACACACACACACCCATACACACACATACACACACAAACACACCCACGCACACGCACAAACGCACGCACACGCACTCACACAAACATATACAATTATTAAAGTAAGTTAGTATATAAGTTTAAAAAGCTGTTGTACTTTCATTTTGGAACGAGCCATTTTATCCAGAGGTGGGCGATTGTGGCCGCGCTGCAGTTTAATACTACGACAGACACTTACGAGCACAAATTGTAATGTAACCTATTTTTGTTCCAAATAAAAAGTTATTTATTATTATTATTTATTATGCCACTGCGTTGTGATTATGCTTGTGTACCCATTAACTCGATGACTTGATTTCAATAGCCGCGTCCACACCGACCGAGCACGGGTCGCAAGGCAGCCTCGCGAGCCAATACCTCAGCCGGTGTGGACGTGGCTCGGGCTGCCTCCGGCGCACGTTGCCTCGGCCGAGCGTACCTCGGGGTCGAGCCGTCGGCTGTCGCTAAACAGGACGCGCTTAAGGTGCGCTGTGCGTTCGGTGTGGACGGTGGTTGTCGGGGACTTCTGATGGCTCGGCCTGCCTTGCGAGGCTCGCCCCTGAGTTTCGGGGTGCATCTCAAGTCTGCCTCGCGAGGCCATGCTCGCGAGCCACGACATCAAGGCTGCCGCGCGAGCCCATGCGTCCGGCGTGGACCCGGCTATTGACGAAGGCAAAGACTTCATACCTACTTAAGTACTTTACTTTAATTCACGTAAAAAAGAGAAGATTTTTTTTTGTTGACGACCAACCAAGAGACTATTATATGATATGCGGCCTCTTAACTGATTTTACCTCCGATCTTACAACAGACCTTTCAACAACTTTTATATTCAATGATATCAAATTGTAAAATAAATCCACGCCAGAATCTCCTCTATATTTCTGTCAATACGTTTTACAATTATTACGTTCTCATCGACTTCGCCGAGACATTACACTCTAGTCGTAAACTCAGTATCTCAGGGTGCGCTATGCGTTTGGTGTGGACGGTGGTTGTCGGGGACCTCTGAGGGCTCGGCCTGCCTCGCGAGGCTTGCCTGTGAGTTTCAGGGGTGCATCTCGAGTCTGCCTCACGAGGCCATGCTCGCGAGGCCATGCTCGCGAGCCACGACATCGAGGCCGCCGCGCGAGCCGTTGCGCCCGGTGTGGACCCGGTTATTGACGAAGGCAAAGACTTCATCGGAGGAGCTCGATGGCGCAGCGGCTAGCGCGTTCGGCTTGCGATCTTGCTAGCTAAGCAACTTTCGCAATACCGGGTCGCTGGATGGGTGACCAAATTCAAACCATCTCGAGCTCCTCCGTGCTTCGGAAGGCACGCTAAGCCGTTGGTCCCGGTTGTTATCGTAAGATGACAGTCGTTAAAACCCACCAACCCGCATTGGGCCAGCGTGGTGGGTTATGGCCTAATATCCCCACGTGCTAATGTCCACGTGGGAGGCCTGTGCCCAGCAGTGGGACGCTTATAGGCTGATGATGATGATGAAAGACTTCATACCTACTTAAGTACTTTTCTTTAGTAAAATTTTAAACACTGAAAAAAGACGACAACCTCAGGCGGGAATCGAACCACGCACCTTCCGCATTCCGGGCGGCTGCCTTAACCACTTGGCTACCGAGGTCTGGCTTTCCACCGTCGAAATTTGTCAGTGCTTGATGCTTATGTTTTTAGTCAACATTGCTTCATCAAATCTTAGAAGTTTTCACCTCTGAGATCCGAAAGAAATATTTTTACAAATATTTGAACATTCGGTTAAGATGAAGCTGCGTTTATAGATTAATGTTTTATATTTTAGCGTTTTATTAATGCTTAAATATACTTAAGTAAAATTTTAAACACTGAAAAAAAAAAAGGTTAAGGCAGCCGCCCGGAATGCGGAAGGTGCGTAGTTCGATTCCCGCCTGGGGTTGTCGTCTTTTTTCAGTGTTTAAAATTTTACTTAAGTATATTTAAGCCTTAATAAAACGCTAAAATATAAAACATTAATCTACTTTTCTTTAATTTACGTAAAAAGAAGAAGTTTTTTTTATGTTGACGACCAACCAAGAGACTTTTATATGATATGCGGCCTCTTAACTGATACAGACCTCTCGACAACTTTTATATTCAATGATATTAAATTGAAAAATAAATCCACGCCATCCTCTCCTCTAAATTTCTGTCAATACATTTCACAATTATTAGATACGTTCTCATCGACTTCGCCGAGACATATATACACTCGAGTCGTAAACTCAGTATCTTTCCTCTAAAGACTAATAAAAGAGGTTGGTGTAGGCAATATCGCACATCCGCAGGAGATAAATTATAAGAGCATTGTTGAGCCGCTCTCAGCGCCACCACGTCCATTCGAATGGAACTAACGGCTTTTGTCTTATACCACAATAGGTCAATTTCCTTAAGACTGTAAAGGCACCCGTAAATTAAAAGTTAATATCTCATTACTTGCAAGCGTCAGCCCGCCCATTGGTGGTTGCCAAAAAACTCGACCAATTTGAAACAGCCCGTTGGGCTCGGAATGAGTTGAGAGGGAAAAAAAATGCGTTCGCCAGCTCATAATTATAATGATATCCGCGCCGTTAGTTCTTCTGTTTGCGTTTTAACACCTATTTTATTTCGCGGCCGTAATCTCCAGAATACCAGTAATGTGGAACAATTTTGCAATTGTTTTTTTTAACAGCGACAATGTAGATTTTTATGTGGTAGTTTGTTATTAAGAGTTTGCAAAATTAAATAGTATTTATGTTAGTACCTATAAAAATATCCTAAGTCACATGTACCTACTAATTCCAACTGATATTCTATTGTTAGTGAAGATAGCGAACTTGTTATAATATAAACAATATCTCACACTAGTAGAAAATATTAAAGACATAAACTAAATCCGACACAATTTATGTTTTTCTTACTTTATTTTAACTAAAACAATCATCATATCCATTCCATAACGAACATAGTTTTGGCTTAGATCGTAAAAAAACTTAAAAATTGCCTTAACCCCAATTAAACCTTCAAATCCGTCTAAAGAACAGTCATTGCGATCACAACAAAATTATTAAGAACAAAGACTACTAAAGTTGTGAAGAAATAGCTGAGTGGCCAGGCCCCAGCGGTGCTCTAAACTAAGCACTCGGCACATAACGATCCTGTTCGCGCGTAAACTGATAAAGAAGTTTCATTCATACAAACGTCGAGCCTCACCGAAATACTCGATATTGGGAAAAACGTTGGTATAGTGTCACTAATAATAATACTAGAAAACGTAAAAATAACATTTTTAGACATTGATTGGATAATAATTGTACCAATTATACACTTTTCACGTTCCATTATAAACAAACTTTAAGATGGGGATTAACGCTAAACCGTCTAAATGTTTGTTTATATTTGTTTTGCCATAGTAGGTACCTATCTGATGGTCGATGAATGTTAAAATACGAAAATTGGTTTTTTTCTTACCACATTGACTGCTACAACGAGCACTAGACAATAAAAATATAAAATAGTTGTCTGTCACTATTGGCCACCAAGGCTCTTGAAGTGTTTACAAAATGTTTACTTAGTGGAACGCCACCATACACACCCTTCGGTTGACAGCAAACATCCCTCTGGTCATGCATCGAGTATCAGAGTAACTGCCAATTAAGTTATAATGACAATTAAGTCTATTGCTGTCATTTTCTTATGTATAGTGCTAAGTAGAGAAGGAAAGACATTTCATTGTCATTAAAACTTAATTGACGCCTCTGAGTACGGCAGTAAAGGGCCCCACAGACGATCAGGTCGCCTGCAGGTATCGGACTGTCAATTAGTAGTACAACGCACGGGCGGCGGCGTCGGCGGAACTGACAGGCTTATACCTGCAGGCAAACTGATCGTGTGTGGGGCCCGCCAGTAGGTATCAGCCAACTGACAGGCTTATACCTGCAGGCGAACTGATCGTGTGTGGCGCCCGCCGGCAGGTATCAGCCTGTCAGTTAGTACTAGCCACCCGCCGCCGCCGCCGCCCGCCCGTGTGTTGTACTACGCACTAACAGGCCGATACCTGCCGGCGACCTGATCGTCTGTGGGGCCCTTAAGCGAGGCAAAGGTGTGTGTCAGGATCGTAGCAAATGTTTTTTTTGTCTTATTTTAATGGCTAGGAGCGTTTTGCACATTTAGCCAGTGTCAAGTAAGTTATTAAAGTGAATACTTTCTGTGCATAAAGTAGATGATAATGAGTGATAAATGTGATAATGAACGTTTAATGGTTAATGATATTCCCCCAAACCCCTTGAGACTCAATAAAACTGTAAGACATTATTGAGATCTCACACTGACTTCTTGAGAGAATTTGAAAAGTGATGTTACACTGTTTTGTTTTATTTGCCAACACTCATGCACGTTCACGAACACTTAACAGTAAGTAATCCACCATTATTTCACATTAATATTCGACAAAACACAAATTTTAGGAAAAGAAAACAAAACTGCAGACATGACGCTTCACTTTCCCGCCAAGAAGCCTTAGCAAATATTATGCTGACTGTAGAGTCACCAGCATTAAGATGTGACTATCGATGGCGTGCAAAAACATTTGATCATTGGTGGAAGGCATAATGCCTATAATACGCCTTCTACCAATGATCAGATATTTTTGCATCATCACATCTTAATGATGGTGACTGTACCTAATATGCCTACCCCTCCTGGAAGCGAGCGTATGTACTATCGGGGTCACCGTCGCTTTACCACTTTGCAGAAATTTTCGTATGAAGCGCACCGCCCGCCCGGTTGCGTGCCCGTAAGTATCAAATGGACGACGCGGTGTGCAAGGGATTTTGACCTTGAGACTGGTAAAGCGACGGAGTCCGCGATATTACGCAGTCGGGGAAGTTCCGGCAATGATAGGCGATTGTTACTGATTCTAACAATCTAATGGTTTGATACTACTAATATTAACAATCAAATACAAAAATAATCGATCAATAGTTCGCAAATTCGAATGAAACCGCTAGTTAAGTCATTCACTTTGCAATACAAAATTGTTCTATTTTTGTAGTATAATAAAGTCTACTTTTAATTTATATTCGAAGGAACGATCGAATGTGAAATGGCGGGAGTGGCAGGAATGGAAAAAGAGCGAACGCGATGATTGTTTATACTTCTTTCTTTCTCGCTTACACAAACTTGTTTGTTTATCTTTTCATTCCCTCGTATATACAAGTTAGTTTAATGGTTTGAATATTGACTAAATAAACTAGTAGTAATAAAATTCGAATCGAAAGGAATGAGACGACGCTATACATTTTATTCGCTTCTCGCTTTTATTCAAATTCGAATGATTTGTAAGGTTATTGGAATAATTCGAATGACTTCTACAATAATAGAAATATTCCAATAATGTCATTCACAATCGCCCATCACTATCACGAGAACTTCCCGGTCGACCACTTTTCAGCGATGTTAGCTTGCGCTCCACTCCGACATCGCCTACGTACAGAGGGCCTACTCTCTTTCTCCGAAACGAAATTTCAGCCAAATATCGTTTGCTATTTACAGCGGTGTCCATTCCTTCGGAAGTTTCGTTCATACAAAATAGGCTTGGCATTTAGATTATTCATTTTTAGAAAATTGTTTGAAATTTAAACAGTCGGGCAAGTCAACGGTCGGTCACATTTCAGCGATGTTAGCTTGCGCTCCACTCCGACATCATCATCAGCCTATAAACGTCCCACTGCTGGGCACAGGCCTCACACGTGAACAATAGCACGTGGGGATATTGGGCCATAACCCACCACGCTGGCCCAGTGCGGGTTGGTGGGTTTTAACGGCTGCCATCTTACGACAACAACCGGGACCAACGGCTTAACGTGCCTTCCGAAGCACGGAGGAGCTCGAGATGTTTTTAAATTTGGTCACCCATCCAGCGACCCGGCATTGCGAAAATTGCTTAGCGAGCAAGATCGCAAGCCGAACGCGCTAGCCGCTGCGCCATCGAGCTCCGACATCGCACAACTCCGACATCGCCTACGTACAAAGGGCCTACTCTCTTTCTCCGGAACGAAATTTCAGCCGATTTTCGTTTGCTATTTAAAGCGGATTCTTTTCCTTTGGAAGTTTCGTTCATACAAAGTAGGCTTGACATTTACATTTATTTTATATATTTATTAATTTTTAGAAAATTGTTTGAAATTTAAACAGTCGGGGAAGTCAACGGTCGGCCACTTTTCAGCGGTGTTAGCTTGCGCTCCACTCCGACATCGCCTACGTACAATGGGCCTACTCTCTTTCTCCGGAACGAAATTTCAGCCGATTTTCGTTTGCTATTTAAAGCGGATTCTTTTCCTTTGGAAGTTTCGTTCATACAAAATAGGCTTGACATTTACATTTATTTTATATATTTATTAATTTTTAGAAAATTGTTTGAAATTTAAACAGTCGGGGAAGTCAACGGTCGGCCACTTTTCAGCGGTGTTAGCTTGCGCTCCGCCCCGACATCGCCTACGTACAATGGGCCTACTCTCTTTCTCCGGAACGAAATTTCAGCCGATTATCGTTTGCTATTTACAGCGGTGTCCATTCCTTCGGAAGTATCGTTCATACAAAATAGGCTTGGCATTTAGATTATAAATTTTTAGAAAATTGTTTGAAATTTAAACAGTTGGGGAAGTTAACGGTCGGCCATTTTTCAGCGATGTTAGCTTTCGCTCTATTCCGACATCACCTACGTAAATACAGAGGGCCTAACTCTCTTTCTCCAAAACGATATTTCAGCCGATTTTCGTTTGCTATTTAAAGCAGATTCTATTCCTTTGGAAGTTTCGTTCATACAAAATAGGCTTGACATTTACATTTATTTTATATATTTATTAATTTTTAGAAAATTGTTTGAAATTTATAAAATAATGTAAAGCGCTATACTTACTTAAATAGCAAACGAAAATCAGGCGAAATTTCGTTTCTAAGAAAGAGAGTAGGCCCTCAGTAGCGTGCGCGTAGATTGTGTGTAAGGATTATCGCCGAAAAGCGGTCGACCGGGAACATCTGCGATTGTATGTATGTATGTTCAAAAAACAGTGATATTCACAATTTAAACACAAAGCGCCTTGCAAATAAACAAATAATAAGCTACGAATAGTTATTCCGTGTTTTGTTCCTGTCATGCAAACGTAATTTTAAATTAGAGTGTATAGGACAAGACACGGAATAACTATTCCGACCTTATTCTCTTTTTTATTTGTAAGGCACTAGAAGTAAGAACATATCAGCAGTAGGTACCTTATACTAGGCTCCATAAAATAAATAATTCTTTTAGGGATCTGTGTGTAAGGTTTTACAACAAAGTACCAAATGATATTCAGAATAAATATTATAATATATTTATTCTGAATATCATTTGGTGCTTTATAAAAAAACATAATCTAAAGTGTCAGATTACACAGAAAGAAGTCAAAACAGCTTGGGTCTGAAATGCTCCAAGTACTCTAACAGCTATTTCGAATTGTCTACAATTAATTGATACATTGTATTGTAGTATTGTATAGCATTATTTATTATTTTTTAAATTCGTATTTTGTATTTTATGACTTGGTAACAACATTTTTTTTTGTAAATATCGTTGCTTCTGTGCGCTGTGGTTTCTTGCGCCCGTTCTTTGCCACAGTTAAAAAATGACGTCCTAAATGAGTGGTAGGTTTAAAAAGATTTGAACGATTCAAAGTACTTATTAATTGAGTTTATTGAATAAATTTATTTTTAAGTTTGAGTTTATGTACTTACTGGAATCCCTGACCCAGTAGTTGATGGATTTGGGTGACGACTCCACGTAGCACTCGAGGGTTACATCGGTGCCGAGCGGCGCGCCAACCAGTTGGTTCGGCACTTGTATCACTGGGTGAACTGTACAAAGGATAAAAACTATTTATTAAAATGCACAATTAAAATGTAATTTTTATTTTTCTTCCAATCAGTTATTTATACTGAATTATCAAAATTATCCAAAGTAACATAAAAATTAAAATAGTACCATGTTGTTTTTTTGTATATATTTTTCCTCAATTCTCCCACGGTTAGCAAGCATGCGACCTATTTTATTGTGTTGCTGCGACAATTATTTGCATAGTCTGCCCTATTTTGTTTGTGTACGCCGTGGATCAAATCTCCGAACAAAATGCCCAATAACCTTTACCATTTGAATTTGTAAGATCGCAAGGAGTAGCTTTACCCAGCAGTAGTTGTTACCGGTTAGCGTTAAATAGATTGCAATTTACAATTATTAGGTTTAGAATTATTATTCGGTCAGGTAAAGTGTTTTTTTTTCGGATTTTTCGATCCATAGCCCGGGTTTGTGATCACCAACTCGCATTTGGCAAGCGTGGTGATTGAGCCAATACTATATATTAATCTGTGCCAATACTCATCAATTAGATACTACATAGAAAACTAAAAATTCTTACACCGCCATGTAATGAACTATAGCTGAAGTTTTATCACCAAACCAAGATATTTGTTCGCTACACTATTTACGAGTACTATATAGACCCCTCCATTTCTACGTTTTTGACTTTTAATTTGACATTTGGCTATTTGTTGTGTAAAGTGCGATATTTTTTCGATTATGAGCACAGTGCCTAAAATGCAAGATGCCACTGCTGTTATAATACCTAAAACGCTAATTGACTAAGAAGCAGATTGCCTAAAATGCAAGATGCCACTGGTGATATAAAAATGTACGAGACAGACCGTGCCAATTACTTTAACATAAGTGTTTTATAATTACATGCACATATATTTTTTTATAAATTTATAATCTTATATAGTCATAAACTTTCCTACACTCACACCAATTATCTAGCCCAAGAGAAGCTTCGCTAAGAAACTCGTTATATGGTTACTAGACAACGGATTAACATACTTAAAATACTTAAATACATACTTATTATACATAGAAATCGCCCATACCCAAGACAATTTAGAAAAACAATAATTTCTAAATTGACCCGACCGGGGATCGAACCTGGGACCTCAGAGATGGCGACACCATAAAAACCGGTGTACAAACCACTCGACAAAGGAGGTCGTCAAATAATTGTGCTCAGCGTGATAGGTGGTGAGCCTTTCGCCGCTAGCTGATAGGTTGGATTATGTGCAGTCCTTAGTCCGTTAGTCGTTTTTAGTATTCTTTTAATGAGCCGCTATATAACATGGCTTTAAACTAACACAGAGGAAAGTAACACTTCAAAAAGGGCAAGTTTTTATCCACTCACTAGTGGAAATTTTCTGACACAAAAATTGGCGCAACTGTCAACGTCAAATTTGACAGAATCGAGCATAGACTATGCGATATTTTGCTATCACGATGCATAAAATGTACCACAGAACCGAAATAATCAAACTTGTTCATACTAAAGTAGTCTTTAAGTCTATGAATGAAGTCAAATGTGTTTTTGTAGGTGCGGTCTAATGCGACCGCTTGGGGTTTGAGGGGTATACGTTTTGTGACATACCGAAATATTTTAAGCAGGCAAAGTAAGTATGTAGACGAAAAAAACCAGAGTTGTGATGTAAATGTTATACTACGACTGCAGGAATAATGGTCACACAGAGTAACAAGAGTGTTGTTCAGAATTTCTTGGATTATTCATACCCATTGTGTACTTAAAAGCACTCTTAATTGTGACGACCAAACCAAATACAGTTTTCTGATTCTCTTTGAACTTGTGAAAATAGGTTTACTTAATAACGAAAAGTTGCTGACATGTACGAAACTTGAAAAAGGGCTCTTTCCACGTTTATTAATCGTGCTCGAAAACAAAATATTCGCTGGTGTTGATGCAAAGACACAAACAGTCAGGGACTGTTAACAGACAGAAAATAATTAAAAGCTACTACGAGTTGCTGACATTAAATAACACCATTAATAACAAGAATCCTCTGAAAGTTGCCGAGATAAACAACAATTACAACGAATTTGCGGAGAATCTATTTCGTCTTCTGAATTAGCTGAGAAAGAAAGACTATTCGCCCAAAATGTTTGGGAGGTGAACAGGTTTATTCCAACGGATGCGAATGATAAATCTACGGGTTTGTTTCTAATAACGTAGCGTTTGTCTGTACATTTATGAGTGATACGTGTAATAAAAGGTTCGGACAATTCATAACATAACTTGTGAAAAAATATTTATTGCGAATACGCATAGAGTGTTTAAAAACTTGTACTGTTAGCAGGTACGTGAGACAAAGACATGTAAATAATGTTTGGCATACTTATGCCGTTCTCCCAAACATTCTCCCAAAATCCGAACTGAAGGTTGATTCAGTAGTTTTAACTTAACTTAATTTTTGTTTTTGTAATCGGTATAAGTATACCGATTTTGATTTTGGTAATCGGTATAAGTATACCGATTACCAAAATCAAAATAAAATCAAACACGTCAAAACAAAAATTACCATATACATACCCTTAGCACGACAAAAATTAAGTTAGGTTAAAACTACTGAATCAATTTTTAGTTCGGATTTTGGGAGAACGTTAATGTAAGAAAATCAATGTAGGTACAATTTTGTGCGTATCAATAAAATGGTAATAATAATCGTACCTACAAAATTAAATAATTTTAAATAAATTAATAATAACTCACAATGTACTTTAATCTGTATCCTTTTACTGACTGATGGTGGTACTCCATTACTGGCGATGCAAAGGTAAGCTCCCATGTCAGAACGCGATATTTTTGTCAGAATCAACACTTCTTCTTCATACATCTGAACTGTGCCAACAAAAAAACAATACACTTTACGTAATAAAACTAATTCATGTTGTGATACGTAATCTTTTTCTTCGACTATTTTTCGTGTGTTTCTAAATAGGGTTAACGATTTTGACAATTACTACAAACATAATATAAAATGTTTCATTTCTAAATAGCCTTCTAAATAATAAATTAAGTTAGCCCACTTAGCTTCTTTTATACTTTCACTGTTACATATTTTAAAAGCTAACTTCAAGTATTAGAAAACAATATCATACCTTTCGTTTTACTGCCTTGGGCGTCTCTTATTACGATATCGGCACCATCTTCCCTCCTCCACATTATTCTAGGTGCAGGCATACCCTTAGCACGACAAGATACCTTCGCAGTGCCACCTTCTGGTACCATCACATCTCCTGACGTCTCTTCTGCTATAAAGTCAGGTGGGATGACCACTACTAAATACCCCATCTAATAAAAAAATTAGAAGTTAAATAAATATTTTTTGTTTGAAATTGTTGTAAATTCCTTTGATACGACTTCCTAAGAATGGATATAGTTGAACGAATACAAACGACTTCGCAAACTCCATTTTTGACCCACCATGAAGTAGTGTTGGCGTCATGCCGCGTCGACGTGCGACGTCGGCGTCAAAACGTTGAGCGCTGTCGCCGCGCGCGATTTATGCCGTTATCAGGCCCGCATATAAATTACACCGAAGCGCAATAATTTAGGGGCACCATGCACGAATCATTACCCGCTGCGTTCGTTCCTAGCCCTGAGTGCAGTTTAATTCACTTTATCTCACAAAATGTTTATCGTAACTGCCTTTTAATTCGTTATTGACATGACGCACAACCAATTTACTAACCGACCGCCCATTGATTCACAAATTGAAGATAATAGAACAGTGTATTGGCATATGATATAATTTTTTCTAGTAGGCTATGATCTAAACATCTACATAAAAAGTCATGTAAAATGTTTGATTCAAGAAAATACGATATCAGTGCAAGGTATTGCCCAGAAACAGAATGTAGATGGAAAACTTACAATAACTACAAATTAATTTTGTGGGCGTGGATGTTAAATGAAATATCTATTGCAATAGCAGTTGCTGAAATATCGCACAGTGGGTATTATATTCACCTAACTTTGCATACACTTTCTGTAATATTTATTGGAATACCATTGGTTTATTCAGAAATATGTTTGGCACAATACACAAACTGTAATGTGATTTCAATGTGGAACTTCTTTCCTGCTTTCCGTCCAGCCGGATATGGATCATTTTTTCTAGTACTGCTTAAGTATGTCTACGTGATGGCATTAGCGTCGTGGTATCTTCAGTACACGTTTTACGCAGCTTTGGATCCGCCACCGTGGTTCTCATGTGATGACTTCAACACCAGCAAATGTATGATAAAACGTGTTAATATTTCTGTTTTTCAACATTGTTTGGAATCTCAAATGTTATTTGATGATGACTGTGGCATTAAAACGGCAAGCAACTGTTTTTTTGAGCGATTAATTGGAAACAATAACACATTGATTTCTTTGAGTTGTATAATTTCTTGGAAGTCAATTGTTTCTAGTTCTTCAATAAGTTGCCTTTTATTCATTCTATCACTTCGGAGAATGAAATTTGTTCAGGCAATGGTAAAACTATTAGCTATATACGTTGGCATTGTAGCTTTGGTTCTATTATCAATTGCATTGTCTACAAGTGGAGCTTGGTACACAACGAAAATTACAATTGATTGGAGCAAGTATAACTTTCATAACTGTTACAAATCTATAACTTTAGGTTTCCTTTCTGTCGGTACTGGCAGTGGAATAATTGTGTTTTTATCAAGGGATATTCCATTTCGGAGTCCTGCCACAATGACATCAATATCGACATCGTTATTATCAGTATTTATTACCGGTATGTACGCACTTATTGTATTTAGTGGTATAAAAACAATGTCCTATTATCACGGTGAAGAAGAGAATGTAATCGAAATGGGCATCAGTAGCTTCTTTCTAGAATTTGCTTCTGTATCAGAGATATTAAGTTATTTCGACGAAACACCAATTTGGGGATTTGCTTGGTTTTCATCTATACTCCTCTGCTTGTTAGTAAACCTATGGGTTTTACATATTTACTTGAAAACTTTGGTTATAGAATGTGTTGGTTTCGGGCACAGGCATGCTAATCTTCTAAACGTTATTCTAACTGCTATCTTATCTGTTTTAGCTTGGCCTTTATTTTGTTCAGATATAACGGGTGCTTTCGCAAATGCCATAGATATCATTCAAATTGCTAGTAGCTTTTTATTTTCTATATCTTTATATTGGTTTTACGGTTATCAAAATCACAATGTTGATATTATATTTATGATAGGTGTAAAAGCCAGTTATTTTTGGAAAATTGCGTGGATTTTAAATCCAATTTTAATTATTTCAATGTTGTATACAAAATTTATGTTCCTAGAAACACAAGAGTTTGATGAAACATTTTACTTAAAGGATATTAATTTAAATCACGACATATTAATAGTTTACGTTCTTGTGGGAATTTATAGCTTTATAGTTGTGGCTGGTATTTTAATTAATTTAGCGATGAGTATTCACTACGATTCATTTCGGTCCTTATTTTTTCCGAGTGAAGATTGGGGACCAAGAGACAGCATTCTTTTTAAAAGCAGAAAAATGTTTGTACCCGAAATAATGACTAGAGAATTTTTGTATAGGCAAGTAAGGATTCATGGTTATTCAAAAAAAGTGAACGTTAAAAAACAGAGAAAAAGTGCGCAATATGATTCTGTGGAGTCATCAAATGAACTTACGGAGTGGAGTGCCTTAACATCAAATTAATAGATTCTACGTGTCTTACCTGGCTTTTCATCGGATCCGTATTGATTTGACACATGTATTGACCTTGATCCTCCTCTTGAACATTTCTGATATGTAAATTCCAGACAGTTTGGCCGTTATGTGATACTCCTACCCGGTGATTGTTTGTAATTACATGCACATGTATAGCTTGTATTGCCTTGGTGTCTGCTTTGACCCATCCCACCTGTTAATATTAAATTATACAATATCTTATTAAGTTTTTATATAAAATATAAACGCAAATGTTACTGGTAATGTTGTTTGATTTTTCAAGAAAAATGTTAATTATGTTATTACATTTCAATCAATAAAATTCTTTTAAAATATATTAAAATGGCTCACATGAGCTTTATTGTAGCATTACGTGATTAACTCCTACACATTTTTAAATATAAAATACAAACACAAATCATATACATTAAGTAGTTAAGTTTATGAATGGAATGTTGTTTTCGGTATTTATTTATTTAGCCACAAAGAATAAAAGAGTCATTTGTATTATTATTTAAGAATTTAGTATGGTTCCTAGTTTGAAATAAATAATGTTTAGTTTATACATTAGGAAGATAAGGTTTTAATGAATGTAGTTCTGATTTTTTATTTTTATTATTATTTAGTCTCTATGAACATAAATGTATTTTGCATTGCTAATTTAAGTATTTAGTAAGTCCTTTATTTTTGCCTGGAAAACAGGATAAACCTAGTTCAGGCAGTTGTGTATTATTGTCACTAATAGTATGTTTAGTATTCTGGATATGTTGTAAAATAAGTTATTCAATAAAGATTTTTTTTTTTTTTTGCCAAACTAAGTGTAATCTGCAGGTTAAGGTTAATCCTGATTTAGAATGTTAAACTAATACAAAGGTGAACCTTTTGCAGGTATTGCAATATTATAACCGTGTCGCGGTGCGGTGAAAGAATACTACCACCCCCTCTCTTCCGTTAGGTGTCGTAAAAAGCGACTAACGGACTAAAGACTGCACATACATCTAACAGCATATAGCGGCGATGGGCTCACCACCTGTCACCTAAGCACATGTGCAGTCACTATATGCTGAAAAGTGGACTATTGGTAGAGGACTACTTTTGCTGTTCTCATTTCCTAGTCTCTGACTAACCCTTCGGGGATAATAGTCGTGATTATATTATAAATTAATGTAAATATTATGCAGTTGAATATAGGTATTGCATTATTACATTTTACCTACCAAGGACTAGACTGTCATAATACCAAGTTAACTATTGATTGTGTATACGTACCCTGTAACCACCAAGGTTTTGTACCAAGCACCTAAATGTGGCGTCACGTCCCACTGGAACTGTCAAGTTTGTAATGGGCTCCGCAAATTCTGGTTGAAATGCCTCACCTGCAGAATAATAACATTGTTCATTGCTTGCCATTAGATATTTTCATAAGCGATTTAAATTGACTTGTTAACAACCACGATAAGCGATAGAACCGTCACATTGTAACTGATATTTAAATGAAACACTTTTATAAATTTTATTTAATTCTGTTTTCGAAATTTTTTCAATTTTGTATTTTTTTATGTAGTAACTGAGCTCGAGTTGATTCGTAAAAAGTATTTCATTTCAATTTGTAATTCACTTTTTTATGTAAATTGTTTTGTGTTGCAATAAAGGTATTATCTATCTATCACCATTATAGAAAAACCAACGCAGACCAGCCCCCTTACTCTTAAAACCGATCGCTATTGGATCGGATTGGTATTGTGAATTTTCGTACTTCTAAGTTACGACACCAGAGCTAATGTGGATTCATATTGCGTGGATATTCAGTGAAAAAAATACAAAACTCAATGCCACTTAGTTCACCCAATATGAATCCAACTTAGCGCTCGGCTGATGTCGTAACTTAAAAATACGAAATTTCATAATACCAATCCGATCTAATAGCGAACGGGTTCAAGAGTAAGGGGGCAATTAGAGATAGTGATAAAACCCGCCGGGCGTAAATGAAAAGATTGATGGATTTGAATGAAGTGACGAAAGTGTGCAAGGACTGCGAGCACATGGCGAGGCACAGAGCACATAGTCTCTACCTACCCCTATGAGAAAAAGGCGTGAGTTTATGTATGAACGTTATCATCATCACCATCAGCCAAAAAACTTCCACTGTTGAACAATGGCCTCCAAGGATTTCCACCACGACCGGTCTTGTGCTTGCATCCAGCGGCTATATACCCGCGAACTTCACCAGACCGTCTCGGTCCAGCTTGTTGGAGACCTGCCTACACTGCGTCTTCCGGTGCGCGATCACCACTCAAGAACCGTTCTGCTCATGTGTTGTTCAAAAATGAGTATTTTAAATATATCATCATCATCATCAGCTTAAAAACGTTCCACTGTTACATTAATTGCACATGTGAACAATACACATTGGGAGATCGGGCCATAACCTAAATATATATAAAATATAAAGCCTCCTTAGACAATAACTAGAACACGATTAAACGTGCCTTCTAAAGCACGTAGTATAATTTTATTTTTGTCTATTCGTCATCAAAGGACAATGGTCATGATGTATGAAAAAAAAGACTGGCGCTAACGAAATGCATCTAAAATTATATTATGCCCCATTTACTAAATACATTAAAGGGACTCCTGCGAAAACTCAAATTCACGTCTTTATGTATTGATTTCGGTGATGCCCTTAGTTTATACAATGAGAACTGCAAAAGCAGTCCTCTGGCATAGTCCACTTTTCACCAAATAGCGACTGCACATAAGCTCAGCGTGACAGGTGGTGAGCCCGTCTCCGATCTATGCTGTTAGATGTATGTGCAGTCTTTAGTCTGTTAGTCGTCTTTTTGAACATCAAAGGGAAGAGGGGGTGGCAGTATTCTTTCACCGCTATGCGACACGGTTAATTAATCAATTAATTATTAAATTTAACTTATAATTTGAGATACATTTCGTTAGCGATGGGTTTGCGTTGTTTGAGCATTGTAATGAAGACATTTGCTGTGATGTTTTTGTTAGTTCAGACTTACCTACAAGTTTGGAATCGAGACCCAGCATACAAATAGCTAGTAGATATAACGACCACCAAGGTTTCCGCATATTTTCAGCCACTGATCCTCTACTCAGCCCTAAAGCCCGGGATCTCCATGAAACTGCAACAGAAGCAAAAATATTAAAATTATGCCTTGAATATTTTCTTAACCATACCTTGTTTTAAAAAGATAAAGTATACGACGTAGACATAAATATCTATTTAAATAAAATCTCTATACCGAATTCTCTTGTAAAATGTAAGTTAAAGTTTACCTACTACATTTTATAACTTATCTAGAAGGACAAAAAGTTTGTTAAAGTTAGTTACTCTTTGATTATTTTGTATGGTAATTAATTGTAGCCGAAAAAAAATGTTCGGGATAAATTATAAGAATACCGATAACAATCCTATAATAAATTACTCTAACTGCCGCACTCGAGAAGTCAAGTTATGTTAACGAAGATGTAAGTAATTACAATTTATTTCTTTTATTAGTAGATTTTTTTCTGCGAAAAATAATAGAAGAAGTATCTATTAGTAAAGTTTGTAATTTTAGTCTTTTGTAGGGAGTAATCTCTTCGATAATATTAATTATCGTCTGTGAGTGTGGTAATAAGTTAAGTTTATTTTTATTATTTATTTATGATTTTAATCTTTATTGAACTAAGTTTAAACACATGATGATTCATTTGCATACGACTGTGATGTTATCTCAAAAAAAAAGAAAACAATTTCGGTATGCCGAAGTCGTCATAAAGAGTATCAGTAAAGGTAATGATGCACCACGTACATTGTTAGACGTACGCCACGAATGTTGATAAAGTCTTTATATGACTATTTGCGTTCGTACCGCTCGCTGTAATTACGGTACGTTCGTATGTCAACAGCGATATTGGTGCGCGGTCCCTTCCGCGATCATTTTCGCGATTCCATCAGTCAATAATGATTCGTCGTCTGTGTGGGTGTTGTGTGGCGCTGCCATCTTTGAACTAAACGAGCGTTGGTACCGGTAACTGCTTTGGCGCACAACATCGATAATGCTTGAGAAAATATCGAGGCGAAGACCCGGCCGTTCCGATAGCGGCCGACATATTGGAGGTGCTAACTTTCCGCGGCTGTGCTACCTACTTTGCAAATCACCTGAATGCGGCAAACTAAATTTTACCTGTGAATTTAATATGGCTAACCGCCGCAATTAGAAACCTATTTATAGATTGTTTAGTCTACTAGAGTAAGAAATTTGACATAATTTGTATAGAGTTTAAGTTAATAATATTAATTTAGAAGGCTAAACAATATATAGATAGGGTTTTAATTTCGTGCGTTAGTGCCGCACTCAGATACGTCAATTAACGGTTATGATCCATAAGCACCTATGAACGATCATTGTAAATAAGTCTCTATGCACTGATTTGGAATGAGAAAATATCGGTATAATAAGTAGCTGTTAATGTTAATTCTCGTCTCTAGGTGCGGCGGATCGGCGACAGTACTTATTGAGATATAAATTTAGCTCAGAATACAGATATAACAGTATGAAGATGTCATTTAAAGTGAAATGTGTAAGCACAGTATAATTTAATAAATAATAAAAAACCAAATGCCTTTTGATTTACTAGTTAGTACTAGTAAATCAAAAGGCAGGCAATGCTAGTGCATTTATTTATACATAATTTTCAGTTAAAGTATGGCTAACGAAAGCTGCACCAGGAGAAACGCGGCAAATTAAAAAAAAACCATGACTAGGTAACACATGGTCATTCACACAGCTGCATTTTTTCAGAAAAATTTAAATTTGACATACGACATGACACCTCAGACAGACACACATAGAGACAAAGTGTTGCCAATCAAATAATTACGAGGTTCAGCTTTCGTTGGCCAGACAAAATCTTATCTTACAACTTAAAACTCTTTTGGGAAAATTATCTATCTGTTGATTTTCTTGGGGAGTGTAAACAGTAGATGAAAGTTTGTAGGTACAGAGAAAATAAGTTCTATTAGTAAAAAAAATGTTTAAAATATAAAGTACCTAACCTATCAATAGATTTTTATAGAAGGTAGTATGAATTGTTCTGTAAACTCAAGTTTTACAAAACCTCAATATCAAAAATTAGGTACAAAGTTATGTATTGCAAAAACAATGCGTTGTAGTTTTAAAAGTTATGTATTCATCATTATGTGTATATTCTTTTGTGCAGCCAAGTTTTTGTCAAAAACCAAATTCAGTCGTATTTATAATAATCAGAAATCAGTTACTTCTCATTCTACCAAAAATCATAACGACACAACATTTAAACGTACTCACTATAGAAAACAACATTCATACTCCAAGAGCCTGTTCCAGACGAGTCCGTAACTTGGGCATGGAACTAAGTTTCCAACGCTGTCGGAAATTTCATACCGGTCAGCTAACTCCACCTAAACATCGAAACAACTACTTACTGGTATCTAGTCTAGGTGCTTTATTAATTCAGTTCGTGTTATGACCTAGTAAATAGACTACTGTCACTGAGGTCGGGCACTTCATTAAATTGAGTATCTAGGTACTATTGGGGTTTTTCAGAAGTCATTTCTATACTGTTCTAAAGTACCTAAATGTGACGTTTATCTCTTTTTGTATAACTTCAACATCTATAGCAATAATACCTTTCAAGTCGAAGTAAGTTGTTTCGCTAGTTTGATTTATTTAAAATAATTTAGTTTTAAATAAGCAAACTAGCAAAGCAATTTAAGTACATTGCTGTACAAGTGTAGGTACGCGATTCTGTTTCGGCGTGCAGTGGTACTGGGGGTAGCGATGCGCATTTTGTCTGGCACAGACTATAGCTCGTTAGATTAGTTGTTAAGTCTTAACTATAAGTTAGTTAACTTTTTTTTTTATTATTATTATTATTGACGTCAATAAGTGCCTGTAAAGGTTTACATTGAATAAATAATTTGACTTTGACTTTGACTTTGACTTGAAATGTATTGCGATAGGTGTTGTAAAATATACATTTAGGGTTATTAATGATCTTTACATATTATTCGTGTAACACCTACTTGGTAATCGCCTCTGTGGTCTAGTGGCTAAGCCACCGGTTTCAGGCCCAGAGGTCCCGGGTTCGATTCCCAGCGGGGGGTACATCTTTGTGTGCTCGGTTTGGTTGGTGGTAGGGCTGTTAGGTCCGCCTGGCTAGCTACCACCATCTTATCTAAGTCTGTCGCCATAACAACGATGTTTATAGCATTGTTGTGTTCCGACAGTTTGAGATAAGATAGCCAGCTCCGCAGTGGTTGAGGATTCCGGGTGAAGCGCGCTTCCACCTTCGGCCTTATCATCACTTACCATCAGGTGAGATGAAGGCCAAGCGCTTACCCGTAGTAGAATTTAAAAAAAAAAAGATAAAATATTAAGTATTGAACTTTACTTATTGTATAATATCACGACTATTATCTCCGAAGGGTTATTCAGAGACTAGGCAATGAGGACAGCAAAAGCAATCCTCCATAGTCCACTTTTCACAAAATAGCGATTGCACATGTGCTCAGCGTGACAGGTAGTGAGCCCATCGCTGCTCTAAGCTGTTGGATGTGTGTGCAGTAGTTAGTCCGTTAGTCGGTTTATACGGCACCCAAGGGAAGGGAGGGGGTGGTAGTATTCTTTCACCGCTACGTGACACGGTTACTATTGATATCAAACAAAACTTTTAGGTATGCACTCTTTTCTTTAACTTTTTTATTATTATTATTTAAATATATAAATTTTTATTTTTGATATTTATTTTTTTATTATTTATGGGTCAGACCTGTCTTTTTAGGGATTTTAATTAAAATACAAAACCTTATAAATGTGTAATTAAAATATTTGATGACCGCCTCAGTCGTGTGGTCGCTTGCTAGGTATTAAATATGCGTGTTATGTTTAAAAAATAGTGAATATTTTCGCATAGCAATCAGAGCTTGACTCTTCACCACAATAAATGTACCCTATGCTTTACCATTCGCTCTTTTGGTGCTAAAAAATCTTATCTAACACCAGGCTAGCTATAAGTCCCCAAGTGGAACAGACCTGAAAAAGACTTTCTTTTCTCATAAAGCTGCTGTAGAAGAAACAGCGCTCAACATTTGCTATTGAAATTAGAACCACCCCGCAATATAACTTCTTAAGGTTGCTATATAGATATGTCTTATTAGATAATACTGCATTTCTAATCAGAACAACTAGTAACTGCCCATAAAGTGTAAGTATTTATTTAAAAGCTAATAGGAAATAGTTGCCAAATTCCTTTCTTCACTAAGTTTGATCTGTGCAGCAAAGTCGCTTATTCTACGAGTATAATACAATTAAATGTATTTAGATGATAGGAAGATACAACGAATGCTAAAATGTCACGGTGCAAATATAAAGCTCCGTGGTAAAATTAGTGTTGTCCAGGACTCGAGTTATTTAAGTCCTAATTTAGGAACTGGACTCATTTTGGCAGAGCTCGCAAGACTCTGACTAAAATTAGTACTGAGTTTTGAGCCTTGAATCCTTTCGTCGAGTCCTAATGCAAAAAGTCTCGACACATAGAACTGATAAAATGTTTACTAGAAAAAAACTGAGAACTGAGCTTTTATTATGGTTGTTAAAAACACAATGTCTTTTTGGAGAAATAGAGTAAGTACTTCAAAAAGAGTTTTCTTCTTGTTTTTTGGGGATTTTGGCAAATTATTGATTATCAAATACTTTTCAATCACCTTATTCTTATCAGTGGTCGATTTGTTAGATCATTTTCACAAAAGCATATTTTTATAGAAGCAAATTTTTGTATTGATTTTTTTCATATTCGTATTTTTTTTTATTCGCGAATTTTAATGTAGCAAGTATTCATAAAGCATTTTTTCATAATCGTAATTTTTTTTATTCCCGAAATTTAATGTAGCGATTTTTCATAAATCAATATTTTATGGTCGCGTTTATTTTGATCGCATAAATTACCAGTAGCTTTTTTTATTATCTGCAAATATTTTCAGCAGCATTTTTTCTCAATCCACATTTTTTGATGGCATGAAATTTTTTCTAATAAAAGAACCAATGTAAAAGAAAAAATGCTACTGAAAATATTGGCAGATAATAAAAAAGCTACTGGTAATTTATGCGATCAAAATAAACGTATCCATGATGGGTTCAGATTTATACATATCTATACTTACGACCATTATGCCTAGACATAGGCAAAGAGGACCGCAGAAGAAGTCCATTACCATAGTCAATGTTTCACCAAATTACAAACTGCAATATGCTCAGCGTGACAGGTGGTGAGCCCATCGCCCCTTTATACTGTTGTATGTATACGCAGTCATTAGTCCGTTAGTCGCCTTATACCAATAATTTGATACCCAAGGGAAGAGAGGGGTTGGTAGTATTATTTCAACGAGCCGCCATGCACCGCACAGTTCCTTGATAGTTCCGTGACTATTATCAGCAACTAGCGGCCGCTCGCGGTTTCACCCGCACGGTTCCCGTTCCCGTAGGAATATCGGGATAAAAAGTATCCTATGTGTTAATCCAGGTTATACACTATCTATATGCCGAATTTCATCCAAATCCATTCAGTAGTTTTTAGGTGAAAGAGTAACAAACGTAAACACTCACAAACTTTCGTTTTTTATAATATTAGTGTGATTTATGTAAATACCACAAAATGTTGACGGTTTTTGTCAGGTAAACATAAAACCAGACGCACACACTTCTAGATAAAAGAGAGCCATCATACAATAAATTGAATTTTGTTGACGCACTATCACAAACATTAGTTCAGGTCTCATAAAAAAAACGTTTACAAGAACTGAGGACCTACTCTCTTTCACCGAAACGAAATTTCGGCCGATTATCGTTTGCTATTTATAGCGCTTTCCATTGTTTTTGAAATAACAAACATTTTTCTAAAAAATAATTATCTAAATGCCAAACCTATTTTGTAGAACGAAATTTCGAAAATAATAAATAAACAAATCATTTTTTTCCATCACGAAGGCTTTAACAATTTTAAGCGTCTCAGCAAACATAAAACAAGAAAAACAAAATATTTTTAATGCTTAATTAAAATTGCCATGGTGAAAGAGCGAAACCAGTGCTAGGCGAACCTAAATTACCGAGTTTCGGCCCCCCATACAATTTAGATTTAAATAACTTATTTTAGTGGGTGTGTTTGGTGAGTATCATGCTTTTATTAAGGTTAGTGTGTTGTGTTTGTTGTGTGTTAGCCCTGCAATGGTGGTCTTGGAATCGGAAGCTGAAAAAAGAAACAGCTTCCACTAACAATCCGATTTTCACACCTGAGATTGTATTGTGTGTATGTCAGTGTGCAAAATATTTGATGTACCTACCATCCGCAGTTTATTTTTAAAAAGTTATGCTCGTAATATTTGATTAATTGCGTTAAAAACGCTCAAATAATCTCTAAGACAACGAAACGTTGAAGAAAAAAAGAATTATAATAATAATAAAATAAAATAAAAAGCAATAAGAATCTATAGAGATATAAATTCTAGGAGGTTTGATAAGACACAGTTGCATTAAAAAAAACAAAAACAAAAAGTCAAAAGCGTTGAAAAATTAGTCTGGTGAAAATGGAAAGAATGAAAATCGCTGTAAATAGCAAACGAAAATCTGCCGAAATTTCGTTTCGGAGGAAGAGAGGAGGCCCTGGTTCTAAAGTTCGTAATAGTAACTTAATCTAATGTAAAAAAAAAAAAATTTAGACAACCTGCGCAATTATTTTGGTAAGTGTTACACATACATACATATTAATCACGACTATTATCCACGAAGGGTTAGTCAGAGACTAGACAATGAGGACAGCATAAGCAATCATCTATCATAGTCCACTTTTCACTAAATTGCGATTGCACATGTGCTCAGCGTGACAGGTGGTGAGCGCATCGCCGCTCTATGCTGTTGGATGTATGTGCAGTCTTTAGTGCGTAAGTAACCTTTTACGGCACCCAAGGGAAGAGAGGGGGTGGTAGTATTCTTTCACCGCTACGCGACACGGTTGAACGGCTAAACTTTCGGTTATCGTCTCCGTAATTATTGTTTAATTTTATCCTGACTTTATCAATTATCGTCATAAATTTTCATTATCAGCTTTGTCTTGATTCTAATTATTTGGAGTACAGGCCCCAAGCGGTCGCATGAGACCGCACCTACAAAAACACACTTGACTTTGTACCGCGTTTTCATAGACTTACAGACTACTTTAGTATGAATAAGTTTGGTTATTTCGGTTCTGTGGTACATCTTATGCATTGTTATCGTAAAATATCGCATAGTCTATGCTCGATTCTGTCAAATTTGACGTTGACAATTGCGCCAAAAATTGTGTCAAAAAAATTCCAAGACTGAGGCGTTATGTTGGTAAGTTACGTTTTATATTGTTTTCTGAGGTTTAAGCGAGCACTACACATTGCAATGAAACACTTTTTTACGGATTAACTCGCGTTGAACAGGGAGACTGTCGGTCTCCCTGTGACCACGGACCCTGTAAAGGGTTCAAAACGTCAGGATAATATAAAAACTATGTAAATAGTAAATTAAACGCGAGTTAATCCGTAAAAAAGTGTTTCAATTTAAGTTACGTTTTAAGTTTGTTTTCTAGACGACTGTGAGCTCGAAAAACTTTTGCTGTTGGTCATCAAACAATAATAACAATCATGTCTATTGCTTTAGTAAATACATGGACCAAAAATGATAAATATAATATGCGAATCACAAAAACAGCAGGCCTTTCTCGTCCAGTGTGTAACCTAAACAGTGAATAAAGAATTAGTCCTTTGAAGAACTAGGTAATTTAGCGAATTGTTCCTTTTTTATGCTGTTGGGCATTTTGCGAATTAGGAATTTATCGGCTAAGCCCCAGACTAGTCACATAACTAAATTTATCCACAGAGTAACTTCATATTTTATAAACAGTATTATAAAATTTTAAACAAAGCTAAAACTGCTTTTGGGCATTTTAAGAATTAGGAATTTATCGACTAAGCCCCAGACTAGTCACATTATTAAACTTATCCACAGAGTAACTTCATATTTTATAAACAGTATTATAAAATTTTAAACAAAGCTTTTAATAATTAAAATGTCTTAAGAGTAAAGTCTTACCACGCACGTTAGAAGGGTTTGTAATATATTTTCTTATACAGTACGTGGGTACTAAGAGTATTATAAATCCTTAATGCCCTTTATTTAAGCACGTGTTGTAATAATAATATGCAGAACCATATGCAAGAATTAGTAAACTTCATTTCAACTAGAATAAACAACAGCCATTACTGCACTTTGGTGCGGCGCCTGAGGCGTTCTGTCACATTTCTAACTTGGGCAAGGCAACGTGAGTTATCCAGCACTGTCGAAAATGTCATAGTCAACTTGGGATTGTCGTAAAATCTTGAGGGATTACCTCTACCTCTATTTAATATATGTGTGTGTATATATATTTTTAAACCCTATTATTTATTTATTTTATAAAGTTATTATTCTTATTTTTAGCTTTTAATTGTGTAACTAAGTATGTTTTCAATGTTTGCACCTCCGATCTTAGAGTATATTAGTTTTCTCCATCCAAATGGTTGTCTGGCAGAAATCGCATTAAGCGATAAGACCGCCAAATTGTAACATTGTTTTTCTTTTCTTTTTTTTTTCTTTTTTTAAAGTCACAAAAGTTCGGTTGTCGAAGTTAGCGCGGGTTTACGACTAAACGTTAATGGCACCCCTAAAGTAAAAAAAAAAAAGTGATAAAAATAAATTCAATGTAATAAATATTGTAATACCAATTGGCTTACCAACATAGACCATTATTATTATTTACGAATGCTTTCCTTAAAGGTTAACGTTGATTAACGTAATTTACGGATTTTTGTTTGCAATAGGTACTTTAGAGATCTGCTATTTAATTAAGTTTACTTTTTCGTAAAAAACTACATAATTATTTCTGAAGTCGATTTAACATGTAAGTATTTTAAAGTATTGTTAATATGTTGTTTGTGCATAGTTTTAAAATAACTGTAATATATGAATAAAAAAATTATCATCAAAAAATCTCGACACACATTTAATTATATCAAAAAAATTGCAAAACTTAACGAAAATCTTACTATTTAGTAAAAGACGGAGTTCTGTTTAATTTGTTTTAATAAAAATGACTACAATTATTCATATGAATCAGATTTTACTTTTCGGTAACTCCAGTACAAAAGTATATTTCATCTGGAAGTAACTCCAAAGTCTAATTAGTTGACCATCAATGAAGAATGTTCCTCTAACGATTCCGAGTAAAGCTTACAAAGCGCTGAATGCTATAAAATGGTCAGTTAAGTGCGATAAGTGTAAGGGGAATCTATTATCCATCAAGCCACTGCCAGCGCTGCGCTCCGTTCCGGTAATTAGCTGACAAAGTGTTAAATACCTGTTAATTTTAAACGGAACAAACTGTTTGTCGATCGGCAACTGTTTGAAGCGTGGAATGTAACGCGCGTTGTTTAGAATACATAAAGCTTTAGTTGTTTCGAATAAGGTTTAATTTCCCATTTCCTGATAAGAATTATTTCCTTTCCGAGTAATGCCGTATGTTTGTAAATAAAGTAATAGGTTCTAAAAGTTTATTTCGATACTATCTGTTGCTAGAGGCCGACATGAAAGGATTCAAGCGTTGAAAGCACTACAGCTAAAAATTTGGGACAAATATTAGTCTTTTACCTAGTGTGGACGTCGAAAGCGCTATGGTCTACACTATTTATCACGATCACAAATGCTAAGCTGCCTTGGCGCGCTCGGTATTCCAGTTGGTGGCTAAACGTCTGTTGTCAATATCATACGTGTTTCATATGACTTAAGTTAAATTATTTCAACCGCATTGGACGCACTGGCCTATGATCTAATCTAAATCTTGTGGGAGGGTTGGGCTCGGGCCCAGCAGTAGAACGTGATCGAATACTGAACAAAACTCGCACTTGGTACTCACGGGTGTCACTCACGCGTTACTGACACTGTCAAAACTTACATACTTTACTTAAAACTTACTTACTCATTATTAACAGCCTTATAAAACGTTTGTTAGTAACTACCTATCTATATTACTTCATCAGCTTTTAATGCCCCACTGCTAAGCACAGGGGTACCTATCCCACATGTTCAAAAACACGGGGAGCGTGGGTGGGTTTTTTGGTTATACAATGTGATAGGGGTGGGTACTTTTAACCTGTTAAGGCTAAGTACTAAATCTAAATTCATCGACCAAAAAATAATATGGACTTATAAAAAAGCATAAAGTTATTATAAGGAATAGTAACTTTATGTAAAAAAGTGATTTTAAATCACAAAATAATTATGTATTGATTTTTTTTTCTCACCAAAATAATCACAAACATACAAAACAAAGTAATTTATAAGTTAGCCAGTGTCATTAGCTACCGTTTGCCATTTTTTTCATGTTTCTCCAACGTATGAAACCTTTGACATCGCATAAAGTAAAAATGGTCATAAAATATAGGGGGAGGAGGTTGGACCCCCCATATTATTTTTTTGTCAATGAATTTAGATGTAGTACTTAGCCTTAACGGGTTAGAAGTACCACCCCTATCACAGTGTATATATTTTTTTGGTACAAATGAAATGTTAACAAATCATTGGCTATAATGTTTACCGATCATAATGTTTTAAATATCTTATCTTGGATCATAATCTACGAAGTACGTACTTACTACAAATACAATCACTGTTAGTACCAAACGTGGCAACATAATTTATAAAAAAATGACGAATTAGTGCACTAAAAGTATACAAATAAGACAACATAAAAACATTAGTAAAAAAGAAGACCAAAAATATTTCTACTAAAAGAAGGCGAGATGAATGTAGAATGCCAAGTAATTACAAAATGTTAATAAAGAAAATTATCAACATCACATTTCGTGAGACCTTTTTATTTACTTCCATAAAAATAAACCAAACTCGGGAGTGGAAGAAAGTTTACGGGGTCAAAAAGAAATGGACACACTAATTTTACACGCAAAAGCGCTCAGGGTACCGTTGGCCATCAAAAGGAAAACCGTCAAGTGCGTTCAAATCTTTGAGGAGACTCACCTTTTTGTCTGTCAATTTAATCAAACTTTCTGTGGTCATCTAAAGCTCGACAACTTTTTTGTGGTGTTCTTTTGTTTTTTTTCTCTTTTTCTCAACGCTCCTGTTCGGTTTTGCTTTCGAGATGCGAGTGATTGTTCAAAGTTTTGTGCGAGAGAAGTTGAGCGTTCCCCCGGGAGCGACGCGGGCGGGCGGATCGCGGGACGGTGAGGCACACACTGCGGCCGATTGTTCATTCAGCCCTCCGCTCCGCCGTTATTCTTACGCAGATGTATGACAGAGGCAGATATGAACCCGATAGGGGTTTGGGCAACTTTTCCTCCGTGGCCTCTTCAACTTGTGTGACAAAACTATAAATTCTGTATTAATGAGCGTGCCGACCGAATTCGCGGGCGGCCCCAGATGTCTTTTCACTACTATCAATCTATCTCATATTAAACGGATACTTATTGAAGTATACCTACGTTCTTCATTTAAAGTCAAATAAAATGTATGTTAACCTTTATAGTACTTTTTTACATAGAATCTCAAGGTTGCAACCTAGCAATGTTATGGGTATCGATATAAGTATAGAGAAAATCCCTGTAACTTTTATTGTAGAACTCATTAATTATGATACATCTAATCGTACAAGTACTCACGTACTTACCTGTACCATTTTTGTTACTTTGTATGTTTCGTTCACATTTTATAATAATATTTGTGCCTGTATGAAAATAATCTTTGAAACTACATGACTGATTAAATAACATATCACATCGAATCGATTGAAATTTTGATACATAGGGTAAACAGTATAATGATTGGCACTATAAGCCGACTTTTACTAGCATATGACTATTTCTCATAAACACACATTTTTTAAAAATATTTATAGCGGTTTTTTTTGGGCACTAGTTTACACAGTCATAAATAAAAAGACGCTTTAAAATTAAAAATTAACGTTTTATAGACTTTGAAATGTAATTTTACTTACGTCTATGAATTTGTACAATCATTGGCACTTGAGCATAGTGAATGGCACTATTAATTAAGTATAATTATTGGCACTATTTGCAGTCTTTTAATCATTGGCACTTATGGCTTAAGAATTTATAGGTATAGATCATTCTGAACTCTTTAAGATCCTCCTTAATTATACCTCATCTTCTAATATTCTTAGCAGATCTTTATCTGAAAGCTGTTATACTTACTTATTTCATGCTGTTTTTATATTAAGAGGAAGAAGTCAATATTTTCGGCTTATCGTGTTCCATACTTTGGTATTCTATTTAGATAACCTCCGTGGTCAAGTGGTTAGCTCGCCGGGTCTGCCGTCGCGCCATCTCTGAGCTCCCAGGTTCAATTCCCGGTCGGGTCAATTTAGAGAAAACTGTTAATTTCCCATACATTTTTTATAGCTTCTAAAGCTTTTCCAGATCTGCCTTTGAATATCTTTTTGAATACCTTTTTACCGCTCTGAACCTTCTTTTTTAAAAAAAAGTACACTATTGGCATAACCCAAATAGTATAGTGATTGGCAGTGTTTGGCTTATGTGCCAATCATAATGTAGTCTAAAAATTAAAATATAGCCATTGGCACCGATATAAAAGCCGGTGTATTTACTTTACAAACTTAAAATAACGTTCAACATGCTTTAATTTGGTAAACTGATTGAATAAATAGGTACTTGCATGTAAACTCACCTAAAAAACACCCTTTTCGCCTCGAAATCTAGCTACTAAACCTACACTTTTCATAAAATTTTAACAGACTTGTCCTAACACATTTTCAAAACTGCCGCCAATGATGATTGACGTTTGACACATAATTAAGTCTTGCCTGCATCTGAGATAGTATATTCTACAAATTATGTATGTTGCTACAGGTTAAAAAACAAAAATAATCTTATTATACGGGATAAATTAGTAAACTGCCAATCATTGGGGGGGTGCCAACATTAGTATTGTTTACTCCTACATAAACTCATGACTATTATCTACATAGAGGCACGACTATCATCCCCGAAGGGTTAGTCAGAGACTAGGCAATGAGAACCGCAAAATCAATCCTCAGCCATAGTCCGCGTTTCACCAAATAACAACTACAACAATATGCTCAGAGTGATGGGTGATGAGCTCATCGCCGTTGTATGTCGTTTGTACAGCCTTTAGTCCGTTAGTCGTCTATTACGACACCTAAGGGAAGAGATGTGTTGGTATTCTTCTAATTAATCGCCACCACACACCTCTCACGTCGAAAGCTTTATCCCTAAGTTATATAGGTTACTTACCTTTTATCCTGTAGTCATTTGTGGCAGAGCGAATTGAACACGCACAGAGCCATGGAATAGTCAGCTACCTATATAAAAATCATCCTCTTAAATCACTGCCATTTGCAAACTCGCATTGAGTACTCGAGTACCTACTATGAGTACTCGTATGACTTGCACGCACGTCTGAACGTTGACATGCAAGCTATATAGGTTAGTTATATTTTGTAATAAAATACTGTGTGCAAAACATAGTAAATAGCGTGCCAAACAACCGTACCTGCGAAATCTATTCTCATAAGTCTGATGGTAGCCGTTGACCACTAGACTATAAAATTTCTATTAAGAAATACAATGATGATTGGTGTGACAGTTGTAAAATTTATTATTTTTATATTATATATTATTTATTTACATTTATTGCGCAACGGTTATGATTTAAATAAATCACGTTAAAAAAAAATCTCTAACTCATTTATGTTAAAAGTTGCAACAAGTTAAATATATTTACATTAAAAAATAATCGATTCTAAGAATTCGTCACCAAGACCTTATTAACAAAACTCAATGTTAGTAAACTCAAACTTAAATTCAATAAATCACTCGGGGGTTTATTTGCGTTGACCGACAATCAACTTCCAAATCGAGTGACTTAATGAAATGGAGATAGAATAATTAGCCACTTGGCGTTAATTTCCAAAGTTATTAATTGAGGCGTTAGAAAGGACCGTCATCTGCTGGCTGGAGGGGCTGGCGGCCATACTATGTGTAGCTTTATGTGCTATATGCGCTCTAAATGACGCCCTGCCATTGTGTCAACACAAAAGCTCATTAGCGAACAAGATTTAATTCAAACTATAGACGTTGTGCTGCTTCGTGATAACGATCTTGTTTTATGGAAGGAAAAGGTTGAGATCTTTTGGCGTTGCCATTGTATTGTTACTTATTTAGTTCATCATCATTAGGCTATAAACGTCCCACTGCTGGGCTAAGGTCCTCCCATAAGAACAATGGTTGGACAACATCACGATGACTGAATGCGTTTTAAAGACTTTATGGACTGCCCTCTCACGGAAAAACCGAAACCAACGCCTTATCTTGTCTTCCGATGCAAAAGAGGAGCTCGAGGTCTTTTAATTTGATTATTTATTCGGGAAACCGGCATTGCGAAAGGTGATTAACTTGCAAGATCGCAACAGGACCGCGCGCCGCGACATCGAGCTCAGTTCATACAGGTATAATAATTATTATTATACTAGCGGCCGCTCGCGGTTTCACCTACGTGGTTCCTGCTCCCGTTAGAATATCTGGATAAAAAGTATCCTATGTATCCAGGTTATAAACTATTTGTATGCCGAATTTCATCCAAATCCATTCAGTAGTTTTTATGTGAAAGAGTAACAAACATCCACCCATACTTTACAAACTTTTGCGTTTATAATATTAGTAGGATTTTAATTCTTTTAACATCTTGTGACGCTGTTATGGCCATCGGCAAGTAACGGAAAATATATTTCAAAACTAATGATAATTGTTTGCTTAATTTGGCGGTTCTTTAAATAAAACAATAATGAATGAATTTGTATTACCTTTCATAATGGTCAATAAATGTTTCTTCTTTTAAATAATGTCTAAAATATTAGAAACAAACAATACTAAGGATTTTTCGGTGGTTCTGGAGGGCAATTGTAACCTTCATGGAAATTTTTCATATAATTCCAAGGTGACTCCAATTGAAACTGTCGGCACTCTTGAGCAAACTCTACCGGTTCATAAACAATTTTCTTAAGCTCATCGTCATATCTCAACTCCGTGTAGAGCCCACAAAGCCCACCATGGGAAAATCTTTACGCAAAGGATGTCCAGTAAATCCATAATCGGTTAAAATCCTCCTCAAATCTGGATGATGAGTGAATATTACACCAAACATGTCATAGACTTCCCTTTCATGGATATTACAAACTCTCCATAGAGAATATGCTGAGTGTAGTGGAGTGAGTTCATCAGTGTACGTTTTTACTCTGATGCGTTCGCTAAATCGTGTTGAAAGGAGGCAGTAAAGTACTTCAAACCTGTACGTTCTTCTAGGGACATCTATGGCTGTCACTGTGGAGCACACGTTGAAGCAAGCATGCTGATGATGGCAAAGAAAGCTGAGGACCGGGAACAGCCCGTCAGGGCACACGAGCAGCTCCAGCTGATCGCATTGCTGAATCTGGACTTTTTGCACGAATTTGGGCATGCAAGCAGCAGCGTAAAGTCCAAACTCGTATATTTTTCTGACGTCTAGGATTGTTATGTTTCTTCAATGTGTGATTCTTGCTCTCTATAGCCTCGAGGCAAAATGGGTTCTTCACCTGCACCTTGTCTTTGCTTTTATCTTTATTGCTGAGAAGAGAGTTCGTATTAATACGCCGTCTCAAAATTGTGAATGCACCTTTCCTTGCAATTGACATCAATATTTTGTGCATAGTGCAGTTGAATTATTTACCTAATAGTTTAGAATATATTTTGTTGAAATCAAATTATATGGTATCCATCAAAAAATTCTTTGACACTTATTTTACAACTGACACTACTAATAAACTGAACGTATGACGTAATAAGAATGTACTAAAGTGCAAATGCACTATGGAAATTATCCGGTAAATGTAACTTAGTAGTATTTTATATAAATTCCGCCGCCACCTTGTTATTAAAGATCACTTTTGAGCTTAGAGCGTTAATTGAATGCTCTAAGCTTTTGAGTTTTCATTCAAAATGTGTCATTTTATGCTTTTACTTTCTGAAGTCATGTGTGTCATTTACAAACATTTAAACCCCCAACGAAATTAGAGGGGCGTTATTTTGGCAACCGTGTCTGTCTGTCTATGGCATCGTAGCACTCAAAAAAAAATGAACCGGCTAAAATGCGGTTTTATAATAAAAAGCTTTACGTAGGAGATTGGCTTTTATGGCTTTGGCTATTTTAAAGACAATGCTCTTACGT